>CM037880.1:205909754-206509754 GCA_021292165.1 Shinisaurus crocodilurus | reverse complement strand
CTTGATATAATTAACCAGGAAACTTACTTTATTTGAAATCAAATTTAGCAAGAAGTGCAGGCTTGCCCAGAAAATGAGATTTCCCAAAGCAGTGCTTCACTTAGCCTGTACTATATAGCAGGAGCCAAAGCTTCCCACCACCACCACTCCAAAGAACATTTTTGCATATCAAGAGGCTTATTCTGTATCAACAAATCTTTAAAAGATAAAATTAAACCAAACTAAGGGAGAGAAGGACAGAAATATTGAGATTGTGCTGTGCTGGAGATACCCACTTTCCTAAAGGCATCCTCAGAAAATGGTGGCTGGAAAAATATTACCTAAAATATTACTTACATTCTATTCCAAATTCTGTAACAACTTTAGGGTATACAGTGCCCTTCCACATAACTTGAAGATGTCAAAAATTAGGCTCTTCACAGACATAATACTTAACTATGGTTTGTGTTCCTTAGTCATGGTTAACTATTATTTCTCAATATCAAAGCCCTGGAATATGTGGAATAAGGATTAGTCACAAACCATAATGTAAATCCATGGTTTGAATATATTTGCTAATTATGGTTTGCATTAACTATAGTTAAGCATTACATCTAAACCCAGAAAATCATGCTTAAGGCAGTTTTCTGTCCTTTCCACCCTCTCTGCTTGCAAGGTGTCAAGGTGGTCTTGCTCCCTATGACCAATTAGACTAGGCCTTAATAGGTACCCACTATGTGTACCTTCAAATGTATGAGATAAACCCATCATCATTTCAACAACAGAATTTGGAATCAGAACCTCAGAGTTCAGCTTCACAACTGCTGGAAAAAACACTGCTACTTCTGTTCATTTTTAATTTCTTCTCAGAAGATTAACGCAGTCTAATGTTGGTAAGCATTTTCTATGGGTGTAGCCCAATTTATCTGCTATGAGAAGGATTTTACATAGCAGGGCTGGAAATACCAGGAGACCTTACAAAGCCACTGCCAGTCACAGGAAACAGTACTGGGCTAGATTGACCAATGATCTGGCTCAGTATAAGGAAGTCTTGTGTTAGTGCATGTAGCATGTTATGTGGGAACCAAAGTTTACGAAGTTCTTATTCAAATCCAAAACACATAGAAGCCAAACATTTTGTAGTAAAGCCATTTCTATACTCAGTTAACAACAGCTGAATACTCCACCAGCCAGGAAATGGGAAAATGAAAATGTTCTGTCATAGCCACTGCTCCCAGGCCCAACTCAGTCAAGAAAGTGACCAAAGGCAGAAAGACTTCTTCAACATTCCATCCAATGAAGCTAGCTTCACAGTATTTCTAGCCCAGGTTACTCCTTCATTGTTTTCCTAAAAAAAAGAACAAGTACACCAACCAAACTGAATGCAGCCCACCCTCCTCCATCGATTGTGCATCCCCCTGTTGTGGTAGTCCAAGATAGGCAGCAGAAACAAGTTTATGAAACTTGTGGTTCATCACAATTTTGTGCAGGCCTTGGATTCCACAATCTATTTCCAAATGTGCTCACAGGCCCAAAAGGTTTGGGGACCCCTGTTCTATGTTGATTACCCCACAAAACAGACACAAGCCTGCTGCCTGAGGAATTCTTTCACTCCAAGAAACGGCACAAACTTGTTGGCCCTATGTATGCCAATAAATAGAATAATGTAAAGGTATAAGGGCTCAATCCTATGCAAGTTTATACAGCAAAAAAGGCCTAGAACTCCCAGCATGCCTCAGCCAGCATACCTGGCTGGGGCATGCTGGGAATTGTAGGCCTTTTTTTCTGTATAAACTTGCATAGGACTGAGCCTTAAATCATGTTTGTTTGTTTATTCTCCCTACATCTAGCGGTACAGTTTTCCTATGGCTGGAAACGAAGGTGGAAAAGCCTTCCTGAACTCACTCACTCACCTACTGATTTCCTCAATTAAAGAGGAACGTTGTTCCACCATCCGGTCGAAACATATAACTCAACTCCAGCAATGAAAATGTCACATGCCAACTGCAATGCACACTTGTATGTCTGCACATAAAGACACATGTGCACACTTAAATGCCAGACAGCAGTGTTTGGAACAGTGTAGTCAGGTTATGCAGGACTCCACAAAGAGGATAATAAAATCAAGGGTCTGGTTCCGATTTTGCCACTGATCTGCTTTGACTTTCTTTGGCACATTTACAGCACCTGCTGAAATGCTCATATGTTTCTGCTTTGCCCATCTTTATAAGGTAAAAATCACAAACTAGTACAATATCATTGTGTCTTCGGTAGGTCCCCCCCCCACCTCGATAAATACATCACTACCTGACCTCACCTTCATTCAAATACTTTAAATAAACAAGCAAACAAAATGTAAAAGGATAGATTTGCTTATCTGACACTAAAAAGCTTGAGAGCTTTTTGAATGGCAAAACAGCAGACTTACTTCTTCACTAGAAAAGGTTTCCAAATGGTTGGATGAGATAGGGTATTTTTTTTCAGATTCCAGACTCCTCCTCAGCATTTAATTAATAATTGGAATTTATTGTTTGTTTAGATTATTTTTATAATAATTTATTAGTTTATTTTTAATCTAATTTTGTATAATGCGGAAATTTGCTAGTTGAAGGAATTTCAACAACCACAACCATATTCCTGCAGTGTAATCCCAAAACATGACAGTGAGAATGCTACTTAGAATGGTGCTTATTTTATTTATTTATTTGTTTGTTTGTTTAAATAAATAAATAAATAAATAAATATACTGCTTCTTCCTGCCACTTACCTCCCACCCCAGCTGGTGTCTCCTTGTTCCTCCCAACCCCTTTATCACTCCAATCCAAGTCAAAAATATTCAGAATGCTACAAGGCCACCCCAATATTGCAGTATCACTTGAGCGGTGCAGATTAATTAAACATACTATATAACCGGCGCACATAGCTTGTCCTGAATATTTTGATTTTACAAAACAAGACTGGCTGCTCTAACAATAGTTCTGTTATTTTGCTCTTAGAGAGGGGAAAAACAGGCCATTCTCAGTTAACTTCCCAAATCCTTGCTTGCATGCAGATCGAAAGCTCTTCTTTAATATATCTCTTAAGGTCTGCCTGAATATACCAAACTAAGATATGCCTAGTTTGAATTTTGTGATGTGAGCATTCCATATACTTACGGCAGGTCAACAGGTAAGTGGCAATTAGAGCCATTCCAAGTTTTATTGGAGCAAATTGAACTACATATGCCCAACTGCCCCCTTGACAAACGTTTGCTGGATTCTTGTATTGTGAAATCCCCCAGAATGGATTCATTTTATGACAAATTTATAATGCCTACAATCTTTTTGCTAATATGTTACATTTTTTTCCTCACAGCAAAATCAACCTGGGTGGCCGCAAGGGGGAAATCAACACCTGTATAGTCCAGAGCGATTCTGTTGATAAGCTATGGTACATGTAGCTCAAAAAAGCCCTAGGAATTTACCCATTAAGTCTCTGCATTACTGCTGAACTCAGAGTGGTAAGCATACCATGGAAAGAAAGGCTTAACAGATCAGATCCAAAACAGTATGCTCTAATGCCGACACTGCAGAGACTCAATATATACCTATTTATTTATAAGTTTTTCTTCTACACAATGATGGCAAGCAGGTAGTAGTTTACAGCACACAGTAAATTAAGTGAATGAGGGCCTACAGTGTATTGTATTTTTTTAAAAAAAATGGTGGGCCTGTAAAAGGTATGTTTTTCTGAGGATACAACAAAGAGGCTATGCAATAAAGAGGTACTGAAGAGGCCTCCTCAGTTCCTTCAGTTTCCAACACAACTAAACAAGCGCCAAATGTTATATTTAATTACATTGTTTTATATATATATATATATATATATATATATCCATCCCCCGTCCTACTTTTTATTATTATTTGATTCAGGTTTCACATTTTCAGCTATTTGATCCCATGATGGCTTGCTTAACTATGTACTGTCAAACCACCTTAAAATTTAGGAGGTGATTAGATGCTTTACTGTAACAGATGTGCAGCCTTCTGGGGTTCTGTGCTTTTCTTTTCCAAATGTAACATCATCTTGCAAAATCAGCAGGAATGATTAACTCAGTACAACCAAATTTAATAGCAAAGGCAAACAAAGATCACTTACTACCACAACTAGCATGTGTAGCTTTATACAAATACTCTGAAACTATTACGTGACAATCTACTTATGTAAGTCTGAATGCTTCAAGGCACTGACATCAGCAATGTGCACTTGATTACTGAGAATCTGATTTAAAGAAGTGAACCGTAGATATGCACCAAAATAATAAAAATAAAATAGAATTTCCTACCCGTAAGAGGGACTGAGATTCATCCTTTGACTTGCTATCACCAGATCCAGGATATGGCTGAGGGAGTGGTCCAGATTTTTCTCCGCTTCCTTGGGGCAGCCCCTGCAGGAACCCCTTTGTCTCGACAGGCAAGCCATAAACAGGTCGTGCAAGATGGGCAGCTTCTACATTTGGACTATCCCTTAAGGGCTTTGGCTGGTCTTGGCCAACAGACACTGTGGTCAGAAGGCCCAAGCTTGTTTGGGTATAGGATGGGCTCCCTCTCAAAATGTCCACTCCTCTCCAATGTGCACCACGAAGATCATCACTGGACCCATCAGGCCAACATTTCTCCTTCAATACTTCCTTCTCATCCAGCTTTTCCCTCTTCACGATACTTTCAGAGATGGGCTCCCCTGTTTTGGGGTCTGCATTGATCAGGCTATAGACTTTCAGATCAATTTTGGGCTCTTCCTTGAGAACAGCAGCCACCCCATGGCTATCTTCCCCATTGGCTGTGGTGATGTCCATCTCTTGACAGTGTACAGTGTTGAAGTGCTCCAGTAAGGATTGGGTATCAACAGCTGTAAAGCTGCACTGACGGCATTTGTAGCAGTTATGGACTCTCCTGACAGAGAAAGGAAACATGAAAAAATATATTATAATAACTTCACCCAGCTGGCTCCAACTCCTTTTATTTTCCAAAAGATTACAAAAAGGAATAGAAATGAATATGCTGCATCTAGTGGCCTTCAACCCTTCCAGAACCAGGATCCACCTTTAAGCCCAAATTCAAATATGGTACCCACTTTTCATTATTTATCTTATATAATATGTCTACCATGATTATGCTCTAGGTCTGTCTCTCACTTGCTTTCTCTTTTCTCTCTCCTTCTCTGTCTGACTGTCCTTCTCCTCTCTCTTGCTACATATCATGGGCAGTATCCAACGGGGTACAACCACTAATGTAAATTTTATGTTGCAGTAGTGTAAACTACTCTAGCACAATGCCAATAGCATAGCTGGCACACCTACCTCCCTGGGAAATCAGCATGCCAGTAACACTATTGGCACTGTGTTAGAATAGTTTACACTACCACAACATAATTTATGTTAGTGGTTGCGCTCCTTTGGATACTCCTCCATATTCCTTCCCTCTCCTTTCCTCCTCCATTCAAAAGCTGGTAATGGTGCTGTTGATGTGATCATCCGCAAAAAGGCAGCAAGTTAGTTGTGTGTCATGATTCACTAACAGAGGAGCAATGCCCTAGGTAAAATTATGAGATGCATTTAGCTTTAAATGTATTTATTTCTTTGGCTTGTACCCTGTCTTTCTACCAAGAAAAATGGCGCTCAAAGTGGCTTACAAGCGTAAATAAAACTTGACTGAAACAATAATAAACAAATGAATGAAAACACAATTAAAAACACGACAATAACATAAATAGCATCCAATCTAATAAACCTGCTTACATGGCAAAGGCCTGCTTGAATATAAAGATCTTTGCCTGATGTTGGTAGGACAGCAGACTTGTAGCCAGTGAAGCCCTTGTAACAAGGGAGGCATCTGCTCCCTGTAACTGGCCCCGGTCAACAGTCTGGCTGCAGCATTCTGGAGCAGCTGAAGTTTCTGAACAGTTTTTGAAGGCAGCCCCACATAAAGCACGCTACAGTAGTCCAAATGGGATGGAACTAAGGCATGCATGACCGTGGCCAGATTGGACATCTCTAGGAATGGGCACAGTTGGTGCGTTAGCTTCAGCTGCGCAAATGCACTCCTGCCCCCCACCAAAACCTGGGCATCCAGGTTCAAGGCTGAGTTCAGGAGTACACCCAAACCATGAGCCTGAGCCTTCAGGGGGAGCATAACCCCATCGGGCACAGGTTGGGAATCCCTATTACACACCCCTTATACCCGAGATATTGACTATTATGAGCTGCAGGGTTGAAAATTCTGCTCCATGCACATTCAAGATTTTGTACCTGAAATAAAATTACTCATATTATTAAACATATTTAAGCTATTCAGTTTGCGTATTCTCTTCTACTTGCACAATGTGATTACGACTGCCTTTGTGGAAATCAGAAAGTTTTGAAACATTTTTTTCCCTCCGTCCCTGGATGGAATCAATAGAGCTCATAAAATATCAGGGATCAGTACGGAGACACAGAAAGGAAGAAATGAGGAGTGAGCGAAGGAGTCGTGATAACTAGGCTTAGACCTCACTATTACAAGTAGTAAATAAAAGATCCTCCAGTCCCGTCCCCCCCATCTAGATTTTAGGTGCTTGGCAAACATTGCATTTTTCTCTGCCACCTTGCCGACTTCTACATCGTAGGCTTATTTTAGATGTAAATGAGTGAATTAAGTTTCCCCTGATAAATAGGAAGATGGAAAGGGTAGATACAAGTTTGTAAAAGCAACTATCCATAGTGAGAGTGTACTGTACAGAGTCAAATCTTTTTGACATTAATTTAAAGCTGTTGTGAATAAAGAAGAGCTGTATTGTTTCAGTCCATTTCTTCCCATTTCCCAAGAAGAGTTAAAAATGGAGTGCAACAGGGTCTTTCAAGATGTGAAGAAGCTGATATGACAAGATTGTATAATCATCTTTCATTCTCTTTTGAAGTAGATGCCTATAAAAGTATTTTAGAGTGAGACATTTTGTAAGTTTTGAGATAAACTAAACAGATGATTAAAAGGACAATCCTATGAAGGGTTAGACAGAAAAAAAGGCCTAGAGTGCCCAGCATGCCCCAGCCAGCAGTGCTGGCTGGGGCATACTGGGCACTCTAGGCCTTTTTTTCCTGTCTAACCCTTCATAGGATTGCACCCTAACTCTATTTGAATAGGTTCTTTGGGGAAATAGGGAGTTGGAACCCCTCTCTAAACTGTACCAAGTTGAAAGAGATGGATCAGAAGGAGCTGTGGTGATAGCAGAAGCCACAACTGGCAGGATCTCCCTACCGGGATCGACACTATAAACGTAGCAATCTCATTCTCCCCAGCTCCCATCCTTTCCGACTCACTTCTAGCCGATAGTATACAGACACTCCTATCTATAGTTTTGAACCAGTCCTAATTTTTCTTTGGCTCCACCTTTCTTCAACATCTTGTCTCCAACAAGAGTTTCCTCAGATCCCTGCTTTTCAGCCCATCACCTCGACACACTACTTTGGTTACCATGTCTCTTGACCAACCTCCTGAGTGTCCCTTTCTTTTGCCCTTAGATCACACAGCCCCTTACGTGAAGTTTCTTCAGAGCCCCCCTTTCTGATTAGCCTGCTCATCATGACTCAGTTTCCATTGCTGTTGTCTCAAGCCATCTTCTCCACCTGTCATTAGCCCTCTTCAGATGTTTGGCAATTAATACATGAAGGGGCTTCCGAGAACATGCTGGCTAACCCTACCCCATAGATGCCAAAGTGTGATTGGCATCATTTTGAAGGGGGCCCCTCATGCACACAAATGTATGAGCACAGGACTCCCTCCACAGCTCCCATCCCTTTAAATACAGATCCATGTAGGGCCCCCTTCAGACTGACGTCTATGGAGCAGGACTAGTCGGTGCATTCTCAAAAGCCCCATCACACATTCAGTACCCATGGGTACTGGATGACTGTAGAGGGCTAGTTGTCTCTCATGCACATTCTTCTTTCTTCTGCCTCTGGGATTCTCAGGCCTTAACTTCCCTTACTTCTGGAAACCCTGTGTGAGATTTTTATCCCATCCAAACTGACAGCTTTCCTTTCCATCACAAAAGCTAGAGTGAAAACTTAGTCCTGCGCAGAAGTTCAAAGTACAGATATGGATTTGTCTCTGTGTGTGTGTGTGTGTGTGTGTGTGTGTGTGCGTGCGCACATGCGCCGCGCATGTGTCACCGCTCCCTTCTCCAATCTCCATGCATTGGAGGGCACATCTGCATAGTTGTATAAGTACACAGGAACCAACTACATGATTTGTACATCCTATTTTTATGATGTACAGATAACACACAGCCTATCAGTAGATTCAGGTGAGCCTTCTAATGCATGGAAGTCAGTTCTACCATGGTCATGATTACCCCACCCCTGCTACGAACACGAACACACACACACAGAGTTTGAATATCTGCAAACCCTATACGGCTCCAGGTCCAGTCTATCTCAAGGAGCGTCTCCAGCAACACCAAGTGGGCCGCTCAACAAGATCTGCCACAAACGGCCTTCTCCTTGTCCCTTCAGCCAGAGCAGCTAGACTGGTCGAGACGAGGAAGAGGGCCTTCTCTGTAGCGGCCCCCGTACTGTGGAACTCTCTCCCAAGTGACCTCCGCCATGCCCCCTCTCTGCTGAGCTTCTGCCGCTCACTAAAAACTTGGCTATTCAGGCGGGAATATGGGGTGGGCTAAGATTTTAAAATTTTATACTGTTTTAATGTATTTTATTCTGTTTTATCTTCTGTACTGTACATCGCCCAGGGTGGCTGGTTTGCCGGCCAGATTGGCGATAAATAAATGCAAATAATAAATAATAATAAAGAGTTTTTGTTCCCTGAGCAGCTGATCAGTGCATGCCACCACTATGCTCAGCCAATCAGCGTCACAGGCTTCACCATCACAAGCACATAGACCGAGATGTAAATATGGGATTAAGCATCAATGAAGATGACTTGTAATGGAAGCTAATGATCTGTCATTTGTAGCAAAATCATTCAGATATGGAATTCACAACATTTGGGGAAATAATCATTTTGGTGATTGCCAAGGAGAAGCTACCTAAGAATTGCTAGGATCTTTTGGTATGTTTATAATTAAAATATTACCGGACCAGTTGCAAAAAAAGTGTTAACATCAGCAATGGAAATAGCCAGATACTGACATCAAAAATAATTCTGTTTGTTTAACAAATGGCTATAGAACATGTGGGAATTACCCAAATTGATGAAACTCACTAGTTTTATTCTTACACACGTACATAGGAAAAAACCAGATGCCTGACATGAAAACTGGAAATGATTTCTTATTTTTGTTGGAATTCTTTCAAGGGGATAATACTTGTAAAGTATTTTCTTTACTATGATTCAATTTATTTGGGAGCTAATGGGTTTTGATTTAATTATTAAATGGCATTGTGAACTTTTTTGATACGTACATAAAATACTGTGCAGGAAGGAGACATTCAATTTTAACTCTCCAAAAAAATTATTGTGCCAGTCACTGATAACTTTGCCCCATTCAACAATATCTCATTCATTCTAAATACAAAAAGCAAGCAAACAAACAAACAAAAATTCAACGTACAGAGTCCTCTGAACTAAAACTGTTTACTCCAAAGGCAGTTTGCTTTCTTCAAGAAACAAACCATATTTGTTCTTTTATGGACATTCTTAAGTTTTTAAAGAGACTATTCTTAAAGAAAAACAAGAGTCCAGATTATGTGTTAGAGTGTCACACTGTGCTGTGATAAGCAGAAGAAGAAGGAAAAAAAGGGTGGGGAGACACTTGTATCAATTATGGAACCTTCTACTAAGACCACAGAGAAACGACCTAATATGCAGTCTCCAGCACAGCTGATTTAAGTGTCCCATATACCTCGGAATAACACACATGCCTATTTTCATTCAAGCAGACCATGCAAAGTACTGTATTACTGAACTATGTAAAACATATGTTCCCACATTGGAACAATATGTTGCCAATTTCCTGTGTATGCCATAGAAACAGAACACTTTTTATGAGCTAACATGATACTGTTTTATTAGCATTACAGTAGCGCACAGACTTCCCAGTCAGGATCAGGACCCCGGTGTGCGAGGCTTTGTAATAAAGTGGCATTAAAAAAAAATTAAAAAAAGCCTCTGCCCTTTACCAAAACATGCACAAGTCTGCAAACCCTCATTCTAAAAATACATATGGAGGACACACACACCTCATGTATTAGGGATTCAACAACACTGAGGGATGCGTGTTGAGGAATGCATCACATACAATATTGTTCCTATGCAAAACTGATCTCCATGTAAGGAAATAAATATCACTAACAACTTAAGGATAAATACATAGAGAGACACATTTGTAATATGTACAGTTCTGCCACAGACACGGTGCAATTTCAGTGGCTTTCCCAACCTGTGTACTCAGTGGAGTAAAATACATATGACTGTGTACATATGTTTGTGTGTGTGACGAGGGGGTGGTGGTCCCCTTACACTGAAACTAGGGGATTGGAAATGTCACATATAAAGCAATCCCAATTCCTCTGGCCAAATTAAGAGGAAGGAAATGAGCCCTTGAGTAAGTACACAGGACCAAACACATAGAGCAAACGTGTTATTGTCATGACAACACCAGTTGCTGGAAAATGAATGAGGCATTCTGGTCCCTCTGAAGCCTGTGGCCAAGCTTCTACAGAATTGATTGAGAACAGTCCTTTGGCTCATGAGTTTCTACAAGAGTGGGCCCTTTTCTTCCCACAAACTGTATCACCATATACATATTAAGAAATAGGCACTCAACAATTTAAAAGGCACACCGAGGTTAGGCCCCACTGTCCGGAGGGCCTGCAGGTAGTGGTACCCGCAGGAAGTAGAGGAGGCAGGCTGAGATCCAGTTTGTAGCCCAGACAGGATGTTCAGACAACGCCACAGTTCTTGGGTTATAAATGCACAGCAGGGCAGGGGGACCTACTACAAGGTTGGTGTTGTGACAAGCAGGCAGACAACAGGAAAACAAGAAGGAAATTTATTTTTTATCAATGTGTTTTCAATTGTTTTGCTTTTATGAGATAGATAGATAGATAGATAGATACAGACAGACAGACAGACAGACATCCTGAGTACTAATTTATAGTTTGGCAGGATGCACACTTAATAAATAAATGATTTAAAAAATAAAGAGAGTCTGGAAGCTTAGAGGGTACAGCAGATGGGGGTCCTAGCCCGACACAGCTGGAAGGCACCGGGTTGGAGGAGCCTGACCTATGAAGTATATATGTTGGCTTGAATGGCCACAAGATCCCTACCCTGATGATTCAGGGTGTAGAAAATTGGTGCTATGTCTGCAGAGTTCATGGTTTGTGAACTCACATTGCCTGACACCAGAACATAGGTCTCGTGCAGCCATACATTTTCTCCTTTCTATAGCACTACTATTGGGGGCTACTTTAGGTTATATATTGTTTTTCAGCATGTGTATACAGGAACACCATTAGATAGTGCCTGTTTCTTGCCTCAGATTTGTCTACACTATAAATATAAATCAGTTTATATTTATAAATCAGTTTATAAATATAAATCAGTTGTGCCAATGTTGTGCCAATAATTCCTAGCAAACAGAACTCACAGATACCTACATCATCACAATTTTAGTATTCTTTGTAAGCAAGGGTGGGCAGAAAGTAGACATTCAGATGTTTTGTACTTCAACTCCTAGCATTCCTGACCATTGGCCATGCTGGCAGGGGCTTCTGGGAGTTGAAGTCCAAAACATCTGGAGATCTACATTCTGTCCACCCCTGTTGTAAGTCACTATGACAATTAACAATTCTTCAAAGTTGCTTACAATTTGTAATATGATTTTGTCCTGAGTTTTGCTGTTTTTATATCAGATTTTAGAGGTTTCACTTACTATATGAATACTTATAATAAATCAAGGATGAAATTGTGGGAGGTGATCTTTTTCTTTTCTTTTTTAATTCAACTAGGAGGATCATTATTTCAAACTCCTCACTTCAAAACGCGGGATTCAGCAAAACTGCACTGAAATCAGTCAAAATCAGTCTCTGGATGAACACTAACATCCCGTACTCAATAGGATTTAGTGGTGCCCACAGAGAAAGAGGGAGAGGGGGAGAAGTTAGTAACACTAAATGGCAATGAAATTAACTGAAGAAATATGGAAGTTAAGGAACAAAGCAAATTTTTATTTGTACCCCGAAACTAACAGAGGCAGCAGTGCTACACTTGTGATAATGTATAGGGGGTTTTTTTGAGCTCACTAAATATTAGATGAAAGCATTAATAGGCGTTAAATCAGATTTTAATCAGAACCACACCCCATGTTCTGATCTTCCCCACTTCTCTCCTGTGCAACTTGCCCTCTGCTTTCATAGCTTGCTTTAATCATGTGTAGTTTCATCTTTGCACAGTTATCCATGCTCTGGTAACCTCTCGTTTGGATTACTGCAATGCGTTATACGTGGGGCTGCCTTTGAAAATGGTTCAGAAACTTCAGCTGGTCCAAAATAGGGCAGCAAGATTGTTAACGGGGACTGGCCGACGAGAACATATTATGCCAGTGCTTTCTCATCTGCACTGGCTGCCAGTCTGTTTCCGGGCCCGATTCAAAGTGCTGGTGCTAACATTTAAGCCCTAAACGGCTTGGGGCCAGGGTATCTGAAGGATCGTCTCCTCCCATATGAACCTGCCCGGACACGAAGATCTGCATCAGCGGTCCTTCTCCGAGAGCCCCTGCCAAAGGAGGCAGGTGGCTACCAGGAGGAGGGCCTTTTCTGCTGTGGCACCCCGGTTATGGAATGAGCTCCCCAAAGAGGTTCGCCTGGCGCCTACTTTGTATTCTTTCCGGCGCCAGGTGAAGACCTTTCTGTTCTCCCAGGTATTTTAATCATTTTAACCTTGTAATTGTTTTTAATTCCGTTATTGTAACTGCTGCTGCTAGCTCTGCTGTTTGTTTTTAATCTGTGGTTTTAAATTTTATATTGTATTTTATGATTTTAACTGTTGTAAACCGCCCAGAGAGCTTCGGCTATTGGGCGGTATAAAAATGTAATAAATAAATAAATAAATAACCATGGTTAAAGATAACAAAATCCCATCATAGGAATTTTAAATGGTTTAAATTCTGAGTGCAAGCACAATTATGGTTACCATGATGCATGGTTAGCAGCAGTGCAGATGGGACCCTATACTGTATCACACAGTGGCAGGAGAAAGAAATTTGCTAAGGGAGAAAGGAGGAGGGATGCAAGGGGAAGAAAGCATAAAAGGCCATGGTTTGCTCCTGATCCCTCACTGTGGTTAGGAGATCAGAAATATTATATCTGCACCAGGCCAGAAAAGGCAAAGAACTAAGTCAAGAGTGGTGGGGGAAAGGAAGAGAAATGAAGACACACATGTAAAAACGCGGAGAGAAAATATGGAAAAGGAGCAAAACAGAGAATCCTTTCTGAAGGCACAGTGGGATTCATTTAAAAACTATTGAATCCCTCTCCATCTGGAATTTCCGTACATTTGTAGATCCCTTGTCAGGTGATCTGCAAACATACACTTTCATTCACGTACAACACAATTCTAAACATGTCTTCTCAGATGTAAGTCTCATTGAGTTCAATGGATCTTACTCCCAAGTGCCTTAGACTGCTATCCTATACACCAAGAGTTGGGAAACTTGTTGTCCTCTAGATGCGGTTGGACTCCAATTTCCATCACCCCAAGCAGCATGTGCAGTGGTTGGAGAATGACGGGGACTGTAGCCCAACAACATCTAGAGAGCCACACATTGCCACTCCTAGTCTATACATTGACCTGGGAGTAAGCCCCATTGAACTCAATGAAGCTTACTGCTGAACAAACATGCACAGAATTGTGCTGTTATTCTGCAAAAGAAATCATTATCTCTACCTTGTTTCCTGTTTAAGCCTTCTGCTTAAGGAAAGAGCCAGTGTGGTATAGTGGTTAAGAGTGTTGGACTGGAACTCGGGAGATCCGGGTTCTAGGGCCCACTCGGCGATGTAGCTCACTGGGTGACTTTGGGCCAGTCACTGACTCTCAGCCTAACCTACCTCACAGGGTTGTTGTGAGGATAAAATGGAGAGGAGGAGGAGGATAATGTAAGCCGCATTGGGTTCCTTGCAGGAAAAAAAAAAGTGGGATATATAAATAAATAAATAATCTGTAAAGAAAATATGATCTTCATCTCCTTGTTGTCTCTTTGTTATTTATACTTAAGGAAGTCCTGAACCAAATTTTTCCTCCTAATTTTCAGAAGGCTCACTTTGACAAAGATTTTGAAAATTCCAGATACTCTGACACATACATATTAGCCAAATAAAAGTCTGAAAACAAGATTAAAATAATACTTAAACGAGTGTTATCTTAAAATGAAAATATGTATGCTTGGCTATACAGAAAGGAAGAACAATGAAAACGATACCCTTACAAATGTTACAGAACAAATGTCTAAAAAAAGGACTTCATCATATGCTTTTTTGGGTAAAGTATACGTAAATATATATACAGAGTAAATGCTGGTTTGTTGTGCCAGAAGGTTTATACAATTCTAGCCAAGATTTTTTTGAAGCTCAAGAGTCTAATTTTAGTTTCCCAAAAGCATATTTAGTCACCTAAATAAGTGGTGTGATTTTTTTCTCTCAACAGTATTATGTACCATTGACGTCAATGGGAACTATACGACACTTGGTTCTTTTGAAAACTAGGCCAATAACCAAAAAGGTCTAAATATGAACTTTACAGTCTAAAATTCCACTTCGGGGAATAAAAAACTATTATCTTTTTCCTGGGAAGGGACATCTTAATTTAAACACGAAAACCTCAACTACAGCACTCTCAACAGGGGAATCTTTTGAGTTACCTGAGAGATCTTAAATCTAAGAAAGGCCGCTCTCAAAGTGTGGTCAAAGTGCTGTGTATTCAAGTTTTCAAATATGGCCCAGAGCTACCATAATAAAAATAAATTATAATACCACCTAAAACATAGAAACCACTTTTCATCTTCAAAGCTGTTTACAATCATTAACTAATTAATCCTAACACCACCCTTACAGCCCACTTGGATCGAGAGGGGGGAATTACTTGCTGGAGCCTGCAGCTTGTGTGGGCCACAGCAGTTCGTTAAATATGAGAAGTAGGCGCCATTATTTTATGAGCTTCTCAGATCTAGTCAATACAGCTGACGGTTGAGCAATGTCCAGGTGCTTTCCACTTTTATCTCCACTGAATGATTGTATTATAGTGGAGATCCCTCCTTTTATTTCTTGGTATTTAGTCAACATGTTCTCAGGATGCCCAACATGATGTTCATGTAATGCAGTGCTCGCAACCTTTTCAATGACATGGCAAATCAATTTACACCCGCTTTTTGAACTGGAAGGGCTCAATGCTAGTTGACCTTGCCCTAAATGTTTACATGTGAAATGGTCTTGGGAAAGTACACCCACATAGTATTATTATAGTAATATCTGACAGCTTTGTGATTCTACCAGATGGTGTACCATTCACAGGACCACTTTATTACATAAAGAAAGTCAACTTGTGGTAACTTTTCCCACCTCAAAAATGAATGTGTCAGGGTCAAACAAAATGTTCTGCTAATCACACATGGCAAAGCTATGCATAGCAGAGCTATATGTGACTGGCTTACTTACTTGAATGCTAGCATGCGTGGCTGCAATTTGGATCAGGACCATGCCGATTTGGGAGGGGGAATTGAAGCTATCCCCTCCCATTTTTGTCCTGAATTTCCCCCCATCTCCCCCATGGTTTTAGATTTTAAACAAATCCATGTAGATGGGGGGATTATTATTTTTTAAAAACCCACCCCCACTTACACTTAAGTAAATAAGCCAATCACACAGAACATTTAGTCTAACACACAGACACACAGACACACACACACACACACCTGGCCAAGTTTGTTCAGCAGTTGTGCTAACAGAAAGGAGCAAAGCAGGGACACAATATTATTCACAATAAACTAGGATTCTCCAGAATCCTAGCTTATCATTCTGTGTGAATGCAGCCAGTACAATCAGCTCCATATACTCATTCCTGAATTATACAGGTTTGGCTTCTTCTTACCAGCGTCTGAAAAAACATTTGGTGTTCACTACATACAAAAATCAGTTGTTAATTTTTCTTTTTTAAGCACAACTGTGGGAAAGGAACTTCAACACAAGAATGTACTAGCATGTGTTTAATTCCCCCACTGAAACTAATGATACTTTTAGCACTTTAAGCCCTGGATGGATTATGGCCAACCTTTTCATCACTGGCATATCTTCCATATTTAGGCTACACTGACTTGATTATTCGTTTTATTACTGGAACTGGAATTGAGAGGTGTGATTATTAGGAGTGGCCAATTTGGAAAATATGATGCCTCCCAGCAGCTGAACACTGGATTTGTAGCCCATCTTGAAGAAGAAGAAAAATCGTTCCCACTTAATAAATCTACTATCTGACACATTCATTAAGAAGAATATTTGGACCCAATAGCAGAATTTTGATTTTCATTTAATAGTCAGAAACAGAACTAATTTCTTCCTAGTGTTTCTTACAATCATGGCAAATTCTTTGAATCCCATCCCTTTCCAGGTCCTTCTTTGTGCCCTGACCCAGACAGTCAATCTGGGAGGAGATGAGAGGGGAGCATATGTAGACCCTATCCCATTATGCGAGTCAACCAGTTTTCCCATTCACAGAAAGGGGAAGATTCTAAGACAGTTCACACATTTCCTAGCCCGACACCTTTGTGAGCTGAAGAAGCAGGCAGTTCCTCTTGGAGAGGTAGCCTAAGATGCAAGGGCTTCATGTGTGTAGGCCCCTTGATTCTTCTCCCTCCAAAGGCAGGGGAGAGATCAACACAAATCTACACACATAACAACAATACAAACGAAGACCTCACAACAGATGTTACCTTATGTGCTTCCAGAGAGGAATGAATGCTGACTCATCTATCATACAGTGGGATTGACTGCTGGGTCATCATCTGAACTAGCCCTCTGTGCAGGAAAAATTCAACATACGAACCTGGAGCTGCTTAAAGTTAACACACACACACACACAACACACACACACACACACTTTTTTTTACCTGTAGTGTCGAGAAATCTCCTCTTCTACCTGAGTGACAAAGTCACATTTGGTACACGAGTGTTCTTTGCTTTCTTTGACAGTCAGTGGTCCATCCACCCCTTGCAGGGCATTTGCTTCTTGCTTGACTTCGGACACCTGGGCTTCGTGTGTGGTTTCATAGTGAAGCAGGAGACCGTCTACATCAGGGGTGGAGAAAGAGCACTGGTGACACTGGTGCTTGACTCTGGAGCCTCCTGGCATCCCAGGGGACAAGTGCAAGAGCAAGAGAGCACAATGGGAACAATTACTTTTCCTGCAAGCAAAAGGATAAGTAATTTCTCCAAGGTGCTTTTCTGGGCTACAGAGGCCTCGGGGACAAAACTGACAGTGCTTAATGGTACACTTGTGAATGTTGTGTAGCTGCTGATAATGACGAAGAAGAGGCCCCACCACTATTACGTCTGGGCCATGGCTCTTAGAGTACCTAAAATCACAAAACTGACAATTGTAGCTTGTCACCACGTTGTCCTCCACTCCTGAGCTGGAAAAGTCTTTCTTTTTGGCCACGCTAGAGCCCTTCTCAGTCTTTGCTGCTAACTCTCCATCTGCATTTTTGGCTAAGTCATTATGATTAATGACCGACCCCCTTGAGAGCTTGTCATTCCGATCTGGGTGAAGGCCCCCTGCCTGGCTCCCCCCATGGTGCTTGCTGTAATGTTCTAACAGTTTGAGCGAGCTGGAGGATTCACAACTAAAGCTGCAGAATTTGCACCAGTAGTAACTGGAGGCATCCGTACCGTTTTGTCTTGAGGATTCAAGAGGCTTGATGGGCACCGAATAACCAACCGGAGTGTCATCTCCAGCTTTTACAGTGATCTTGTCCTGCCACTTTCCCAAATCTCCAGCCTCGCATGATCGAACAATAGGACTGGACTTGCTCGAGTTCCTCTCTGAGGCTTTGCTGGATTCAGAGGCAGGAAGAGTAGATTTGATCTTGTTTGGGTGGGTCTGCAAGAAGTGTTGCTCCAGCTCCGTCGATGAATTGCCCATGTAGGTGAAATTGCAGAACTTGCAGCGGAAATACTTGGTGTTGCCCTGGCAATCTGGAGTTTTGCGTCCAATGCCGATAAAGGTCCCACCTAAAGTCACCTACAAGAGATGAAAGAAGTGATTTTTTTTTAAATTTCCTAGAAAAGGTACAAAAGAAAAAACATCAAAAGAATACTTAAGAGGATATTAACCTGGGTTTGCTGTACAACAAATCACTTTGAAACAGAATACCCATGTTATTATTTCATCCCAAAAATAAACCCTTACTACTCGGCAAACCTATACAAAAGCCTAGAATAGCACTTTGCAGGGAATACCACTTTTGCCGAAGTAGTCAATGGCAGACACATCCCATGACTGGCCTAGGGCATGTGCTCAAGCTAGTAAAGAGCAGCAGGAGGCAAAGGAAGGAATGAGGATTAGATGTAGATGGGCGACTCAAGGTAGCTCCTGGATCTCATGGACTGGATTCACTGAGAAACACAGAGGAACAGGGCATGGATACAGGAAGTGGAGAATGACGGAAGCCGCACTGCAGGTCAGCAGGCTAGAAGGTGATATGAAGAGAAGCCAGCAAGACCATGTGCTTTAGGGTCAGCTGCAGCAGAGGGAGCAAAATATTTGATCCAAATACCAGCGCTACACCTGGATATCTCAATTTTTTAAGAACAGTGCACACATATAAATGCTTTCAGTTCAGAGAAAGAAATCTGGCAGATCTGTGAGTGGGGAAACAGAATCTCAGTGTTAGCCTTTAGTTTCCTTCATTCCTATGCAAGAAATGTGCACAGCACTAAAGTGAACTTTGTCAACTGGGTATAACCTTCTTATTGGACAAGAATGTATAGAAAAGTAGACCTGAAAACAAGGCATTGTGATAACACAGTGTTTTGTTCACTGGCTTTTGAGTCAAGAGGTAATGTCGGCATTTACCCTTAGATGCATCAAAGTCAATGAGGTGGCTCAAACCAAATCACTAGTAAGAGGGAGACTCTGGCAGAAACTAACTCCAGCCTGTTGCAAGTGAAGGGCAACAGTTAAAACTAATTTTAGCCCAAAGAAAGTGCCACACAATGTGTATTCAGGCACTCAAGGTTTCTTAATGTAGATGTCCCTCAAGAAAGAGCCCTAATTAGCAAAATATAGAAAAACCACAATAGCAAGGGACAGCAAGTATTTGCTATGTCCAGAAAACATTACATCACTAGGAATTTATTGCTTAACTGTTCTCATGATCCAATGAACACTATTTCGTAGACGGAAGGAAGCACAGCTTCTTCAAGCTTACATTAATGAAATCTTATGCTTGCATAGGAAATGGTATGCCCCTTCCCACGAGAGGTACACACCTGTCTTGTGACACTGGAACAACATTTGCTACCACTGGATGTCTGGGTTACAACCCTCCAACATATATTAAGCAGAAAATACTATTCTCCTCAATTGGACAATACTCACTGCAGGATTATGGTCTGCCTTGTAAGCCAAAAGGGGCCGAAGTGTGAATGGAAGCCACAGTATGAACGGAAAGTGAAAGGGGGAAACCGCCTTCATGATTACAATGTCATCAACTGCTTTACTTCTTGTACTGAGGCTGTGAAAATGTGCATGGTCTCCATTTTCCATCAATTAATCCTTCAGAAACACTCAATACACATCGGAATCCACCCACCGGCTTCTCCAGTTTTCTCTTTAGTAAGTAGGCTCTGAACAGGAGGCTGGGATTCAGCAATTGCACCTCTTTGGATTTTTATCCCTTACTGAAAGACTATAAATTTTCAGCACACACTCCGTAATGGAAGAACAGAGTTTCAGTCCCCCAACTGCAAAGTAAACCACTATTTTTCTGGGTGATTGTCTCATAATGCATTAGGCAAATAAAGTTATTTATTTCCCCACCCCCCCACCCCCTTGCTTTGGCAGCTGTGCCGCAAAGGAGCCACGTGATCACTGTTCATTTCAGAATTGCACCATATGGAAAAATTCAGATGCATAAAGAACATGCAATGTAAACATTTTTAAAATGCATGTAATGTAAACGCCTTTTAGCCATTTAGCTGGAGAAAAGACGGTGCTTACACTTCTTATGCTGAAGAACTAAACAGGGCCCACGTGGTGAGTCAATAAATTGCTAAATGGCATTCCAAAAAGAGTTGATTTTGGGCCCCTTTATTTAAGTAAACATGATTTCAAATAAACTGGTTAAGACTTTTTTTTTTCCATTGCGAAGTTAATAAAAGCATCCTAAATAATGGCCAAAAAACAATAATCAGGAATGGAATAAACCAGGTCTTGGGAGGCTTGGGCTCTTTAAAATTGGAGGCTGGCGCCAGGGGATTTAAATAATTCCTGGTGCCTAAACGCTGGCTCCTAAAAATTTAAATTATTTTTCCAGCCCTTACACAACCGCTCAGTCCAGCGTCAGGTGCTACAAGACTCAAACCAGGAGTCCTGGGGTCAGATCCTGATACTTCCTTCATTAGCAGAGACACTGGTTAGAAGAGAGAAAGATAGGCAGTTTGAGCTGAGACCCTATCACTATTGCCTAGAATCCTTCAAGTTCTGGGAATCAAGTTACCCCCTAGATCAGGGATGGGGAACCAGTTGTTCGACTGCAATTCCCATCATCCCTCACCACTGGCTATGCTACCTGGAGCTAGTGGGAGTTGCAGTCCAATAGCATCTGGAGGGCCACATGCTCCCCATCACTGCCCTAGCTTCTCTATGACAGAGGTAGGCAACTCGGTGCCCTCCAGATGTTTTGGCCTACAACTTCCATAATCCCAGCTGGCTAGGGCTTCTGAGACTTGGGAGTCCAAAATATCTGGAGGACACCAGGTTGCTTGCCCCTGTTCTATGGTCTAGAGAACCAATCCCATGCCATTGATTGCTACTCTCAGATCTCCTAAACTCCCTTTCAGGCCAAACTAAATGTTCCATTACTTTTATTTACTCTCCTGCAAGCATGCATAGCCCTGACTTGGATCTGGACTGGTGCTTCGGTAGAGAAGGGTTCCCCACAGCCACACCCAATGTTTTCGTCCTGAAATTCCACACCGCCAAGAAAAAAAGAAGACTCCTCCATTGAGTTAAACTGCCTTAAAACTTGCTTAAAGTTGTAGTGCAAGCGTTGCCTAAGAGACATAGCAGCTGCTGCCACTTCTAGGCCGGTGGTCTGGAAACAAAGCAAGCACCAAGTCACTGGGCAAACAGGTATGAACAGCCAGTCTATTCTCAATCTCAAAAGTTAAATTCTTTCCAACACTGAACTGAAACAAAATGAACACCCATCCGCACTGGAAAAAATCAATAGATACAGCTAGTCCCAGCATGGAGAGGACCGTGGGGAGCTTTGGCTATTGGGCGGTATAGAAATGTAATAAAGGAAATAAAATGATATACCTGCCTGAAATGTAGCTGTCAAAGATAAGGAACCTGTCAGAAAAAAGAGAGATGGCAACCCTCATTCAGCACCACAAACATGGTTGAATACACAGGGATTCAAACCCAGATGTTTACAACCCTGGGCCTGGATAGACACAGGGAATTTTGGTTTCTCCCACATTCAGATTTTTTTTCAATCTCAAATTCCTTTTGCGCCAAATATGGAGAACTTTTCAAATTCTGGTAAATTCTCAGTTTTTCTCATATTTGTTGGTTGGTTGGTTGGTTTTTAAATCACAAGTTGTTTCTGTCTGGAATATGGAGAAATATGCACATTTTTGTAAATTCATATCACAACTACAGTCATGCCTTGGATTGAGAGCATAATTTGTTCCGTAAACGGGCTTGTAATCCAAAACACTCTTATATCAAAACGAAATCCCAAAAAAAAAAATTTGTACAGAGATTTTTAATTTAAGCCGTACTACAGTACTTGTATTGCAAGACGTCGCTTGTATATCAAGTAAAAATAAATAAATATTTAAAAATTTGCTTGTCTTGCAAAACGCTCTCAAACCAAGTTACTTGCAATCCAAGGTATTACTGTAGACTGAACTGAATTTCTCACCTATCACCGAAATCTGACATTTTTTGTAATAGCCTTCCCCAACTTGGTTCCCTCCATGTGTTTTGGACTGCAGCATTCCTGACCATTGGTCATGCTGGCTGGGACGGAGAGGAGCCTGAGAGCAGCCAGGCTGGGGAAGGCTGCTTTATGAGGCCAAGTGGAACCCTTTTGTTCCCCTTCTGTCACTTGCCAACTGCCGAAACAGAAGCTGCAATTCCCTTCTCTGGCCAGCTGAACCGGTAGTGCCTAGGGTCAAACCACACACTACATTAAATTCTTAGTGTGTAGCTCTCTATGCATTTTTGTTTTACTCTGAAGTATGGGGGGGGGGGGCTGATACAGATTGGGGACTACAGTGCACTGGGAGAGGGGGTTTAATCCTTCTCTTCCCAACTGTGACTCCCCCAAACCTCCGCCTGAGTGAGGCAGTTAGTGCTAGTAAAAAATAAAAAATAAAAAAAGCTCCCATTGGCACCAGTGGGGCCTTTTCTTACTAGCGCTAATTGCTGTGTATGGGAGGAATTCTCGGGGGGGGGGGGGTTGCAGTTGGGGAGGGAAGAATGTAGACTCCCCCCCCCCCGCTGCACTTCCAATTCAGATTGGGCCTCCCCCATGTTTAGTTTCAGGTAAAAGAAAATCACAAGGAAAGCTACCCACTAAGAAGTCAGTATAACATGTAGTGCGACGACTCTTATTTCTTTATTTAAGGACCATTGTAGATCACGTTTCTAGCACGAAAGTAGGTTGCGGGGGAGGTACAGGAACATATAATTGCACATGCAATCTAATAAAAACTCAATAAAACATCAATCCACAGAACTGAAAGGAATTAAAAGAAAACACATGAACCAGCAAAAAAAAAAAAACCACCACCCCGCAATACGAATAAACTATAAACAATTTAAAAATGTCCGGGCAAACAGAAACATTTTAGCCTGCTGCCTGAAAGAACATAATGTTGGTAACAGTTGAATCTCCCTTAGAGGGATGGGGTGTCACCATAGAAAAGCCCCCCTTTTTTGTGGCTTCTTAATGGACCTCTCTTACTGAAGGCACTCAGAGAAGAGCGTCATCTGACAATCTTAATGCATGGGGAAATTGATATGGGAGGAGACACTCCTTAAGGTATTTGCGTCCCAAGCCATTTAGGGCTTTAAAGGTAAGCACCAGCATCTTAAATTCAGCTAGGCTGCCAATCAGTGCTCTACCTAGACAAACCAGTCAGAATTCTAGCTTCCGGATTCTGCACTAGTTGAAGCTTCCGAACTGCCTTCATGGGTAGCTCCATGTATAAAGCATTACAGTAATCCAACCTGGAGGTTACAAGAGGATCACCCACCAAGGCCTGTTTAGTCAAGGCTGCAGCTGTCGAACCATCTGAAGGTAGTAGGATGTGCTCCCAAGCTACCGAGTCCACCTGGGCCTCTAGTTACAATGTCAGATCCAAGAGCACCTGTTCTTTCAGGGGGAGGGCATCCCAACTGGAACAAGTTGCACTCCAACTTCCTGGTCGTGGAAATAACATCTTCATCTTATCACCCTGGTGGCAGCAGGGTGGCCAGTACACCAGCAGAATCCCTGATCTGTCTCTCTGGCCCAACATAAGGTACAAACATTTTCCTGGAGAGGCAGACGGATTCCTTATAGATTACAGCAGTCTTTTAACTCCTGTTTTGTGAACCACCCAGAGAGCTTCAGCTATTGGGTGGTATAGAAATGTAATAAATAAATAAACTATGCATCAACATTAGTTCAATATAATGATAGATGGATAGTGGATTAACATTCGCCAGTGGGTTCCTGGGTAATTTGTAGATGTGTCAACAAGCTGTAATTACCATCATTTGGTGTGGGCAAGATTTCAAAAGCAAAGCACATGGCAATGTAAAAATATGGAGTATTCAACTTGGAACCAGGCTACCTGAAAGACTTCCTTCTCCCAATGAACCTGCCCAGGTTTTAAGATCTTCAAGAGATTTTCTGTGTGAGCCAGTGTGGCATAGTGGTTAGAGTGTTGGACTGGGACTCGGGAGATCGGGGTTCTAGTCCCCGCTCGGCCATGAAACTCACTGGGTGACATTGGTCCAGTCACTGACTCTCAACCTAACCTACCTCACAGGGTTGTTGTGAGGATAAAATGGAGAGGAGGAGGAGGATTATGTAAGCAGCCTTGGGTTCCTAGCAGGAAAAATGACGGGGTATAAATATAATAAATAAATAAAATCTTCAAGAGATATTCTCTTAGTGCCGCTGCCTGCAAAGACACATCTTCTTGGAGGGTCTTCTCAGTGACTGTTCTCAGCTTGTAGAACTCCCTGCAGATTTTGGTGTGTAAGCAGGTCTGCTGGTTTGGGATGCTATTTTTATTCTGTTATTGTCATGTTTTTAATTGTGTTTTCAATGTATATGTTTCATTACCGTCTCAATCTAGTTTTTATTTATCTGTGGTTGTGAGCCATCATGAGTGCCAGTTTTCTTGGTAGAAAGGTGGGATACAAATCAAATAAATAAATAAAAATTCCAGGGTACTGCAGGAATTCTGAAGTAAGAGGCATCCACAATATTCTTTGAAGCTATCTGACTTTCTTCAAAATAAAGAACTCTTAGTGTTGAGGCAATGCCACACAAACCTGAGTAGAATTTCAACTTTTATCTCACTGTAAAAAACAAAAATGAGTAAGTTTTAAAAGACAATATGATGTTTTTGTTTGTTTAAAGTTACACATGAAGCTGTCACTGCCTTTTAACAGAAATATTTTTAGAGGATTTCGGGGTGGGGGGTTATCTGTCTCTATTGCTTTGAAAATCTATTATCACTTATAGCCACACAAGGTTATCAGTGAGAATTCTGGCTACTCTGCAGGGTTTGGCTCATTACACCTTCTATCCATCTTTTTGTGCTCAAAGTTTCTGTTAGCATCAACAAGTCTTACTTGTAACTTAAAAGAAAGCACTGATCAGATCAACATTTTATCTTGTCCAATGAAAATCACCCCCCCATGGAAGAATAATCTTTTTTTCTGTGAAATGTATTAAAATGTCTGACAGATATTTTTTTAGTCTTGTATCACCTAAAGATAAATTTGCACAACCGTTTTCAGCCAGCACGTGGCCCTTTTTGGCTGGCCAATGTGGTCAGGATCATTTACAACCAGAATTGTGGAAGGGAGGCAACGTGCATTGTGAGCATGCACACACACACACACACACAAAAGCAAACCCTGTCATCTGTGGTGGAACATTTCATTCGTGGTGGAAGCTTCCCATCACTTGGTTTTACTAAATGGCCAAAACCAGAGTAGCTCTGTGAAGAAGAGAAATGAAACTGCAAGCTCTAACTTTTCCACTGATATAGGGCCATGTTATTTATTACTAATTCAGAACATAAGATCTGTGCAAGATCAGACCAAAGTCCGATCCATTCTGTTCCTACAGGGCAAACCAGATGCCCCAATGGGAAGCCCACAAGCAGGACATGAATGCAACAACACCCTCTTGTTCATGTACCCTAGCAACTGGTATACAGAGGCATAGTTGAACACGTATACTGCATGTACAGCATCATATCTAAAGTGGCAAACCAGTCTGGAGAATTTGCTATAGTAAAAGAAAAAAATGTTTTGTGGTAAATATGTCCTTGAGACTGCTTCTCACATCACTTTTCTCTACGCGGGAAGCAAAACTTGTGTCAAAAAAAGCAAAGGATGACTCACTCCTCCCTCTACTTGTGAATGGCTGCATGCATTTGTTTTGTCTGCCCAAACGTGCAGTTTTGTGGTTGTTTTTACTGTTCTTTGGAAGTCAGAAAATCTCTTAGCTGTTACAACAAAAAACGCATTTGGTCACTCTCAAGTGACAGGAATCACCATCTTCCCCCAAAACTTGAAAAGCAACCATAGTGTGTCTGAAAAACTCAGCTAGTATGAGATGCCGGGTTGTTGTTTTTCATTGTTTTAATCTATCATTTATTACCATAAATTGCTTTTTATACAGCTGAGAAGCTGTACATGGCAGCGTTTTTAGATCTGAGCTGAAACAACTCACCGTTCTTTGTATATGTTTTCGGCAGTGTCAAAATTTCCTCCTATTTCCTCAACACTCTTTATAAAAATGTTCACTAATTATGTTCACACTGCCCTTACTTTCAATTGTCCTCACCTGCTTTCAGTGTCCTTATCACCTTGCCAAATGTGAGCATCTATGTAGCACAGTTGATATCATTCTGTTCACTGTGTGATTCCCTTTTTGGTGAGACCAATCCAGGAAGAAGGAATCAACAGCAGCCCGGAAAAAAACAATGTTGCCAAATGGAATTGGGACGCAAATCTAAATTATTTGGGCAGCAAATCTGCACTATACCATATTGCTAATTTCTACCCAAATATTGAAACTGAAGAATATTTGAAGCAGCTATTTTATTTATTCAGTTTTGTAATTTTGTGTAATCCTACTACCCAGTGGCTAGTCCAGATAATTCACCGACCCAAAGTAATGCCTTCCGACATTATTATCAAGATAAGAAAAGATTACTTACAGTATGTCCTGTTTTGTTGCCTATTACAACAAAATTAACATAAAAATCTAAATGAATTCTGGGATATACTGGATTACCAGCTGCAGGACTTGCATTTCACTGAGTATTTTAGGACCATTTAGAATGAATATACCAATCTATGTAAGGTAACGGAGGGGTATGCTACATGCTATGGGAAAAAAGGATTTTTTCATACAGCACAAACTATACTTAGGAAGTGATTGTCTGGCTCCTAGACAGCGTCTAGGGGCCATAGGATACTTTAGATTCCCAGATTTGAGGTCAGAGACAGAGCTCCAACCTCGGAACTGAGAATCTGCACTCTGATTCCACCCTGCCCCACAGCCAGTGCAGATAATACAGGCCTGTGGCTCACGCTGGCTCAGCTTGTCTGAGCGTGGAAAGCTAAGCAGGGTCAAGCCTGGTTGTTACTTGGATGGGAGACACACACCCCTCTAGTTTCCTGCATTGAGCAGGGGGTTGGACTCGATGGCCTTGTAGGCTCCTTCCAACTCTATGATCTATGAAATCTATGAAAGGAACTGCGTCGGCTGCCTCCCCATGGTCGGGAACTTAACCTTGGAGAGGGGGTAAAGGGGGCATTCCAGGAGGCAGGGAGGGGAGGAGACTGCAAAGGCCAGAGTATGACATATCGTGTGTCCTCTGCACCCTCCTTCCCTCCCCCTCCAGAGTGCCCCTGCTAGACGGCCAGAAACAGCCATCTAGCAGAAGTGTAGAGTGGGAGGAGTGGGGAGGTGATGATTTCCTCTGCCACTCCTCCCACACTGCATAGCATGCCCATAATCCTCCAAGTCTGGACACTTACGAGGCATCTTGATTGGATTACACCCCTAAAGGAACATCAGATTTAAAAAGAAAAAGAAAAAGAAAGAAAGAAGCTTCTGTGCAAAAGGATTAGCAGAAACACAAAAATGCCATACAGGCCTGTGGCTTACGCTGGCTCAGCTTGTCTGAGCGTGGAAAGCTAAGCAGGGTCAGGCCTGGTTATTACTTGGATGGGAGACCCCTCCTCTAGTTTCCTGCACTGAGCAGGGGGTTGGACTCGATGGCCTTGTAGGCCCCTTCCAACTCTATGATCTATGAAATCTATGAAATATGGCATGAATGGAATAACCTGAAATGGCCTTGGCAATCAAATGGATATGCACATTTACAAAATTAGTTTGGATCTATATACTACAGATTGGTAAGAGGACAAAGTGTCAATATAAATAATGCCTATACGGAGACAGATATGAATACATATATTACTCTAATCCCATTGGACCCAATAACATATCACTCATCAGCTACCCTCACATCAATTCATACAATCCTAATTTTCCCTTTACCGCCTAAATATTGTCTGGAATATTCAGCCCTACTTCCCAACACTATCTCAGCACTAACATGGTTGAATGATTCAAACCCAGGCATTCAAAGCCCTGGTTGGATGAAGCTGTCAGCTTTAGTTTCTCCCACATTCAATTTTTTTTTAAAAAAAAATTCAAATTCTTTCTATCCCGAATATGGAGAAATGTGCAAATTTTGGCAAATCCTTATCAAAAACGAACTGAAATGGAATTCTTACCCATCCCTAAATTTGCCACCCCTTTTTTGGACAGGCTCATCTTTAACAACTACATGGCAGGCAGGTACAACATGAGCCCCTCCATGCTGAGAATATTGAATTTGGCTGCTGCAGATAGGTGAGAATTTTGGTTTGGTTTTCATGAGAATTTACCCAAATTCACAAATTTCTTCATATTTGGGATGGGAAGAACATGAGATTTTTTTAAAAAAAAATTAATGTGGGAGAAAGTGATGAATCTTATTTCTAGCTCAGAGTGGTCTAATAAACTTGAAGTTGTGCCTTTAATTAGTGATATGGGAAGTCATTCCTTTAATTAGGGATATGAGAGAGGTTTGAAATATGAAGCAGCATATGAGTTATATGTCTGAACTGATAGAAAAAGAAAACCTACACCATTCTACAAGTGGCACAGGAAGCAGGAATTTGTGGCCCATCTTGGCAGGAGACGACAGGCCCATATGTCTAGCTATTGCATAGGGTCAACTCCCTACACTTCTGCATGCTGTCCAACTCAGATGGCTGAAGGCAAAACTACACTAAGGGAGACCACGTGTATGTACAAGCAATCCACTTGCCAGGTGGCATCCTTCCCAAAAACGCTAGCCACCACTGACCTTTCAGGAGATCAGCAAGTGAAGGAATAACCCTCCCTACAATCTCTCATTCCCACAAACACATAGTCAAAGATGGAGATTTACAGTAATTTAAGAGACTGACACACCTCTGGGAAAGATTACATGCAAAAAAGCCCACAAGGTGATTTGTTGTCAGCATGGCACTAGCATCGTAAGGGCCTATTCAAACATTTATTACAGCTGTGGCAATGGGAGCCACTGGAAATGCCAACACTTGACAGCAGTTCCACATATGCATTGTAACATAGGAAACTATGGTACGGAGACTGCAAAACAGCATATCCGTGACAACAGATGTTCTCTTCATGATCTGGCAGACCCATCAACCCAGGAGCTTCTAGATCAGTGTTCTCCAACCTTGGGTCCCCAGATGTTTTTGGCCTACAACTCCCAGCAGGCCCCAGCCAAAAACATCTGGGAACCCAAGGTTGGAGAACACTGTTCTAGATACTACAGAGGCACCATGTAGATGCATTGGCCGTAGTTTCCATCTGAAAGCTGCAACTTTTGAATCAGCCCAAAGACTAGGAGGGTATATTAGGCTGGCTACTAGTTGTGTCAAAACTGGCTCGTTACTCATTTGCACGTGTACTTTGTTTAAAGGAGGGTAAGCATTAAAAGTCATCCATTTCTTTTCACTGGGACTAAACTTTTAAACAAAAATGGGTTAAAATACTGTTAAGTGAAGAATCAGGACAGCTTGCGCATCTCTCCAGCAGGAGGGATTTGAAAGATTATTTTATATGGAGAAATGTGGGGGAACACACCTTGCCATAACATCCAAAGCAACTGTTAAGTGACTAGTCCAAGTACACCCAATGAGATTTTAACAGAAGAGGGACATGAAGGCCTCTTAAGCCCTCGACTTGGATGGCAGTGCTGTGTGGGTTTGAATTTTATAGGCAACAGACCTCCTCTATGGGAGACAGGTGGAGCTCAAGTAGTAAAGAATAAGGACTTTCCTCTCCAGCTAAGCTGAGTTCCTCACTTGTGGAGGAAATCTTTGTGAGTGGAGGTGCTGCTGGGTATGTGAATGTTGCCAGCAGACACTCGCACATGTGCAAATACTGCTGAATGTTTGGAGAGCTTCCTAGGACTGCATTGAGTGTCTGGCTTCCTGGAGGTAAACAGGTTATGAATCACTCTGAATTGGACAAACTGATGGGAGATTTCCATTTTTAAACATTCTTTCCATCAGCTAAGAACTAATCCAAGTAAATGAAGTTGCAAAATCAGATGGCAGCAAACCTTCCAATTACTTAGGTCACCATTTTCAACCTTAATCAGAGAGTGAAAGGCTCGCATCTCTTCCCAATCCCCTGAGTCACCCAGTCTCCCACTTGCCTATTACTTTTAATCTTCTAATCCTAAATATCTTTTTCTAAGGCTATTGTTTATCCACTCACTTTATGCAATATAGCATCCAGAAAGCATTAACCCACGGCTGACAAAGTTCTCAGTGTTATGCAGGTCACAACAGATGCTAGGATTTATAATCAGTTACTGTAGCACCACCCTGTGACACCGCCTTCACTTTGGATAACAGAGACAACTTGTGTGTCATGGCCTGGATCCTAACTTCCCTTCTATGAATGGAACAGAGTTCACGTTCACAAAATGGGTCTTTCTCACTTCCCCTTTCACTTTGCAGCCCCCTGTGCCTCTGAAAAATGGCTCATGGGAGTTAGAGGAGACCCTTGAGAATGCTATGGGATACAGTGCAGGGCCTTGATGATGGAGGAGACAGTAAGTAGAATTCCCCCACCTTCTGTTAGGATCCAAGCCATAGTCTACAGGTGCATGCCAGATGAAAGTCTCTGCAGATTTTACTAAGGGGTGTGACCCTTTGGTCCCACTGGCTCCTTTTGGCACCCAGCAGGCTTCCTTCATTTGAGGAGCTCTGTTCCCACGCTTATCATTCCTGCAGTCCAAACACACCAAGCAACCCTGCCTCTGGTGGTCCCCATCAGTCCACATGGCTGACAGAGATCAGCACAAGCAACAGTTTTCATGGATGGGTAATCCCAGATACTTCCTGTGATCCTTGCTGCAATCTATAGCACCAAGCTAAGAGCATGGGAAGAATTGAAAAAGGCTCTGAACTTATGAGTAAACACATAAATTAAGGTAACAGTCAGGACAAAGCCCAGGTTTCATCATAAGAACATAAAAGTCCTGTTGAATCAGACCATTTAGTAAAGCAATGTTCATTTCAGTGGCCAGACAGTTGCTTCAGGAGAACCACCAAGCAGGAAATGAACCCGCGCATCACTTTCCCCTCTCCCCAGCAACTCGTATTCGGTTGCACATGATCTCTGAACCTAAACATTCCATTTCGTTGTCATGACTAACATGTCATGGACCAGGACCCTGAATTCATAGCCTCAGAGAATCCTGAGCCCTCATCCCCAGTAGAAGAGGCTCCTGAGTTAACTGTACAGGCAGAGGACTCAGTTACAGAAAAGCATCATGAGCCTTTCACCTCCTCAGGACCCAGTTCTCCAGGAAGACCCCAGGGTCCTGCCCCCGCTTAATACAGAGGAGTTTGCATTGCTATCTTCAGGCTATGAGGACTCCAGCCATGAAGACACCAGCATGCCACAACCACCCCCATGTCATCACAGCCTAGGGCTGCTCAAACAGAACAGGCCCCTTTAAGAGAAAATGCCTTAGTCCGTGTAGAGGCGGGGCTAACCAGCCTAAAGGAAGCCAAATGCCTACTTAATGTTCAGTCATGATCTGCTGCTTGTTGGAGCAACATACAAAGAAGCTTGCCTGGCTTTCAGCGCCAGCACCACTCACAGCTGTCCTATTCCTGTGGTGCTGTCCTATTCCTGTACTTGCCTCCCTAGTAAATCTGACTTGCCCAAAATCCTGGTAAAGTCCCAATCCATAATTGAACCCTGTAACCCAGGTCTCACCAGCACCCAACAACTCTAGGCCCTCGCCATGACAGAAGAACAGAACAAAATGGCATGTCTAATCTCCTTTTAAAGCCATCTATACTAGTGGCCATCACCACATCTTTTGGCAGTGAATTCCATGAATTAACGATTCATTGTGTGAAGAAGTACTTTCTTTTGTCTGGCAAGGATCTACTGTCAATCAGTTTCTAGAATTATGAGAGAGAGAGAAAATCATTTTTCTATCCATTTACTCCACACCAAACATAATTTTGTAAACCTCTATCATAGCCTTCTCCAACTTGATGCTGTCCAGATGTTTTGGCCTACAATTCCCATCATCCCTGACAACTGGCCATTTTGACTGGAGTGATGGGAGCTGTAGCTCAAAACATCTGGAGGGCACCAGGTTGGGGGAGGCTGCTCTATCATATCCACCCTGCCCCTCTTTAGCCACACATTTCTAAAATAAAAAGCTCCAAACAATTCAGCTTTCCCAAGACGGGCAGGTGCTTCAAGCCTTTGATGATTTTGGTTACCCTTTTTTGGCAACTTTTCCAACTCTACTACTGTCCATCCTTTTTGAGATGAGGTGAAAGGAGCTGTATGCAGCATTCCAAATGCGGCCACGCCATTGTTAAACCTTCCAACAACATAAGCCTCCTTTAGGAGGAGGGAGAGGAGGGCCACACAAGGTAGCCCCAATGTCCCGATCCCTGCAGAGGGAGGTTCAGACCTTCACCTGTTCAATGCTAAGGTCTTAAGGACGATTCCACATGAGTTGGGGGGGGGAGCCAAATGCACGTAGAAGCCCCCTTCAGACCTTCACACAGGGTTCCCAATCACATGGAGGCTTCTATGTGTGTTCAGCTGAAGGTGTGTAGAGACCCCCTTAAGAATGTGTGACAACCTGAAGCACCATTCCACAGGGACAAGGGGCAGAGTTTATGCGCATTTCCCTGCTGCCCTCTTTAGGTATTCAGTTTGAACACCTGAAGAGGACTAAGAGAAAGGCCACATTTAGTACTCAGTTCATACTTTTCTGGTGTACATTTATTTGCAGAGAGGCAGTTGTAATTTCCATCAGTGATTATGACTATGGACTCAAAATGGTATCTATTACATATTGGCTACTCCAGAATAATGGAGGAATGTGTTATTCCTGAACCCTAAAAGGTCTGTATGGACAAGAAAGGGGGTTACTAGGCACTGAAACATTACAAAGATACCTTGTACAGTACCCTTGTACTGTTATCAACCCAATTAGGTTCATGCATATCCCACTCTGACTTAAAACGTCTTTTCAGAGCTGGTCTGGTACACTTTCAGACAAAGACCCTAATCTTATAATTATTCCATGTGAACAAATTCCTGCATCCATGCCAAGCACCATACACCCTCAAGGTCCACCGCTATGAAAATTCAAAGTGGGATGCGGTCCAAAAAGAATATGTTCCATCCAAAACAATGTTAAGTATTTTTAGTCAATGTTAATCTCTGAAATGAAAAAAAAAAAAAAAGGAGAAAAGAAGAAGAGGATCGATCTTGGCTGTTCTTTGGAAACTGGATCTGTCTAAATCAGTACCCCAAGGCTGCCAAGTTCCATATGACTGATGCTGCAGACCATGACAGAGAAACAAATCAAGAGGCTAATGAGTTTCAGAAAGAAGTTTGTATCCAGCTTGCAAATGAGATTCACATTTGGACAAATGTGACAACATAAATTGGTTCCTATGGAACTGTGCATCAAGAAATCCTAATACAGTCATGCCTTGGATTGAGAGCATAATTCATTCCGAAAACGTGCTTGTAATCCAAAACACTCTTACATGAAAACGAAATCCCCCAACAAAAATTTGTACAGAGATTTTTAATTTAAGCCGTACTACAGTACTTGTATTGCAAGACGTCGCTTGTATATCAAGTAAAAAAAAAATTTTAATAAATATTTAAAAAATTGCTTGTCTTGCAAAATGCTCTCAAACCAAGTTACTTGCAATCCAAGGTATTACTGTACAGTACTCAAATGCAGATAATGGTTGGCAGGTGATACAACTAAAATCTAGTACCGGTATATATATTTGATTGATAAATAAATAAATAGGTAGGTGTCTTGGTAACACCACAAGAAAACTATATTGAATAGATTCTCTACTTTTCTGATAAGGGCATTAAGTGTGGATAGGGCAACCCAATTCATAAATCAGGGCCACAATCTAAAGTCGTAATCAACTCTGTGTATCCTACAGTCCTTTTGGCATTTTCACCCCAAACAATATTGCAGGCTACATTGAAATGCAAACTGCAGTATGCTTTGAGGAGGGGCTGCTATGGGACATGAAAGGCAGAAGGCACACTTCTAGAAGCTATCTGGATTGTGGTCCAAGTGTAGAGAGAATATTATGGGTATGGAAGGTGTTATTGTTGTCTTTTTGATCTACATTATTGAAGTTTGAATCGTGATATTATGACTTGCTGGATATTAAAAGTGTTCCGTTGCCCTCCCAGCACAATAGGGAGAACCCACACAATGCATAAGCTCCCTTCTTCCCACACCCAATTTAACTGGCAACTGGAAGACAAGGCTTGATAAAAGATTATGGTGTGATTCGCAAATTCATCAGGAATTTTCGCCATTGAGTTCAACATATTATGGATAGTGGCTTAAGTGATAATGGAATTCAGGAATGGTATGTTGAATTTCATATATAAAGACATCTTCTCAATACATTTAATGAGAAAATGGTTCCTGGACCTCCCACAGAGGTCCACCCCTGCTGTAAAGTGACACTTGAAATACAACATATAATTTAAAAAATATTAAGCATTTTGTAATTAAGTGCTATTTGTAAGTATGCTCAAGATTGAAGCCTTAGTTCCCCCTGCCCATCAAAAAGGCTGGGAGCTACTGATTCACAATCCATTCCAAATAAAACAGGGCTAAAGTAGTGCGGGGGGACATCTGAAACAGGCAGGATCGCAAGAAAAATCTGTGGGTGCTAGAGGGAATTTCAGCAGTCCTTTGACTACATGTTTATAAAATCTGTTCAGTATTTACTGCATAGCATGAAAATATTAATCAGTTATTTATCTTCTTACATGTTCAGAATCAACATCTGGTATATGCACAAGTGATGAAGCCTAACATTTGGCATGAGTGAATTTTTAATGCTCTTTTCTCCAAACTTGCCAGGGAAAGTTAGCATTCATATATTAAAAAAGAAAGAAGTTCTCAGAGCCAACTGTTTCTGTCAAATAATCACTAGCTACATATAGGAGTGTCTGGTCTACTTTAGAACATATTTCTGGTTGGAGGAAAAGAACTGATCTTAACTAGATTATCTGTGTGCTGTTTCCTACCACTTTTTGTCTTCCTTATAGTATCTTGTTGCCAAGGCTTATTAAACGAGTACAGTTTTCATTGATCTGTTTTATTTCTAGTTCTATTTATTCAATCTGAGATATCGTGCACATCTGGTTTGTTTCAGAAAATGCCGCCCAGGAAAAGTATCCAGCCCAATCTAATCAAGCATAAACTTTCCTATAAATAACAAGAACCTAACGATGTCATTGTTAGGAAGACATAAGAGAACATTTAAAAGGGGGGGGGACAACAAATTCCTGTATATTGGCCAATTCAGGGTTGGAAGGATCTTCTTGACAGCTTAGATATTACTCAAAGGATGCTTTCTAGAGACACAGAAAATTAGTTTTTGAATTGCCCAATTATTTCTGTTAAACTTATATACCTATAGTGATCTCAATATGCTCTGTGCTAGTTCTTATGCAGCCAAAATGGAAACATCCACACACAAGAGGAGGTATCAGCAGGCTTGTAAGGGTGAGGTGGGGTGGGGTGGTTGGGGGGACCTAAGGGGGAGGATCCCAAAACAGCCCAATAAGGACTGACTATGCTCAGTTGGTACAGAACGTTGACAGACTGTTGGAGAACAGGGAATGGAAAACTGGTGTGTGGGTGTGTGAAATGGAGTGTCTGGAATCCAAAACAGGAATACCCAGAAGATTTTAAAAGTTATACTGTTTTAAATGTATTTTATATCATGTATTTTAAATGTATTTTATCATGTTGTACATCACCCAGAGTGGCCGGTTTGCCGGCCGGATGGGCGATTCAGAAATACAACAAATAAAATAAAATAAAAAATAAATACCACACACTGCAATGTTGTAAATCCCACTTGGGTTCACACTATTTTGCACTCGCAGAAGCAAATGTGTCTATGTCCCTTAATCATACCACCTCACCATCTTTACTGCTGGATCTGTGAAATCATTGAATTGTAATATTCCGGGAACCATCATTGTAATTAAAAATGTGTGTGTCCTGTTTTAGATATAATACCAATATTATTCGGAAATAACGATTTTGCTTCTTATTTATTTTCCACATTACTTGTAAAGCACCAGCAGCGTTTGAATCATAGAGTATCTTCCAGACAGTAATTTAATGAGAAATTCTCACGGGATACATTCTTGTGAATAGGTTCACATAATGCCCCACTGCCCCTATCATGATGGACTGAAATAAACCAGATGTGTGTGATATTTCAGTTTTAACAAAATGAAACAGACCCAGCCTTTTTCTACAGAACTGCAAACGACAATCAATGTAAGAGTTCAATTCATCTGGCTTCATAGCATAAATGCTGAAATGTCTAACAGGCAAAGATTCAAGTCTTCTATATTTCTTTTACATTTCTGATTAAATGTCTGAGAAGTTTTTTTCCTATAATATTATCATAAAACAAAGCTAATCATTGGTGAGGTTTTCAATTTCCCCCATGCAGGTCAGACAGAGTATATCCAAGCCGCAAAAATAAAGTAAAGTATTTGGGGGAATGTGAGAACACTGAAAGCCAAATTAACACTTCTGTATGATTGATCGGGAACAGGAATAGGAAAAAATGGTGCTAGTTATATATTATTAAAACCATATCATCATGACTGCATAGAAGATACTCAATTTGACATTGCTAAATCAGTAGGCTGATATGTGAATTGACAAGATCTCGATCTCTCTCTCTTTCTCCCCCAATTGACCTGGTTGTACTTAATTGGAATGTCTAACATTTGTGGATAGTGATGCCTGCTCTTTAATATCCTGCTTGTCAGGTATTTTAAATATATAAATAAGTAAACTTTTCAAAAAGTATTGCAAGGTTCATGGTAAAAGAATAGTGAGTCCCAAGATGAATCCACTCATGCAAATGGGTTCAATACAGATCTCTTCCTCAATGGGTTCTTAAACAGGCCTGTGGCTTTATGCTGGCTCAGCTTGTCTGAGTGTGGAAAGCTAAGCAGGGTCAGGCCTGGTTGTTACTTGGATGGGAGACCCTTCCTCTATTTTCCTGCATTGTGCAGTGGTTGGACTCGATAGCCTTGTAGGCTCCTTCCAACTCTATGATCTATGAAATCTATGAATGCCCACCACAGAGCCAAACATAAAAGAGAATGCCAGTACCAAATCCAAATTATAACCCATCCTTTCAAAACGGAAAGGATTCACTTACTTTTCAGATCTCTTGGTTGACTCCAATAGTGCCATTCTGCTGACGGAAGTGCTTCTGTCAGTCGAATCTGGAGGCAGAAATTCCCCCTCTCCCCCGGAGCAGACTTTTGGGTGCTGCGGAGGGCTGCAGGGGGGAGGAGAGAGGGAGAAAGTCCCGCTGCACTAGCAGATCTCCGCTAGTGTAACTTTAGATTTAACCCTCTGTCCCCTAAATCCAGGTTTGCGTTCTAGTCACAATCCGACAGTGATGAGTGCTTTACATGGGGTGCTAAACTATACACGAGACCTTGAACCATTTCTGAAAAATAACGATTGATGGCTACTTCATTAAAGAAAAATAAATAAATCCACAGATTATTTGTAAGTTAAATATATCATATATATGCATGAAGGTTCACCTTTCAGTGTATCCATGGACCTTTTGAGTAGTCTTGGTCAACTCAAGTGTTCGCTCAACTTGAGTTCTACATCACTAAAACAGGAATACTACGGATTCATAAAATAAGGGTATTCTCACATTATCCATCTGCTTAGATATCTGAATAGCTTTCTGCCCTTATTGCCTATTATAACCTTCTTTGCCATCTTGCTTCTTCAACTCCACCACGTTGAGCTGCTCCAAAATTTCCTGTTCGCTTGCTCCCAAACAAGGACAGAATCCAAAGGGGTGCTTCCACCCCTGCCGATTCTCCTATGCCCCACCAATTCTGTTGCACGAGTGATTGAGCGCTTCCAGGGCAACCAGAAATGAGCAGAAATGCTTGTTTCTGGAAGGAGGCAGGTTGGCAGACCACCGTTATGTGAGCTCCGCCAACCTGCCTCCTTCCAATAATGAGTGTTCCACTCATTTCAGAGCTTCCTCTAGGAAGCATTAAATCTCCATTGTATAAGCGGTGGATCCCACACATGCAACAGAATCAGCAGGACCCACCGCTTGCGGAAGAGAATTGGTGGGGGCATAAGTGACCCGTTGGATTCGGCCCCAACTCTCCTCATTGCATTTTCTGTAACTGGAACCTTCCTAGATGCCTATGTAATGCCACCTCCTTCTCTGCCTTCAAAATCCATATTTTCTATGCCCTTTGGCTCTCATCCCCTACTGAAATAAAAGCCTTAGTATATGTAACTAATTCTGTAGTTTGGGGTTCAGCATGTTGTTGTCAGCTGCCTTCAGCTTTTTAAAGGGAAGGTGGGGTATAAATGTTTGAAACAGAATAAACAAAACTGCATTTGCTCTGATTCAGCCCTGTTTATCCTTGTCTCCATTTCCCCACCCCTCCCCTTTTGTGATTCCCCACCCCCACTGTTGAAACATACACGAGCCTAAGTTGCAAACTCTCTTTAAGCTCACCAATTACAAGCATCTTTGGAGAAGACATGGAATTCCCTCCTCCATCAAAAAAAAATAAAATAAAATAAAAAAAAATAACAACTTATGAACAAAGGAAGCTGGCTTATACGGAGTCAGACCCTTGGTCCACCTAGCCCGGTATCATCAACAGTGGCTGCCAGAGGCTCCACAGGGTTTCAAGCAGGATTCTTTCCTAGCCCTGCCTGGAGATGCTGGGGATTGAACCTGGGACCTTCTGCACGCAAAGCACATCCTTTATCACCAAGCCACAGACCTTCTCCTAAGTTATAAAATGATTCCTCGTGCTAGCTATGCTGTATCATACTGCCTTAAACTTTCATCTGCTGTTGTCCAAGTCCTGGACAGCAACCTGTACTCCGGTTCTGAGTTAGGCGAATTCAAATTCCAAACCAGATAATTATACATGTTGATGACATCACTAGGAATTAAACTAAATGCCACCTTGAATACATAGCATGCAGCAATATCTTATCCTTTTTCCTTACTCAAAAGTAAGTGCTGGGGACCCAAACCAGATTGGGACCCTAATATTGAGCATAGGGGTGCTTTAACTCTGCCACTTGCTGTGGTCCTGATCCAGATCTCGCCCCCACCACGTCAGCTTCAATTTGCATATGAAAAAAGCTGCCACTGAAAAATGGAAGTAAAATTTTTGAGTACGGAAAAAGAACATATGTAGATACATGCTTCGGATTTAAGGTAACATGTAATTTGACCTGAACTGTAAGAACTAAGTCAGGGAACTACCTTTTTTTGAATTTTACTCTGTAAAATACAATGTACCCTGATGGTAAAATATAAGTAAAAATAATAAGGATTCTATATTTAATAGCCTACATCAAAAGGTTGCTGTGAATGATCGCGAGAGCAGGACGCTAAAACAAAGTATTATGCAAATCGACAACATTCTTGGGCTATCCAGAGAGTCCATTAGAGAGCAAGTGTTGGGAAAGAATAAGAATTTGGCTGGGAATTTAGGCAAACCAGTACACAGTTTCAAGGTACAGAACTTTCCAAATTATGAACCATCCACCTCCTTTCCGTAAAGTACCCCGCAGCTATGTATGCAGAAGCAAAACTGTAAAAAAAAAAAAAAAACCTGTAAAATAACTAGACACTGTGCCTAAGAAAAAAGGCAGGCCTACTTCTCAACGCATACTATTATGATGATGAAGTGTGCTTGGATTTATTATGGAATATTGCATTCATAATGCTCAGATGGCTTTCTGTTGTCCGGAAATGTAAGCCTTCTAGCTTTGGCACCAGATCACTTACGCTGCTTGTCCTCCAGACGTAATGTTCCTTGCTCCATCAAAAATCAATAAGAAAAGTCATGGCTTCCAACAGCCAGCAGAGATCAGATTGTTCATTTAAAGTGTTCCAGATACTAATAATGCAACAGAAAATTAGTATTATAAAAGAGAGATTTCCCGCAGGACTGTATTTCCCCCCAGATATGATCTACCAAATCTCCATGTTCACCATTTGGAAGCATATGATTCAAAGAGAGATTCATGTGCCATAACAAACCGAAGGGGCATTCCATCCCTCAACCACAGAGCCAAGGCAGTCCACCCTGGTTGTTCTGCTGCTTGCTATTTAAGTCTCCCCAGGCACACCTGACAGAAGATGGCACCACCACTAGATTAAGTGGAGGGACAATTTAAAAATATTTAAAATCATAAAAATAAAAATTCCAAATAAATAAATTACACTGAGTCAGTCCATCTACTTCAATATTGCCTACGCTGATTGGTTGTGGATATCCAGGGTTTCAAAAGGAACCTGGTACCTTCAGCATTCAAAGCATGCGATCTACCACTAAGCTATCTTGTTACATCTGACAAGCACAAACTCAGGTTAGCTTAAATTATAGCTTAATTAAACAAGCGAAGATCAAACTGTGGTTTCTGAGCTTGGCTTGTTTCAAGAAACCACAGTTTAAACTACCGGTAACCACAGTTTAGCCCAATTCACATGTAATAAGAAATTTGGTTACTTTAAATGTGGAAGCTTCCAATCTCCTCCTCTGGTACGCACCGGACAAGGAAAGAGTCACTCATTGGGCAACTTCTTGTTATGTACACACTTAGTGGTAAACCTATGCTTGCCTCTGAATAAAATGTGAAATGAATAATGGATTCACAGTAGGCCAAAATGTACAAAATAATAACCAAGGTTCATTGGTGTAACTCTAAGCATTTTTCTGACAGTAGCAACCCACATGAGATTCTTTAATTACAAAGGCTTAAAAGCATGTTCCCATATTTCAATGTTAGAAGCATACAGGAAGGTATGGAAGTACAAGATACAAACCTGCACGTCATAAGTCCCATTTAGCAAGATAGGCCTTTGGGAATTGATGTCCTGTAGGACCCCTGACAGCACAGAACAATTGACTTTCTGAAAGTCTTTGGAGTGGCTGAACTGCACCATGTTGTGGAGGGCCAAAATTTTAGTGTCAAGCTCAGCATCCTGCCTGGTGCGGTTGTGCAGCCCGAGGTGGTACTTGCGGAAGTGTTTGATGAGATCTGTGGGGTCGTTCCCATAGTAACCGTAGCCACAGATGTTGCATTTGAAGTCCTGAAGCTCTGGAGAGAGAGGCGCCGTATCTGGGTTCTCGTTTGCCAACAAATCTGCTTTCAATTTGTTTGGCCTTAAGTCCCCATCTGAAGGCACTTGTGGGTTTTTTGAGGTCCACCGAGGCTGGGCTTGAACCCCGTCCCTCGGCTTGACCGCTTTGCACATGCACTGCTTCATCCATAGATTTTGGCGACGTGCGATGCTCTTCGCTTTTCTCTGTCAGATCTCCTGACGGCTTGCAGACAACATCTTGGGTGTCATCTGCATCTGATCTGAGAGGAGACTTCAAGGACTCAGAGATTCCCCCAACAGCTGGAGATGAGAAGGCCGGCATATTTCTGTCTGTCACCTCATCATGAAGGAAGGATGGAACATTTCCTCCCTTATTGTGGCTTTCATAATTGAAGCCAGCCTTTTCGCTCGTCGTCAAGCTTTTCAAGTCCTTTTTAGTGCTGGGAGACGGCACTGGGACATGCGTGCAAAACCCCTCCTTGTCATTTGGCTCCCCAGCCTCACCCGGCTCAGCGTTTTCTTGCATCTGACCGGCAGAAAATTCTTGCTTCCTTTCAATATTATCACTTTCCGTACCTGGCGACTTGAGGGTCTCCGTTTCACCTTCACTAGCAACGTTTCTTAGAGGGGGGTTCTTTTTCCGGACCATATCTGAAAATGTAAGAACACACACCACAAGAAGATACCAATGAGTTAATAAGATGGTTAACGTGCATAATCAAATCCAGCCTCCCCTTACCCCCCCACATACTTAAAAATGCAGTTTTTGCCAGACCCCCCCCCAAAAAAAAATCTTCTTGGGATTTACTAAGACACTGGCTACATCCTATGCACACTTACTTGGGAATAAATCCTACTGAAAATGAGACTTACTTCTCGGATAACAAAGATGTGTCTGAAGCAAAATAACCATGTTTCACTGTTTTACTGTAAGTTGCCCTGCTCATTTTACTGAAGGTTGGCCTGAATAAACAAACAAACAAACAAACAAAATCAAAAGCTCAGTGGCAATGGGGGTGGGGGTCTTCCATCAGGTGTTAACAATGAAATCAATATTCCATCAGGAAATGTAAATAAATTCCAATGTGATTTCTGAAAAAATATCCTCCCAAAATGACATTTAAGTAAGTTTAAAATGTCACTGGTAATGTAGCACTCTTCCAGTTCAATGCATCCCTTAACTACTTGGCATCTCTGCGAAAGCATTCTTGATGCTCTTCTAATAACGCCATGTTAAAATCTCTTTATAATGGTGAATAACATTAGTACAATAAAGAGCATCTAAAGGAAAGGATCAGACGACATCCATGCACCAGTGCTATTGGCATTGCACCAGTGTAAGCCAACACTCACACAACATAAATAGTGCTTACTAACACGACGAGTTTCCCAGGAAACCCATTGCACTAGCAAGCGCTATCGATGCTGAGCCAATGTTGGTTTATGCTAGCACAACGTCAACAGCGCTAGCACACAAATACCGATGGATCCTTCCCAAAGGGCCATAACAAGATCAATGGTTAATACATACATGCACGCACCCAAGTTTCTGGGTTCAGCCTTCCTACTCTTGTACCCCCTTCCTCGAAGTCGCCGTATGTTTTTAGTTGACAAATCTAGGAATTGCCTCTTAATACTGAAAACATAGAACTGAAGCAAATTCAGAAGCTGTTACTTTCTTAAAAGAGGCTACATGAACAATTTTTTTTAAAAACTAGAGATGGTTCGACAACTGCCACTCACATAAGACGACTTCCCTATATAGAATTTCCTAAGATAACCATAGATTTCATAGATTATAGGGTTGGAAGGAGCCTACAAGGCCATCGAGTCCAACCCCCTGCTCAATGCAGGAAACTAGAGGAGGGGTCTCCCATCCAAGTAATAACCAGGCCCAACCCTGCTTAGCTTTCCACACTCAGACAAGCTGAGCCAGCATAAGCCACAGGCAACTACATAAAGTTTCATATTTTTCATGGCCTGGGCCTAATCCCATCTGCATTGTTATCAAGGAAATGCAATGTTCGAAAGATACTTTTTTTACTGATCAGTGGCTTTCATATTATAACTTTTCAGTACTATCTAGGTCAGCTTTCCCAGCATGGCCAGTGGTCGGGAGCTGTGGTCCAAAACATCTGAAGGGCACCAGATTCGGGAAGACTGACCTAGACAGTACTGAAAAGTTGTAATACGAAAGCCACAGGTCTAAGTTCTCCAGCTTGAGTGGAAAGGGGGAAACATGAGGTTCTGCAGAGAAAAAGCATCTTAAGGCAGGCACAGGACCACTTTCCCCTGCTTTCTAACCACTGGGTGGACTCAATATCCCATCGCAGAGGGTACTCATTGATCCACATTGGATTTGAGGAGCTAATGGCAACCATACTACCCAAATCATCCCAATGTGATTTGGAAAGAAGAGAGCTTAGGAAGAGCTGCTGCTTTGTTCACGTGATGTCTTGCTGCTAACGCCAGTGTTGGATCAGTGTCCTAACCCACAGATCCCCACACAGACGGCAACTTCAGCTGTGGACCAGATGGTCAGGCTATGGGCTGGGTGGGGCAGAAGATACAACAACTTTCTGAACCCAACCCCCTCATTCAATTCTAACATGTGAGAAACACAAATGACAAAATAAATGTCAACATTTTCATATAGGAAGAAGATTTTTGTGAAGCATTAGAAGCCTCAACCTTGCCCCATCCTTTCTAAAGTTCTCCCCCCCCCCCCAAATACAGTTTCTTTGGACAGTATCTGCAGGTGTTCCCTTAAAGAAGGATAAGTTTTTCTTCTGTATTTGTGCACTATCAATATAATTTTTCAAGAAGACATATTATCTAAATAAAAGCCCATTTGCAGTACTTCTAAATGGAGGAAACTATCTACTGGCAAGTCATGTTAGAGTGAGAATATAAAGAAAGCATATAGGCATTCTGCAATTATTATCTCTAAGACAAATAACAGATTGCACAATGCTTCATGGCGTGCCAAGAAGTTTTCCAGTTCACATTTCCACTTGGAAAAAAAAAAAAAATTACATACTTGTAAAATCATACCCAGCATTGACTTCATAAGGCATGTGGCTCTAGAATGCTTTTTTGTTGTGTGTGTTTTTGTTTGCTTTTACAATTATTAACTCTATTAGTCAACTAGCTGGAGGGCTAACGCAACTGGCTTAGGAGGTACACGGAAGACACAGAAGACATTTTGAGAGCTGATCTGTACATCTGCAAAAGAAAAAAAAAAGTTTCCTTCCTAAATTATGCATTCATGATCTGTTGTTATTGTTGTTGTTGTCACTTAAAAACATGACTACGCCTAATTGATATTCAGCATTATATCTACTACAGCAAAAATGGATCAAACTGTACCCCATTTAGCAAAACGCACACAGAGTTCAACACACTTCACCCCTTCTTTCCCATACACATTCCTTGCATACACATTCTTACAGATACTGATCCCATTTTGCTATGAACTGCCCAGAGAGCTTTGGCTATTGGGCAGTATAGAAATTAAATTATCATTATCATTATTATTATCATTATTATTGGATGTATACATCATTATTACAACCAATTCTGTCTCCAGAAAGAGGGTAGCATCAGGACACATTGCTACCTTAGCCAGATTTTTAAAACTTGTGCTACTACCTTCCAGAAAATCAGTCACAAAATCATAACTCCTTCTTTTCCCCCTCCTGCTCTAGTCTAGTTCCACCCCTAGTCCAGTTCCTGGCATTCTTAAGAACTAGGAACCTCTTTTTGAAAAAGTAGTATGTGTAAATGATGAACATCTTGTTGCAAAAATGTATAAACTCTTGTTGAAATTTGAGTCTGAGGAAGAACAAGTGAAAGAATGTATGATAAAATGGGCCCAAAATTTTGGATAGAATATACTAATGGTACAATGGGAAAATATGTGGTTTATTTATTTATTTACACTATGTTCTAGTCTTAAAGAAAACTTTTATAAGATGATATATCATTGGCATCTGTCCTCGGAGAAATTGGCAAAACATGTACAATGGCATCTCGGGTGTATGTTGGAAATGTGAACAGCAAGAAGGAACTTTTTATCATGTGTGGTGGGCATGTAAAAAAGCTAACCGATTTTGGATACAAATTCATTCACTAATGCAAAACATTATAAAAATTAATATTCAATTTAAACCAGAGGTTTTTCTCTGGGGAATAATGAATAGTCAGTTGGAAAGAAGTTATGAAACTTTATTCTTATATATGACAACGGCAGCAAGACTATTATATGCATAAAATTGTAAAGTTCCAGCATTGCCTACAACAGAATAATGGTTGGTCGAGATGGTAGAACTGGCAGAGATGGCCAAACTTACATCACCAATTAGACAAAAGACAATGTCTACGTTTACAGCTGAGTGGAAACCTCTAATTGACTTTTTGCAGGGTTTAGGGAAAAATTATTTGTTTTTTTGTAGAATAATAAGAGGATAAATTTGTGACAATAGAAAAAAGAGAACTTTTCTGTTCTAATTATTGATTAGAGAAACTACTTGTTACTTATATTTGCTGTAGAAAAATTTGGTAGTGTAGTTAATTGTTAATTATAGTTTTATGTTTTGTGTTGTTTGTTTTTGTTTTTATAGAAATTAAAAAAGTTTTTTGTTTTTTTTTTAAAGAAGAACTAGGGACCTCTTTTTGCCTTATTAGACCCAGTTGGGATTTTCCAGGCTACCATTCCATTCCCGCATGCCGGTACTGCTTAACCCTCTCAGGGCACAATCCTATGCCTGTTTAGACATGCTGGCTGGGGAATGCGGGGAGTTGTAGGGCTTTTTTCTGTCTAAACATGCACAGGTTTGTGTCCTCACAATTGTAAAAGCTACTCTTTTCAGCTTCGCGTCCCCGCCCCACACACATTCACAAACCAGTGCCCAGTATAGATTTGTAGTTCCAACATCAGGTCAACAAAAAAAAAATGTAATTTGAACCACTCCAAACATAACTAAAGGCCAAACCAGATGTGCATGTGTTTATTCTACCTGTGCTCACCAGTTCAGCTATAAAGCAGGGGGGGGTGTTAACTTTTGGCACTAAAAGGAATGGATGGGAGTGAAACGTGCACCCCAGCAGTGTTCTCTGCGGCTTTAAAATACACATACCTGAACTGGGATTACTGACACAATACCAGGCAGTGTATGAATTGTAGGGTGCGGGGAAGAGTTCATTAAGGAAACCCACAGGACTCCCCTCTCACTCCCCCTCACCAAGTTTAACTAAATCATGCCCCTCATAGCCTTCTCAAAACAGTAAGTAACGGTACTGTCTGTGCCTGCAGCTGGGGAGGGCTGGGGAGGGCCTGCCCCCTCTTAAATTTTCTGACCCCCCTATATTTTTTTTTGTTACAAACAAATAATTAAAAAAAAACAGTGTGCAATTTTATCTTTAAAAGGCCTGCAAACCAGATGAACTGCCCCCCCTACTTTTTTTGGCAACTCCCCTCCCCGAACGTTTAGGCTGACTACGGGCCTGGTACTGTCACCATAGGTAACGGGCTGGACCCACTTTGCCTTGTGCCCCAACCCCAGTAATTGGAGCACTATCGATCAGAGGTAGCATATTTAAACAGACAGCAGCAAACACCCACGGCAAGTCGCCATTACATGAGAACAAGGCAACAAGTGAGCTTGGGCCTGCAAGAAACTTGGCTGGACTGGAGAAAGCCTTATCCGTGGCACACAGCAATGGCACTGCATATTATAACTAAAAGTGGGTAACACAGACTCAGCGTATTTCGTTTCTGTTTAAATCAGGGTAGGTAAACAACTCCTGATTTTTTTATTTTGATTTCTTATTATTATTATTATTATTATTATTATTATTATTATTATTATTATTTAGGAATTTTTTGCTGTAACATATCAGTTAGAAGCAGTTGTAAAGCATGGAATGGCAGGGTGGTGAGGGAGAAAGAACAAGAAATGTTAATTATGTGCTACATAACTGAAATTGCTAAGGGGGCACAAAACCATTAAGTCCAAGGTCTAAAATGAACGTGCTGCACCCGCAACTCTAGTGAGTAAGGCACGGCCTATAGTTAGACATTTAAAGCATGGGTACACTAACTGGCCATGTGCAAATGCATTCAACTAACTACAATCAGAGTTCTACACATTTTCCTGAAGTTAGTACATCATATATGAATTCTTAGAGGCAGATATGGAACATCACAAGGCCAGATCACACCAGGACCAGAGCAATACAGCAGTAATCTCAATGGTTCTGTGAAATACATACTGATTAATACTTTCCTACCACTCTAGGAAGTTAAGTGTACAGGCCTGTGGCTCATGCTGGCTCAGCTTGTCTGAGCGTGGAAAGCTAAGCAGGGTTAGGCCTGGTTATTACTTGGATGGGAGACCCCTCCTCTAGTTTCCTGCATTGAGCAGGAGGTTGGACTCGATAGCCTTGTAGGCCCCTTCCAACTCTATGACCCTATGATATCCTATGAAGCTTTGATTAATTAATAGACTAGTGGAGAACTTTGTGATCATCTGATGTAAGGCCTTATATGGCTCAGTGTTTTTATAATAACTGGAACCAAAATTATTTTATTTTATTTTACTCATTCATTCATTCATTCATTCAATTTATATCCCAGCCTATATACAAATACCCTAGGCATGGGCATGGGAGTGATCCTTACGTTAAAAGAAAAATATCAAGATACACTTTTAAATGATTACTCCCCCATAGGATAGTAAGAGACAACTGTTGGCAAATTACAAATACAAATTTTACAACTAAGCATATATGCAAGATTAGGAAACAATTCATCACACACTTCTTCAGTGTAACTATAGCATGGCCAGTACTCATTTAAATAGGTCCCACAGTGAACATTTAATCAGCATTGCATGCAGGTTCTCTCTCCATGCCATGGATGCCTATTTGTTTCTTACTGGCAAATTAATTAAGTGCTCAGAACTTATACCCATCTCTTCATTTTTAATGAAAACGAAGAGGAAAATGTTCTGCAGACTTTTGTTTGAAAAGGTGAATATACAGGGGGGAGAAATATAAGGAACTGTGTGTTTGGAAGTTGGTATTAAGAGAAGTTACAAGTAAAATTGTTGTGTTTTGAACTATCTTCAGATTGTAATTGTGCAGGCAAGACTTGTGTTATTTTATTTTATTTTTAAATGAACAGCCTCTGGCAATTTTAGATGTAATCATCACCAGTACCATCTGACAAACCCATCAAAATGAAAGGAAAAGTACTATCAAAAAGGCAGATTTTTGCATCTCAGTTTATATAGTTCATCAATTCTGGCATCATTATTAAACTAATAGGTGGAGACCACTTCTAACGGAGAGACTGGAGAAACTGAAAAGGGAAGATGAGGTGCAATATTAAACAGCCCAATGTATGAGACTGCACTAGAGATGCTTGTGGAGTTTGATGTTTGTGAATTCCTATTCGAAATGACCTGACCTGCACCTCTCTGATTAATGTGTGGATCAGAACATAGTCATTCACCATATTTCGCACTGCTCTAAAACTAGCAACACGTTCCTGGCAGTTTACATATATAAAAATATGTGTTAAATATTATTTTGAAAGAAAGCAAACATCTAAATAGATATTTTGAGTGAAAAATCTACATTTCAATATATATTAACATATGTATTTAAACAGGTTATTTTAAAGGATTTTTACTTTAAGTCACCTGATTAAGATGGAAATGGAGCAAAATAGAATTATGGGAACAAACACACAGAAATGACATGAACTGGAAATAGACAGCTGCATCCATCCCAATATGAGACAGACACCATGCTAAAGGGGCACTTAACAGACCCTGGCACCTCCATGGAGAGCTGCTGCCAGTGAAGGTGGCCAACACTGAGCTAGATGAACCAATGGTCTGCCACAGTATAAGGCAGCTTCCTGTGAAATTATTGCCAGGTTTTCTCTCTCTGCCACACTAGAACGTGGGTATTCCAATTAAAAATGGTTGGCAGGAGTTTCAGCCCAGAGAAAAACAAGTAGGAAAAGAAAAGTAAAGAAAAGGGAAGGTCACATCTTGAAAGGCACTAAGAAGTACATTAAATAAATAAAAATATATACACGCAATTGTTCACACAACACATAATTATTGAATTTATTAGCGTAAGACACAGTGATTGCCACTAACTCGAAAGCTTGTTAAAAACAACACACAACTGGACAAATTTCAGAGTGGACAGGTGTGTCAATTACTATTAACAAGGATGTGAAATTCTTGTAGTGGGGCTGCACTGTGCTTCTGTTGGGGATTCTGTTTTAGTGACGGAACTGCACCACAAACGGCCTACCATTCAACATCATCCCTTTCCTTTTCCTCAAGTGATCAGTTGTCACTTCATCCATTTGTGAATATGACAGCAAAGACATGCGGCTTCCATCTTGCTAACATCCGACAGATTAGTCAATTCTTGACCCCGGAGACTGCGAAGCTGCTTGTCCATGCTTTAGTTATTCACGCTTGGATTATTGTAATAGTCTTTTGGCGGGTTTGCCTTCTTCTTCACTTCGTCCCCTTGTTTTGGTGCAGAATAGTGCTGTACGTGCGGTTCTTGACCTGCCCCATTATTCCCATGTTTCTTGTCACTGTAGGGCATTGCACTGGTTGCCAGTTAGGGCACGGACTTATTTCAAACTTCTTGTCTTGACATTTAAGGCACTACAGTCTTCCCTTCCCACTTATTTGGCTGAGTTGGTCACATGGCACACACCTCTTAGGAGAACTCGATCTGTGGACTCAGGGTTTTTGGAAGTGCCTTGGACGAAGGTGGCAAATTCTAGGCTCCGGGCATTTTCTCATTTGGCTCCACGATTGTGGAACTCTCTTCCTACACCTTCAGATGGAATCGGAGTTGAGTAAATTCAAGTGTGACCTGAAAACCTATCTGTTCAACTTGGAGACACAGGTGTTTTGACTTCGTGTGAACTGAGTAATTGCTGTGATTTTAGTTTTATGGCTTGATGGTTTTAATTATTTGTTGTTGTTAATTTAAATTTACCTGGATTGTAGCCCATTTTAAGTACTTAAATGTGATCTTAGTTAAATTGTGATGATTATTGTTTGAGTTATTTTGTATATTGTATTGCGCTCTGGTGTAGAGCGCAATATAAATTTGTATTATATTATTATTATTATTATTATTATTATTATTATTATTATTTTCTTCACAGTTAAATTTTCTGCAGCCACAAAACCCCTGAGACTGAGCCTAGAAATACTATACTAAAATGTAGCCGGGCTGCAACATGTTCTGATGCTCAGCCTTCTCAGTGCACCCCTTAAAATCTACCTGCTTAACGGATCAAGAAAATGCAAGGCGATTTGTGGCTTTGTTGGTTTTGAGGACAGAACCACGACTAAAACTCTTCCAAGGGCTTTTTCAGGGGAGACAGAGGAATCTCAAATATTCCAGATGGCATCTCTAGGCCGCAGAGGATTGTAGAACTCCAGAGGGTCAGGAGCACAAAGGTCCACAGGCCTTACTATGGTACGGAGCAGTTTCCCCCAAACTAGTGCCATCCAGATGTATTGGGCTACAACTCCCATCAGTCCCAGCCAGCATGGCTAATGGTCAGGGATGATGGGAGTTTCTAGCCCAATTCATCTGGAGGACACCAGGCTGGGGAAGGCAGGTATAGAATCAGGCCTACCTGCTCCTGCAGTACAATGCTGCTGCCTGCCCCTCAGCTTAGCAGGCAAACAACACTAAGGGCAAAAGGAGAGACTGGGCTTGTTTCTACTACACAACAGCCCACCATGGGTTATTTAAGCCACAGTGAGGCTTTGGTGCGTGTGGCTGTCATCTGGAATATGCAACCCCCTCTTGGGGGGGAGGGGGGTTTGTGTCGTACAAACCCAGTGAGTGTGGGTTAGGAAAGGGTTAACTAGTCCTCGCATAACCCATACTCTGTTTTAGGGTTAAATGGTTGTTTACCTCTTGCCTAACCTACCCCTGGGCCAAGTTTGCACATTGCGACCACCCCCGAGCAGGGGCACGATATGGAATTTGGCACCTGCGGGCACCTGCAGCTTGTCATGGGTTAAATAACCCACATTGAGCCACAGCATGGCGTTCAAACCCGGCCGTTATGTTGAAGGCGTAGCTGCTTGCTACATCTTTTGTTCTTTTTTGCTCTAGTGTAAGCCCAGGGGGCCTGATCCATTAAAGCAAATGGGTCACTATTTGCCACTAGAAACTGCAGGTGCGGGGCACATCCAGATCAGGGCCACAGCGGGGGGAGGGTAAAAGCCCCCCTACCCACCCACACTACAGTCCTGATCCAGATCAAGCTCACTGCACGTGTACTAGAGTAAAGAAGAGGACGAGGAAGAGGACGACGACATAAAACACCGCAAAGAGCTATGTCTTTAATTAATGTCTGATTTGGCCCTAATGCTACAGGAAAGGATGTAGGGGCTGCATATGTTCTGTAGTGCACGCTCAAGTGGTTAGTGACACTATCTCAACCCTTGTGGCCTCCACAGTCCTCCAACATTGGTTAGTATGCTTGTGCCCAGGATTTGTACTGTACATAATTTTAACTGAAGAGAAATATGCCCCAAAATAATATGTCTGAGAAGGCATGAGAGAATCAGCATCTCTCTCCCCCCCAGGTCCCACTTCACAGGTCAGTGCAAATGGATTGTAATGGTGCATGCCTTCTGCCTAAAGACCATGTCACTGGTGTATCTGTACGTCTGTAAACACACTTTTGCTGCGAAAGGTGCTGCAATAATAGTCGTCGACTTCAGAATATGGCTTTTAAAATCATCATCATCATCATCAAGAGCTCAAATCACTTCGGTGAAGAAACTGGTATGTTTATAAGAACATAAGAAGAGTTCTGCTGGATCAGACCAAAGGCCTATCTGCTCAGCTGGTGGCTATCACTATATCTTGTGGCAGTAAATTCTTTAAGGGCGCAATCCTATGCATGTTTAGACAGAAACATTAGACAGAATGGCTGGCTGGAGAATGCTGGAAGTTGTAGGACTTCTTTCTGTCTAAACATGCATAGGATTGCACCCTAGGTTAATTATGCCCCCTGGGAAGAACAATATTTTTTCTGTCCCGAATCCCATGCCAATAATCTTTATTAGATGACCCTGGGTTCTAGTATTAGGGGGCGGGGGGGGGAGAGAGAGAGAGAGAGAGAGAGAGAGAGAATACTCTATTCCAGTGTTCTCCAACCTTGGGTCCCCAGATGTTTTTGGCCTACAACTCCCAGCATGCCCCAGCCAGCGTAGCTGGCTGGGGCATTCTGGGAGTTGTAGGCCAAAAACATCTGGGGACCCAAGGTTGGAGAACACTGCTCTATTCACTTTCCCCACACTATGCATATACCATGCACCTCCACCATGTTCTCCCTTATTCATCTTTTTTTCTAGCCTAAAAAGCCCCAAATGTTGTAACTTTTCCTACTGGGGAGGTGCTCCCGCCCCTTGATCATTTTGGTTGCCCTTTTCTGCACTTTTTCCAGCTCTACAGTATCATTTTTGAGTTGCTATGACCAGACCTATACACAGTACTTCAAGAATGGCTATATCACAGATTTGCATAAAGACATTCCAATACTGGCAGTTATATTTTCCATCCCTTTACTAATGATCCTTAGGAAAGGAATGACCCCTCTCGCTTAAATTGGTCTGCAGGGTCTTGGAAAGCAGTGTCTGGAAAAAGTCTAAGGTCATGTTTAGTCTGGAGTAAATGCATAGTATATTTGGTGCCCTGCGGTTTATGTGTATGTATGAAGCTGAATTAATAGTATCAGCAGCAGCAATGCTGATAAGGAATAACAGAAGAGGAAAAGTTTGTGCAACGTTATCATATGCTCCAGAGTATTCATACATATAACAAACCACACTCTACCATGCATATATACTCCAGACTAAACAAGCTTCAAAACGCCACCTTAAACTTTTCCCAGGGCATCCAGAGACCAACCTAAGCCTTGGTTGAAAAAGAAGCCACATTCTGTAGTGTCTTGTTCATTCCTCTTTAAATTTATTCTCCATGCATTGATTGTTCTTGATTCTTTAAAGAATAAGACATCTTCAATCCTTCAGAGATAGAAAGTGCCATCTCTTTCAAACAGCTCTCGTCAAATAAATCTCTTATTAATTCACATCAAATTAAGGCAGAGCTATATGCCCTATTAGCATATGCTTGAGAGAACGAAGCAGATTAATAGTCATCTAGCTTCTGGAGTATGAGATGAAATAGGTTTTAAGACGGTAGATATCAAATATGAGACACAAGTCTAATTCCAACTTATCACAGACTTCCCAGTTTTAAGACAAACGTGTGGAATAAAATAAATCGCACTCAAAAGCGAAAGGAAATATTTTAGGGGTAGGAACTGCAAAACTAGGATCTACCATACTTCTGAAGAAGCCTTACAGCTCTTACGCTTCAACTATACTAGTTCCCAAGTTTATTTTTTTTTTTTACATTATGCAGTACTTACAATTACATTTTTTTTTTTAAGAAAAAGGACTGTCTTCAAGTATTGCTACCATATTGTTGCTGTAAAGAGTACAGAAGCCAGCTTGCTGTATGAGAACTGGGTATTATCCCTATAAACAGTCAGCAAGGTCCTCTCTAATTTGGAACCAGCGCTTAACAATTCTTCTCTCATTTATCCTTAACGACTGCCCTACAAGGTGTTAGACTGAGAGATTGTGGCTTGCTCAAGGCCACCCAGTGAGCTTCATGGCTGAGCTGGGATTTTAATGTGTCCAAACCCACACCCAGACTCTCCCACTGCACCAACTCACAGCAAGCCTGCGCTAGATTCTTGATGCGCACTGAGTACAGAAACACAAACAACAACCTTCCCTCTATAAATCATAGACATTTTGGTTCAGCTTTGGAGGTCTGTAAATGCCTCTTAAGCCATCTGAACACTTTAAGCCTCTTACATGTGTGTCGGGAACAGATGTTTTGTGTCTTGTTCCTGGGGACTGCAGCTACGACTATACAACAAGATGCAAGGCCAGAACCACTGTCTCTTTTACTTCCATGCTCCATTTCCTAGCTTCTGCTTCTGTACAAGGAGCTTCCATGTGGCCCAGGGCAAAGGGCGAAAGTCTTGTATTTTAATAGCCAATTGGTCTAGCTTGGGAGGACAACTAGGAGGATAAAGTGACATTGTATTTTCTATGTGAATCTATAAGGCCACACTTTCTGGAGATTATTTCACTGCTTGATTGTTCTGAATAGGTCTAAAACTTATCTTGAAGGCACTTTCACTGTTGTGCATTGATACTGCTTCTCTGCATGTTCCCCAATCTGTTCTTTTACTGCAGAGAAAAATCCAAAGTGATTGCTCACTGCAGTGAAATAACTACCATGCCCTAATGTCCCTTAGCTCTTCCCTAACAGGCAGTTCAGCCATTCACACCAACCCATGCTGTTCCTTATATTTATTTCTCAAGATGAAGTAGTTTAGTACGATTGGTAATATTTGCTCGCACTAGTCATTCATCTCATCTGACAGTCCCGGGGCGACTGTCAGTTGCAGGAGAGTGTTCTTTCTGGCAGGGAGGGTGAATCTTCAATCATTGATAATGGCTGATGAATCCAGGAATCCTAACCATTCTCGGTGCCGATACCACCAATCACATGCATAAAATGAAAAACATAAGCAAAATATAGCACTTAAAGAACTTGCAATTGCCATATCTTCAGACTGGAAGGAAGTATCATTCCATAGATAACTATCCAAAAAACAAGGAATTTTACTAAAGATACTAAAGTGATAGAGTCAGATAAGACCTACAAATGCAGAACTCGATAGATTTCATAGATCATAGAGTTGGAAGGAGCCTACAAGGCTATCGAGTCCAACCCCCTGCTCAATGCAGGAAATCAGAGGAGGGGTCTCCCATCCAAGTAATAACCAGGCCTGACCCTGCTTAGCTTTCCTCTCCCAGACAAGCTGAGCCAGTGTGAGCCACAGGCCTGTATAGATAGATAGATAGATAGACAGACAGATACACACACACACACACACCCTTTGCCATTGGAGTATATGTTCTTCTCCATCAGTGCTTTTCAAACTCTGCCCAGGAACCCAGGAGCTCCTCAGAGTTTATCAGGTTTCCTCAAAGTGAAGATAAGTAATGACAGGTCAGCTTCACTTAAAAAAAAAAAAAAAAAGCAGCTTGCCCCCACTGCTGATTTTTCCTTCCAATGGGAACCCACAGGAAAATATTGGGCACGTTCTACAGCGCACACACTCAGGTAGCGAAAGTGGGAACCAAAAGGCCTGACCAATGCCTCGTGTAAACTGTGTGATCTATAACATGCCCCAGAATCCTTTGCTGTGTGTAGGAGTTCTGCAGCACATGGTAGAAGGTTCATCAGCAGATAACGTCAATCTGAAGAGTGTGGCCAAAACGTAGGAAATGGAAACATCACTTTTCTACACTGTATGGAAATGTAGCGATATGAACTGCCAGCCACACTGAGGGCAGCAAGTAGTGACCCACTCAAAGCCTAGGAGATGCTAAGGTTGCATGATGGGATTCCTTGGAATGAGGTTCTTTGACTTTGGAACTGATAAGACTCTCTAGCTCAGTGTTCTCCAACCTTGGGTCCCCAGATGTTTTTGGCCTACAACTCCCAGCTGGCTGGGGCATGCTGGGAGTTGTAGGCCAAAAACATCTGGGGACCCAAGGTTGGAGAACACTGTTCTAGGTGCTCTGCATTGCACAGCCACAAGAAGCAAACATACAGGCTGATGAAACCACAGCACACTGAAAATGTTGCCCTGTGGTGACTTCAGAACTCACCAAACAAAAAGCAGGGAAATCAGGAAGTGTAAGGAAGTCAAAAACCAATGCTAAAATAAGAAAGTTTAGGGCAAGTGCACGCAAATGACTTACTAAGGAAACCCACCAACAGTATTTAGCCATTGTTTCATACGTACTTGGTCCGTTATAGGCTTTGGCATCCTCGAACTTAGCCCCTAATTCCCCTTCAGCAGTCATCTGATAACTCACCTATATAGATACCACTGGCCCTCTGCAGAGTCCCAGGAGCCAATATAACTGAGCCCTCCCCCGCTGTCATTTAGGAATTAGTTTTAAGTGGCAAGTTGTTTATTTTTGGCTGCAGTACACTTGAGCTGGCAGAAGGCCACATAAGATGAATATTTTTCAGTCATTTTATTGACCCAAAGAAAAGAAATATAGAGAGGAATTGAAGCCAGCGATCGAAATCTACTTGTGGTGCTTACCAATTCTAGCTAAGCGATTTAGTGGTGGAACTGAACTACTCATGAACACAATGCAACAAAATGGCTTCTTCGTTCTCTTGCGGATAAAAGTCAGTTATGGAATTACAGTGACCCATGCAATCCTGAGCTGACAAACACTCTGAGCTGATAATATCAGTGGCAGAAGTCCCTTTGCCTTTAATTTGGGCAGGATTCAATCCTATGACTCCCCACCCTCTTCACAAGTGCCTGCTACTAGTGGATGCTAAAATAATCAGAGAAAATTGCTGGCCCAGAAAAGTGCTGAACTGATACATTGTCAAACCCTGCCGCCGATGCCACTCCCCACAATTAAACTAATGTTTAATTAGTTTCAGCATCCAAGAAACAAAACCTTGAGCCTAAAATCAAAAGAGGGTGAATTGTCCGCATGCACGCACACACGCAGAAAACCTTCAGCTTTTTGCTCAGCATGAACTGGCATGAGAAAATACTAACAGTAAGTAACCATTTTGCCAGGAACATAAGTAGAAACATGTATGTAGTGATACTGGAGTTTAGAAAGCTTTAGAAGTTGGAAGAACGCAGGGCAGCACAAGAGCCTCCCTGAACCTTTCAAATCCACAAAGCTGTATGTATGTATGTATGTATGTATATATGTATTTATGTATTTATATATATGTAAATATATACACATATATGCATATATACATATATGATAAATAAAATAGCTATGCTGGCTGGGGCATGCTGGGAGTTGTAGGCCAAAAACATCAATAAGATGTATAAGTGTTTTTTTAAGGCTTGGGTGTATAAAAAGATTCTCATCGTCAGAAACAAGGAGCTTCTGCTGAAGAAATTACTCCCTCAGATGCAACCCTAGGTTCCTATGGGCCAACCAAGCCGTACAAAGTATTCCAAATATAGCTGCAGCTTAGATTGATATAAAGGCCTTATTATTTTTATTTATTTATTTATTTATTTTATTTATGTGCCCCGCCTTTTTTCCTGCAAGGAACCCAAGGCAGCTTACACAATCATCCTCCTCTCCATTTTATCCTCACAACAACCCTGTGAGGTAAGTTAGGCTGAGAGTCAGTGACTGGCCCAAAGTCACCCAGTGAGTTTCATGGCCGAGCGGGGACTAGAACCCGGATCTCCCGAGTCCCAGTCCAACACTCTCACCACTACGCCACACTGGCTCTCGTTGCTGTTTCATTTTCAGTCCCTTTCTTAATCATTCCAACCACTGAATTTGACTTTTTCAACATCTAGTTGACGTTTTCAATCAGCGATATACAAGTGAGTGGGGTCAGCCAAAAAAAAATGTCAGCTTTTCATTGTTACTGACTCAGTCTCATTTTTTGTTTACTTGTAAAGTTCCATTATGATGAATTTTGAGATTCCTGGTCTTAAAAAAGAAAAAAGCCCTACCTATGAATGGAAGCACCATTCAATACTGATTGAGGATCATCCAATAATGATAGAATGCTGTAGGGAAGGCTGATCTAGCCAGATTTAGCCTATCTAAATCTCCTATTTCTCCTACTAATGGCATGTTTTTTTCAGTCATTGGAGAGTCAAATCACTACTCTTCCTTAACCAGCTTGAAACATAAGTGAGACTGCCAAAAATGCCAGGAAAGAACTCACATGCATTTGCTTCACCCAGAATTAGAATGCACTACCATTTTTAAAAACCTCTTTAAAGAAGATCCCTGTCCTAGATTTTAGATGCAAGCCGAATAGATAGAACAATAGGCAGAAAGAAATAAGAGCTTGCTTACACAGACAGCTGACTTTGTCATTCATCTTTTGGGTGCACATCTAAACACAGATGAACTTTCCATGTTTCAGTATTTACATATTGTTAACTTTTTCTCCCAGCATGCACATGGGCGGCCATATTTAGAACAAAACAGTCATCTTTCTTCAGTTTTGTCTTTTGTTTGTTTTAATCTTATTCTGAACCCAACCAAAGCAAGCAAGGGCCTGGTCTATACAACAATATGGTGGGAATGAGGTAGCAGAGCACTGAGGTGTACCACTTAAAATTACAGGTGGAGAATTATATTTATGAATGCTCCCTGTCTAACACACACACACACACACACACACTTTGCAAGTAGAAAATTTTCACAACAGAGAAGGGGGCTAGGCAGGAACCTTTATCCTTGGTGTGCTGGTTTTTATTTCTTTACTTGTAGGGAGGGTTTTACATAGGGGAGTATTAAAAATGATATCCGTCTTCTGAAATCTGAAAAGGCATAGTCACTCTACTTCCCTCAGGATTCTATCACTTATTCTACTATATGTGTGGACCAGGCCAAGAAATTAACAATATTTCATGTTAATATGATCACAACATGAGAAATCACAGTTCCTAGATTAATTCTAACTCATCAGGCTATGGTCCCATGGCAAAACAATCCAGGCTTGCCAATGTAACTACAAACAGTACTAGCCAACATAAAGTTCACTCATCACCCTAGTCCACCCATACTGATGCAAGGCAGCCAATTAGGGCACATTAGTGGCCTGAATGAAGAAGAAGAAACACCACCTCTATTTCATAGATTTCATAGATCACAGAGTTGGGAGGAGCCTGCAAGGCTATCGAGTCCAACCCCCTGCTCAATGCAGGAAACCAGAGGAGGGGGTCTCCCATCCAAGTAATAACCAGGCTTGACCCTGCTTAGCTTTCCACACTCAGACAAGCTGAGCCAGCATAAGCCAGTTTTCTAATTTACAAAAGGATCCCTGCCTGCTCAATTGAAGATAATTCTTGCTCATTGTGGATGACCAGGTGAGTGGCTATTACACACGACCTTTGCTACACACACACACACACACACACACACCCAAGGTTGTAATTCTGAGGACACTTCCTCCAAAGACATCTAATTGAAATCATTTGTAACAACACACATACCTTTTATACCAGATTCACTCATGTAAACTATTTTCCTGATGTAACAAGGCAATGATTGGGTTCAGACAACACAATAATAATAATCAGAGGTTGAGTATGGGTTAAGTGTGGGTTGTCATTGAATCATGGGTTGTGCTGAAACATGTTTTACCGTGTTGTCCGAACCCAGCTGCACTAACAAGCCATAGCTTGTTAACCACAAACAACCCATGAAGAGAACCCATGGTTTGTTGTTGGGTTGTGAACTGTGGGTTGTTCACCATCGTTTGTTATCTCTCAGCTGGGTTCAGACAACACAATAACCCATGTGTCAACAGTTCAATGACAAGCCACACTCAATCATACTCAACCCTTCAGTGTGGGTTATCGTGTTGTCTGAACCCAGTCAATGTATGAATGTTTCAATAAATAAAATCATAGCCAAGGTACAGCAAAATGGTTCAGATAAGGCTTTTTTGAAGGAGAGGGTTTGGACAAAGGTTTGAATTGGAAAAAGGGATTCCATCCTCACTCATTGGCATTATGGCAAAAGGCTACCAGTCTGTTATATACTATGCGTAACATAAATGGAGGTCACTAGACTTAGTGAGCAGAACTAAGATTATTACTATTATTTATAAAGTACTATATAATCAGCATTTTAAAAATTTGCAAAATCACCACATATGCAACAGGTTTTGAAAACTGCCCTTCTCTCCAGACACTTACTACTTGGCTATGCATAGTTGCCTCAAAATAGATCAACATGTTCTATACAGGCACAACCTAATTGAAGTTTCCACTTACTAATCTATAATTGGGCTGCAAAAGATTCATCATATTAATATGCATTTGTGATGCAAGATGGTAAACCCTTTCATCATAATATTCTCCACTTTTTAAACGATCCTTGCAGACTGTATCCTATCATATTTCTAAGCTTTGTTACTTTCACACACACACACACACACACACACTTTCTATCATGTGTGAGGGAAAGGAAGACAGCAGCAACAGTAGAAAGAAAAGAGAAGATTGTGTGTTTCCTACACACATATACAGAAGAACTTGGCCATGAATCAGAAACTGGAGTGCTTTCACTGGAGCTCAATATGAACTCTAGCCAATACACTCATTAATTACATAGCATTTAGAATCCACATTCACACACACACACACACACACACACACACACACACACACAATTTCATTATCAGATACCTCACATGGCAACCAAGCTGACTAATTTCTAAGGAAACATGTGGTTTCTCTTCTAACAGTGTTCAGTAATATTTATTGCACCCCATCCACTCCATTAACGTCCAAACTCATCCTATAAGGCTTTAATCTTCAAAACCAAAGCTCATTCAGAAAACTCGAAAGTATCAGAGACTAACCACACATCAAGTGGTTGTGGACTTTGGTCATGGAATGTTTTAAGTTTTATAGATTTTGTATGTGAGGTGCTTTCATACATATTCAGGAGGTTGTGTCTGTTGTTATTTATATAGCATTATATTATAAATAATCACTTTTAGATAGTGCTGTCAATGTTCATGGCTCTTTACAAACAAGACAATGGGAGCTTACAATATAAAACTTGACACAAAATGCAACAGAAGTAGGGGTGGAAGATGGAGGTGAGAGTAACAGGGGAAGTGTATCCTTTCAATTGAGATGCAGGTAATTAGGCTTGTTTAAGTAGGGAAAGGGCTTAAGCCAAATGAGTCACAAAAAAGGTGAGTTTTGAAAAGGAATTGACTGAAGAGGGAGGTGCTCTAAGTCTGTTAAAGCTGTAAGGGTGAAATACAGTATGGATGTTTGCAAAAACTTAAGTGCCTTGTTGGATCAGATCATGGCCACATTAGTGCAGAAGAATAAGCCAATATCCAGGCTTATCCTGGTTTACCATGAACAAGTAGCGTGAGCATGCATGTAGCTTGTTCTCTCCCACTTTGCTTCTCCCTTCATGCAAACAGATAAAACAGACCAGAAATGGACAGCTGTGTGTGACATTGCTCCCAAACAAGCCAGGCTTGCAAGCCAGGAATAAACTAGAGTTTATTGTTGGCTTACAGATCCTTGATTGTTTGGAAGCAACAAACCAGAGTCTGAGTTTGGGTATCAGGAGAAGATTTCCATTTCTGGTTTCTTTTACCAATTCATGTGAAGGGAGGTGCAAAGAGGGAATGAATGAGGTATGTTCATGGTAAACAAGGATAAGCCAGCAATTCTGGTTTATCGTTATGTAAGGCGATTGCCTAGGTGTCCATTTTGTCCAACTTCCCATTCCCAACAGTTGCCACCAAGATGTCTCTGAGAAGCCTAGAAGCAGAGCATGAAAGAACCCTCCCTCAATGTTTGTCCCAAGGAGACAAATATGAGGCTTCTAGTGCCACCTGTCCCCCCCCCCCCCAATATCTGCTACTCTGGGGTATAATTGTTTGTGTATGTTGAGGTTCCATTAAGCTGTTGTGACTAATAGAATTAACAGACTCATCCTCTGTGAATCTGTCTAATTCTTTTTTAAAGACCATCTAAGTCAGTTAATATCACCACATCCTGTGGCAGCAAATTCTGAAGGTTAATTAAGAATATTCCCTGTTACTACATATGTTTATAACAGTCTACCTATTTTGTCAAATTGTTATTTGTGAAAAAGTTGTTCTGTTGTTATTAAGCCTTTACCTAACAGAGATGGAATATTTATATTTTAACCAACTTCAGATTTATCCCATTTCAGAAATAGTTACTTTTGCATTCTGCTGTGGAAGATCTCCGAGCCATTTGAAAGCTAGCACTTTCCTTCAGCAACACAAGGTGGACCACTTGAAGAAAGCATCTTTTACTCTATGGAACTGACTGCTTATGCAGTTTACAATAAAAATAATAAAAAGCATCACTGCAATAAAGATATAATCAAGAGATGAAAGGCAACAACAGAAGCTTAAGTTAACTCAACAGCTAAGAATCAGAAAACACACTAAAACTTTTTCAAATAGGAAGGTTTTGACCAATTTTGAAAAGTTTTAACAATGCAGGATACCAATTTTATTTTTATTTTTTAATATTACATTTTTCCTCTGGCAAGGAACCCAAGGCGGCTTACATTGTTCTCCTCCTCTCCATTTATCCTCACAACAAACCTGTGTGGTAGATCAGGCTGAGAGTCAGTGACTGACCCAAAGTCATGGGCGAGTGGGAACTAGAACCCCGATCTCCCGAGTCCCAGTCCAACACTCTAACCATGATACCACAACTGGCTCTAAACACTCTAACCACTACATCAATGAGCTTCACTGAGGAAGCTGTTTCATAAAACAAGTGGTAGCACAGAAAGCTGAGCAAAGAAAGCCCTACCAGAATCACATGACCCCTCTCAAGAGGAGAGCCAAATCAGAGTCTCTGCCAATCTCATCAGACCGGACTGCTCATGTAGAGAGAAGTGAGAACTGCACATTTAAATGGCAGTGTACAGTGCTATAAGGATCAGGCCATTAAGCTAATGCAAGCAAAATGTATAGTCCACAAGTCTGTATTTTGAGAGGGTGCAACTACAGTCTAGTGAAGTCAATGCATATAATGTTGTAGCCTCTGCCATTCACATCGGAAATTGAATTTAAACCCTGGAAGTCTGCCAAGATTCATAAAACACATACGATGATATCTCCAAATTTGGATCTTTGTGAAAGTCAAATACATTTTCACCTAAATACTCAGGCACTACGAAGTACAGAACCATTAGTGGAAAGTAGCATAAATTGTCAAATACAGAATGCTACAAATTGACATAGTTATTCACTAATCAGAACCAAATTCTAGAACAGAACAGAAAACCGTATGCCCGTAAGTAGTGAGAAACACTGAAAAAAATCATTTTGATCAATGGAAGAAACCATTTGTAACCACAGTGAATCAAGAGCTTTCATTTTATCCAAGGTCTCTTTCATAACTATATTTAATATTTACGGTAACATTTATTTAGACTGAGAACCCCAGTTTTCCCTACTCTTCCACAAAATGTCCCATCAACAGCATCTTCCTGTCTTCCCTCTTAGTGGAACAATTCTGACTTACACAATGCTATTGGGTGGTCCCATTACACTGATTCCTCCTCTAATAAAATCCAGATAAAATCCAGAAAGCTTTTTCTCAAACTACGTACATCTTATAAGCAAATTGATAATGCAACTTCTAGTTTTCTGGCATAAAGAAGTCTTAGGGAAATTATGTGCATAGGCTAAAACATAACCTCCTTTGAAGTAATGTTGCAACGTGTGCAAAAGGAACCTGGGTTGGCAGGGAGATCTAAAGACACAGGTTGTACATTATTTAACCAATTAGGCTAAGAAGCTGAGAGTCCAGCAAAGATGAGGCAAGATAGCAACGGAACAAAAGGGCTCACCAAGAACATCCCTGTTGGTTGAGATTAGTAAGTCACGCCATGCTGCACTGAATAATTTTGAGCCAATCAACAGTTCCTTGTAGCCTACACAGTCACCTGGAGTTATGTCCAATTTTCTAACTCTACACAGAACATTGGCTTCTACTTTTTAAATGAGTCAAGCAATTAATTTTCTTCCTAGTATATCATATTCAGCTAAAAATCACATTAATCATCAGAACACAAGGTGTAATAATTAGTTCTTTGACGAGTTTTGAGGTCTATAAATGAAACTAGAAATTGCAGTTACTAAATAGCCAAATCAAGCAGTGCAGTCTCAGATCACTCTGAGCATTCTACATATAATGTGGGATCTTTCAACACTTCCTTTCATTTGAGTTTCGTCCCTCTCGCTGACTCCTACCACGAAAGTGTCTGCTGTTAGCCACTTTTAAACTAGAGAAGTGGCTATCTTGAAAACAGGTTTCAAGATATTTCTCAAAGCCTGCTAAGAAGCAAAACAAAAAAGAACATAAACAAAAAAAACGGAGGCCACCATTACACAAAATAAAATGCAAGTAAAGTCTCCACAATGTCATTTAGAAAACAAAACAAACCCAAAATGAATTCATAAAGAATTGAAAAAGGATTAATGACAACTTTTATTATTCAACGGTGGCTTCACCTTTTATGAATCATGTAAAATAGCCTAAACATATATTGATACAAATCATATTGTAACAAAATACCTTTGTGTGGATTAATATGTATATGGAATAAGAGTGTACAAAAAGTATGCATATTTTATGTTTAAGATAGAGAAATTAGGTATTAAAATGCATGCTGTGTTACCTAATAATAGCCAGTGTGGCGTAGTGGTGAGAGTGTTGGACTGGGACTCAGGAGATCCGGGTTCTAGTCCCCGCTCGGCCATGAAACTCACTGGGTGACTTTGGGCCAGTCACTGACTCTCAGCCTCACCTACCTCACAGGGTTGTTGTGAGGATAAAATGGAGAAGAGGAGGATTATGTAAGCCGCCTTGGGTTCCTTTCAGGAAAAAAGGTGGGGTATAAAAATAATTAATAAATAAATAAATATTAGTATGTGTGTGTGGGTGTTCCTAAAAAGCCTGTTCTCTCCCCCAAAAAAGAGGGGGGGGGGAAACACCTAGTCCTGCTTGCTTGCTTTTTTCTTTTTCTTTCTTTCAAAACTTTTTCCAAGAACATTAACAATTTCTATGGGTTCATTACAGGTCTGGATACATAATATAAAAAACTCTGGGCCTTTCTGGGACTAAAAATGTCAGTGTTGCTAGGACTGTCTTGTATTATCCTATACAGCAAAACTATGGTGTTTTCATCCAAAAACTATAACTGGTGACCTTTAGGAAATCTGAACATTTTATCATTCATTGCCAAGAAACCAGATCTTGGCACACCTGCTGGGTGCAAGCTTATGCACGCAAGTGCAGCCATGTGCCATTCCCATTATACATGCTTGCGAGGAGGAACGTAAATTTCACTCAGCGTCAATCAAACAATGGTCCCAACATTTATGACTACAGACAGAAGAACACTTACCGCATCTCTGCTGTGAGATACTCAGCACATTCTGGTGCCTGTAGTGTCACAACAACAGAGAGGCCTAATCATGACTGTTTAAGTAATCCACTTAAAATTTCCTGAAAGGCAAATACAGAAGGAGGATATCAAACAGAACTACAGAATATAAAAAGACTTCTAAGAATTCTTTGGAAGTCTAAACGTTTTTTAGATTTTTTTTTTAAAGATGACAATACACAGAGTATTTAGAATCACATCACCCCTCTTCAAGATGCTCTATTGCCTCCATGCCACTTCCACATCAACTTCACAAGTTTCTAGTCCTGTGGTACAAACCTCTTTCAGCCCAAGGGCTGAATTCAATTTTGGAGATGCTCTCGGGAGCCACAATCTAGTGATGGGTGGGGCTGAAGGCAGGGCCAAAATACCAAAAACACCAGCATATTCTAGCTTAAAGCTCTTACTGTCAGAAACTAAGTCTTAGGATTGGCATTTCAATCATTTAGAAAGGGGGGAAATCTGCACAAGAACTGGGAAACTACCAAACAATTGGTCATTGAAGCAAAGGGCTAGAGCCAGGGGAAGGGGAGTGGCCTTCTGGAGAACTGCAGTGGGCCAAATTGTGCAGCCCTCAGCCCTGAGGTTCTACATCCCCATTCTAACCTTCCACTTCTTTGTGCCAGAGTATAAGTTTATTCAGATACACAGCTGAACCTTTAAAGCCACAACAGAGTGTGGTAGAGGGTTTTTTGGAGGGAAGGGGGAGAATTTGTGTTGGCTTGTCCTGGTAACTGTTCACTTGAATGATGGATAGCAAGGAAGATACGATCTCTAGGTTAACAAATGGCAATCTTAATTAAGGATCGAGGATAAGATTGATAGCTGATGGAATTCCCATTTTCAAGATAGGGGAGAAATTCATTTGGTTTGCATTTTCATGTGAACTCGCCTAATTTGCACTTCCTGAACCAATATGCAAACCAAAACGTTTGGTTATTCACCAGTATCTGCACTTCTCCAATACTGCTCTCCAATAAAAAAAATATGTTCAATCTTGTGTATATTAGGGAAAAGTGCATGCAAACATGCATATATTAGTGAAAATAACATAGAAAAATGTATCACATTAGGGGAAATTGCTAGCAAAGAATGCATATAGTAGATAACCTTTTGTACAAAGCTGGTTATATTAGGAGAAATGCACACAGAAATGCATATGAATTTTCATGTGGACTTTAAAAAAAACGAAAACTGCTGTGGAAAGAGAATGAAAGGAACTTAAGAAAGGCACTGCCAGGTGTTGGGGGCAAACAACAGGAAATGGCTATCACCACCATGCCTTGCTTGTGAACTTCCCAAGAGGTACCTGTCTGGCATTCCAAATACTGGACTATAAGGACCCTGAGTCTGATCCAGCAAAGGAATTTTTCTTAGGCATTATTCGTCACATCAAATGGATGTTTGATGCACACATAGGAATGCTAAGGGACACCTCTCAGTTAGCGTGTTTGTTCATGTCCCAAGTCCAAGAGAGAGAGGCTAAAGAAAAAAAGGTGGATTAGAAACAGGGAAGTCCACAAATGATCTGACTGAGAAGGAGAGGAACAAAGATGCTAAAAATCTAAGTGAGCAGAGAAAGAGTGGGGGCCCTGACTGGTCCCTAGAACTATCAGTCAAAAAACAAGGAATGCAGAGATATACAAGTCACTTACTATCCGTACATTCATAAGTGACGATCAGTACATTTCTGTAATAGTTCCAAAACAAAAACTCCACACGTTCAAAAACCATGCAAGGCAAAAGGGACATGGCAGCAGAGTATAATTAGGGAAGATATTACATTTCCCCTATCAACTGTCCCAGTTCTGTAGGGAGTCCAGCTTCAGCTTGTGTATTTTGTGAGATACTTCCCACGAAATCTGTACAAGAACAAAAAAGTAAAAGGGTAAACTCTGCAAATGGAGATCCTGCACAAACATATGGTCCAATTTGGAGTGATTCTAACAGAATTCAGATATGCTTTTATTTTACCCGCAGTCGTGTTATGGTGAGGGTGTGCGTGCGGTCTAGAATTTGTATCTGTGTTTCAACTAAAGATGCTTAATTGTATTTTGATGTCTACAAAGTGCTGCTAGGGCTTTACTACTAACATGTGTGATTCCCATTTTACAAGCAACCTGCTCTTAATCAGCTTCCAAACATCCCCGCTAGTTCTCTTTCCTTGCTACCCCCACGCACATAATTTGCATGGCATGAGAAAGGGGACAGGCGTATGACAGCTTTTGCTGTGACAGACCACAGTTTCATAACTATCTTATTATAGTTTCATAACTATCTTAGAAGTAACCCAACAGCAGACATGCTGGCTAAATGCACAACAATGGTTAAACCAGTAGACTTGATCACAAAGCAGGAGGAACAAAATATGCATGTAAGAAAGAAATGGGGAAAGGTCTCCCTTCAACTTCATCACACTCCTTCCCACAGCAAAGTTATAAACATTCAATGGTTAACAAAGTGAGAAAGTGGCGAAAACTCGCAAACCAGTTTTGAGAGATCAGTCAACAATCCTGTACAACGGCTGGGTGTGTGCTCCACTCACATCATTGTAAATGGAGCTTTCCAGAGGTTTCGTGACAACCTTTCAATCAGTTCAGAGTTTGTGCAAGAGTTCCAGTGTGGGATGCAACATATATTTTATCTCTTGCCTATTCTTCATCAAAACAATCTGGGTTTTAATTAAATAAATTGCACGGGTTTGGTTTGGAGAATTCTTATGTCAATGCTCATGTACAACGTAACTTTTTTTTTTTCACAAAGGCTTTCCAAACTGCAAACATATGATGCAGGAATACGTGCAAAATTCATCCCACCATATGGTATTTTACACTTCCACTTTACTGTTGCCAACAGATGTGGTGGATGCCTCAGTTACTTGAACCCTGATTACCAGAGTGTCTAAATAACCAGGATGAGTGCCTCACCATCACCTTCCCCCCACAAAACATACCCTAATGTTAATGTAAACCCATAATATTATTTATTTACAGTCATGCCTTGGATTGAGAGCATAATTCGTTCCGGAAACGTGCTTGTAATCCAAAACGCTCTTATATCAAAACGAAATCCCCCCAAAAAAATTTGTACAGAGATTTTTAATTTAAGCCATGCTACAGTACTTGTATTGCAAGATGTCGCTTGTATATCAAGTTAAAAAATAAATAAATAAATATTTAAAATTTTGCTTGTCTTGCAAAACGCTCTCAAACCAAGTCACTTGCAATCCAAGGCATTACTGTATTTATTTATTATATTTATGAATCGCCCATCTGGCCAGACATCCAGCCACTCTGAGCGATGTACAGTCCAATAAAACACAAGGGGGGGGGGACGACACAAACACACACAGTATAAAACACAATTAAAAACAGTACAAAACTTAAAAATCCTAACCCGCCCCATATTCCTGCCTGAAAAGCCATGTTTTTAATGCCCGGCGGAAGCTAATCAAGGAAGGGGCATGGCGGAGGTCACTGGGGAGAGAGTTCCATAAATTGGGGGCTGCTACAGAAAAGGCGCTCCTCCTAGTCCCCACCATATCCAAGACCTATGGATGTCACACCCACATTTCATTGTAGTCTTTGATACAGCCCTAGTCAAGGGATTGGCCTTCAAGCCTTTGACCTCCAAGGTGGCAGAGTGAAGCTTGACAAATACATATTACTAAAACAGTAGGGAGGGGGGAATAAGGCTTATAGAAAAGAGGTAATACATTGCTCAGATAGTCACCTACTTTTACAAGTGTAGCTCTATGCATATTACACTGAAATACTTTGAAACAGGGAAACTGTGAGGAATGATGGACAGCAATTTATACCTGCCAACTGTGTTTGACAGTACTGGAACTTGAATGCACTTGTTTTGGACACATACTATTGCAAACTCCTACTTCCTTTAGAAGGCAATTCACTGCTTGCAAGGAAAAGACATTTATAGTTTCATAGTTCATAGAGTTGGAAGGAGCCTACAAGGCTATCGAGTCCAACCCCCTGCTCAATGCAGGAAACCAGAGTAGGGGTCTTCCATCCAAGTAATAACCAGGCTTGACCCTGCTTAGCTTTCCACACTCAGACAAGCTGAGCCAGTGTAAGCCACAGGCCTGTATTGTTAGTTATGCTCCCATCTCTTATTCAGACAAGATCTATGACATCAGAAATACAAGATTCCTCCTGTATTTCCCTTCTAATACAACTCACAACAGCCTAAAATCTGCATTAGAGGAAGACTACTGAAAATGTCTCAGCAGATATTATGGGACCATTGCTAACTTTATCCATGACATGAACTAGCCACTTCCAGAAACAGGAAAGTAATTCCAGAAAATCCTGCTTCTCATAGTTTACTGCACATCAAGTGTTATTCACGATTGCTCATCAAACAACTAAGATTGCTTTCAGACAAAAATAAATGACCTAACCAACTGGAGCCATTGGTGGATTATCAGTGGATCTTAATAATGTTAGAAAAGATCATTTAACCACAAACCATGTCTACGCAGGTAACAGCTTCTATCAGAACAATCTACCTGTCCAATATAGTCATGCCGGAAGGTACCATCACAGGCATTTTTGTTGTTGTTCTTCTTGTATGAGCCTCTACCAGTTTCAAACTAGGATTGTATAAATAAATCCACCAAAAGTTACTAACTTATTCTTTCCCTCCTCTAGCAGCCTACTTGGTTTCTAAGCTGGGTACGGAGAATGGACAGGATGATCCATTCCTCTTCCACCTACCTATGCACTTGCCTGCATGGAGCTCCATGCACTCGCCTGCACACAATTCCACATCCCCTATGGCAACTAGACTAATGGCTAAAGTAAGGGGCAAGAAGAACTGAGAATATCACCTGGGTAATCTAAGTGATCATCTAGAGCACAGGCAGTTGACAAGCAATCATCCATATTTTAATTAATATATCTGGCCTTTCTGCCAAAAAAAAAAAAAATGGCACTCAGTTAAGTAAAGTCCAATGCACAGGGAAAAGCACTTAGGGTTTAAGCCAATTTTATTGTACATGTATCGGCAGGACAGCAAAAAAAATAAAAAATAAAAATCAAACAGATCAGTTTAAATCCAAATAACTAGGTTACACATACAGACATAGAAAAGCACACAAAGTCAGTCTCAGACACCAGACAATTTGACAAAAACAGGACGCCTTTAACTAACCAAACTGACTCATCCATTTCTTCTTGCACGGGACAAACTTAAAATTAATTAGAGGCCGACACCCAGATCAACCAATCATCTCATTTTTAATTATTACTCTCATTTTTATTAATCTCAATGTATTAATGAAGCAGCTCACCCATGATTTTTCAAAAATAAATACTTATATTCCCCATCAATAAATCTGAAATGAAGGCCTACCGCACCAGGCTGTTGTGGGGGCCAAATGGGAGAATGTGTATTAATAGGGCAAACACAGTTCAGTGTAAGCAAGTGTTAAGTGATGCACACTGGGGCAAAAAAAAAAATATCCTAATTCCACATATATGCTGATAGGGTCTGAGCTTGCAGAGACTGACCAGAAAAGGGATCTTGGGGTTGTGGTGGGTACCACACTCAATGTAAGTGTTGACCCAGTGTGGAACTGCTGTGGAAAAGGCAAATTCCATGTTTGGGATCATTAGGAAAGAAACTGAAAATATCATAATGTCTTCATACAAATCTATGGTGAGACCACACTTGGGAGTACTGCATACAGTTCTGGTCACTGCACCTCAAAAAAGACATCGTAGCACCAGAAAAGGTGCAGAAAGGGGTAACCAAAATTATCAAGGAGCTGGAGCAACTTTCCTATAAGGAAAGATTACAACATTTGGGGCTTTTTAGTTAAGAAAAAAAGGCAAGTAAGGGGAGGAATGATAAAAGTGTATAAAGGTATGCATAGTATGGCAAAAGTGGATAGGGAGACATTTTTCTTCCTCTCATAAAATACTTGAACCCTGGGTTATGCACTGAAGCTGGCTGGTGGGTGATTCAAAAGAGACAAAAGAACTTCTTACACAGTGCATAGTTAAACTATGGAATTTGCTATCTTAAGATGTAGTAATGGCTGCCAACTTGAATGGCTTTAAAAGGAGATTAGACAAATTTATGGAGGAAAAGGCTATCAATGGCTCCTAGTCATGATGGGTATATATAATATTAGCTCCAGGTATCAGAGGTATTATGCATCTGAATACCACTTGCTGAAGAACATGAACAGGAGGTGCCATTGTGTTCATGTTCTGTTTGTGGGATCCCCCTAATCATCTGATTGGCCACTATGTGAACTGAATGCTGACTAGATAGGCCTTTGGTCTGATCCAGCTAGGCTCTTCTTATATTCTTATAATAAAGAACGTAAAGTGATTTTCACTTAAACTGAGAAATCTTATACACGTTTATTTATTTAGAAGATTTATAATTGGCAAAGCTTCAACACAGTTTCCAAGATGGTTAAGAAAAACAAAATCAAATACAAAAATCAGAACAACATTTAACAAATGTTAAATATACATTTCACAGCATGTTAAATATACATTTCATAGCCTGGGAGAATAGAAATGTCTTTTCTAAAACAGACATGACACTGGAGCCGCATATGGCAGCTTTAAAAACTAGGAAAGCAACACTTTGGTAGAGAGCCCATAACTCCCATCAGCCCTAGCAAGCATAGCCAATGGTGAGGGATCGTGAGAGTTGTAGGCCAAAACATCTGGAGAGCCTCAAGTTGCCCACCCCTGATCTACAACAACCTTCCCAAACTTGGTGCCCTCAGATGTGTTGGACTACGACTCCCATAATCCCCATAACCATGCTGGCTGGTCACCAGGTTGGGGAAGGCTGATCTGCAAGGTTTAAGGACATCTAGGTTATCAGCACTGCTACTGTCGAATATGTGACAGCTATACCAATTGGTAGAACTCTTCCCATTTCGGCTGTTTCACTGGTGTATCTCTGCCAATGGAACAGCTCCTTCGTGACTCCCCTATAGGTCTCTGCCCTTAAGACACGAAGTGAAAAGTTATATTTTCTAGCAGGCCTTCTTGGCCGGGCCATCCTGTGAGTTGTCATCCTCCTTGGCTTTTTAAAGTTCATTTTTTCCTATCTGTTGTGCTATCTATGTTCTGCTGTTTTGATACTATATGACTGCATTAGTATTTTTGTGATGTCAGCCACCTTGGGTATCTTGGCTAACCCAAGAGGCAGAAAGGTCGGATAGGAATATTTTAAATAATTATACATAGTAAAAGTAGGATATTAAGTTATATACTTGTGAATTTTTTGTGGGCTTACTTGAAAGACTGGCACAAGGGCTGAAAAAACGGCAAAGAGAAGGAAAAAGCAGACACAAGAGTGTGCTGAACAAACTCAGAGATCTCCCAGTGGCTCCATTCTGTGTAGAGCCACAATCCTTTGGGGCACAATCCTACAGCTGCTAGACACTCCGGAGCTGGGACTCCCAACTTCAGAGCGCCCTCCCTCCACCCTTGCAGCCGGCATGGTTCTTTCCATGCCGGCTGTGGCTGTGAAGACAGAAGACCAATTCCAGAACCAGTGCGGGGAGCGGGCGAGTGGGGCAGGGAGGGAAGGAGTGAGGCACCGCCATGCAACGAAAAATCCTGGCAGCCGCCTAAGTGTTTTGGAGGGTGAGGGAAGCGCAGAGGTAATCCATGCCTCCGTGCTCCTCCCGCCTTCCACTGGATGCCTGTAATCCTCCATGCTCAGGCAGCCACATTGGATTGCACTGCTATGCACTTACCCGAGAGTAAATCCCTTTGAACTCAATGGGACTTATTTCTGGGTAAACATGCATAGGATTGGACCATAGGTCAGACAATTTAATTGCCAACATGAGCAAGCTGAATGACTTGTTACATTCAGACCATGATTACCAGAACTGCCGCCCTTTGAGTCTAACAGGGCAATAATTGATTTCCACATACAGTGGTAGAGATCAGCGTTTGTGAAAACAGCCTATCCCTTGAGAAATCAGTTACTACCTAATGTCTCAGAAATATTTATTTCCATATGCATTTCATTTTTAGCTACTCCTTATTCAGCTTAGGCTCCTGTCTCGTACTGTAAGATCTACTTACAAAAAGAAAGGAAGAAAAGCTGCAAGGTATCTCTCCACAAAATGATTCTTTAAGGTTGCCTTGGAGAGATTCCAAGGAAGCAAAAAGCCTTGGCGGGGGGGGGAGGAGACAGTCCTTCTGCTGGCCCCATCGACAATCAGCTCAAAAGATGGGGCACGCTACTCTCCGTGATGGTTCTTGCTTGGCAGTCTGCCTCTTGCAAAAACTCTCTGTGCTTCCATAGATAAATGCACCTTCTCACACTTAAGAGAACAGCTCTGTGGAGATGTACTCTCTCTGTTCTACATGGACATAAGCTCAGATAATCTGCATGTGTTATGTCCTGTTCAGCCGTAATGGTCTGGAGCTGGGAATGCTTCTTTAAAATCAGCAACATCCTTTACAGTAAGGGACATCTGGTAACCACAAGGAACTCTCAACATGGAACAATTGCTTTAGTACCTTTTAAGCTGTGTAACGAACACTGGTGCTCACATCAGCGCTCGCCTTACCATTAAAGTGTGGAAGTGCCTCTACATATGCCATAGCAGACATACATTCAATTATGCGGATTTTTTAAGAGTTAAGAAGAGTCCCAGGATTGGAATCTGAATGCTTGAAGTGAGAAAATGCATGAACAAGCCATCCCTGAGTCCTCACCAGCCAGCACTGTGTCCTCAACTCCCTGCTGCATTCTTGGAAGTAGGAAAAGGAACAAAGCTCTCTATAGCATCTCATAATGTTTTACTCAGTGGACAACACATTTATTAAGGTTCACATGGAATGTTTAAAAAACGATGGTTTCAATGTACACAGTCACTTCACCAGTCATCCCCCCCATACACACACACACACACACACACACACACACACGATATAGACCTGGTTCACATGACACAACAACCTAACATGAGTAACTAACCACGGTGGGTTGTTGTGTCGTTCGAATCCAGACCACTTCCTGCAGGGTGGCTTATTTCAGGGCAACAAGCCATTCTGACAGCCCATGGCTTGTTCTAGGGGTTGTTCGACCCACAATGGGTTGTCATTTCATCCGAACCCAGGAGAGCAATTTTATTGTGGGTTGCATGGATTGGCTAGGAGCCCCTCGGCAAAAGCAGCCAAAAAAAAACCCTGCCGCTCTTCATAATCTCGCTTGTGCCACCGCCAGTGACAGCCCGTCCACAGATGCCCAAGTGGCACTTTGGAGTGACCATCACTGCTTCGCCACCCTTGTGTTTTATTTTGTCGGACCTAGAAAATTACACAATTATGTTTGTTACTATTTTAGTAGTAGTAGTAGTAGTAGTAGCATTGGTCTTTCACAAGTGTGCAGGAGCGCACTTACTGCTGTCCAATATGTCCCTCATCTAAGGATGATGTGGTTTTGAATAAGCAATTGGATTTTATGTTTTCAAAAATGGGAGATCTACCATTGTTTGGTTGCTTTTTCTTCCCAGCAAGCCTTGAGAGGAGGGCCAGGCACAAGTTGAAATCATCTCAATACCTGATAGCAGGGGCCCTTTGGGGGCTCTGGAGACCAATTCCCTCCTCCAGACACCCCCGCAGGCTGCACTCCTGCTGCCGTACCACTAAAATGCAGTGGTCACACACACACACACACACACACACACACACGCTTAAGAATTGGCAGATTGCTGTCAAATTTAAGCAGCAAACCGTTAAGGAAGGGTACAAGGGACAAATGTAGCATGTTTTCAAGCTACATTTGTCACTTTTAAGTCTCTGTAGTGGTTTGCTGCTGAAATTCCACAACAAAATTGTGTGTGTGTGTGTGTGTGTGTGTGTGTGTTTGCAAATTTTGGGGGTTGTAGGGGGTCGCACGTGGCCCTCAGACTGTGTGTTGCCCACCCCCCTGTGCTAGACAGAGATAGCACAAGAGATAGAAAATTAACCCCGAGCATCCTCTGCTGTAGGTTGTCTACAGAACATGGGATTTTAAAAAACTGAAACACTCTGCCTGGCCTTAAGCTATTCAGGAGTTGCCACGTTAAACAGTACACTGGCAAGCTGCTTGTCCATCCTAAGTATTCTCCAGTTTACAAGTGCTGATTCGTGGTAAGGCAACAAGTTTGTACACTGACATACTGACATGACGAGGACACCAATTCTCATCAAGATGAGGTCTCTCGCCTATTGTCCGCGCTACACAGCAGAAATAGTCCCGACGAAAGCCTTAACAGCAGCATAGAGAACTCATGGAAAGGAGTTCACAATGCATAAGCCCTACTCATGGTGTTCTTTCATAGGCTCCCTTGATATAGTCTGCAATTGAGCTTTGTCATTACAAAAGCTATGCAAGCATACAGAAACATTTAGCATTCTGCATTTCAGGAGCAAAAGAATTGCATCCAAGTATCACTACATCAAACTTGTATTTAAGCATTAGCCTAGCTGCCATAGGCAATCGGGGACTGCTTGTAGGTGAGTGCATAGAATTCCATGCAGGCAAATGACTGGACTGGCCAAGGAGAGATGGGAGTGTGATGAGGACAACGCACCTTCCTCTGCACTTCGCAAAGAAACCAAGTGAGCTGTTAGAGGAGGAAACTCCTCTTCTCTGTAACCAGCTCTCCGTCCCTGCCCTGCTATCCCCCCAGCAAGTTGGTAAAAAAAATTGCCACTAGTAACTTTTGTGGGCTTATTTACAAGGTTGCATTAAACCTCTGAAGTTGATTTATTTGAATGTTAATAATAAATACATTTTCAAATTTTGCTTTAGCATGTATACTATATGCTTCTATTTGTCAACTGGTGTTTCCCCCACTTTTTTTGGCTTCTGCTACATGCCCAGCAAAAAAAGCTATATGGCTAAGTTCCCTATTTCAATACCACTGAAATCACTTTTCATGCTAACAGTTTGAATTAATCATCCATGGGTGTAGAGTTCTATCCCAACCACTTGGGTGACTCTTAAGATCTCACATCTGATGAAAACTTATGCCATAATAAATTTGCTAGTCCTTAATGTGCTACAAGATTCTGCATTGGTTTTGCTGCGCTGCACACAAATGCAACTAACCCTCTGGAAGTCTTTAGGTCTTTTGATTTTGCAGATGTTGACATAATGTTTCCTTCCATCAAAGAAACACATTTAATCAGTCTAATTTAAAAAAAATAAAATAGCTACTTCTCCATTGATATTTCTCTTTGGGGAGAAAAGCATTACATTAGAATCAGACTCAACCAGTTGATCAAGAAGAATTTTAGACAATATGCCTGTAGAAAGAGAAAGAAGTAACTTAGCAGGCACCACTCAAGCAACTTCAAGAAGGCAGAGTTTGGGGTTACATAACAACCAGATTATTCAAACAAATAGCATTTTACTCTTAAAAAACTAGTGCTTTTAAGGACCAATACTCCAACCCTAAAAACATAAGTAACTGGAAGCAAGTTTCACCGATTTTAAAATTATTCACTTCCAAGGGCATAAAATCATACCCAGTGAGTTAAAAATGATACCTGATAGGGAATTTATAGAACTAGCATGCATATATATATATATATATATATATATATATATGCGCTCACTCATTAAGGGCACAATCCTATTGACTGCACCCTCAATGCTCGTAAACCTCCGAACTTATAAGCATCCAGTGCAGAATGGGAGGAGCGGTGGAAGTGATTTTGGCCACCTAGCTGCAGCACTTTGGACAGGGAAGGAAGGGAACTGGAGCACTACCAGGATATGTTGTATCCTGGCAGGCCCCAGTCTCCTCCCCTCCCTGCCCCCAAAAGGCCCCGAACCCCCCACTCTGAGGTCACTCTTCCGGTGCATTTTTTTCCCATGCCTGCTGCAAGTGGGGGGGGAGGGGGATCAGAGCACAGATCCCCAGCTCCAAGGACAGAGCTCTGTTTCCTACCTTGGATCTGGGAATCCAAGGAATCCTATGGACCCCATCCTAGACGGTGTCTAGGAGCCATAGGATTGCTCTGCCCAGCTGAAATTCTAAACAAAGTTACTAGGGAGTAAACCCCATAGGAAACTGTCTTATTTCTAGCTCACTACTGTAGCCACTAACCGGCTCTCCGTGGTTTCATTCAGGAGTCTTTCTCTGTCCTACCTGGACATTCAGCAAATTGAACCTGGCATCTTCCGTATGCAAAACATGTCTTCTACCACTGAGCTCCAGCATTTCCCCGTGAATTCACGGGGATTTATTTCTGAATAAACATACTTAGGGTTACACTTCAAGGGTTCTATTTGAAAGACAGAGAAGGAAAAACAGCACGTTCTGAAGACTGGGAAAAGAGAGAGGGGAAGGCAAAAACTGTTCTGGAGTACTTCCTGTGATAAGACGAGTAAACTCAGCTGCAGATAAACGCATATTAAAGCTTTGCCAGGCTTAAAGGTTCATGTGAATACAAACAAGACTCATCTGTAAGCAGATCACAAAAAGAAAAAAAATCGTTTCAGCTGCTGAACCAAATAGAAAAGAATTGGTTGGGGAGGGCGCAAGGGAGAGATCTGTGTTCCCTCAGATTTCTAGTAAAGACGGCAACTCCCACAAATTAGTTACAGGGGAAATGATTTGCAGCCTAATATGCTTGAAGAGAAGGAAATCTCCCAAGAAAACCAAGAAGATTTTCCTTTTCTTTATTGCTTTGGTCCAACAGCAAAACAACCCACCAAAAATCATACACAACGTTCCTAAGAATTCAGGAGATGGGATTTAAAACTCAAATAGTGAACAAAAGGACACCAGATGGATGTACGGCAAGTCCTCTGGCTTGCCTTAAGCCCTAACCAAGCAAACGTTCTTTGCTACGTCCCTGTAACATACATACCAACACGATGTTTCCCTCCCCTCCCAACCCTCTGCAAAGTTTCAAAAGGCTTGCTAAGCAGTGTAAATACGACAGGGGGGAAATGAGACCAAGGGAGGGGAGAACCGCAAGGATTAACTCTAACGTGTCCCTGTATCATCCCATAGCTTCCCCTTCGATGTGTGTACAAAAGCATTCACTGATCAAACAGCTTTCTTCTACTGTACCAGAGCCAAGTGCAGTCAATTACTTACTCTCATGTAGACTTTTATAAGAGATAAGAGTTATCTGAACTGAATAGGCGCATGCCCCCTTTTTTTTATTATTACTAAATTGGTTGGAAAAGAAAGAGATACAAAAGGGTTTCTGTGCAGGGCACAGCATCAACCAGCCCTTCAACCAACAAAACAGAACTAAAAGAAAAAAGAAAAAAAAGCAGACAGCTTCTCTTCACACAACTGAACAGCTCTGAAGTTCAACTCTGGCCTGGAAAATCGCTAGTGATGGAGAAACAGCTGTTCCTAAGAGGCCAGTGCAGAAGACTGAATGCTTATGCTCCCACTGCCCCTATTCACCAGGGGTACTGCCAATATTTCTTACCTGTCCCTGGTCAGACACTGTCCCTATTTTACCATTGCAGGGGCTATTTCAGGAGTCCTTTTTTTTCTTTTTTAAAATGTGTTAATGTGCACACATTTACCCTGTTTTACTCCACGTCAATATAGCTGGAGAGAGCAAGTGTTGCTGAATGTTTTTATTTTATTTATTTATTTATGTTTAAATTTTATTTCTATGTCAAACAAACACATAATACCAAACACATAACAATTAACAAAACAAAATAGACTTCCGATTTTCTTCTACAGCAAATATAGGTAACAATATTTTTTCTTACTCGATAATCAGAATGAGAAATCGCTTTCTTCCCGTTGTCCCAAATTCACTTATTATTCCATAAAGCCACAAACAAACAAATCATTATTTTCCAGTCTCTGCAAAAAGTCAATTAGAGGTTTCCACTCAACAACAAAAGTGGACGTTGTCCTTTCTCTGATTAATGATGTGAGTTTGGCCATCTCTGCCAGCTCCAGCATCTTGACCAACCATTCTTCTGTTGTAGGCACTGCTGGACCTTTCAATTTCAAATTTATTTTATTTATTTATTATATTATATTATATTATATTTATATCCCGCCTATTTTCCTGCAAGGAGCCCAAAGCGGCTTACAAGGAGCCCTGCTGCTCTCCATTTTATCCTCATATCAACCCTATGAGGTAGGTCAGGCTGAGAATTTGAGGGGGCCCTGGCCAATGAACCCTCGCATGGGCTCCCTCCTCTGTCAGTGGGGCCCTGGTGGTCTTCCCTGGTGACAGCAGTGGAGGCAGCACGGCTTCGGGTAGCACCAGGTTGCTGGATCTAGCTTCCATTTTTATACCCCGCAAGACCCACAACTTTTTGTTGCTCTGGGCCACAGTCGGAAAGTAAGATGAACATTTGGCCCCATTGCCCGAAGCTGCTTGCAGTCCCATGCAAGAACAGTTTTTATTTAGTTTTTTAGAAGTGGGCGGGATCCAAGGCAGGCATCAGCAGCGGGCCCTGGCAAGGCACTGTGGGCCCGCCAGCTGGCCAAGGAAGCCAGGCTCTGGCAGAGGACCTCTCTGAGTGGCAGCCATTCAATACTGACAGCTATTCAACACTGACATTCAGTACTGACTTACAGCAGAATGAGCTGGTCGAATCCTGCGGTGACAGAATGGACTAGACCACTTCAGGAATTCAGGTTAGAGATATCATTGTTAAATCCTCCACATAAATACTCCCTTGAAATAGAAAACTAGCTCACCAGGAAGGAAGATTTTAGGTTAGCTATCTAGTGCCAGCTAGTTTTCTACTTGCTGGGAATTTTTTTTTTCTTTTCCCTTTTTTTACATACAGAAGCACAGAAAAAAGGCAATTTCCCACCGGCAGTCAGAAGCAGTACAGACTAGTCCACCAACTTAGGAGACTCCTGCTTCATTCTGTTGCCCCTGTTGACCAAGCCAAAGTATAACTGGATTCATTCCCAGACTGAAACACTATGTTAAACATCCTTATTTATTTATTTTTTAAAGGAAACCGTTTAAAGGAAATGTAGGGGGAAGCAAATGCCATGTGGGGGCCTGATCGTAGTAGCAACGGAGGAGTGGTGAAGGGTGTGGACATCAGAGAGGAGTTTTCAGCGAGGTCCACAAATGGAAATAGTGAACTTTGATATGAGAAGAGGGATGGTGCTAGTGCACAGACAGGAGTATCCCTGCCTTCATCTGAGAAATGCTGGAGGATACCGTATATGAAAGCCATCCCAACCGTCTCTGCAAGGAATCACCTAAGCCAGTCAACGTTTACAGTGGGAGAAAAGCCAGGCCTTCACCCCAGCCATTAATTTGCATGCATCGCTGCATACATTACTTCATTCAAAAGTCTGTATATTTAACATCTGCCATTGCCAAGCACCAAGGCTACATGCCAGAGGAAAATTGAAGGGGGAAAAGCTAGATATTACAGGGGAGAGCGCTGCAGCCAGGTATGGATCCTATGCTGGCCAGAAGGGGCAACAAGGAAGAGCCATTCTACCAGTTAGTTAGTGACTTGGTCAAGTTTCGGTGCCGTACCACTTCAGAAGGCAGGTGGGGGGGGGTTGGGGGTTAAACACTATCTACATGTAGAAAATAAGCACATGGGGGGGTTGGTGATATTGACAGTGGAGTCTTCTTCCCTGATTTGCTAGCTTATTACAGGAAGGAAACATGCAATGGAATCCTCAAATATATGACCCATTCCACACATGCATGCATACACACCCGCAGCGTGTACGATCATTCCGCCAGCATATTTTGCAGTAAAGGGAGAGAGCCACCAACCACGGAAAACCACAGCCTTTTTGAGAAGGACAGAACGGAGTGTGTGCTTTTTAAGTCTCCCATTTCCCCCTGCCACTGGATGAACTTCCTGCATAGTTCTTTTAACATTCCCAATCAGCAGCTAACTTTCTAAGGCGCTCACAGTCTTCTTCTTTTTTAAATCCATTTTCTGCACAGCTCTCCACTGGAAAGATCCAAAACAGATAATCTCAAACAGCATCCCTGCATCCCTCATACACATGACTGCTGCTAGCGAGGAACTGAGTGAATGAGGCTACAAGGAGGTAGTTCAGAGTTTTAGAAGGGCACTCTGCCAGGCTTCTCTTTAAAACACACAAGATTTAGCCCCTTAGCAACTACATGCCCCAATATGAGACGCTTTGAATAAACACCACTTGGTATCTAAGCATTTACCGTAAATGTTGGCAAAACTCAACTGTTTTCTATCCAACAAATTGCCTATAATGATAAATAACCCATAAGACTAGAAGAGGGATTAACTGAACATTGTACCACGAACTCCAGCATCAGTAATGGGAATACTAAGAGGCTGGCTTGTTTGTTTGTCTGCTTGTTTTCCTCTGGAGGTAATAATAACAATTATCCCCCCTGATTAAGTATAATTTTATTTATATATTATATTTTTAGTCTGCGCAATCACAAAAAGTTCTCTGGGCAGATTATAATAATAAATGATTAAAAATAGTACACAATAAAAGCAACATACAAAATATGCTATTATATATTTAAAAAGCAGCCATTCCAGCACTCTATGGGCAAATCCAAACTGTAAAATTTAGAATCTAAAATGCCTGGGAGAAAAGGAATGGCTTTTGCCTGGCACTGAAGACAGAACAATGTGGGCACCAGGTGAGCCTCCTTGTGGAAGGTGTTCTATCAGCGGGGTGCCACAACTGAGAAAGCCTTGTAGCCATGTGCCTAACTTCATTCAGTGGGGGCACCCAGAAGAGGGCCTCTGAAGATGACCTAAGGATCCAAGCACATACATGTGGGAACAAAAGTTCCTTTAGGTACTCTGGCCCCAAGCCGTTTAGGGCTTTAAAGGTGAACACCAACACTTGCAACTGGGCCCAGAAATGGACTGGAAACCAGAGCAGTTGACAAAGCACTGGCATCACATGATCCTATCGACCAATCCCAGTTAGTATAGTATAGGCCAAGGATGCCTGGAGTTGATCAGTAACTACTCACCTGAGTACCTTTCCCAAGAAGATCCCCTCCACTTCCCCTCCACTTCCGAATTACGGTAGGTTTCTTCAGGAGCAGCCTGATTTCTGCCTCCTTCAGAGAGGCTGGTGACACTCTCTCTCTCAAGGTAGAATTTATAATACTTGAACTCCTCCTTATTAGATGAAAAAAAAGCCAAGACCAGCAAGAATTGAGCATGCAAGTGGTCGGTCAAACTCATCCAAGGACCTTGTGCCCGTACAACGACCAGCACTTCGATAGGAGTACCAGCTCAACCCAGAAAAGTACATCCAGAATGTGATCTGCTTCAAGTATTAGGCTGAGGATGTTAAGGCAGCCCCACAGTTGTCATGGCATGAATGTTGAGGTCCCCCAGAACAACCACACACACAGCACCATGCTCTTCATACACATTTATATACCCTGTTCGGCCATATCACCTAAACAGGGTGATAGTGCTTTATACAGAATATCACCAGCAAAAATAAGGCAGAGCCCTGCACCAGAGGAGCTTACAATCTAAACTGACATGTGTTTGTTCAGCTATTCAATCCTGCAATGAAAAGGGCACTGAACATATTTAGCAGCCAGGAAAACTGATGTTTCATTAGTAAACACAGACCAGATGGCAACTGCCAGCCTCTTCAGCAGTGCCCACTATTTCTATCAAGTGTGTTCCTTATTTAGCCTAAACATTCAGTCCCTTCCTCTCTTCTCTCTCTTTTTTTCCTTCTTCATCTTTTCAGATTACAACATTAAACAATCGCTGCTCAATGATGGAAGCTTATTGGGAGGGAAGAATACACACCAGACCTTTTCAGAACTAGCAGCATTGCTAGAGTTCCACAGCCATCATTTCTCTCCCCTCACAGTATGTCTCTTTCATACTTGTGAGGAAGGAAGGCCGTATAGATAGGCTAAATGTATTTATAAAGGACGGACGTGTTACACGCTACACATGCTTTACAGGATACAAAGCAGAAAAGGACTTCTATCGTCTTACAAACGTGTAGAAAGTACATATTAACCGACAGCCACACCACGGTGAAAGAAAAACCATTAGAGAGCAGTTAAAACAAGCTGATATCCAGGAAGCCCCAACCCACAAAAACCAGTGAAGCTAGAGCAGGAATTACCACCCTAGCTCAAGAAAAGCTGTTTTGAGGTCGTCATCCCCCCCCCCCCACAAGAGTAACTGAATGAAAGCAAAATACTAACAGTGGAACTAAGTGGAGGGGCAGGAAAAACAAAAACAAACGAAAACCAACCAACTGAACCTTTGCATCATAACTTAAGCCCTGTTCAGGCATTCACCTGAACGCGTGAGGGCTTAAAGTAGGTAGGGTGATGGGCCGTGCACACTGGCCCTGCCCCCAAATGTCCCCGAGCATGCGGGCTCGGAGCGCTCCCTCAGTTCAGAACTTGCCGTGTTGAATTGGCAAGGTCTGAAAGGAAGTTCTACTCACTTGAACTTGAGTAGAACTCACTGAGTTCTACTCATTGTGCTCACCTGAACTCGAGTAGAACTCCCTGAGCAATCGCGGACCCTGCTTTATCAGGGTTCCCGATCGTGCAAAGAGTTCTACTTGTGTTCAAGTGAAAGGAACTTGAAGTAGGTTTGAACTGAATGATTCCCCCATCATTCTGCCCACTTTAAGCCCTCACACATTTCAGAAGAATGCCTGAACAGGGCTTATGAAGGAACAGGATATGGAGCACTTGCTTGAAGGGCAGGGTAGAAATTTCTGAAAAGAAAAAGAAAAAAAGTGGGAGCGGGAACACAGGCCAAAAGCCTGTCTAGTCCAGTGTTCTGTTTCCAACAGCAACCAGCCAGATGCTTCTGGAAAACTTATCTCCAAAGCAAGAAGGGAAAAACCCTTTCCCCCCCTCCATCACCATCTAGAATTCAGAGATACACACAAAGGCCTAGTATGCATATCACCTAAACTACGGTAATAGGAAATATGTGAAAGTCAGGGAACTGTGGCTGGTTTATCCAAATTTAGTTGGAACAAACCGGGATCAAACTGTGGTTTCAGAACCTGGTTTGTTAACTAACTTTTCGTAGAGCAAACCAGATAGACATGTGTTTTTGTTTTTCGTTTTTCCTTTGTTTTGGCTTTAGTCTGAAATAGTACATGATTGTTGAATTTTTGTGTACCGTATTTTTCGGACCATAAGACGCACTTTTTCCCCCCAAAAAAGGAGGGGGAAATGTCTGTGCGTCCTATGAAGTGAATATAGTAAAAAAAAAAAAAAAAAAAAAAAAAATTTTTTTTTTGTTTTTTTTTTACTTTCCTCTGCTGGTCCGGAAGAGCGGAGGACTCCTGGGTGGGGCGGGGGAAGCCCCCGCCTCTCAGCTGATTTTTTTTTAAAAAAAAAAAAATTTTGTACCATATAGTAAGTGCGTCTTATAGTCCGGTGCATCTTATGGCGCGAAAAATACGGTATATTTATTCATCTGAGATGTTTTGATTAGCCTATGTGTACTCCTGTTTAAATCTTGTTATGACTTAAAACTGTTAAAGAATTATTTGGAAATGTTTTTATATTCTACTATGTAAATTTTTCTGATGTTGCTGTAAGCCACTTTGTGCATGCTTTTACCATGGAAAAGCAGCATAGAAATAAGATGATGATGATGATGATGATGATGATGATGATGGCAGAAATGTGGTTTGTGCTAAAGTGAAAGCAGAAGCATGCAGAAGACAAGAGCAGAGGTGATGGGCATGACCCTGAGGTGTACTGTGGCTTACTCATAACCATCTAGGGTGATCATCATCGTTCTATTTAAAACGATCATAGCCAATAGATTCAGTACTTGTCCTCCATGAATTACCGAATTCCCTTTTATAGCCATCTTAGCTAGTGGCCATCAGAATACGTTTTGACAATGGATTACACATTATTATTATTATTATTATTATTATTATTATTACTACTACTACTACTACAACTATTACAACAACTACTACTACTATTATTACATTACATTTATATCCTGCCTTTTTTCCTCTTGCAAGGAACCCAAGGCAACTTACAAGGTTCACCTCCTCTCCATTTTATCCTCACAAACAACCCTGTAGGGTAGGTTACACTGAGAGTCAGTGACTGGCCCAAAGTCACCCAGTGAGCTTCATGGCCGAGTGGGGACTAGAACCTGGATCTCCCGACGCCCAGTCCAACACTCTAACCACTATACTACACTGGCTCTCACCACACATGTCAATTATTTATTGCATGAAGGTGCCCTTTCTGTCCTGAGCCTGCTGCCTACCTGATTCATTGGGTGGCCCAGTATTATAATATTATGCAACGGGCGAACTGAAGTATTCACCGCTCCTCCAAGTTCCTTCCAAACCAGGCCTACCACCCAGCCCCGCTAACATTTGGGCCTTACTTAAAAAGCTGCTTGGTTCAGCATGATCAAGTTCCTCTCCTGCCAATACACCAAGATGGATAACACTGGGACCTACGTACATTTCCCCATAGTTCCCAGCAGTAATAGACTCTCCCATCAATACTTCCAATAGCAGCATAACCTTCAACAGTAAACATGTATGGAATAAATGAGCTATATCATCTTCACACAGCAATGTGCAAAACCCAATTCAGACTTTTACCTGAGCCAGTGGATGACTTTTCCATGCCCAGAGCTGAGAGGCCCTGGGAATTTACCAATAAGTAATAAGAAATAAATGAGTGCCCGGTTAAGATCAAATAAGCTTAGCTCAGTGTTTTCGAAGGCTTTGAAATTTTATTAGCTGCTACTGTACATGAACTGTGATTAGTGGCAAGCTGCATCTTCATTAGATATTTCTCACATACATTAGACCAGTCTAATTAAACAAATGTTTACTGTGTCAACACTGACACATCAGAAACTCCTCTGCTGTGTGCTCTCTACCCGCCTAAGAGATGGGGTCTTCTGCTATGGGACGACATTGTTCTTGAATGTTAAGTGTGTCCAGAAGGATTAAGAAAGTTTGAGAGAACACTCACATTGCAGTAAAAATGGATATTATGCATTACAGAACGTCTCCTTCCCTAAAATCCATATGCAAGATTCAGATACCAGTGAACAGATTTACTACTACTTTTATATAGAAAATAAACTTGTGCTCATTCAATGGACCATACAATGTCCAAGCTGGGAAACATCTTGAGTCTGATTCATGGTACCAGAGCAGTATACCTTCTGCATAGCTCAAATCCACACCAATTCAGTAACACGGGTCATTCTTCTTGTACCAAAGGCAGTGGTGCAAACCTATTCCTTTCAGTTATCACTATATTCTCTGGCTTCTGACTAAAAACATCCGAAGTCACACTTAATGAAACAAGTATGAATTCTACCAGGTTTATATTTGCAAACCCAAACAACCTTTATCCATAGAAGACAGTGCCTTTAACAATTCAGGCAACTTTTAGACACTCATAAAACTAACACAAACCATTTGGGAAATTCAATTCATCTTTGATAAAGGTAAGACAAAGCATTAATCGTGCATTAACGCAACTTCTAGGTGCCCAAAGTGAATTCAGATTTTAATTCTGAAGTCTTAAGATGGACACATGTTGCCTACATGTGCCTTGATACCTCCTGTGTAGAGAAAATTATCTGCACACTTATGATGATTTACAAACATGTAGCCAGTGTGGCATAGTGGTGAGAGTGTTGGACTGGGAGTCAGGAGATCCGGGTTCAAGTCCCCACTTGGCCATGAAACTCACTGGGTGACTTTGGGCCAGTCACTGACTCTCAGCCTAACCTACCTCACAGGGTTGTTGTGAGGATAAAATGGAGAGGAGGAGGATTATGTAAGCCGCCTTGGGTTCGGATTATGTAAGCCGCCTTGGGTTCCTTGCAGGAAAAAAGGCGGGGTATAAATATAATAAATAAAATAAATAAATTACAGATTAAATATGGGCTAGGCTACATGACTTGAATATAATGATCACCTCAAGCAGTTTCAATTGGATACTATGAGTTAGGTGTCTTGCATCTTCATGATCCTTGATAGCCCTACAACACAGAACAGACTTCTCCAACCTGGTGCCTTTCAGATGTTTGGGACTTCAACTCCCATCAGGCCCAGCCAGCATGGTCAATGGTCAGGAAACTTGGGAGTTGTACTCCAAAACATCTGGAGGGTACTGGGTTGGATATATAAGAAGCCTTGAGCAAAGGCAGGGATTGGAACACTGGGAATAGCCCTGTGATGGCCCTGAAGAACCCGGCTAGGCCACTATCCTTCATTATCAACTATAACATCACAGTAATTACTCTCTATGTTGATGGCCTGTGGCTTATGCTGGCTCAGCTTGCCTGAGTGTGGAAAGCTAAGCAGGGTCAAGCCTGGTTATTACTTGGATGGGAGACCCCTCCTCTAGTTTCCTGCATTGAGCAGGCGGTTGGACTCGATAGCCTTGTAGGCTCCTTCCAACTCTATGATCTATGAATCTATGATCTTTTACTGTTCACTTCGAAACTCCAGTCATTGGTTCCTGCTTCGATAAAAATGATTAAGAACTTTGGTGATTTGTCTGGCTATTTAATTAATTGGTCAAAGTTGGAACTGATGCTGACTGGAGATAATATATCTCAGAGTGTATTAACTCAATGGCAATTTCGATGGCCCAGATTTTATTACTTACTTGGGAATACTTATCCTTAGAGAAATATCCCAAATGATTAAACTTAATTTGAGTAAGTTGATTAATCTCACATACAGAGATGGGCATCTCTTGAGTTTGTGGGGTAGGTTAATGCACTTAAGATGAATATTATACCTAAGGTTGTATGTTTTACGTGGGATTCCTCTATTTATACCTGGCAATTATTTTCAAAAACTTAATGCTTTGTTTTGCACATTTTTCTGGGGTTACTCACCTCCACAAATCTCTTTGAAAAGGATGCAACTTGCAACTAAAGAAGGTGGGTTTGGTTTTCCAGATCTTGCCTTATATCATAGGGCTTATTTGTTGACTAGTTCTAAATTCCGGTCTTTTCTACTTAGATTAGATTATCCACCTTGGTTAGTTTTGGAATCCTTATGTCTGGATCCTCTCTCCAAATGGATGGCATTAGGGTCTTACTGCACTAAAACAGATTGCCTCCTACAATCACCGCAGTTAGAGAGGTGTGGCGTATTATATCATGTCAATTACAGTTTGACCCATATTCTCATGCTAAACTGACTTTATGGGGTAATCCGGATTTAAAAATTTGTAAGAAAACGTTTCTGTGGTGGACTTGGGCAGACAGGTTGATTTTTACTTTGGATCAATTAGTGAGTGTAGGTGATGAGTTTTTGTCATTTTCGGCTTTGCGTACTAAATATAATTTGTCTGCCTCGGCTGCATGGCAATACTTGCAATTGCAACATTTGTTAGAATCTAGGTTTGGTCCAGCTGCCTTTACAGCTTCAGACCCTCCTTTGCTATTGGATGCATTGATTGAGGCTGAGCAGTTACAACAACCTACGATTCATGTTTATAAATACTTATCGGTGAATAAGTATGATACACAGAGTCTTAAAGATGAATGGAATAGGGTATCAGATGGTCTTATGTTGCCTAATCAATGGAACATTGTTTTTGTGTCTGTGTCAGAAGGGTCTATGGATCTTAGGTTACATCTTATTCAGCAAAAACTTTTGTTTCATGTTTATTGGGCGCCACAACATCTTTTTAATATGGGTTTGTCTAAGTCAGCTACAGTATTTTTCCATGTATAAGACTATACTTTTTCCTAAAATCGTTAGACTAAAAATTGAGGGTCGTCTTATACACGGAAGTAAGCCGTGTATAACCGCGTGGTTGCGAAACTGCCCAGTGGGGGGCGTCTTATACATGGGGGCGTCTTATAGACGGGAAAACGCGGTAACTGTTGGAGGTGTAATACTGTGAATGCTTCATTTACCCATATGTTTTGGCAATGCCCAATGGTTGCTTCTTTTGGGATAGAGGTCATAGTACGGATAAATCTAGTATTACAATGCTCTTCAATAGTTACCGATGCACACACTCTTTTAAATTGTATACCTGCTGTATGGAATTTATCACAAGGACAACACATGTGGATTTTCCGTGTCCCTCGACAACCAAAAGACAGATATTACAACACTGGAAAGATAAACGCTCACCTCCTATAACACAATGGATTGAGGACCTAATAACACTTTCAACATTTGAGCGGGTGGTATTTAGATGCCACCTGCAGATGGATAAATATATGGATATTTGGTCTGCTTTTTCTGAAGTTTATGCATAACTAATTTTATGGTTATTGTATTACTACATACTTTTTGATACTTACGGATATATGCTTCATATTTACTGTAAGTGATCCATTTAAAATACTGTAATAAAATTGTATTTTGTTCTTCTTTTTTCCCCCTCTTCTTTTTTATGGTTTTTGTTTTATTTTGGTGTAATTCACATTTTAAAAACTTTTTTTAAAAAAACAACTATAACATCACAGTAAGAGTGGCATGCCTCAGATGGTTGTTATAATTATTAGTCAAACAAATACCGGTACATAAATGTCAGTACCTACTTTGCAGCTAGAATTGAGAAAGGCTCACACATTCTGGTCATAAACACAATGGGCTTGATCTACTGATACATGGGCTTCCTGTTCCCATCGGTGAGAAGAACTGCTGTCTGTAAACAATGGAAAGTGTCCACATACCAGCAGACCTCTAGACTACCCCATTGACAGAGAAGTGGAGACCAAGCTACATATTATGCTTAATGCATAACATATAATTTTGCCTTCTGATGTTATGCAGTTACAAGTGAGGGGGGTTGCAGTGCATGGGCAGAGTAGGTTTATCACTGCCATCCCCAGCTCTACCGACCCCCTGCCAAAATTGGGAGATCCCATGAGGCTAGGAACACTGACGCCAAAAGGAACTTTTTTTTACTAGCATTCCTAGCCACGAGGAGGAGAATCATGTTCAGGGGAGCACCTCTCCTCCCTGCATGCTGTGACCTCACCATAAAAATCCCCTACGCCTGTAATTACTTTTTTAAAAATTGGAAGGCAAAGCTGCCTGCTACACAAGAAGCATGATGTGCAGCTTGGAGCTAATTCCCGCTGAAATAAAATGGGGCTTTCTTTAAAGTAGCACACGTCATTATGTCTAGGTAGTAGATAAATGACTGGTGGTTTTCAGAAGCAAAATATTTGATAGTCTATTCCAGCCCAATATTAGGGTTAGAATAAACCTATTAGTATGGCTCATTGTATGCAGTTCAGGGTAGATCATAATGACTGACACACACACACACCTTTAAAAATAATAATAACCTAGTTTAAAATTAAAACTGAATAGAAGCGAACAAGTTAAAGCCTAAACTAATAATTTACCAAATCTGAATCAGAAGCATTGAATACACTTTTGAACCACCAAAACATGGTTTGGAGCACCAAGAATGAGTCCTGAGCATGTGCATGCTCTCTTCCCTCTCCCACCTGCCCACACTTGACTTCATTTGCAACTTCCTTTTTCTTTTTCGTCCCCCCCCCCCAAACATGACAATCAAACAGGCAAACTATGGCTTGCAGGAGCCTTCCAAACCAAGACTGAAATCAGAGCAGGGGTTGACTATAGCTGAGTGTCTTGGGGGGGGGGGGGTTGCATGTTTTTAATATTGTATGATGAACATCATCATCACCATCATCGTTGTATCTGATGTTTGTGATATATGTATTATTAGTTGCCACAAGACCACGTGAGTGGGCTAGTTGGTTGGATAGGCTAAATAAGTGCCTACATTTACCGAGGAAATGATTAATAAATCCAAAGGCAACAAACTTTAAGATAAAATTCCATAGTACACGTTTCCAATGGTAAGAGTAGTGTGATGCACTGGCTGCCCCATTGATTTGTTCACAGGTCTTCACTCGGCTTTATCCATCATTCTTTGTAGCATAGTATTAGCACTTATATAAACCCTGTACTAATTACAGTCAACACTTAAGTGTTTAACCATCTCAATCGAGGTCACCCAAACTGAAAGCTAACATGTTAAAGTTAAATTTAGACCAGAGGGATTCAGCCATCCTGTTTTTATAGAATGAGGAATCCGCCTGCCTGAAAAGCTTCAGCAAGCTTTCAAATTGCACAAGTTTCTTTGTCAGGCAGTCAATCAATTACCGTACATATAATAGTTACCTAATCTATTGATCACATCAGAAACGTCTTGGCGCCTTGCCTTCAGATTTATGAGTCCCATCCTACTCCTGTCATAAAGGAGGAAGATCTTGTAGGCTACATGTGTGGCGGCAGGGGGGGGGGAGATTGGGACACTGCCTGCCCCACCCACCAGGAGCACCTATTCTGGCTCCAGTCTGTCCGATATACCAGCAAACATAGACGGCACACTTAAATAGTGTCCATAAACAAAATATCCAATGCATGTAGGCCAAAACATCCAGTCCATTTCCAGATTCTATGTGTGGTGTCGAGCATGGTGTTTGGGCCTATGCACATTATATTTTTCATGATTAGGGGATATTCAAATGTGATGTCCATGCATGCACAGGCACTCCAGGTAGGCAGACAGACACAACCCAGCTCCCCCGCACCCTAGCAGTAAAATTGTCCAAGCAGGCCCAAAGAGGTACTGTACTAGACACTCCACCTGCATCCCAAGCCGTCTAAGTTCATTTTTGTCGACTCAGAGCTTGGTTGTAAAAACTCTTGACACAGTCACAATAGTTGGCAGGGCAACTATTTTCAGGGATCTGAACATCTCAGAACAACTCTCCTGCATGTCGACAGGCATTAATCTCTTTGCTCCGTAATCCACAGTAAATACGTAAGCAGGGTCCTGCTGGATTAGGCCAAAAAGAGCCATCTAGTCCAGCATTCTGCTTCTCACAGCAGCCAACCAGATGCCAATCGGGAGCCCATAAGCAGGGCATGAGACCCTGTCCAGCTGTTACTCCCGAGCAACTGATATTCGGTGACATATTGCCTCTAAACACTGACATTTTAATGGTAAAGTAATTCTTGATCACAAAACTAGAAAGGAACAGACATGTTGTTCAAAGATAATTTTTAAACAGTTGTGTTTAATCCCTTCTTGAAAAAAGCAGGGGGTAGAATGGACAGATCCATTAACCCAAGGAAACCATGCTGAGAATGTATTCGCAAAGTCTACTTTTCAGCATCTGTTCTCAGGTTATTATTTCTTTACTGGTTCCTATTGATCTATACGCTATTCTTATATATAATGTTATTACCGCTTCGATAATAACAAAATAATTAAATACAAGACAGGGCATGTATCATGCTGGGGAGTCTTTCAGCTAATAACTTGCTGAGCAGCACAACGTACGGTATTTGATCACACAGGGGGCAGCAATATATCATTAGTGGCTTGCAGGGTCCTTCAACAAAGATTACAAAATCTTTGGGCATGTTCACATATCCCCAAAGGAGCCTCGGAATGGTGTAGTATGGGGAGAATATTTTGTGTTATTATTTATTTAATGTATATTCCACCAAAAACGGTGTTCAAGGCAGATAACAATGATAAAATACAGATTTAAAAGAAAATCATAATTAAACGTAACATAAAAACAGATGCATTCAAACATAATTAAAGACGCAACAATCAAAGAAATACACAGTACCCAACCAATTTTTTTTTTAAAAAAAAAAAAAACCTTCAGCAACAGACCAGCTTACATGTTGGTACAGAAGTTGGGAGGGCAGGATTGTGATTGGAGGGGCTGTTCTGGACTGTCCACAATCCTCATTCACCACCCTGCCACATGTTTACCACCATTACATGTTATTTGATCAGCCCCAGGAACCCCAGAGCTCTACATGTTGGCAGGATGAGGTAGTAAGAGTCACAAGATAGTAGACTGTACCACTTTAGACCACAAGCATGAACATCAGTTTTGAACGTTCAGCCATGTGCAAACAATACAACAAACAGGGAGAGAACTTCTAACCCAATTCCTTCCTTGTGCTAGTTTTCTATCTGTGGGGTGTTTTCAGATAGCATCCAAAAATATGCCTGTTCCCCATCCCCCCCCTTCTTCAGCTTGCAGTGGTACAGTCTATTCTCCCTCCTCAAATGTTTATCACCTCACTCTGTTGCATATGTGGAAAGCACCCACAACCACCACAAAAGTAGTGAAAATGGCCTTTTGCCGAGGGCTAACTGACATGACCTATATTTGGAGTTGTATTCAATTTATGTTTATTTTGTTTTGACAGCCTGGACTGAATACAAGATGAAGTAGTACCATAATCTGATTACTCTGCCATGCTCTCAGTTCATAGGTTTTCCCCATCACAAATGCTCCCAAATGATCATTTGTAGTGGTGTAACAAGTCGGGATCTGGGTGTGCAGTGGTGTTTTCAGATAGCTCCCTCACATCCAATCCAAGCTTGCCAAAACAAGTTGCCGTGTTTAGATGTATGTATTTATTTATTTATTATATTTATACCCCCGCCTTTTTTCCTGCAAGGAACCCAAGGCGGCTGTACATAATCGGCGTACATCCAAAAATAGACTGAGGTCTACACAGAAAAGGAGTTATCAATAGTGGCTTCCAAATTATTTAATAACTAGGAACACACCTAACATTTCTTGGTTCCGCTTCACATGTTCCATAGAGCATGCATGAATGACTTGCAAATCCACCTTTCCAGGATAATGCGCAAATATGAAAGTCACATGTCTCCCCAACTGTTAGATTTTTTCACTCCCAAAAATATACTTTCATTCCTTTTTAAACTGATGTCGTTAGCGGGTCACAATACAAAGTACTTGCCACATTAAATATTACAAGAATCCACATAATTGACACCACTAACGTTAAAACCCCATGTATGGAATAGTATTGCTAAATTCTATTGTTTTCTCCTTGCCCCAATTCTCTGCATGGTTTCCCCATCTGTAAAATGGGCATAATTGTGAAATGACAGTTGAGCACTGAATTAGAATATTAATACTGTCATCATAGTAAGAAATCAAACACATTTTAGGAATGTGTTGGTGTTACACTTTCTCTGATGTGAACTGCGCAAGGAAAAGTTATCCGAAACTGGAGTAATTTGAAGAGCACCAAGGTACACCCATGTGTTGCGCAGATACATGAATTTCATTTCATTTCAGAAACTAATGGCACATCCTACTAAGGCTTGATCTGAAGCAATGGTGTCTAGACTATGGAACTAGCATGGTAGGTGAGGTATCTGAGAAAAATCATGAAATTTTGGCTATGCTCTTCAATTCACGTAGCCTGCAACATTACCCTCTCTTCAATCTAAAATTTTCTTGCAGACCACTGCAGAATTCCCCCTCCCCCCGAATAAAAGATGTACAGGGCATTCATTTATTGCCCATTTCGAGGATGGTGGTGGATGGAATTAGTTAGAAAGTGGTAATGGTGGAAAGTCATGGCTGGAACAGAGATGGCTAATGCACATATTTTCCAGAGATTGGGAGGGGTCAGGGTCAGAGGTATAAGTTATAGCAGAAGGGCCACATTCCGAAGCCTAAGAACGACATACCAGTGTTTCCATCCAGTCCGAAGCCTCAAGACACAGACTTGCTTTCTATTTCATCAGCACATTCACAGCCATCATGTTTTCTTTGCCAAGGCAGGACTGTGGTTGGCCATACCCAAATCCAGACCTGGAGTGTGCATTTTCCAACACAGTCTCCCCCTACGGTTTTGCATATCCTAACCTTCTGTATTGTGCATGGTTGTACGTGGTTTGGAAATTGAGCCCCGGTGCAACAAGACATACGTACCTCTCAGTGTAGTGGCTCAGGAGTGCAAGATGCCATGGACTAAAGCTAACTGATGCAATGGTATCAGAAAGGCAAGCTCTCTCATTGCTCTGACCATATGACACCCTCCTTAAACCCTACACTGGCTTCCTGACCACTCCCAGATCCTGCACAAGCTTCTTGACCTAACCTCCAAACTCCTACATACCCTAGTTATCCTCCTCTAATTTTTCTGCTCTTCTATCTTGACACATCCCTTCCTATGACCTTTGCTCATCCAGCTCCACCAGTATCAACCATCTGAAAATCTCCGGTCCCCTGAAATGAAGCTGTCCTTTCTCCCTTATGCCTGGAACTGCCTCCCAGAATGGCAACCATCTTCCTTACTTCCTTAAGACTCCCTCATCAAAACTCACCTTTTCCAGGAAGCCTTTGTAACATCCTCTGGTCTCAATACCCTATCCTATCGTAACTAAACTGAAGGACGTGTAATTGAAATAATGGCATATTCTTCCCATGTGCCCCTGCCTGCTTCCTCTGTCGTTTGCCTGTGTCAGTTTTAGATTCTAAGTCTAGGAACTTGCCACTGTGGCGTAGTGATGAGAGTGTTGGACTGGGACTCAGGAGATCCAGGTTCTAAGTCCCCTCTTGGCCATGAAGCTCACTGGGTGACTTTGGGCCAGTCACTGACTCTCTCAGCCTCACCTACCTCACAGGGTTGTTGTGAGGATAAAATGGAGAGGAGGAGGAGGATTATGTAAACCGCCTTGGGTTCCTTGCAGGAAAAAAAGCAGGGTATACATATAATAAATAAATAAATAAATAGGTAGGAACTTGTCCAACCTGTTCTTTGTAAAGCGCCACTGTATACAAATGGATCGTGTGTGTGTGTGTGTGTGTGTGTGTGTGTGTGTAATAAATGAAACGCTTGAAGCCATAGGTTCAAGCCCTGGTATCCCTTTTCCTTGTCCCATTGGTCACCAATTTACATATATAATATCTGTTTCTCCTTCTCCATAGCCTAGTGCCAGGCTGCTGCACATCCCAACCATCTGTTTGTTTGTTTCCCAGGAAAGCCCTACCGTGTACCGTGCAAACAGTATAGCCATCACTGTCTCCTCCATGTCTCTGTTATTTCTATATTAGAAGAGGAAGTCTATTGCTATCAAAAGACTATGCTCTTCACCAGGACTGCCAGTGTCAAGAATGAGTACGCTTGGGCACCAGCCGAGAGCCCACATTCCACTAGGGGCCCAGTGACAGGAACCCCCTGGAGTTGCTCCTCCCCTTCACCACTATAACCTGCTTATTCAGCTGCCATGGTGGTGGCGGGAAGGAGCAGCAGTAGATGCCACTGGCTCGCTGGCTCTCTGCCTGTCAAGCAAGCAGAGGATAGCAATGATGAGAAAGAGGATGAGGTGCAAGGGCAGCTGGTGACAATGGCAGTGAGAAGGTAGGTTCACTGCGAGGGAGGGGACCCACTGAAAGTGTCTTGCCCAAGGAGCTTCAAAAACCTGGAACTGGCACTGCTTTTCACCATCCCCCCCCCCCAAACCTATCAGGAAATGGAACTTGCAATGCACATGTGGTAGTTGCTTTTTGTCTTAAGAGATTCACAATTGTTTAGATATGGGAGCCATTTTCATTAGCTACATAGCTCCATTCCTCAGATCATCTTTCTCTACCTTTCTCATAATCTATTTTTTAAATTATTATTTTTTTAAAATCCAATCTGCTCCTTCAAATGCAAGAGATCCCAGGGCGGTATGCATACAATTTGTAAACAGATAACTTATTACAGCAATAAAAATTAAATCAATACAATAAAATTGAGAGGCATGGCTATACAACCAGCAAACAAAACAATCAAATAAGAATTGGGCAAATAAGAATGTTTTGTCTCAGCGCCAAAAACTACAGTGTTATGTCGAGTTCAATTGGGAGGGAACTCAGAGCCAGGGAACAAGCACAAAGATGGCCCTCACATGTGTAACACATTACCGCAAACCAACTTGCAGATTACTAGAGCGTAGATCGCCATGGCAAGACTAATCCCGTCCATGAGTTCCTGAGCCACTACACTGCACGAGCCAGTGTGGTGTAGTGGTGAGAGGGTTGGACTGGAACTCGGGAGATCCGGGTTCTAGTCCCCGCTCGGCCATGAAACTCACTGGGTGACTTTGGGCCAGTCACTGACTCTCAGCCTAACCTACCTCACAGGGTTGTTGGGAGGATAAAATGGAGAGGAGGAGGAGGATTATGTAAGCCGCCTTGGGTTCCTTGCCGGAAAAAAGGCGGGGTATAAATATAATAAATAAATAAATGTGTTGGGGGCTGCAATTTTCAAATCATGCACGGCGACACACGATGCCAGAGTTGCAACACCAGCATCTTCTGTGACACCACAAAAGATTCCCCTCAGATTGTGTACACTCATTACATGGCGTCTCTAAAAAATATTGCCACCCCAAGCCACTCATTAGGTTGCTTCTGCAGGCACGTCAGCCCAACTGCAACCTCTCACACAAGAGAAGTTGCCTCCATGTCCTTTTTAGCACAGAATTGACTCATGATCTGTAGCCTGGAAACCACCACCTCCCCATGCCATAATGCTACATCAGAAGAGACATGCCCAGCTTTCACTGTCCCTCTACTTCAAATGTTGAGAGATGAGGGATGAATGTTGCCCTTGCTTAGCCAAGTCTGCTTTCATGGGGGTGGGGCGGGGGGAAAGAGAACAGATTTAAGGGCTTCTTAAAAGAGACTCTATTATGACATACTGCTGAATGTTATGTCAATACAGGCCTGAAATTTCATTTTGCAATATGTCATTATGGACAGAAATTACCGAGAAAGGGAATTTAGTAAGCCTAGTGAGTTATTGAAATAGGCTTCAATATGTGCTTATCTTAGGGTAGGGGGAAGTCTGCATGTTGCCATGTGCCACTGGCACTTCTTTAAATATCGTTTATACTGATCCCAGAAATACACAACATGCATGTTTCATTATACAGCAATCGCCATTTCGCTATGCTGCCCAAAGAGCAATTATTTCTCTCACTGTAGCATTTCTATACATCCTTGGTCAGGAACAAATTTTCTTAGACAGCCACTCTGAAAACCGAGTGAGAAGCAGAGAAGCAAGGCCCTAACACCCACTCCTCAAAATGAGATGCTAGCAAGACCTGTTGACATCAGGACCACTCCCCTCCAGGTGGTTCCCGTTAGGGCCTGCAGGTTCTGATCCCCTGTGGACAGAATTTTCACTCATTTGTGTTTGTTTGTTTGTTTGTTTGTTATATATTCCACGTAACCATAAGTGGCAATTATTTATCCATTAAAACTTCTCTAGTTAAGAAAAGCATCTAAGAGCTGGAATGAACTAATGCAGCCTTCTCCAACCTGGTGTTCTCCAAATATTTCGGGCCTCAACTCCCAGCAGCTGCGGCCAGCATAGACAATGGTCAGGAATTCTGGAGGCTGTAGTCCAAAATATCTTGAGGGCACCAGGTTAGGAAAGGCTAAACTAATGGGTTTAAAGACTAAAGCCAGATATTCTGGAGAACTGAAAAAAATAGGAAAAATATTCACTGGGGAAAAGACACTCCAATCTTCACCCTTCTAAAGAACCTATGTATACACAGCATCAAGTCTTCAACATACTTAAATAACTGCACTAGTCAAGTGCTGTATTTTGGTTTAATTACCAAATGCATCTATAGTCATGCCTTGAATTGAGAGCATAATTCGTTCCGGAAACATGCTTGTAATCCAAAACACTTACCGTATATCAAAACGAAATCCCCCCCAAAAAATTTGTCCAGAGATTTTTAATTTAAGCCGTACTACAGTACTTGTATTGCAAGACGTCGCTTGTGTATCAAGTCAAAAAAATTAAATAAATATATTAAAATTTGCTTGTCTTGCAAAACGCTCTCAAACCAAGTTACTTGCAATCCAAGGTATTACTGTATATGGAAGAATAAACATGAAGCTCTTCACAGCACAATCCTATACATGGTTACTCAGAAATAAGTCCTACTGAATTCAATGTGCCTTATTCCCAGGTAAGTGTGCATAGGACTGCGGCCTTAATATGTAATTTATGTCATAAAAGACATATTCTCCACGAGACCACTTTAAATAGATTACGCAGTGAGTCTTAAAAGACCCGCATGCTGTGTAATTTCTTCCACTGAAGATCTACATAAAAGTACTAACAACAGTACTAAACCCTTCCGGTGAACATTTTTGTATTCTGCATTAAAGGTTTGTAAGAATATTGTCAGAGAAAACCTGGAGCTTTTTATTGTAATGCATGTTAAGAAAAGTGGGATGACATGCAAATTCCCCTGATCATATTGCATCAAATGATACAGAAGGGAGAATCCCTCCACACATTAAGAATTATTTTTGATACTGTTACCAATTCAAGTTTGGTGATTTGTTTTTTCAAGTCACTGGAATCTCCACCTTGAGGACACTGCCTAAAATATGACACGGGTGGCAGACGGACTGTAGCATAATCCACTAACACATAACTCAAAAGCATCGTTATTTTGACAGGGACGAAAAGAAGCAAAACTTAATAGCTTGTTATGATAAACAGGGTTTAAAAAATTCACTACCGTGTTCTTTAAAACTAGCATATAGAACAAGGAAAAAACAACAGCTTAAAGATAAAATGTGAGTTATCTCAACATCACTTAATGCAACACTTTGCAAAGCCAAACAACAGAACTGTGAACCTTTCTGTATTCCTCACACAAGCTGAAAAAAGTATTTGCCTCAGTATTGCTATCAGTATTTTAGTCTTAAACAATATGAAGCGATTTCCAAAAGATCCCATGCTGGGGACATTTTTACAAAACCTTTCAAACAAAACGACCGCTCAAGATAATTGCATCTGATACCATAAACTATCAGACTGGACTATCAACAGAACGAAGGGAAGAAGTTTCCTAAACTTCTAAGTGGGGGGGAGAGAACTACCCGGTACATCTCAACTGCGAGACAAAACACAGACCGCGCATCAATGCCTGTTACAATTTTACCCTGTCGTTCCATAAAGGCAAGAGGCCTTCTAAGCCTTCAGGAAGGACCAGCGAAAGCCTGAATCAATGAACTGGATATGCATTTTGACAGTGTCTTAAACGAAGCCAGACTTTCACCTCTTGCATAAATGCACAGCATAATAGCAACTAACAACAGTTATGAAATAAAAGGATTTCAGCCACAATTCTGAACAATTAGTTTGAGTGAAACGTCTTTCTAACAACACAGTGATACACTGAAGAGTAAGAGTGTGTCCTATGTATTATCTCTTCCCCAACCGAGAAATAAACTTGAGGACCGTTTTAAAAATGATTTAAGCATACCGCTAAACATTTTGAGCTGTATTCACTGTTATAGACATCAAGGGTTAAAAAAAAAAGGGGGGGGAGAAAAATAATATTATAGGTGATTATTTATTTTGCTAGGAATGTATCATAGTTAGCATTTGCAAAATGCACTGGTGTACATGCAGTTAGTTAAGAGCTTGTTCAGGCAAACTAGCATCTTCCTGACAGCAAGGGGGGGAATTGTTACACTTATAGAAAATCATTATACGATATACGTATATCTAAACATCCTGTTCGCTACGTCAGCCTCCAGACACAAAACCAAAACCAAACGAATCTGTGAAATATTAGGGAATAAGGGAGATGCACGGAAATCCTATAGCTTGTTAGGCTATCCTGTTGGAACAGGAAACGCCTTCCTTTCCCTGGACACAGGAGGATTGGATTTTAACTAAGGAAGACACAAAAATATTATGGGAAACTGATCACAGGCACTTCACTTTTCCTAGCAATTCAAACATTAACTGGAATTATAACTTCTAGGAGAATTATTTCTTTCCTTCCTTTCGAAACTTAAAAAAGATTTACCTGCTTTCAATCAAGCAAACATTGCTTGAGACTATAGCCCTTTCCCTTGAGTTCTCTCTCTCTCTGATAATGAATGCCAAAAGCAAAACCAAGGTTAATTTTTAATATCAAAAAAGTAAAGTATCCCAGGCCCTATGACTGCTGGAAAACACTTCAGAAGCAGACTGAAAACAATTAAGTACCATTCCCTGCTGTATGGAGTTAGTGTTACCCAGTGCAAATTTTCATGGCATTTCCACTTTGGAAAAGTTTGGTCTGAATTTTTTTTTTGAAAAATTCTTGAAAAGAAAAACAAAGTCACAATTTCCTATAAGGAGGAAAGGAAAGAATACCTTTAAAAAAAAAAAAAAAAAAAGACTAGAGATTCCTATATAGCTAGAGTTCTTCACATTATAAAGGGTTTTGCTCTATTGCTGCTCCTCACATGCATATCTGATTCTTTTAAGGTAATAAATTCCAAAAGCTCTGCTTCTAACCACTTTCTCCTCTCACCCACTAAGACAAATTCCACAATTGCCCTTTGCTTACTTTGGCATTTGAAAAATTCTTCTTTTGCACTCACAACGAAAGCTTCCGAAACAGAAGTTTTTATGTGTGTGTGTTTTTTAATTGCCCGTGGTTCCAATTACAATTGTATCCTGCTCAGAAAAAAACATACCACAAAGTAGTTTTATTGTGCTCACAGAACAACAGGTTGTTCGGATGACTGAAAGGGGAAAAGGGGGGGGGGGATCACATATGTTTATATTGCCTTCCAAGCTGAGAAATGTCTAGAGGAGTAAGGAATTTTAAGGGAGCAACACAAAACCATTCATTCCAACCGATTCTTAGCTAAAGAAGCATCACCGTGGTTTGTACAGAGATGTCATGAGCACAAAATGCATACAAAGTAACAGAACACCTGAGACACCTACATGTCAGTTGTATTAGTTTTAAAACTATACACAAAACAAAGGTCTTCACCTCAGAATCCATATGTCAGACCTGCACTAAATAATCTGGTGCTATTTATATTTTCCAGCTATTAGGGACTTCAGAAGTCCTGACTTCTAAAAAAAACAAACTTTCACTAGCCTTCCTCAAGGATCTTCAGAAAACTTGTGGTGGACTTTAAACAAAACAAAACCCACTATTCCATTCTCAGTGCAAAATATCTTATTGACTAGTTATTCTTTTTTTTAATACTGCCCTTCAACATCAGTTTCCAAGCGATACTACTAACCAAATCATTTGCTAGAGTTGTTATGAACAATATAAAGTGTAACAGAATGTAAAAACAAACAAACAAAAAGTAATACCAGCATTTATGATGATCAAAGTGCTCCATAATACAACGAGCCAGTTCAGTTTGCACCATCACAACAAACCACCTCAAATAACCCTACAATAGCCCATGGGTTATGCAAATTGCACCCGGCACACACTGTGGCTCATAACAAGCCACAGTGGCTTGTTTTGATTGTGCGAACAGGGTCATTACCTCAATTCTTACAACAACCTTGTAAGCTCACAATCTGCTCATATGCATGTTTACTCAAAGGTAACTACTACTGATTTCAATGGGTCTCCCTCCCAAGTAAGTATGCACAGGATTGCAGTTTGAGCAAGATCAAGGCTGGAGTGAAGTCTGAACCAGAGCTGCTTAGCTACTATACTATACCAGTATCTAAAAGCATCATTTACAACTCACAGAATGACTGGAAAGAAAGAATATTCCATGAAACTTCCCTGAGATTTATATACGATATATTCCATATATACCTTCCCATACCCCAAGATCATCTTCAGAGGCCTTTCTCCAGTGCGTCTGCCAAATGCAGTGAGGCAGGTGGCTACTAAGGAGAAGGCTTTTTCAGTGGTGACACCCTGGTTGTGGAATGCCCTCCCCGTAGGTTCGCCTAGTGCCTACGTTGTGGTCTTTTCAACACCAAATGAAAACTTTTGTATTTTCTAAGGCTTCTTAGTCCTTCAGTTAAAAAAAAATATTAGTGTATTTTTAGATCTTTGTACTGCCGCTGCCTTTTACTCTAGTTTTCACTTTGGTTTATTCTGTTTTAAAGTTACCGGTATGTTTTTTTATATTATTTTTTACTATGTTATTGTATTTTATGGTTTTAAATTTTGTTTTATGAATTGCCCGGAAAGCTACAGCTACTGGGCGGTATAGAAATCAAATACCTACATAACATACATGCTGAACAACCTGAAACCCACATCAGAATATGGGGAGGATAGGTTTATCAACTGCTAAGGCACTGTGCCAATATGGTTTGAAAGTACTCTGAAGCGAAGCAATCTAAGGTTAGGCCAACACCTTGAATGAAGATTGCCTGGGACTTCTGTAAGACCTAGACAGGCAAACCACTCATGAGCTCTATCAATTCCTGAGGGGGGGCCACACTGACTACCCCACCTTCAATGTTGCCCCACACCCATGTAGAGAGTATGAACATCTTTCGTAAGAATCCATTAAGTTTCCCCAGTAAGCGGCACGTAGCTGTTAAAGGAAGAGGATAATAGAGGAAAATTTACCCTGCACCACCCTAGAACTTGCTGAAAAATCTGGGCGGGCTTTGGGTAATTTAAAGGAGTTGCTGAATTTCAGGAAGAAGATTGCTGGCAAGATATGCTGACAAGATATGCTGACTTCCTGGAAGCTGGTGTGCCTACCCCTCTTCAAGCCTCTGTGCTTCCCTCCCCACTCTACCCCACCCTGGGCAAGCCACGACCACTATTGCTCCTGTTGCCGGTTACCAACCTAGCTTGGATCTTGCCCTGCCCAACCCTGTAGTCCTGCTCCTCCTGTCACTTACAGTAGAGGACAGGTGCCTGATAGTAGTAGCCTAGGTAAAGTACTTTTCCCTATGATAATTGTTTTGAAGTTTTCTCCCTCCTTTGTTTGTCACTGAATCATGGTTGGAAACCAGCTCTCTTGCTTTTAGCCACTTCTCCCAATGAAGGTTTCAACTGAGAGGTCAAGTTCTATTTCTCCATCACCTTGGAACTCTCCAGGTTTGCTTAAATTGGGTATCATGTTCCTTTCAATAATGAAATAAATACAGAGCTGCAGTAGTTATTTGCTGTTACGAGGAAGATTTATGTAGATTGTGCTGACATGTTTGACCCAATACCATATCTCAACAGTGTGTGCAGCTTCACTATACCATGCTAGTAAGCTCCTTAGGCTGCAATCCTATACACACCTGCCCGGGAGTAGGCTCCATTGAAAACAGGAATACTTGATTCTCAACACACATGTATAGGATTGCACTGTAACGATCACATCCACATCCAGTCTGGCATGTTTGGAAATAGGATACAAATGTACTGAAATAAATTAGATCTGACACTGGAAGTGACCATGGAAAGAAGGCAATCTTAACAGTCCACAAATATTAAAATGCAGGATTGATGTGTTGGGTGCCCAGGTTTCTAGCAGGGGGGTATTAAGCACAGGATGCCAACAGAAATAGAAAGATAATCAGCCAGGAAATAGCCTCCTACCAGCAATAGTGAAAAGTGGGAAGCAACTAATAGAAAATCATTAAGGGAGTCCTAGAAAACCATATAAAGCACTTTCATCACTGTTTACCAGCGATGTTTGGTAGATAACGAGGTGGAATCAGGCATCACCAAAAGATCAAGCACACATCCGAACCCATCCCGACCAGGCTATTGTAGGAAAATACACTATTTCCATGCAGGCTTTGGTTGGGGTGGCAACCAACATTTAGATCAACAAAGACAATATTCAGTTGGTGGATCTCTTTTACTTAAATGCATGTAGAACAATACTATCACCTTAGATTATTACGTTCAATCCACACACAAAACTATTTTCATCACAGACTTTAAAGTTTCTACTCACTTTCATAAAATAACCTAGGCAGCCAAATCAAACCCAAACACTAAATTCATGACCCTTTATTGCTTTTATCCCATTGTCGTAAACAGCTTTAAAGCAAATGAGGCAAAATAAATACCCGCTTAGATTACTAAACTATTCCAGAGCTGATGAACCCCCCTACTCTGGGGACCTTACAAAACTAGCCACAAGTAAAAGTGGAACATGAAAGGAGTTTTTCCCCCTAGTTTCTCTCCTGCCCATTAGTATCTGTGTCAGAATTCTCATTACATCACAGTAAATACTTTAAACTCATTAAAGTCTTATAGAGAACAAACCAAACACTGATGTTTTCTGTTTAAAAAAAATGTGCAACACTTGGGGAGCTTAATTTGCATGTATTTTTAGAAGGGATGGGTCCTGTGTTTATATATACACAGCATAAAAAGTCATTGACACGGGAGAGAAGCCGGGATAAAAATGGAGAAGCAAGGAGAGAGTGCAAAAGATATAGTAGCATGCTTTGAGGATGAGAGAGTGGTACCTACATAACAGCAGAATATATACCATGTCAGACCATTTTGTGCTGATGGAAATAAAATGTCTGCTGTGTTTCACCTGCCACACCAATATGAATAAACAGAATTCTTCACTCACTATTTCAGACAGAGATCTTAAAAAAAAAAAAAAAAAAATACAGGAAAAGAGTTTGTTACAAATGCTTGTGTGTTCCACCTTTCATACTATGTAATGTTCTTACAAATAATAGATTTTTTCCTAATAGTGTAATTTGACCTCCGCCGGCTTCGTGTAGAGGAAAAAATTAGCTGTGGAAGTACAAATCAAGTCATCAGTGTGGTTACCCAATTACTTCATTTGTCTTATATTAAAAATGGGAATCTTAATAGGATTTTCACTGAAACCAGCCTACGCTGAACTCCAAAAGGTTATTTAAAATTGCATCTCACCACCTAAACAGTCTACATTCATAGCCCAAACCAGGCAACGCATCACATGATGATTTCCCAGATTCTTTTTCAGTGATCTTCATTAACTACCCCCAAAATAGGGCCAGCACTGAAATGCCACAATATTTATTTGCAATGTCTAAAAAAAAGACTAACACAGCTCTTTAAAAAGTACTTGATATGCACCTGGCATTATGTTTATACATGTAATATAGCATCTGAAATGTATTTGATGGTAAAAGAAAGAAAGGTAGTGTTAGGACATAGATAAAGTATAAATCTTTGATTATAGCAGACAGCTTTGTGTTTACAACAGAGAATCACTCTAAGCTCAAACTGCCAGTTGGTCCCAACCAAGGAATGTTATACTATGTTGTACAACTTAAGATATACGTTTTTAGCACCTTTTAGTCTTATTTATTTTCTTAAGGCAGGAAACATGAGATTTACCTTACAAAAATAGAAGCATTCCTGCAGTATGTTCAGCCGACTTCCATAGGTTTGAATTACACCAAGTTAACGGATAAATACACAATATGCAAGTCCCAGCATAATACTGACTAGTCTCTATAGTTAGTTCAAAGACCAATGGCATTAATGTCAGATCTTTGCAATACTCCCATCTGATGAAAAGAGAACTTTGACATATACACTGAGAGTTCTGCGTCTTTCTCCTACCATTATTAGAGACACACAGAGATCTGAACATCTGGAGTTTTGATGGCAGAACTTGCTTTTGGAGAGCCATCCATTTAGGAATTCACTCTTCCCATTTGTCCAGTGGAGCCAGTGCTATCTGACCTTCGGGGCAAAGGGAAAAAAAACCCTCATCTCTCTTCACAGATATTTGCCTGAAGGGGTCAGAGAGGGGAATTTTGTTTCAATTTTAAGAAGTGACGGTTTGTGTCTATTTAGGCCTAAACAATGATCTGCATGTTATACCTGTCTGTTTTGTACATTAGGCACGTTACCCAAATTCTTACAAATAGCCATCTCTACTTTAAAAAAAAAATTGTGCAGACAGATTCAACCCCTACTGACTTATAAATGTGTGCCATCTTCTGTAAACCTGATTATTTTTTTCCATAACTAATATCTGCCTACGTATTTGCCTACTTGCCTCTGTGGCACTGTTGTGGTGTGAAAAGGATACACTTCAAGAACCATATTAAACAACAGCAGGATGACAATATACACACACACACACACACACACACGTATTAGAGAGAGAAAAATCTACTGTATGTTCTGTGTAAACACACTCTACGCAAGATAGATCCAGTGATTTTTTAAAAAACATATTATCCTCTGCACTATATATTTCAATCCTATTCAGATATTTAGACTCCCCGTTTCAGAGCAATACTACTGCCAACTGCCGGGGATAAAAAAAATAAAAGTACACAAATCAAAATATGTTACCTTTGTTCAAACAATACTGCTGTTCATTATATAATAGAAACTGTCATACTTAATCTCTCAGGAACCCAGAAATGGTAGATTCTTGGTCCAGAGGTAGTTTGAAATGGTTTGAGGCAAAACTGAAACACAGCATTTAAGTAAATCGTGAACAGGAACATAAGCACAATTGATGAACATTTTACATCATCTTCCACAGGAGTTTTGAGCCTCACAAATTAACTAACAACCCTGGGAAAAGGCATGCATTATGAATTCTATATACTTTGCACAAGATTGGAAAACCTATCATTTCCCACCCTTTTCTTCCTCATTATTAGAGTGAGGAATTTAAGTTACATATAAAAAGAGAATCTACAGATAGCAACGACACTCAATATTCAACATACTTGGAAGAATCCCAGTTAAATTCTGTATGTAGCGAGTTTCCATGCTATATACTATTTCAGGATTACAAAATAAATTGGTTTGATGTTATCTACAATTGTGTGATAAGCACCAATTTGGGAACTGGAGTGTTTCCAAGCTTTAATTGGTAAAGAGAGATGCAAAACTAAATCAAATAAGCATAATTCCTGCAGATTTGTGTGCATGTGTGTGAAAATCTGGATTTAAATACAAAGTACTGGATACCAAGTGATATTTGGTAAGCAAATTTATATGCAGCTTGAGCTACAAAACCAATTGAGGTGCAGTACCAGATTAAGCAGTTTTGCCCCAATTTCCTTGAATGGGAGTAGGTTGACCAAAACCATGTCAAATGTCTTTCAGATCCTGCAGTTACTGTATAGAATTCATTAACAAAGGATTGAATGTGTACACTTTCATATGATTTGAATGGATGAGCAGATTCATAACCCTCTAATTTTATTGCATAGTCTAAATATGGTTGGATCAGCTTTCCCTCACAAAAAAACAACTACATGCTAATCCCAATACCACTGTCAAGCTCGAATCACATCAAAATGTGTTTTCCCCAAGTGAGAATTACAGGAACCGCCCCACAAGAAGCTTCTACAGATGATAAAGTTCTTGAATACAGTGACGTTGAAATGAAAGTTAAAGAACGAGACAAGTTAAGTCCTGGGTTTGAACTCCAGGGAGAACTGACATTTCAAAAAGTGGTGCCACTGAATTATAGTTTTCCACTTTGGGTGGGGTACCCTTTGACTGGGTGGAGCGCCTCCCCTAAAGGAAGGAAAAACTGGCACAAGCTGACTTGGCCTTTGAGAGATTCTTGAGTTTGCCAATTTATGAAGTCGTACCAGCGTCGACTTTACCAAGATGTCTCTTGCCTAATCCAGTTCCAGACAGAAAGTTTTGCTGGTGTGAGAAGTCTAACTTGGGGAAGGGGAAGGGTGACTGTGGGGTATAATAAAGCAAATACCACGTTTTAAAACCTTAAAATAAATAGTTTAAGAAATAATAATCACCAGCATATGCAGCGTACAGTCATGCCTTGGATTGAGAGCATAATTCGTTCCGGAAAGGTGCTTGTAATCCAAAACACTCTTATATCAAAACGAAATCCCCCCAAAAAAATTTGTAGAGATTTTTAATTTAAGCCGTACTACAGTACTTGTATTGCAAGACGATGCTTGTATATCAAGTAAAAAAAAAATTAAATAAATATTAAAAATTTTGTTTGTCTTGCAAAACACTCTCAAACCAAGTTACTTGTAATCCAAGGTATTACTGTATTTTAAATGTTGACTGTTTCCTTTCTCAGTAATCGTCAAATTTGCGAAGTCAAAAGAAGTATAAAATAAGTAGCAACAGAATGAACGTAAGTTGGTGTTGTTTTTAATTGTGTTTGGTTGATTGGAAACAGGCCGATCATTCCCACTTGCCATGCCATTTTCCCATTGTTATGTTCACATGTGTGTGTGTTTTTGCTGTACATTAACAGGTGTAAATTATTCCTTGACATTTTATTTGTAAGTACTAACTGGTCTGGTAATAGCAATTATTAATCCAAAGACAAATTGAATCTCAAATTAAAAAGGACGGAGGGAGGGAAAGAGCAATAATACATTTCAGGACTTCATGGGGAAACTTTGCTTTTTCCAATCAGTATAAGTTACTATAACCTGAAATGCACCAGTATTCACAAAATGCATTTGGAGAAATCTAGCAAAGCTCAGCGGGAAAGTTGTGTGTGTGTTTTAATAAGTGATTGAAAACAAGAATAAAAATAACTGCATCAACAGGGTCTTTCTTCTCCAGGCTTCTAGCCCGGTTTTTTCCTGAGTGCTTAAAAAGATGGCAGTTAGGCCACTAAAACCAATCCAGAACATTATTAAAAGTTAAAAGCTACCAATTACTTCTGTCTGTTCTTTTAAAGCAAAGTTTGGCATTACGTCAGTCGGTTTAAAGAAAACAAGAGAGAGAGAGAGAGAGAGAGAGAGCACAAGAAAGAGAGGGAGAGAAAGTTTCCTTCTTGTATAAATAAAACCACCCGGGGAAGGTGTCTAGCCTCTTGTAAAGGGTTTATTGCAAGCTTTAAAAAGGGCTCCTTGCATTTTGAAAAATTAAATATTTTTATTAAATAAATTTCAGAGAGGGAACGAAGTCAAATCTGTGTTTAGGGGGGGAAAGATTTATCATATAGAAAATCCCATTGATCACCTACAGCTTCGGAATCAGATAATGAATCTGAAGATAGAACGTGCTGAATGAATATACTAAACAAATATCTTCCAATATTATACATTGACTCCCCAAACATGGGAAGTAGTTTTTACAATTTAGCAATGGACACCACCTAAGTTCCACATATGTGTTTTGGGGTGGGGGGTGGGGGGGCGGTGTTTAGTTATAAGCACTACTGGATAATATTCTTTAGATAGGATATTTTACAGGATAATTCACATCCTACAACATGTACAAGACTGATAGGAAAATTATGGGACGCTATAAAGTTGGCTAGTGGGCAGCAGATCTTTTCCATGTGCATCGTGATGGAGGCATACAGAAAACCATGCTGAATTTGAGATGCATGGAGAGGCAAGTCTCTAACTAATATGACACTTCTTTTCATCCAACTCGCTAAGGTCTCTACCACTGATATGGGCATCACAAACCACCAGTAATTCATTCACACATAAAGACTACAGAGGAGGCTGCAAACCAGGCAACTGAATTAGTGGAAGTGTACAAGTTATGTGCAGGTAACAGACTAGAATACAAGAGATCCAGATAAATGAGGTTTTCCTAACCACCCCGGAACAGTGCCACTGTCTCCCCCTCACTAATTCAGATTAAATATTTTTGTGGAATACTGCCCAGTTGTACACTTCCCTTTAATTTTGGGGGGTTAAAAGTGGGGCATTGGGCCATATGGTTGAAAGCCAGCACAGTACACTATCGTTTTAAATAACGGAGGGTGAAAAACTTTTAGTACCAGCATATTATGGGCCAATGAAACAAACATCAGCACAGACTTTGAAATAGTTCGCTTCAAAGACAGTTCTATAAATTAATGCAAAAGTAAATCTAAAATTAAAACCCTGCTACACCTTTAGTAAACATTTACTATACAATACTTTAACTGTTTTCAGTGAATATAACGCAATTGCTATAAACTTGATCCATGACTTCGTTAAGACTCCTTTGAATTAATCAAATCTTCTAGAAGTCAAGGTACTCTGGTCTACTGTCATTACAGAAAGAGTACAAGATTATTTAAGATTTTCAATAGAATTGGGATTAAACTGGTTTAAATCTAACTAGATTGTGGATTAGGCCAATAATGAGTTATGTGGTTTTACAACGCAATCCTATGTATGTTTAATCAGAAGTAAGCCCCACTGTGTTCAGCAGGACTTACTACCAGGCAACTGTACATGGACAGTAGCCTCGGGACACAATACCATGCACATTTAGACAGGAAAAAACTGGCTGGAGAATGCTGGGAGCTGTAGGACTTTTTTCTGTCTACACATGCATAGGATTGCACCTTTAAACTGATTCAGGTGACAATCCTATACAATTACCTTGGAGATATTCCCATCAAATTTAACAGGATTTATATCTAAGTAGACATGAACAGAAGTGTGTTGTTAATCCCACTTAAGTGAATGGGACAAACTGACTAAAATGTAAGGAGTACAGCTTTACTAGTTTGTATGCATTCTTTTTTAGAAGTTGTCAGATCAATAACACAAAACAATTGGGTTTCCTTCCTATCTTGCATTGAAAGTAATCACGGAACTATCAAAATAGTCTATATTTGGGTGGAGGCTTTAACTGTCAAGACTAAACCATAACTCTGTTGTAACAGTATAGGAGAAGGAAGTTTAAAAAGCATGTCAAAGTTTTTTAAAATGTCCTCCTTCAAAAACACACACAATTGAGAATAAAGCTTTTATTTAAGGAGAGACAAAAATAAAAGTGCAACAGGTATGCTCTAATTAACTTTTCCAAGGGTTGATAATCAGTGGTATTAATAAAAACCACAATTATTAGTTTTTAATGTACACACTTTAATCAGCAGATCAACCAATTATGCTGATTAATTGGAATGGTGAAATATTGATCTGAGAATTAATTGTGTACTTGTTGATTTTTACCCTGTTTTGGTGTGCTACTGAAATAGGAAATGAAAAAGGGAAATATTAAAGATGACCTTTCTTTCCAACAAAGTGGAAGCTTTGTTTAGTATCTAAAAAGAGATACCTCTTTATAGATATCTATAAGGTGTCTTGCTATGCAGGTGTCTTGCCACTGTAATCAATGCAGTTAACAGTTAAAAGGTACATAATTAATAAGCTGAAAATCTTTAACTGAGTGACAGCTATACTAATAGTTCATAATAGTCACCAACCTGAAAAAACAACTAGGCTTCCTTTCTACCTGACAACCTCAAAATAGGTGAACCTAGCCAACAAAGATTTTCCTGTACCTTAAAACACACACACTTACACACAAACACACACTTATACAAGGTTAATTTTAATCACCTACATTTTGAATTGTGAAGTGAAATATTTTGGGCACAAAATTCTACATTTATGGTTAACTAAGACTGCCAAAAATACAAATCTAAACTACTTCACCAGTTGTGTTGAGGAAGCTAGATTAAGCAAAGAAAAACAGCAACTGGAAAGTTGTCAGTCTCCTGGAATGAATGGCTTCATTTTATACACCAACCAAAAATCCTAACATCAGAATATATTGCTGTCTGAAGCCAATACTTTGACCAAGAGCCTGATCCCAAACACACTGCGGCAAAAGTCATTTGCACGGATTTGAATGGATCTTAAATCTATCTAAATGTTCCTAGGATCGTGGCCCATGAATTCCTAGTTTATTGCAATGGAAAGCACATTAAAAGCATCATTAATTCCCACTTGGCTTTTCTGCAGACAAAGACTAACTTTTTTCAGACCCCCAACCGGACATGTTCAAAATGTTTCACCACAAACCGTCTTGAATATTTCACCATAAACTTTGTAACAATGTTAAGTGTGCTACGGCTCGCCAATGTTTATGGCAATAAATGTTGCCAGTATGGTTACAGGTAAGATTTGATCATGTTCAATTAAATTGTTGACAAATATTAATAGGTCAGCCAAATATATTCAAACACATACATACACATTTTAAAGTACTGACTGATGATGTATGAATAATAGTAGCAGCAATTATGAAACTCATGCTTTTCAGTTTCATAAACATTTTTTTCTTTCAAAAAGGGTTCTGAAATCATTAAACTTTTGCAGATTTCTAGCTAATCAAGGGTATAGGTCACTTTCAAAGAATGGCTCCATAGGGTGAACTACCTTCATACCTTAACAGCGAGAGAAGTAATTAGTCAGTGTGACCTTAATGATTGGAAAACGTAAGGCATTCCCTAAGAGTTTCAATGAGGCTGGAAAACAAAATATGGCCTGAATGCTGAAATTTAATGAACAGGCACTGTAAGAAGCACTTCTACAAGAAATGTTGCTTTTATTGCCTTTATCAACAGAGCTGCAATATGCAAATGATCTATGTGTGTACACATGCTACATGCACAGCAGATATAGAGTGTAGTAGGAGATTGATTAAGGCTACAATTCTGTGCATATTTACTCAGGAGTAATCAGAAAACTCAGTGGGATGTACTCACGGGTAAACATGCTTAGACCCATGCTGCAAAAAGGATACATCAAATGTTATAGGGGAAAAGAATCTTCATAGGGATATACAAAAAGTTCACATCATTATTATTATATACTCACAGACCTCTATAAAAATAACAGTTTACTTTATTGTTAGAAAGTATGCATAGTTCTATTCCACAAAGACCTAAAAAAGCAATTGCGTACTTTATGCAATAAATGCATTTAAAAACTAATAGGGAAATCCTTGGCTAAGTTGATCCATTGGACTCTCAGATCTCCAAGTGTGGGGGTGTAATGGTGAACTCCACCAAACTACTCTAGTGTAAATGACTGCCAGAACTCAGCTTATGTTCCAAAGATGAAAATACATCTTCTGAGGCCCAAACGCTTCAAAACAGTACCCAAGATCATAACCTAAGCAAAGAAATGGAAGCTGAAAACTATTAGAAGTTGTCATGAACTGGCTTGAAGCAATAGCTTTCTACAATCAAGCTCCATAAAAAGCAAGTTTATATTCTGCATTACAAATAATACTCAGAGTGTTTTGTGAAAAAAAATTCCCCCTTAGATACAACTCTAAACTTTATCATGTCAGTTTAAATTGTGAATGTGGCACTAGAGATTTCAGGATTTTATATGAAACTAAGCAGCTGCACAATAGTATAACACTGATGATGTGTAATCTGCAATCTAAAGTTTAACTAACCTTACAGCTTTTTTAAAAAGAAAGAAAATCCCCTCTATATATACATACTTTTTTTTCTTTAAGGGAAAAATGAAGTACTCCATTTGTTTGGATTAGCCATATTTGTAACAAACTTTCACTACAGTCGTTTAAAAAAAACTTGCAAAATGTTGATATCATTTCCAGACGGTTTTGTCAGCATCACAATTTACAGGAAATAGTTGGTGTTCTCATGAAAGCTCTGCATTTACTTGCAGAAGCAAGGGGACTTTAAAAAAAAACTTTCTTTAAAGTTTGCTTTTGCTAAGATTTCTAATATGTCACTTTGGTGAAATATTTGAAAGGGCTTCCTTGCCTAATGGATGTTGTGATCAAGAGAGCAAGCACTGGTCTCTGTTCAGACAGGACTACTGTAAACTTTTATTGTTGTTTTGTCCCCACAAGGAACTAACTCTTACCACTAATTTAAACTTTATATTTGTAATTCTGGCTTTTGTTTCCTACATAATCAATGTAACATTTTATAAAATATTTTAATAGCCACAAATGTCAAGAGAACAGTAGACAAACTCTTTTAACAGCTATACATCGGAAGATTTTCTTTTTAAGTAAGAAAAAAAAATGAAAGCATAGGAATAGAATGTCAGACCTATTAGAATAAATAGTGCTAATGGTTTACAAAAAGCACCAAAAAGTCACTGCATTCCTATTAACATAATTATTTTTTTACTATTATTATTAACTTGCAGTAGCATTCACGATGGGATAGGAACTGCATGCATTCACACACAAAAATATTAACCATCCATTCTAACGCGCCTTCCCAATGCCCCATTTGCACTTTTTCTCAATTGTATTTTCTCCAACTTTGTTCCAATACTTCCTAGTCATTGGCAAGAGGATGAATGGAGAGCAGGTTCCTTATGAGGTCTCCTCATGTTTACTTCATCACTTGGCCAATGACTTCTTTCTTTCTTTCTTTCAATCAATGAAATTCAGAGGTTTGACATTTGTGGATGGAAAAAAAACGTTTAAATGTACTTATGGCCTAGCTTTAGTTTTCCTTTAAGTGTGTGTGTGTGTGTGTGTGTGTGCGCGCGCAAAAGAAATAAGTTGTTAAAGGTCCCAAAATGTGAAATGACATCTTGTTTACCAGAAAATAAAAATAAACAGTGAACCTACTAAAACCTACCAAAACTTCAGGGGGAAATTCTCCCTGCCAACAGAGCACAAGTCAACTCTGGGAAGAGCTACTGAGATCCAGCAAGGGTCCCTTTATGATCAAAGGCAAAGATCAGAGGAGGTGACTGGGGTGGGAGCAGGGAAAACACCCATGCGGTAGAAAGTGTCAAGTTTGCACAGCACCCCCCCCCCTCTCTCTATATATATATTAAAAGGCTCCTTCCTGAAGCTTTTAATAACTCCCCCTCCCTTGCTTTATTTATCACAAGTTACTATCAGCACCACTGCAATCTTCCCTTCTTAAAGTATTAGGAAGTTTCCACCTCTCCATTCATTCAGTACTGGGGGGGGGGGGGAGGAAATCTGTCACACAGAAGAGTAAGCAGGGAGGGAGAGGGGGGTGGCATCAATGGATGCTAGACAAAGTAAAGTATAGCAAACCTGGGAGAGTTGAGCAGGGGTTTCCTGGCCTTTAAAAGGGGGGAGGGGGAGTTCTTAACTCCTTTAAAAGATGTAATCGCCACCAATATGTCACCTTTTCCCTTGGAGGGGGTTGTAAAAGAGCCCAGGAGTATTATCTCTTGTCCCCTCCGCATCTAATAAATACAAGTATCACACAATGCTCATCATCACCATTCTCTGCCTTCTTCCACTTGAGAAGTTTTTGCCGACCCCCTTCCAAAAGTTACACACATAACACAAAATACACACACACACACACACACTTACTACTTTTCATGATGATCTCCCTCTTCAGCCTGGATTTTTGTCAAGATCCCCATTTAAAAAAAAAATATGAAAGAAAAAGAGAGGAAGAACAGAAAAGAAAAAAAACTTCTTCCAAGAACAACTCAAAATGTGCAGAGATCTGGAAGGTTTGCAAGCTCTTTGGATGCAAGATTTGCAAAAATTAAAAAAAATAAATAACTCAAACCAAACAGAATAAAAAAGAAAACCCCTGCCCCCCCCCCTCCTTTGCTACATGGAAGGGAATTAAATCAAAGCTATGCACATAGGAGGGGAGGGGAATCAGGAAAGACACCAGCAGCTTTAGAAGTTCTTTTCTTGTTGGGGGTAAGAGAGGGAGGGGGCGAGAGGGAAGGGCTTCCCTTTTTGCTTCTCCCCGGCTGCTGAACTTGACCCCTGCTGACTCCACCAACAGGGCTACTGCAAGTTTTCAAGTCGCCCATTTCCCAGGCATCAACACATGGTTTTTTGACCCACAAAAGCCAGAGCAAGCGGGAGGAGGAGGATTAAAAATAAATTTAAAAAAATAAAAACAGCAACAACAAAATCACTAGGAAATCTGAGCTCTTGCTTCTCCTTTTACACTCTTAGAAACACATACACACAGAAAAACTCCCCCCCTTTTTCCCAATCAACCTTAATTTTCTCTTTCTCTCTGATTTCTCATGGCACTCACATCCCCAGACACACACGCGCAATATACATTTGTAAAATATATAAACCCACAACCCACACAAGTCACATACGCAGTGATCATCAGAAGCAGGAAAGGATTTGCTCACACACCCCCATCTCCACCTATCCACCCACCCCCCCGGACACCATATCTAACCACACAACACGGTCCGTGATCTTGTTATTTCCAAACATCTGCGCCCCCCCCCTTGGATATCTCCCCACCACCAGCAGGAGCACCACTGCTTACCTGTTGATTAATCAGCAATAATAATAATAATCGCAGCAGCTTGAAAGATGGTGGAACTGTCGCTTGAGCCATGAACCGTCTTTCTGTTGTTTGCAACAGAGTTGATCTTGGATTATTTTGGAAGAGGTGGAAAGAGGGGGGGGCAGGGAAGGAAGGAGGAGGAAAAGCAAAGAAAGGAGGAGGAGGAGGGAGGGAGGAAGAGAGAGAGAAAGAGAGAGAAGGAGGGGGTTAAGGGGAGGAAGAAGAAGGGGGGGAAGATCTGCCTTTACAACCCCCCCCCCTTTCTCGTCCCCTCTGCTGATGGGGAGAGAGCGAGAGAGAAGCGTAAAATACGTGGATGTGCCTGGTTATGTTTATAAAAGGAGCGGTGGGGGGGGAGAGAAAGGGAGAGAGACTGGCTTCTAGTGGAACAAACAAGCCCCAAAAAAGGAGGAGAGCCGAGCAGGCTTTTGAGATTGCAAGGAGATCAGCTCTTTATCAGAAATGTTATCGCTTGTCAGGACCTCAGTCTCCGAGCATTACGTCAGTTTCAAGACACCAACACTATTAATATCAAAGGGAGCCTTAGCAAGAGAAAAGCGCCACCCCAGACGGGGAGCCCTTAAAGAGACAGTGCAGGCGTCCCCTGGTTGCCGCTGCCGGCCTTAGCCCGGCCTCCTTCGGCGGCGGCTCCTCCTCCCCCTCCTCCTCCTCATCTCTCGCTCGGTCTCTTCTCTTTCTCGCAATTCGCGGCGGCCGCGGCAGAGCCGCCCCACGAGGCAAAGGCGGCTCGGGGAGAAGCAAATCATTCACACATCTTTGCTGCTTGCATCTATCGAGGGCGGAGCGGGTGTGTGTGTGTGGAAATAATACTGGCGATCAACAGCCACATTGCAGGCCTTTCCTTGGAGTCTCCCCCCCCCCTTTGCAGTTTTGCAGAGAAGGAGGACTTTCTTGCCCAAAGAGCCAATTATTATTTGAAATGCATCACGCAGGAAGTTTTATGAAGAGAGGCTTATACTGAGTCAGAGCATTGGTCCATCTAGGTCAGTAAGGTCTGCGCTGACTGGCAGCGGTGGCTCTCCAGGCTTTCAGGCAGGATTGTGTGCTGTTCATTATGCCGGTTTTGCATAAGCAACAGCGCGGTCCTGTGCGTGTCTACTGAGAAGTCACATCCCATTGAGTTCACTGGGACGTAACCTCCTCTTTCCCCCCCCCCCTCCAGTAAGTGTGTATAGGATTGCAGCCTAAATTGTTCATTGAGATGGGGTGAGTATTGATAGGAAGGGGCTTCTGATCACCAGGACTTACAGGGGGTTGGGGGTCACACCCGCTCACGTGTACACACACACACAAACACAGAAGAATAATAGGGATTCTCAAATGCTCTCCTTGGGGTGGGTGATGAAAGATGGATTTGAAAAGTACCAAAAATAATGTTTCAGGAGGAAAACTGATAGAATCAAAGAAAGAAAGAAATAAACTACATATGGAATATGACTGGAAATCCTTGGTCTGTGAAAAAGAGATATTAGGTCATTTCTTTTAATGCAACACTTAAGCAAGACGCTACAGGCAGTGCAGAGACGGAACCCTTCAAGGGTTTATCGTACACAGTGTATGTTATATACAGTTCACTCTGTTGTCAGAAAAGTGTAAGCAGAGGGACATTGGCAGAATTCCATCTACTCACCCTATTCTCAAAGTTCTTCCAAATCTTGGAATGCTTACATGGAAAATTTCTAATTAACCAAAGTCACATTCCTTATACCAAAAATTACCAAACGTCTGTGAAGTATTTGTTTTAAGTTATCTACCGAAAAGTTCTATGTGAAATAATTTTCAATATAAAATATAGTAGCTGTTAATATAGATATAAACATATTCAGGACATTCAGAGACTTTTTCTTTTTTCTATAGCTAGGTAACTTGATGTAGTCTGTTTCTCCCTTGAAATACTTTTTAAACTGACTTTGATCTTCAAGCAGTTATCACCTGGTTCCTTCTTGCTCCTACTAAGAGCTTATCCAACCAAGTAGCATAAAAAAGCTAATTATTAACCAGATGTAAGGTTATTTCTCCCAAAATATGTTTCACTCCATTCACAATATTTCCCCTAAATGTGTAATTTTTTGAGGAAAAAACTTGCGCTATACAACCAAAATATTTCAACTTAGTAAACAAAGCCAAAATTAATTCACAATAAACCAAGGAATAGTTTGCTAGTTTTATTCATTCTTCACTTATCTTCTGTATAATATACTGGAAGATGTGTAAACTGACTCATTAATTCATATTCCTCCACCACCCACTCCCTGTGCGTGCTTAAGTTCTTTTGTAGGGTTTGATAAGTACTTCATGAATACAAACACGATAATTCAGAGGCAAGCAGTGAACTTGTAAGTAAAATATAGCTGCTTTATCAGACATATACCATGCTGGTTTACAGATGGAGAAGAGAACCCTTAATAACATGATGTGGAGGACTGATTATATACTCCATTACCAGAAATTCATTCGGGAAAGCAAAGAAAAGTAACACTCATATCTATGGTAGAATTTAAAGTCTGTAACTAAGAACTATTTGCATTTTTAATGGCAGAATAATTTACTGTAGTACATTGCTAAGATGTACTAGAAACACTCTTTTGGGAAACAAGATCTTCACATTTTATTTTATTAAGCTCTAAATCCAATTGCAGAAGAAATTTTAGACGAAGACAATGTGTGGAATAATTTACACAAACAAGGACTGGTGCTCATTTTTCCACCAAGAAGGTTTTAGAATACTCTAGGATACTTAGTTCAAACTAAACAGAGTCGCCGTCTCTAGGTAACTTATGACCCAACATCCAATTCAGTTAATCTCTGATAACAGTTCTGTTGCCCTCAGTGGTATGAATTCAACTGAAATGGAAGTCCTTTGGCTTAACTCAGGGGTCTTTAAACTAAGGCCCGCGGGCCACATCCGGCCCACCTTGTGTTTTTATCTGGCCCGCCGGCCGATTGGCGGAAGCAGACTTTTTTTTAACTCTTTCGCTTCAAGCGCCAATTCTTTTAGTTCTTTTCCATAATATGGAAAAATTAGTGGTGGTGTTTTACCTCTTATGTATGAGCTGATGTAGCTAAGTCAGATTTCTAATGTTTCAAAAATGCTACTTTGGATTGAAGCAGAGTATGCTCATTTGTGTGATGGCAAAAACAAAATATTCGTGTTAGGTATGAAACAATTGTGCAACTATATATGTAAATACCACCAGCCCTGCCAGGAGTATTCGTTAATATTCCCTCTTCTTCCCTCCCCATTCCCTTTTCCTTGTGTGTCGTGTCTTTTTAGATTGTAAGCCTGCGGGCAGGGACTGTCTTGTTAATTGCTGTAAACCGCCCAGAGAGCTTCGGCTATTGGGCGGTATAAAATGAAATAAATAAATTAATTAACTTTCCATTTAAGGGGGGGGAAATTCACCCCTATCAAGTAAAAAAAAAGGACCCGGGTCCTTTTTTTTTTTACTTGATCCATTCGTTCATATTTTTTTCAAACTATAGTCCGGCCCCCCAACAGTCTGAGGGACAATGAACTGGCCCCCTGTTTAAAAAGTTTGAGGACCCTTGGCTTAACTGGACCATGGGTTCGGTTGTGAGGTAGCAACTTGGAATATGTCCGAACAAGTTTGTCAACCAGCAGTGCATATGGAAAGTTTAAAACAAAAATTGTGATTACTTGTTACATGCCCCTGGCTGCAGTTGAATCAAAATTTACAAAGTTGGATTCAGTTCTCATTTGTGCAGGATTCAACATTATCACAAGCTGAATTTGGAAAAGGAATGATAGCCAAGGCTCCTCAGACACCTCTCAGTTCATGTGATACTCCCCAAACCCCCAGATGTTACTCACTTTAGATTATAATATAAAGTGGCTAATGACTAGGTACCAATACATCCTATGATGAGCGTGAACTTTCTAAAATTACACACACATCTTTTCCAACTCTAAAACATATTGTTAGAACAATAAGCCACTTACTTGTTAATGCACAAGGATTTACACACCCAGTTTAAAAGGGGAAATAGTAAAATGATTCCCCACCCCCCCAGTTCACTTCATAAATGGTAAGGCAAGACTGCGTTATTATCCAACAGAAAAATCCTAGGAAAACTGTATCATTTAGGACGTATGCAGTAATTTCTGTTAAATCAAATTACAGAGATGTTAATAGGAAGCGGCTTAAGTTAACCATAAAAGATCCACAATGGACTTAATAAAAGCAAAACAAAAGCAAACAAAAAACAAAGTAAAGTGTTTTATTTATGAAATAATTTACAGAAACATTTTTTAACATATGCTCAAGCCTTGTGCCCATCAGAAGCATGTGCCAAATATGTAGAGACATAGAGGGCCTCATAGTGTTCTTTTTCATCCTAAAATAATTATTTCCAACTCACTCATGAGCTCATGCAATAATTGTGTGACTGTAACCTTTGATATACAGTAATATACAGTATTTGTTTTCCTTCAAATGTCAATTTGCTTTTGAGACCCTCAACATTTACATGGTATAAATTGCTTTAGGAGAGATAGTGAAAGATACTACCAAGCACATCTATTTTATTTTAAGGAAACAAAGTATTTGTTGTTCTTTGAAACCAGGTTAACTACAAAGTAAGGCAGTTTTTGTCACAGGAATGCCAAAAGACATGGGTGACTGATATTTAATATAAACATAAATCAGTTAAACCAACCAAAGATATATATTTTTCCCTTCCACAGGAAAAAAAAAATAAGATTAAGCTGAGGTGCCAAAGTTAAGCACTTTTCAATCACAATGGTTTTTGTGAGAGAGAGTTCAGCACAGGCTTAACATTCTTCCTGCTGAAATCAATGAAATTAGTCCCTTTCTTAACTCATATTCTCCACTGAGACAGAATAGAAAAACCAGTGACGGTTACATCTTGAAAGAAAACAGTACAGCAGTCTTTGTTTATCAAGATGAAATAACATGCCATTTATGCCTTTATTGTTTAATGCTGAGAAGGAGGAGTTTTTTCCCCTCTCTCATCTTCTTGTAGTTTATTCAACATAGATACAGAGAAGGATTAGCAGTTAAGCACAGGCATACGTGTTTTACAATTTCAACCTTTTAGCGCATAACTTCCTTACTTAAAACTACTAGAGCCTATAATCACAATGATTTTACCTGATGGGACACGTTTTTCAGAAATATAATCCAGCTGTTTATCCTAACATGTCATAAATTGCAATTCCACCAAAAAGCCTGTAAGACTGACATCCATCACTCTTAAAACGCCTCTTGCATTTGCAGATGCATCCCCAACAAAGAATCCCTGCATTATTATTCACCAAGTTAGGAAGATACTAAGGGTTCTAAGTGTTCTAAGGGTGCCTTTGCCCAACACACAATTGCCCTGGAGGCCATTTTGAGGTCATGTGTATTCATTACCCACATGACAGCCAAACAGTTGACTGTTGGGTGGCAGACACAAAAAACTGAAACCTCTCCAGGACCAGTTTTATCTGTGTGAAAGTTCTGTAAAAGCCATTTTCTTTTATTGTCTTCCTTAATAAGGATTTATGAGGAGCATTTCCTTAAGTGTCTCAGGTGTTGCACTGCAAGATTCTTGGAAATTTCAACACCACTGCTCATAATACAGTGTACAGTTGGACCACTAGATTGTACTGCAAGCCCATGGACACATCGATTTCCAATGACGAACACCATTTTGGTCCTGAAAAGTGCTCCTGTTCCTCTAATTAGCTCTGTGTGAGGAAACCATCAGAGCAGCTTCACTGTCACTACGTACTGAGATGGAAGAAGCATTTATCTGACTGCTATGCAATTGATGGAGGCACTGTAATCCTCTTTGGAACACAGGGTGGAAAACCTTTCCATGTACAGATGAATGTTCTTATTTTCAGTTCCTTAACCTCAGTCTTAAGAGTTGTGAGTTAAATTAGGGCTAGATCACAATGTACAGGCCACCATTGCAGGTGCTCTTACCAGAGCTTTAATTTAAAAATGAGTCTCGAGAGCTTATGCAAGTTTTCAAATTCATAGGACTTGCCTATTGTAATTTTGGAAACCGAAGAGCTTCCATTGGTCAAGAGGCAGATTTCTGTGCTCTCCATGGGTCCCTCCTGTATTCTGTGGCTGCTTTGTCTTGTTGCTTTTATTCTCTGGCTATATAGATTATTTACCCCTGTTTCCCAGCTCAATTTTAAGCAGGCTGTTAAAATGCTGCCATAAGATGCTTCAAAAGACCACAGCATTTCAAACACTGAGCTGGACTTAAAAGATCTGGAGAGATCTGGATTGTATGTTGATAATCAAAAGTGGTGAGTTAGACTTCAGGAGTCCTCTAAAATTGTTACTGTCCCAAGGTCTCCATCAGTAGTCTTAATCAGGCTCTTCCATAAGAACCATGCTGAATCAGGCCAAAAGCCTATCTACTCCAGCATTCTGTTTGCATAGTGGCCAACCAATTGCCCACAAGAAGCTGTTGCACTCATGTCCTCTTCGTGAGCTTCCTGTGGGCAACTGGTTGTTACTGCCCCCTGGTACTAGTCATGATATAGACATAATAACTAGGAGGTATTGATAGCATTATCTTCCATAAGTCTGAATACTCCAATGGGCCCCTATTAGACCTCACCTATTAGCATAAACATATCTCCCCCCCCTTGGCCTATGTGCCTGCAAGGGTGACCTCCATGCATGAAAGGCAGACAACACTTAGTGGCACTTAGAAAGATTGTTGGGGGATGTTCCCCAGCTTCAAAATGCCAGTGCATGATCATAGAGTTGGGTAAGACATACATACTGGGTTTGCACAACACGACAACCCATTGTGGGTGACAAGCCAGCCATGGTTCTTATGGAAGAGCCTGATTAAGACTAGTGAGTCGTCGTGTCATGCAAACCCAGACAGTTTCGCATAGGGTGGCTTGCTTGTGGGGAGCAAGCTACCCTGACAACCCATGGCTTGCTGTAGGAGCTGTTGTACCCACGATGGGTTATCGTGTCACCCGAACCCAGGCGATCGACCCTGTCATGGGAACTGAGAATTGGCGAGCAAGCCTCTTGGCAACAGCAGCAAAAAACCTTTGGCACTCTTGCTAAGCTCGCCCAGGCCACCGCCACCCCACAAATGCACAAGCGGCATGATGGGCCACTGTCACTGGCTCAGTTCGCAAGCCCTTTTTGGCTTACTGTGGCTTTTTTCCCCTTACCTTTTTTTTTTTTTGGCCTGAGATCGTGAACAGCAATCCCTGAATTGACAGCCAGTGACAGCCCCTTCAAAGTGCTCAAGTGGCATATTGGAGAGGTTGTCACTGTTTCACCACCTATTTTATTTATTTATTTGTTTGTTCATTTATTCATGCATTGTGCCCCAAATGTGCACAAATGTTTTCATAATTTTTAAAAAAAAATATCTAGTTGGACTTGCACACGTGCACACTTGCACACTTCTGCGGGTCCGAAATGGGCAACCTCGCCTGGGCAATGTCCTAGGCCCTAGCGCTGCAGGCACCCACCATGGACATGACCCAGGAAGGCTGCAAAGAGGTTTATTTTTGACTTGTCACAATGTGAGCTGTCAAGGGAAAGCAAAACCGTGAGTGATCTTTGCTCGCAAAAAGGCCACTAGATCACCCCCTTTGTGGTGAGATTTCATAGATTTCATAGATCATAGAGTTGGAAGGAGCCTACAAGGCTATCAAGTCCAACCCCCTGCTCAATGCAGGAAACTAGAGGAGGGGTCTCCCATCCAAGTAACAACCAGGCTTGACCCTGCTTAGCTTTCCACACTCAGACAAGCTGAGCCAGCGTAAGCCACAGGCCTGTATATCCTCTACTTTATTTGGCTGGACCTTACTCGTTTCAGTGTCCTGCATCTTTTCCACCCTTTCCTGAGATTCTAGGTGCTCAGGAAGATGGAAAAGTGAGAGCCACCCCCTTTTACGGGGGCACACAGAATTCCTGCATTATTATTATTCCTGCATTATTGCAGTATTATTAATATTGGAAAATGTCGATCATTTTCTCTACCTTGGCAGCTATCTTTCTGTTACAGCTAACATCGACAGTGAAATCCAGCATCGTCTGAGCTCCGCAAGTGCCACTTTTTCTCGAATGAAACATAGAGTGTTCGAGGATCGGGATATTTGTAAGAAGACCAAAACACTGGTTTATGAAGCCATTGTATTACCAACTTTATTGTATGCCTGTGAAACATGGACTATCTATAAACGTCACTTCCACCTCCTTGAAAGATTTCACCAACGTTGCCTCCGGAAAATCCTGCGAATTACTTGGGAAGATAGGCGAACAAATGTCAGTGTACTGGAAGAAGCAAAGACTACTAGCGTTGAAAAAATGATCCTTCAACACCAACTTCAATGGACCGGTCATGTTGTTCGAATGTCTGACTGCCGTCTCCCAAAGCCGTTTATTCCCAACTCAAGGATGGAAAGCTGAATATCGGTGGTCAATATAAGAGGTTTAAAGATGTTCTTAAGACTAATCTAAAAAAAAAAAAATGCAATATAAACATCGAAAACTGGGAAGCTCTGGCCCATGAACAATCTAAATGGAGGTTGGCCTTTCACAAAGGTTCCATGGACTTTGAAGAAGCCCGAGTGCAAGGTGAAAGGGAGGAACGTACTAAGCGAAAAGCACGTCAAACGAATCCTTTACAGGACCATCTTCCATCTGGTAACCTGTGTCCACACTGTGGGAAGCTGTATGGATCTAGAACTGGCCTCCACAGTCACTTACGGACCCATCGCTAGAGTCTACACAATTTTTTAGAATTCCCTCCTTTTATAATTTTCTTTTTGTAATTTTATCCTGGAAGACAATCTTACTCGGTCACAAGTGATCGCCTACTACTATACTAAACATCATATAAGGCCCTTCTCCAGATGCCTCCTGCCAGGGAGGCTCAGAATGTGGCAACAAGGGAAAGGGCCCTCTTGGTGGTGGCTCTTTAATTATGAAATGATATCCCCAGTGAGACCCACCTGGCACCAAAATTGTCATCTTTTCAGCACCAGGTGAAACGTTGCTTTACTCTCAGGCATTTGGCAGCATATGATAAGGCATTTAATCGGGTCCTGGAATTTGTAAACCATCCAGACAGCTTTGGCTATTGGGTGGTATAGAAATGAAATGAAATGAAATATGTTAGGTAGATTACCTAACCCCACCATTTTGTTACTCTCAACACAGTAGGGAAGGATTAAAAGACCAAAGAGATTGTACCTCCCGTCACCACACCGCTCATAGGAGGTGTACTAGCAAACTACTCTTCCAAAATAAAAAAAATACAGAGGGCTGCTTCTTCCCAGGTTGCAGTCATGTCTTTGAATAAGCAGAGGCCTTTCATATCCTGTTCATTAATACTTTTTTTTCTACAAGTGAAAAACTTACTCCAAAATTACAAGGAAGATTAATTCAATGCAGCATCTTTCCAATTTTGCTTAAGGTTCAGTGATGCATTCAATTATGCATGAGCAAGTCTTACTGTTTTTCAGAAAGAGTCATGTCCTTGTAAAGACTGAATCCTTGATAAAAAAGTATATGGCACATGCTCTTATAGTGCAACATGGAGAATGTAGTTCTGGTGATCTCCATCTGCTATGGTAAGGCAAAACTTTACAGTCCAACTTTTTTTTTTCCCCCTGTTTAAGAATTATTTCCAGATGATTGGGAATCAATTTGGACATTTTGTTTTGTTTCAAATTCTTTGAAATGAATGGGTGGCCAACTTCTTTATTAGTGCATCTCCTTTGCCTTTAACAGCAGCTTGACTTATTGAAAATGAACACAAGGAACTTGATGAGAAAAACTCCACCAGCTTAACCTCTACATTTCAGGTGCCTGTTAATGACACAGGAGAAGAGACATATATATATATATGTTGGCAACACTAGATAGGTGCAAAATGTCCAAGAAGCTTTATAAAAACATCTCAGTTAATTTTTTTTATCTCCTGACACTTCCACATACACAATATCACACTCTTTCTCTTCCTGGAATAAATACCACTCTCTGGTTCTAAACTTCCAGACACTACTGCAAATTAACATCTCCACTTTTCCTATAAATGAACATCAAAAGGGTGGCCAAAAATGAAATTTTTAAAATCCTTCCCTTATACCTGAAAGGACACTCTCAACTACATGTTTTATTAGAACTACTCTTCCATAAATGGTTTCAGGATTGTGGTCTGTCAATGCTATCCACAAACTATTAAGGCTAATTGAAGTATGCAGGCTTAAGCTAGCCGTGACCCACTGGCTTAATTACAAGTAGGTTGGCTAAATAGGATTGTGAGTCACCGACTTAGGTATAAGAGTTGAAAAGCATACAACTGCTGAAGAAGCACGTCTTGTTTTCCACCTAATTCACAGTCAGGTTGATCAGTGTAGTCAGCCACTAAAATTCTATAGCTACCCTTTTCACCCAGGCAACAGTAACTCCCCCAGTATTTTTAAAGGGGTCAACACAGAGAACTTCTGCTTGGATAATACAGCGTCGTGACTTGTTTGACTTATACCTAATAATACTTAGTATTTACATAATCCATTTTGAGTATGTCACATACATTATTTCACCAGTCTTTACAAAACAACTGAAAAAGGTGTGTGTGTGTGTGTGATGGAACTTACCCATAACCACCTAATGAGTTCATGGTTGTTTAGACTTTTTAGGGCACAATCCTATGCATGTTTAGACAGGAAAAAGTCCTACAACTCCCAGCATACCCATGCTAGGAGTTTTAGGACTTTGGGGGGGGGGTCTTGTCTAAATGCATAGGGTTGTGCCCTAATTCACTCTGTAAAGTAAATTATGTTGAGAGAAGATGACTGGCTCAAAGTTACCCAGGGAGCTTCATGGCTGACCGGGGATGTGAACCCGGCTCTCCCCATCCTATTCCTAGTCATGCTGGCTGGGGAATATTGGGAGCTGTAGGATTTTTTTTCTGTCTAAACATTCATAGGATTGAGCCCTTAAAGGGCTTTGTCCAGAGTCTGGAATGCATTGTGGGACTTCTACATGAGGGCTGTCCAACATGTGATAACTCACAGTTTAAAGTGGTACCATCTAACAGGAGCTGCACCACATGATTCTGGTGATCATGTAACTCTAATTTGTGACCCAATAACGTCCTGGGAGCAGTTTGAGCCTCCTTTTTTGATTGCCTGTGTTTGCCCAGGGGCTTGAAGCCCAGCTCACAATCTGAGAAGCGCTATCCCCAAGAATATGTTTGGAAAACACAACTGTATAGTATACCCAGTACGGGTCATCTTTGGTTTAAAGCGCTGGCATAACATTGGGATCAAGTAAGAAAACAAAACTTTCTAGGATTGTGCTCAATGTTGACATCTTCTTCATCTTTTTAACAGGCCTTTATTGCACAGATGTATTTACTTTATTACGTTGCTACTTTCAGTATTCCCTGTTTTTTTTTAAATTGGCAAGAGTGGAACGATCATGGTGAATTTAACTAATGCATGGAGTTTATATCCAATTTTTAACGGTAGTGACTGTGTATTGTATGTCAGATAATGTATGTTGACAGAAGACATTATTGTTACAATGGAGGGTGCGCTTTTAAAGCAAGGTGAAACACATGTATTTGAAAGATGTTTCCTTTTTTCTGAACTTCAACTTAGACCTCACACCACAAGCTATGTAAATAAATCTTGGCTACAGTGAAAACAGACAGCTTGGAGGTCGCCACTTTGCTTCTTTGCATTGCGGAATACAGGAAGAGCTTGGCACGGCAAGCGGTCTCTCACAACCCCCGCCCCCAAACCATATTTACAAGAAATAAAATTAAGTGACAGTCTGGCATGAATGTTCCCCGCCTTCCCTCCTTACTTATGTCTGTGTGGTATTTGGATAGCTGGACTCTCTTGGAACAGCACAACTATAGTGTGATTCCAATACCCTTAGATGGTTGCTTCGCAATGGGAAATGTCCTGCATCTGGCGAGCCCCACCTGCTGAGTACGGGTTAAGGGTAACATAAAGGCAAGTGAATGGATGCTGAAGATTTACTCCGGTGAGTGTGAATTAAGCTGGGCTTCAGTGCACAGCTGGAAGTGTAGGAAGTAGCCTCAGGAAATGAAGATACAAGGTGGTACTACAAACTTTCTCCAACACTCTTACCACTTCTTTTGTAACAGGTGGTGTGGTCCAGTGGTTAGAGTGTTGGAATAGGATGCTGGGAGTTGCTGGGAGTTGTAGGATTTTTTTCTGTCTGAACTTGCATAGGATTGAACCCTCAGTATCCTTATGCCACAAGAGCCAAGGCAGTCATAGCTTCTTGTTACCGAATGTGTACATATTTGTACAAATTTGTGCATGTTATCATGACACACATTCATAAAATACCGTAATTGTTTTAACTTTGGCAATAGTGTGTCTTTGGCGAGACAGAACCAAGTAATCCATACACACACAAACTTCTTCAAACAGTGGGGCATTTATTAAATACTGTGGAGAAACGAGCCTTTGGGGGTACACACACACACCTCAGGTGTGAACCGGCTGGGGTGGGGTGTGCATAGTTAGCGTGTGGAAAGAGGGGCCCTTGGGGGTTCCTGCATGCATGCAGGAACGCACACACACGCCTCCTCATGTGTAAACCAAGTGGGGGCTGGGAGGAAACGAAAGCCTCAGATGGAATGGGTGGCGCCTAGATGCCTAGAGAAGCTGGCCTAGGCTTTTCATATGTAAATAGTTCAAGCCATGAGTCATGAGTTCCCTTCCCCCTGCCTGGCCAGGTGAGGTGCATGGTGATTGGCTAAGAGGCAGCAGAGGAGGGGAGGGGGAAAAAAGGTATATTTCCCCACGTGTAGCCTTTGTGTCTTTGTCTTAGTCTTTTTGGTAGCGTGCCTGGTTGGAGCCATGGCAGCGCGCCAGCGAGGGGCCCAAGCCTTTAGGGGGGGGCCCTCCGGAACCGACCCCAGGCAGCTCCTGGTAAAATTAGCTGGATTGAGGGCTCTAGTAAAGGCAAGCCTTGTAGGAGTTTCACCCATCTCAGACCTGCGGGTAGATGGAGTGGTTCTCCTCGGGCAACAAGGCTGTGCTGGATTTAACCCTTGAAGAGAACACCCTCAGGTAACTGGTGTGTGCCTGAGAGTTATTAAGGAATCAGGTTTTATTGTGTTTTAGCTCTATTTCTGTGTACTAAAGTGTTTCTCTCTTTATTTTGTGTGCTTCTCTCATTTCCCTAATCTTGTTGTAAAATGCTACCAGAATAAACCTTGTCTTGGTTTACCCCACATGGGTTTTGTAGTACTCTGTGAGTTCAGTATCTAAATCCAGGTTACAGAAATTGAAGGCGAGTCCCTGAACAGAGATCCAAGTAGGATTGCAGACAGCTGAGGCTGGCAGTCTGGTACCTTGAGATCTCAGGGGGTCTTGGTTCCTTTGGAGTAGGAAAGGGTGGGGGTTGTGGCAAGCATACAAATCATTCTGAAACTTCAGAGCCTGTAGTGAGAACTGGATTATGAGGAAATTCGCTTATTTCTCTCAGATGTTGCCCCTGAAGGTTTTGGAACTGAGGCCATGGACATACATACACTAACAGTTTGGCCTATTATGGGATGGGCTTGTCAGTCTGAGAGGTCAAAGAGGTGGGTATTAAGTAAATCAGAGTCTGTACCACTTTTGGGAAACTCAAAGAAAGCATTTTCTGGGTGAGCATTTAGAGCAGGGCTCTCCAACCTTGGGTCCCCAGATGTTGCTGGCCTACAGCTCCCAGCTTACCCAGCCAGCACGGCTAACGGCAAGGAATTCTGGGAGCTATAGTCCAGCAACATCTGGGGACCGGAAGTTGGAGAGCCCTGGTTTAGAGAGTGGCAGAAGGAAAAGGATTTTTTAGGGAGGTTTGTGTTAATGAGGTGATGTGATCAGCAGGCTAGTCCTGATACACAGCCAAAATAACAAAAGGAGATGGGGAAGGAGGTTGTCTACAGCTTAAAATGCATTCACTCCAATTGATAGCACTTTGTGCACTTCACTCGTTTCCTCTCCACAGAGGGAAAATGGACTTGCACACTTACAATTACCACTGCATTCCGCAAGAACCCTTAGTTCAGTGCTTCTCAAATAGTGGGGCGGGCCCCCCAGGGGGGGCGCGAGGCTCTGTAAAGGGGGGCTCGTTTGACCTCAGTTAAAAGTTTTTTTTAATATTGTGTTCCTTTAAATCCTGTGCTCCTTTAAATCTTTTCTGCTACAGTTAATAAAGCTATTCTTTGTTGTAAATTGATCCACATTTCTTTCTTTTTTTATTCTCTTATACGTTAATAAGGATACAGTGTTATGCAGAGGTGTACTTATAACAATTTTATAGACAAATGATACTATTTACAGTCGCGCGGGGGGCGCAAAATGTTTTCTTCTTCCTAGGGGGGGCATGACAGAAAATAATTGAGAAGCGCTGCCTTAGTTATTAATACCATCAGCTTGATCAATTCTTCTGGAAGACTTGGCCAACTGAGGTAGGAATAGAGATGGAATATGAGGAAGCAAGGAGGAGTTCCAAGTTCTACTGTGTAGAAAGACCTCCAAAAATAGAGCAAGGTTTCAGAGATACCTCTCCATGGGTTGGTGATCCATTCCTGAAGCTTGAAGACTGGGGCACACTGAAACCTCTGAGTCTCTGTAGCAAGGGACAAATGTGTCCATTTAGAAAGGGGCTTTTGCAGACCTTCACCTGTGGCAACATGAGGACCTAAATGGCGAGACTTGGCTTTGTCTGGACAAAAAAAGAAGCAGAGGAAGAGTGACAGAACCATAGTGTCCAGCACCCTTTAGGCCATTCTCTCTGGACTTATCCAAGGGTAGCGGGACTCTGGGATTTCTCTCTCACACACACACACACACACACAGAGATCAGTTGGAACTCCTGACAAAAACATGGGTGGGCCAAGAGTCTAAAGCATCCAGTAGCGAGGATTCAGATGTTACTGGTCTATCTGCTATGGCTGGAACTGACCACAAGCCACCACACTGAGTACACAAAACTCAAAAAGTTTATGCATTTTACACAAAAAACTTTGGCATCACAGCTATTATGACAAAACTGGTGCCTGAGTTTTGCTTTCTTCCTCCTCCCTTCCAATCCCTTTTCCTTTTGTGTCATGTCTTTTAGATTGTAAGCCTGAGGGCAGGGACTGTCTAATATTAATGTTTGTAAGCCAGTCTAAGAGCCTTTTTTTTGGCTGAAGAGCGGGGTGAAAATGCTGTAAATAAATATGAATAAATAAAAGCACACAAGTTGCAGGAAGATTCTCAAGTACCAAGAACAACATTTCCTGGCTGAAAACAATGAGGTTGATCAACCAGAGCTGTCAATAAACACAAAAGCAGGTGGTTCTTGGAAATGGGCACTTCAACTTGTGGAGCTGTGTGACCCAACAATACAACATTCTCTTCCTTACACCTGGAAGGTGTTTCCTCTAATCAAGGGGGGGGGGGTGAATTACTGGCACATTTGATTGATTTTACCTCTTGCCTGCCTGAGGCTTTTTGTATATATGCAGCTTCCATTGATTGATTTCATAATGCCAGATCTAGCCTTGCATACGTGACCTAAAGCTGCTGAATAATCTCCTTTGTCATTTCAAACCTTCCCTCAGGGTGCCATACCATGGGTGCCTGTATCAGAGAGGGTGCAGGGCTTACCCTCCCACCAAGCAGTCTGCAAACAGCCTCGTGCCCATTTCCTAAAAAACCACTCCCTTAAGGTGTGCTGCATAACAGGGGATAAAAGAGAGAAGATGGGCTTATATCCCCAGCTTGGATTTACGAACCACTTTTCACATGATCTTTTCCCCCCTTTGGAATTAAGTTAAAGAGGATGTGCACTTGTTTCATCTCTCCAAAGTCCTTCACACTGTCTTTCTCCCCCTAATATCTCTAAAATTATGGATCCTGCAAGTAGAGACAACCTATTTTGGTATCCATTGCAAAAGGTGAGCATATCACATATGCACATCCCTTACCCTAAACCCTTGAGCTCCCATCCATTCTTCCTGCCCCACCACCACTTTGGCAAACCCTGACAAGTCTATCTTACATGCACATAGACACAAGCCGGCTTGTCTCTCTCCCATTCCTATCTCTTGTTGAGCATAGATTTCAAAAAAACTGGTGCTAAACATCCACCCATAATTCACAACTCACATGGGCCTACTGGGCTCCTTGTTCCACCCATTTCAACTAGAACTGGAAGTCCATTACCTTCCCTTGCTTTTCTGTGCCATCATACGCCCGTTCTTGTGTCACTTGTAGAAATAAATTTTTGTTCAGGCTTCAGTTTGGCAGAGGAGGCCTGGAAGGGCAAGTGAGACCATTGCCTTGACCTTCCAGGAACATGCCCTGAGGACCAATCAGCCATCTGATGATGATGATGATGATGATGATGATGATGATGATGATGATGATTTGTATTTCTGTGGAGAAAGCCTGAGCACACACAGTGACATGAACCCTGACACTGTTTCCCCTGTTACACTGACACCATTCCTTTGCATAATCCCCTTGCATAATACATGGCCACATCTGCATACCCTCAATAGAGCACATTTACATTGATTCACATGGAAGGGCATACACATTCCAAAGGTGGGGGACAGTCTCAAAGAGCTGCAGAAGATCACCCCTAAAGTATCCAGAAGGTGCCAAGAAACATGAGGCGCCACCTCCCCATAGGGCAGAACCAGCCCACCTGGTCCTCAGGGGTGGGGAGGGGGCGGGAAAGGGTAGAAAAAGACAAGCACAGCAGGAAAAAAGGTTGTTGTGGCGTAGTGGTGAGAGTGTTGGACTGGGACTCAGGAGATCTGGGTTCTAGTCCCCCGCTCAGCCATGAAACTCACTGGGTGACTTTGGGCCAGTCACTGACTCTCAGCCTAACCTACCTCACAGGGTTGTTGTGAGGATAAAATGGAGAGGAGGAGGAGGATTATGTAAGCCGCCTTGGGTTCCTTGCAGGAAAAAAGGCGGGGTATAAATATAATAAATAAATAAATAAATATTCGCCCATACGCAGCCACTCTGGGCGATGATTGAGTCTGGCCTCTTCTGTGTTATGCTAAACCAGGGCTCTCCAACCTTGGGTCCCCAGATGTTGCTGGCCTACAGCTCCCAACATACCCAGCCAGCATGGCTAATGGCAAGGGATTCTGGGAGCTGTAGTCCAGCAACATCTGGGGACCCAAGGTTGGAGAGCCTTGTGCTAAAGAGTACTGAGTCATATCCCCCTTGCAACAGACTGTACTGATTAGCTTATGTTATGTAAACCAATGATGGCTGGAAGATGGGCACGGTCTGATCTTTTGTTCTTATCTAGGTGTTTCCTTTTGAATTGTCTTTCAGTTTCTTGTACTGACTCATTGTTACCTGATCTCTACCTGCTGCTATTTAGTATAAATTGAAGTGTCTCCCTTTCATTCTTGTTGCCATTCCTGGCTGTGCTCAGATGCCACCCGTGAATTCACTAAAAAAAACCTTTCCTCTCTAAGAACCTCTCCAAACACACCGCAGGGGATCATCCCCCCCCCCCCCCCCGCCACACACACACACAACACACTTCTCTGGAATCTGGAAAACATGCAACAAGGTGGCTCCAGAAACAGGAAGTGATGCCTTCTACAAAATGCAGCCAAAATTGCAACTAACAGAGCAATTCTTTGGGCCCTAGACAGCATCTTATGCCTGGTTCTGCCTTTTGGCTAGGGTCAGGCAAACTTTGGACTTCCACGAACTATGTACTTCGTTTTTCACAAGAACCCTGCTGAGGTCCACCAGCTGCAGAGAGGAGCAAAATCATGGCTCAGAAAATATGACAGAGAATTGAGGGACAAGGTGCCTCTGGGCACATCCTCAGCCCCGGAATTCATTTTCAGTACCAGAACTGGAGTTCACAGACAAATCCTTTCACACACACATCTACTCCTGTCCCCCACCCCACCCACCCTCCAGCTTCTTGATTTCAGCAGCCTAATTTAGGAGAGAAAGGAAAAAGTCTTTATTGTTATCACTATTGTTCAACCATTGGGAGTCGTAATCCCTTGTTTATTTGCAGCAAATCACCCAGAGATCTACCGACAGAGCCCAGTCCAGCTTCTGCCTGCCCCTGCTATAGGGGTTTCCTCGTTCATTGTTTATACTGCATGTATGGGCCTCAATGGAAATCAGGCACAATTGATGTCAAAAGAGCTGCCTTAACCTGGGTCCCAATGCTGCAATGGACGTGCAGTGCAACAGACAGCCGATGACTTTCCTAAATATCATAGCAAGGGTGGCAGTGTGCATGGGGTGGTGGTGGTGGTGGTGTACATATGTGCATCCATCATCACTGTGTGGCAAGCGAGGGGAGAGGAGACGCTGCCCTTATCAGAGGCCATCATTTGACATCATCAGTCATATTAGGTGCCGTTAGCCATTATTGTGGCACAGAACCTACAGCACCCAAGCCTAGCTCCTGCCTTTGCCGTTACCAAATGACACCTCCCAGTACGTAAGAACAAAAATCCTTCCTCCCCGCTCTTGATCACCACGCAGCAACCAAATAGCGCATTAGTCCTTGACAGGGGTGGTGCTAGTTACCAAAAAGGTCCAGGGCTCAAGCCCACAGGACAAGAAAAATGTTTGTATATGCTAATTTACATATGCTCTAAAGCAGTGTTCTCCAACCTTGGGTCCCCAGATGTTTTTGGCCTACAACTCCCAGCATGCCCCAGCCAGCGTAGTTGGCTGGGGCATGCTGGGAGTTGTAGGCCAAAAACATCTGGGGACCCAAGGTTGGAGAACACTGCTCTAAAGTCTGTGTGTGTCTTTAAAGGACCTTGTTTCCAAAGGACATCTCTGTTTGTAAAAGGGGAGAGGAGGGCATTTGATTTCAGGGGGGAAAAAAACACGGGCAGGAAGATTCAAGGGTGACGGGGGCAGCAGGAGGTGAAGCACATGTGGGCAAAAAGCCAGCTCACCCAGGGGGATCAGGTGCAACAGAGATCATCAGGGTCCCTGTACCTTTCTTTCAGCAATGCCTCTAGACAGCAGGGTGCTCCCAGAAATTCAGGGCTCCAAATGAAAGATTCAGGGCTCCAGCCCTAGTGGGCCATCCTCTAACACCACCTCTGCCTGCTCCCCCCCCCCAACATTCAGGGCTTCTCTACATGCATGAGGCATTTATTGCATATATTTGCATATGCTAAGTTACATATTGCATACATTTGCATATGCTAAGTCTCTGTGTGTGTGTCTTTAAAGGGTGCTGTCTACTAAGGACACCCCTATTTGTAAAAAGGGATGCATGGACAGGAGAGAGGAGGGCATTTGATTTCAGAAAAAAACCTCAGGAAGGTGGCGGGGGCATTCAAGGGTGGCGGGGGCAGCAGGAGGTGAAGCACATGTGGGCAAAAAGCCAGCTCACCCAGGGGGATCAGGTGCAACAGAGATCATCAGGGTCCCTGTACCTTTCTTTCAGCAATGCCTCTAGACAGCAGGGTGCTCCCAGAAATTCAGGGCTCCAAATGAAAGATTCAGGGCTCCAGCCCTAGTGGGCCATCCTCTAACACCACCTCTGCCTGCTCCCCCCCCCCCCAACATTCAGGGCTTCTCTACATGCATGAGGCATTTATTGCATATATTTGCATATGCTAAGTTACATATTGCATACATTTGCATATGCTAAGTCTCTGTGTGTGTGTCTTTAAAGGGTGCTGTCTACTAAGGACACCCCTATTTGTAAAAAGGGATGCATGGACAGGAGAGAGGAGGGCATTTGATTTCAGAAAAAAACCTCAGGAAGGTGGCGGGGGCATTCAAGGGTGGCGGGGGCAGCAGGAGGTGAAGCACATGTGGGCAAAAAGCCAGCTCATCCAGGCGGATCAGATGCAACAGAGATCATCAGGGGCCCTGTACCTTTCTTTCAGCAAATGCTCACGGACAGCAGGCTGGTGGGGCAGAGGGCCTCCCAGAGATTCAGGGCTCCAAACGAAAGATTCGGGGCTCCAGCCCTAGTGGGTCGCCTCCTAACACCGCCTCTGGCCCCTGCCATGCAACACCACTGGATCTGCAGCAAACCTATCACAGTTTTACACGGTTTGTTCAGCTGTACATTTACATCTTTCACTTTTCAGTGACGCAGCCTGCAACTATCTATCATATACTAAAATATGCAGAAGTTAAATGGCTTATTTCACAAAGACCTGAGATACCCTTAACACACTGGAAGAAAAATTGGATTATTCTGACCATCTGCCTCCCACATTATCAGACTGAGAATTGAAACAGGCCGGGCTTGAAGAAAAAGGTGGTTTAGCTGGCACCAATATTATCTGTCACTGTCATAGACACTGAATTGAACATCATAAGCTAGTTTGGATTAAAGATCTTGTATTGTATTAAAATTAAAGTGCTACAGTTTACATAATGGGTTATGGGACTCACAATGACAAACTAACAATGCAGTCTATGAAATCGCATGCTAACGGTAAGTGCTCACTGGACATGTATTTAAGGCATTTATACAACACGCTTCATAAATATTTATCCCAGGATGGTTTGCACAGCCACCCAGGGATAAATATATTTTCATATATATATATATATATATATATATATATACCGTATATACACACACACACACACACACACACAATATATATATATATATATATATATAAAATAAAATATACAATTAAACAATTACATATCTACAAAATGAATAAAATAATTAAGTAGACTGAAAAGCTTCATTTCCAATGTTTAAAACACAATTTACTTCCCAGTGAGGAATTCCTGCTAAAATCTTGGCTGCTGTATTTTGAACTACCGTATATACTCAAATACAAGTCTAGTTTTTCAGCACATTTTTTGTGCTGAAAAATGCCCCCCTCGACTTATAAGTGGGTCAGCGCTCCCCCAGGACCCCCGCTGCCACCGCCAGGCACCCCCCTCCACCCCCAGGACCCCTGCCGCCACCCCCAGACACCCCACGCCACGCTGTTCCTCTCCGCTCGCTCTTTAAAATTATTTTCCTCCCCCCCATACCTTTGTCAGCGGCGGCTCGCTCTGCTGGCGCCTTGCGCGCTGCCATGCCGGCTCCTAGGCAGGGAAGCGGCACAGCAGCGCGAGGCGCCCGTAGAGCGAGTGGCTGGGCTGCGTCTCCCTGGCAGGGAGACATGTGGAGCCACTCCGCTGTTCCTCTCCGCTCGCCTTTTAAAATTATTTTCCTCCCCCCCATACCTTTACCAGCAGCCGCTCGCTCTGCTGGCGCCTCGCGCGCTGCCATGCTGCTTCGTTCCCGGGAGCCGGCATGGCCAGGGACCCACGTGGAGCTGCTCCGCCATTCCCCAACCTTTCTGTTTGTAAGCGGAGGCTCGCGGCGCTGCCGGCGCCGCCCTCGTCGCTTCTGGGCCGCGACGGGCATTACTTCCGGGGCCGCGACGGGCATCACTTCCGGGGCCGCGACGGGCATCATTTCCTAGGAGCCGGCATGGCAGCGCACAAGGCACCAGCAGAGCGAGCCGCCGCTGACAAAGGTATGGGGGGGGGAGGAAAATAATGTTAAAGAGCGAGCGGAGGAATAGCGGAGTGGCTCCACATGTCTCCCTGCCAGGGAGACGCAGCCCAGCCACTCGCTCTACGGGCGCCTCGCGCTGCTGCGCCGCTTCCCTGCCTAGCCGCCGCTGACAAAGGTATGGGGGGGAGGAAAATAATTTTAAAGAGCGAGCGGAGAGGAACAGCGTGGCGTGGGGGTGGCGGCGGGAGTCTCCCCTCATACATTTCCCACCCTAGACTTATACTGGGGGGCAATAAGTTTTCCCAGTTTTGGGGGGGTGAAATTAGGGGCCACGACTTAAATTAGGGTTAACTTGTACTTGAGTATATACGGAGTTTCCAAACCATCTTCAAGGGCAGCCCCATGTGTACATTACTGTAGTCAAGCACATCATTTCATTTATCTCCCACCCTCAACATTGTAATGTGGGTATTCCAAAATACCCCATATCTAAAGAAGGCAGCACTCTACTGGGCTACAATAAACTAACAGAGCAATTGTATGGGCCCTAGACAGCATCTAGCGGGCCATAGGATTATTTTTTGAATTCTCAGCTCTGAGTCTGGAAAACAGCTCTGACCTCAGAGCTGGGACTCTGTGATCAGAGCGCCGTCCAGCACCCGGCACAGAAAGAACTGCGCCGGCTGCATCTCTGAGGTTGTAAGAGCGACCTCGCAGAAGGGGTCTAGGGGGTGGGGGGAGAGGAGGGGAGGAGACAGGCACTGCCAAGATACGATGGATCCTGGTGGTGCCTGCGCCTCCTTCCTTCCCACTCTGAAGTGCTGCACTTAGACAGCCAAAACTGGCCATCGAACTGCTTTGCAGAGCGGGAGGAACATGGAGGCGACCTTCACCTCTATGCTTCTCCCGCCTGTATGTGATGCCCATGATCCTCCGAGTTTGGAGGGTTACAGGCAGCCTCATTGGATTGCATTTCATAGATTTCATAGATCATAGAGTTGGAAGGAGCCTACAAGGCTATCGAGTCCAACCCCCTGCTCAATGCAGGAAACTAGAGGAGGGGTCTCCCATCCAAGTAACATCCAGGCTTGACCCTGCTTAGCTTTCCACGCTCAGACAAGCTGAGCCAGCGTGAGCCACAGGCCTCCTAAACCAATTACGTATGTATGTTGTCAGTGCAGATGATAATGGAGTTCCCAGCGTAAGAGCAGCATAGTAGAACTAGGCAAAAGATGGGAATATTAAAAGTAGATGAGATAAGAAGGAAAAAAGATGAGAAGTGGGGGGAAATGACTTAGAAAAGGCATTCTTTCTGAGTCAACTGGAAAGGTGACATATGGTGAGAGAGATGGCCAGAGAGTAGGAGGTTACGATATGGACAGCATCGGTATTCTTGTGGGTTGCTACCTCCAGAGGGTCATCCAGGGTCTAGGGACCAGAAAGCCTTCTTGAGCTGGTCACTCTTGATGAATAACAAAATCAGCATCAACTACCAGTAAGAGTGGTGTACACATATTAGGATGATACATGTGAAACTCCCAATCTGATGTTATTTTAAAGTCTGGAAAGTTTCACATGCACCACCTTTGAAAAATGACTTCATATCCATTTCAAGTGAAATGGTGTGGAATCTTTTAATCACACCTTCACCTTGGTTTAAGTTTGGAATGTCTACTATGGACCTGATAAAATTGGTTCATTGGCTAGATCCAATCCAGAAGTTTCAAACTGGCCATCCTTGCCTTAAATCTGGGATAGGGAATGTGTGACCCTCCAGGTTTTGTGGGACTGCAATTCCTATCATCCCTCAACATTGGATATCCTGGCTAGGGCTGATGGGAGGTGCAGTCCACCAACAACTGGAAGGCCAGATGTTCCCTGGCCCTACCTTAAACGGAAAGGAACCTGAGAATGGAAAAGCAGAGCAATGAAGGCACCCTTAGATTAGGAAAAGTTCTTTTTGTTTCCTCATATGCAAGATCTCTAATTTATTTGGCCAATGTTAGTATTGGCAGCTTGCCACACTTCCTGTGTGAATTGCCAGCACTAGCAATGCATTTGACTAACAGAAGATTTATATGCAGGTGATAGAAAAGTCCAAGACAAGAGAACCCACAGAGATTCACCTGGCGCACCCGTCAGCTCTTGTCCACCTACGGATTCCATACTGTCAAAGCCACATAATTTGCACAGATGAGGCACAGCATGGAAGTTTACCCAAGCCTGTTGAAATACACTCTTGGAGACTACAGGCATAGTGGCCCCAATCTGAACTGGGGCCATGTGCCCTTACAATAGAACAGTGTTCTCCAACCTTGGGTCCCCAGATGTTTTTGGCTTACAACTCCCAGCTAAGCTGGCTGGGGCATGCTGGGAGTTGTAGGCCAAAAACATCTGGGGACCCAAGGTTGGAGAACACTGCAATAGAGTAAGAAAAGGCACACTTCAGCTATATGCTATGTGATTAGCATAATGCAGGGTGGGTCTTTCTACTTCTGCAAATCTTGGATGCTGATACCTCCCTCTTATTTATCAGTGGTATATATGTGTGTCTGTGTGATGGTAATTATCCCTACACTATGAAAAATTTCACCTGCTGATTTCTGTATGTCAAGCTGTTGTTAAAGGCACAAGAGCAGGCCAGTTCTTTTTCCTGGTTAGTTGGCAACCCAGTTCCCAGCACTGCCAGTGCTAACAACAACCTTAAAACCAGTAAGAATCAGCTTCAGAGGTTTCAGAGTTTTCGGGGGGGGGGGGTTGGCTTGGAGTTACACCCCTTCAGTCAGAATCTTATCCTGAGGAGTGCATGTCAATTACTGGGGTCCAGAGTGCAATAGTGGGTCATAGGAAACAGTCCAATGTGTGAAGGACCGGCAAAGAAATTTAAATTGAGGTTTTGTTTATATGCATGTTTATAACATGCATATAACCAAAACCTCCCCCCAGAGACACATGTTTACACAGATACATCTCTCCCTGGCAAACTTGCCCCCAACACCTCCTCCTCCTGAACTTGCCAAAGAAAAAAGCCCGCCCTGAAGAGAGAGTGGAGAAGCCCCACAGCCAGGTGCCAGGGAAGGATCTGCCCTTGCACAGGAGTGACACCCATAGAGACTTACATCAGAGTAGCCTCCATGCAAAACACAGCTCCCATCCATCAGGCTCTCTGCCAACTCTCTCTCTCTCTCTCTCTCTCTCTCTCTCTCTCTCTCTCTCTCACACACACACACACACACAGAAACATATATGGTGTGTGTGTGGGGGGGGGGGAAGGCAACATATAAAAACGTTATGATATAACTGCTCTGAAAAAATCCAGGATATAGTGGCAGAAATAGCATGAGGAGGTTTGGGGTGTTGGTAAAAATCTGGAGGGTAGATCTCCCCCAGTTTAACAAGTTAAATTAGCATAACATTAAGAGTTGAACTGCAGCAGAGGATCCCTAATGGCTTATCAGAAAGCCTTTACAGATGCAAAAGGGTTCTCGGCTCCCAGGCTCCCAATGTGGGCGGCAGGAGTCTGGGCTGGGCAAGTTCTTGAGCAGGGGCGGGGCTCTGCTAGGCTGGAGCCTCCGAGCCAAACACGGGGAGGAGTGCTCCATCCGGAGCTCCTTACATCCCTGGTTTTGACCCTTAAAGCCTTAATCGGTTTGGGACCAAATTACCCGAAGGACTGCCCTTACCCATATCAGCCTGCCCACACTTTAAGATCAGCAAGAGGGGCCCTTCTCATTTGCCTACCTGTGAGAGCAGTCAGGTGCGCTACCACATAGATTTCATAATAGAGTTGGAAGGAGCCTACAAGGCTATCGAGTCCAACCCCCTGCTCAATGCAGGAAACTGAACTCCCATCCAAGTAACAACCAGGCCTGACCCTGTTTAGCTTTCCATGCTCAGACAAGCTGAGCCAGCGTGAGCCACAGGCCTGTATGGGAGAAGGCATTTTCAACAGTGGCCCCACACCAGGGATGGGGACTCGGACTCGAGGACTCGACTCGTGAGTCGGACTGAGTCCCCCCTCTGACTCGACTCGGACTCGAGTCCCAATATTTTTAATGGGACTCGAGACTCGACTCGGGACTCGAGACCAAGGACTCGTCAACATCCCTGCCCCACACCTCTGGAATAAGTTGCCATTGGTGGTCCGCCAGACCCATCTCTGCAGGCTTTTAAGAAGGTCCAGAAAACATACTACTTTACTCTGGCCTTCCCTTGATTACCGTATGTTTTATCGGACTAGGTTGTAGCTACATTTGTCTTTTGTAAGTTTTATTACATGCTGGTATTTGTTGTTTCTTAGAATGTTTGCTGCTGTTGCTGTTTTTATTGCTTTTTTTTACTCCTTTTATTTTATTTTTTTTAACCGTTTGAAATGCTGCATTGGTTTTTAATTAAGCGTTTTATGGTTGTACGCCACCTTGGGAGGGCTCCGGCCCTGATAGGCAGTCAAGAAATATTTTAAATAAATAAATTACATCCTTAAGAGGAAGCCATGGAAGATGGTGTGTGTGTGTGTGTGTGATGGTGCTGCAGCTGCCAGTTTTTTACCACCAGAAGAAGACAGCCCCCAGTTGGAACTAGTGGTGGCCACCAACAACAGCAGTATGGAAAACGTCCATACATTCCCTCAATTAAAGGGTAATATATGACGCAGCCCCTGCATTTCCTGAGCCTTAGATACTGACACCTATTTCTCAGGGGAGGCTGGTGACGCCCATTTCGGTGGGGCTCCTTATCCATTGCAGGTTTTATTTGGAGCTTTATAGGAGCTATCCATGGTGCTCCGTCCGTGGCGATGAACCAATTTTGGGGATGGAGTTCGGCCCCATGGATAGCTTCTATAAAGCTCAAAATACAAGCTGAAAAAACCTGCAGTGGATAAGGAGCCCCACCGAAGCAGGGAAAGCAGGCGTCACCAGCTTCCCCTGCTATTTCTGACACAAATGTCACTTTTCTTTTACTGAGGACTTACCACTTACTAGCAATGATAACAGGTGGACTGTGTCTGGAGAGAGGGCTTGTCTGTTGCCAGAACATCTGGAGGAGTGGTGCAGTACATTTCTGTGTAGCGTGTACACACCGCACCCCTCTGCCAGACCCCTGGCAGTGAGGGTTAAGCTGCTCAGAGACGGGTGGTGGCTCACACTGCCACCATGTTCCCAAGTGCAGTCCATTTGGCAGAATTGGATCTTTCGCAGTCCACCCAGCGACAGAATTGGATTTTGCGCAAATGTGCTCTTACGCACTTGCACAAATGCAAATTTGTGCAAATTCACGCTTCCAAAAATGTGCAAACCCCCCCCCCCTGCACATTTTCATGCTTTAGTCTATAGGGAGAAATGAGCATTTTGGGTCGGGGTTTTTTGTTTTTGTTTTTGTTTTTGTATTTTTCTATGATGAAATTTGCAGAAAATTACAGAAAGTAAAAATAATAAAAATAGAAAAATGATCCGCAAGTCCACAGAATCCGTGAGACTTGGGAAAAGCCGGTCCACTGTGGAATCCACCGGTCGGATTCATAGAAATCTGAACTCATCTGAATCTGTTTCAGATTTCTCTGACATCCATATATCTGTGTGTGTGTGAGAGAGAGAAAGAGCACTTTTCATGTGCATGCCTAAAGCTGGCCATTGAATACGGATTTCAGCCCACATTTCCCAGGGCCAAATATAATATCCTTTCCAATGGACCACATTTGCTCTCATGGGCCATGGACAGATTTTGCTTTTTCAAGTGGGTAAATTGTAAATCCACAGCAGAGGGAAGCCTCATTCAGAAATCAATGTATATATCACAGCACATTCATCTCCTTGCTGCTCTGTTGTTTTGTTTTAATTAAACCAGTTTGTGAATGACATACTCCATTGTTGTAATGCAACAATGGTCTCGTACAAACAGCTCACGTCCTTCTTAACCAACTCCTTCCCATTAAGGAAGGCAAAGGGCATATTTGGTTTCACAACCTACTAACATGTGAAAACAAAGCAAAACAAAAAAGGCATGATTGCAATTCCCTGCAAACAATATAGGCAATAAATATAGTAAATTACTGTGGTGTGTAAGACAATATACTAATGTTAACTGAAGCAATAGAATTAGAATACACTCTCCCTCTGGGAACATTTCTTTTGCACTCCCCCCCCACACACAAACACAACTTTTTTTTTTTAAAGAAGGAAGTTGAGCTTGGCTTGGTCATAAATAAATCAGTGTGTTCACTCTTGCTAGACTGGAATGACAGGTCTTCTAAGATAGTGCCTTTTGCTGCTCTTTGACAATTGCTCGCCACATGGCAACACTCATTTTACACCAAGAGGAGCTGTCTATTTAAAATACAAAGGCTCTTCAGAACTCATAGGAATCAGTACTCATCATCATCAGGCGATCACTCGTGACCGAGTAAGATTGTCTTCCGGGATAAAAGGAGGAAATTCTAAAGAAGATTGTGTAGACTCTAGCAATGGGTCCGTAAGTGACTGTGGAGGCCAATTCTAGATCCACACAGCTTCCCACAGTGAGGACACAGGCTACCAGATAGAAGATGGTCCTGTAAAGGATTCATTTGACGTGCTTTTCGCTTAGCACGTTTCTCCCTTTCACCTTGCACTCGGGCTTCTTCAAAGTCCATGGAACCTTTGTGAAAGGCCAACCTCCATTTAGATCGTTCATGGGCCAGAGCTTCCCAGTTTTCGATGTTTATATTGCATTTTTTTAGATTAGCCTTATGAATATCTTTAAACATATTGACCACCGATATTCCGCTTTCCATCCTTGAGTTGGGAGTAAAGTAACTGCTTTGGGAGACGGCAGTCAGGCATTCGAACAACATGACCGGTCCACTGAAGTTGGCGTTGAAGGATCATTTTTTCAATGCTAGTAGTCTTTGCTTCTTCCAGTACACTGACATTTGTTCGCCTATCTTCCCAAGTAATTTGCAGGATTTTCCGGAGGCAACGTTGATGAAACCTTTCAAGGAGTTGGAAGTGACGTTTATAGATAGTCCATGTTTCGCAGGCATACAATAAAGTTGGTAATACAATGGCTTCATAAACCAGTGTTTTGGTCTTCTTACAAATATCCCGATCCTCGAACACTCTATGTTTCATTCGAGAAAATGCGGCACTTGCGGAGCTCAGACGATGCTGGATTTCACTGTCGATGTTAGCTGTAACAGAAAGATAGCTGCCAAGATAGAGAAAATGATCGACATTTTCCAGTATTGTCCCGCCAAGCTGGATAGATGGCATCACCAAAGGATTGGCTTGCACTTGCTGATGAAGCACTTTGGTTTTTTGATGTTAAGTGAGAGACCAAGTTTTTCGTATGCTTCTGCAAAAGCATTTAGGATAGTTTGGAGATCGTCCTCTGAATGTGCGGAGACCACATTATCATCAGCATACTGAAGTTCCACAACGGAGGTTGTAATTACCTTACTTTTTGCTTTCAGCCTGCTGAGATTAAAAAGCTTTCCATCTGTTCGATATATAATTCCCACACCGGTGGGAAGTTTCCCCTTGACAAGATGTAAAACCATGGCGATGAAAATGGCAAATAATGTTGGGGCGATAACACATCCCTGTTTAACACCTGATCCCACTTTAAATGGAGCACCATGAGAGCCGTTGTTGTCCAAAACCGTTGCCGTCATGTTGTCATGGAGAAGTCGCAAGATATTCACAAATTTATTGGGGCATCCAATTTTCATAAGGATAGTCCAGAGAGCTGTACGGTCTACAGTATCAAAGGCCTTAGCCAAATCGATAAATGCCATATAAAGGGGTTGATTTTGCTCCCGGCATTTTTCTTGGAGCTGACGTGCAGTAAAAATCATGTCTACTGTCCCTCTAGAGGGGCGGAAACCATATTGAGTTTCAGGGAGGATCTCTTCTGAAATAGATAGAAGACGGTTTGCGAGAATCCTAGCAAATATTTTACCTGCGGTTGCTAAGAGAGAAATGCCCCGATAGTTTCCACAGTCTGTTCTATCACCCTTCTTAAAGAGGGTGATAATTATGGCATCCCTGAAGTCTTCTGGGATCTCTTCTCTTATCCAGATTTTTTCGATGAGTTTATGAAGATGTTGTACAAGTTCGGGCCCCCCTTCTTTAAAGATTTCAGCAGGAATCCCATCTGGTCCACTAGCTTTGTTGTTCTTCATTTGATTAATGGCTTTTTTACTTCATCCAAAGTGGGGAGTATTGCAAGTTCCTCTTTAATTTGTTTTTGCGGGATTTGCGAAAAAATCTCATTATTCACCTTAGACTTACGATTTAAAAGGTCATAATAATGCTCTTTCCAACGCAGTGCAATAGACTCTTTGTCTTTTAAGAGTTTGGTGCCATCTTTTGATTGTAAAGGGTTTGTACCATAGGTTTTTGGTCCATAAATGGCCCTTGTGGCCTTAAAAAAGCCCCGTGCATCATGAGATTCTGCAAGTTGTTGAATTTCTTCAGCTTTCTTTTTCCACCAAGCGTTCTTAAGTTCTCTTGTTCTTCTTTGGACCTCAGCCTTTGCGCTAGCGTAGGTTTTTTTCTTGGCAGCGCAGTTAATATCATTTTGCCATATTTGGAAGGCTTTCCTTTTTTGGTCAATTATATATTTAATCTCATTGTCATTTTCATCAAACCAATCCTGATGTTTCACTGATGAACCATCAGTGGTTCATGCCTTGGTCTCCTCTCGCCTAGACTACTGTAATGTGCTCTATGTGGGGTTACCCTGGAAGACGATTCGGAAGCTTCAGCTGGTACAGAACGTGGCGGCTCGCCTGATTAAGGGCAGCCGCCGGCGTGATCACATCACACCAGTTCTTAAGGAGTTGCACTGGCTACCAGTTGCTTGCCGAGCCGAATTCAAGGTGTTGGTTTTGACCTTTAAAACCCTACACGGCTCCGGCCCAGTTTATCTCAAGGAGCGCCTCCAGCAACATCAAGTAGGCCACTCAACAAGATCTGCCACAGACGGTCTTCTCCTTGTCCCTTCAGCCAGAGCAGCCAGGCTGGTGGGGACTAGGAAGAGAGCCTTCTCTGTGGCGGCCCCCACGTTATGGTACTCCCTAGTGACCTTCGCCATGCCCCCTCCATGATGACCTTCCGCCACGCATTAAAAACATGGTATTTCAGGCGGGAATATGGGGTGGGTTAGGATTTTAAAATATTTTTTATACTGTTTTAATTATTATATTTTATTGTATTGTTTTAATTGTACATCGCCCAGGGTGGGCGGGTGGCTGGCCAGATGGGCGATTAATAAATATAATAAATAAATAAATAAATAAATGTGTGCAGGACCTCACGCCCGCAGTGGAGGCTGGTGGCTCCAGTGTCAATGGGGCAGAGTATCCACTCCAGGTTTCAGTCTGAACTTTTAAGGAGCTCTCCATGGTGTTGAACCCTGTGTCCAGAATAGGTTCGGCACCATGGATGGCTCTTTTAAAGTCCAGACTGAAACCCGGAGTGGATGCACCACCCCACTGACATTGGAGCCACCAGCCACTTTTGCAGGCCCAGAGTCGCAGTCTGGCCCTCTGGGGTCCCAATTTGGCAAATGCCAAATGTAGACACTACTGAGCCAGACGGACCAGTGGTCTGACTCTGTATAACACAACTTTCTATGGTTCCTAACCTATGGGGAAGCAAAAGAGAGGTGCTCGGAAGGTTGGTCAAGAGAAGAGGTGGCTGAAGGAAGTGTGACAAAGCAGGAAACGGCCTGAAAATCAAGGCTCTAAGAAAACAAGTGGTAGAGTCATGGAATTGAAAAAAGGAGGGGCCAAGGGAAAAGTAGGTTTGTGTGGGAGCTATACATAGAGCTGGAGACCTGTTCGCAGGCTGCTCGGCAGTAAGGCAGGGGCTGCAGATTCCAGTGATAGTTAGCAACCGTGGAGGTGGTCACTTTAAGAATACCTGGTCTGAGCAGAGCAAGACAGGGCAGGAAAAATGACAGCAAAGCAATCTTGCCTAGTAACCCTGCAGGTCACGTAGGTAAGGTCAGTAGCCTCGGGATGGGGGGAATACTAATGTAATTGTGCATGCATATGCCAGGCCTGAAGTGTTATTTCCATATGTGATATAATCATCACTGGATATAAGGTTGGGAATTTCTTAACCTCTTGGAAAAGTCACCATTTTTTAATAGGTAAGGGCTCAGCACTTTCTTGACTGGTCTGCTCGTCCTAAATCACCTTTTCCCCCCTCATTAGTTATGACTCTGGGCAACAGTTGTCCCAGCCTTATTGTTTCAGCCCAGAACAGCTGTTGTCAACACCTGGGTGACATTCCCTTGCCTCTGTGTTTTTGTAATGTCAGGTATGACACCCTTTGTGTCTTTGAAGCCTTTGCTGAAACAGAATAAATACCCAGGGCTTCAAGCCCTCAGTGTTCCTCACCCAGGCAAAGGCGAGACCCCACGCCACTGCTGAAATCATTAGGTTCCTTGCCATACACTTGAAAGGTTCCATGCTGCTGGAATCACTGAAATGGGGAAGCAGAAATAGCCACTGGAAAAGAAGAGCTGGGTTTTGCCCATCCCTAGCTAGGGATTGTCTGACCATAATCAGAGGAGCCTAGTAGAAAGAAGGTCTGTAAGATTGAAATGAATGGATATTGTGCTCTCCTGAACTAACTGTACCACATAATATACAAGCTCAGCTTGAGCCTGGAAAATGTAAAGAAAAGGCCAAGACTCGGGCCCGCTGGCCCCACCTCATACACCTCTGGGCTCATTGGCCCCGCCCCCTCAGTTCAGGCCTTGCCGTGTTGAATCAGCGAAGTCCAAAAGAGAGTTCTACTCGCATTCGGTTGAACATGAGTAGAACTCTCTGCGCGATCATCTTAGAGCTATGCCTTATCAGGGTCCTGATGGCACGGAGAGTTCTACTTGCGTTCAAGCAAATGCATGCAGAACTCCCTTTCAGACCTTTCTGGTTCAACAGGGCAAGGTCTGAACTGAGGGGAGAGGGGCCAGCGTGCAAGGCCCTGGCCCTCCACCCACTTTAAGCCATCATGCAATTTCCTGAACAGGGCTTCTGTTATTTGCAAATAAGCTTACAGAGTTCCATAACCTATGTACTTGATATCTAGAATCATAGAATAGTAGAGTTGGAAGGGGCCTATAAGGCCATCGAGTTCAGCCCCCTGCTCAATGCGGGAGAACAGATGTGGGCTGCCCAGGCAGTCACCCATCCAAGCTCTGACCCGGCTCATACCTGCTTGGCTTCAGCATGTGGCCTGCATTTTGAGCTCTTGACGACACCTGCATTGTCAGCTATGGATGAAGGCGTTCCATAAGTGCATGAGGCACTTTCACTGTTACAGCCAGCTGCATAAACCAGCCTTCGCAACATGGCGCTCTCCAGATGTGTTGGAGTACAACTCCCATCCTCCCCACCAGCATGGGGGACGTAGTGGGTGATGTGGAGTTGTACTCCAACACATCTGGAGGGCAACAGGTTTGGAAAGGTAGGTATAAACCATGAGCCACCATGCCCATCTGTAGGTTCTTAAAAGGCAAGTTCTTTGTGATGGACATGCTTCCGGTTCATGCAACTTACTCCTATAAAGTCATACCCTCATTCCCTGATCATTCATCCATTCCCTAAGAGCCAAATCCTACACTCATTATTTTGAAGAAATACCAATTGCTTCCAGTGGAAACTGCCACCCTGGTGCAAGCTCTCTTGCCGCCTGAAGCGGGAAAGAACACGTGCGGCCACATCATGCCCTTTCCCCTGCCGCTACCACCCCCACTCCCTTCCCCCATCTCATGCCCCCTTACCTTTGCCACTGCTGTGCTGGCTCTATGGAACACAAGAACATAAGAAGAGCCATGCTGGATCAGACCAGGGGTCCGTCTAGTCCAGCAGCCACTTGTTCCAGCCATGCCGCTTTCAGCAAGGGCGGCAGAGGGTGGGCCACTGCTCCAGAGCGTCCCACCAGCCACTCTCTTGCTGTGGCCAATGCCACCATGGGAAAGTGGCTGGCGGGGCTCTCTAGAGCACCTGCTGGAGGAGGCAGGGGTCCTTCTGGCATGGATGGGGCTGAGTGGTACAATTTAGTGCTCCTCCCACTCTGGCGCCTGATGTGGGCGCCTCACCCAGCTTCATGGGCGGGCTAGCCCTGGAAACTGCATACAAGTGAGTTCCACTGGAAATTACATTGCTGAATTCAGGATGTTGGGGTCAAATACCTTTATATAAACTTTCCAATAAACTGAAATATACTTCCCATATCTTACCTTCAGCTATGGCTTACTACTAAATTACTAAAAGTCCCAGTTAAGAGTGCGTCTCTTGTTTTAACTGTTTTATTGCAGAACACACATTACATAATGTTCAGTGTCAATCTAGGGACAGGATGAATCTTATCTTATGAACAGATTAAGCTGCCTTGAACAGAGTCCAGTCATTCATTCGTTCATTTAAGTATTTATATACTGCCTTTCAGGGCTATAGATCCTTCTAAAGGCAGTTCACAAAATAAAATAAATCCTCATAAAACGAATTAAAAATAAGAAAAAAGTACAAATTCACAGTTCAAGCAAGCATCAGACAATTCAAGCAAATGGGCAGCAGTTAAGATAGCAGGAATGGTTTAAAATTATATTTTAATAGCACAGGCCAACCTCAGAGTGATCAGTTAAAAGCATCTGTAAACAACCAGGTCTTTAGAGTCTGCTTCAAAGCAGTCCGTGCGGAAGCTACTCTAACTAGCAGCGACTCCCCAGAATCTCAAGCCCGGGTCTTTCTCAACCATGCTACCTTGGTCCCTTTAAGTGAAAATATCTAGGTCTGAATCTGGGAAAATAAGCATACCAAGCTTATAAGGTGGCCATGTGTCCTCCTACGCTATATTTATTTAATAAATTTATTCACCGCCCATCAGCTAAAAGGCTCCCTGGGCAGTTTACAAAACAAAGAAATAAATAAAAGCAATCATCCTAAAACAAAAGCATCAACAATAATAACATAAAAATACAGACATATTAAAATATAACATGATCAAACCAAGCAGCCAACATAAATTCAATCCAGAGGTAGAGTGGCGATAATAAAATGGATAAAATCAGCCATTAAAATGTTGGGTAAATAAAAAGGTCTTCACCTGGTGCCTGAAAGAATGGAGGGTAGGCGCCAGGTGCACCTCTTTGGGGAGCTGAAAGATGGGGTGCCACAACTGAGAAGGCCCTTCCCCTAGTAGCCACCCTCCTAGCTTCTTTTGGAGAGGGCTCTCTTAGAAGGGCCTCCGAAGAGGACCTCAGGGTTCGGGCAGGCACGTATGGGACGAGGCGTTCCTTCAGATAACCTATAGAGGACAGTTCCCTGGTTGAAGGGCTATCAGAGGACATTCCTCAGTTTGAAAGCATCCTGTAGTTCAGGGGTAGACAACCTGGTTTTGGACTATAAGCCCCAGCCAGCATGGCCGATCATCAGGAACTGTGGGAGATGTAGTCCAAAACATCTGGAGGATGCCAGTGCCAGATTGCCTATTCCTGCTGTAGTTGAAGGGCTGTCCAGTCCAAGATCAAGAACCCTACAAAGGAGAGTAGTTAGCACCTGGACAGCAAGTCACCTGGTCACAGTCTTCCCTGCTATGGTGAGATATATCATATTTCAATTGAAATTACAGTAATTATTTTTTAAATATGCATCTAAATGTGAATCGATATGTATATCTATACATATCAATTAGCATATGCCAACGTTATGCAAATCAATGTCCTCTTTTATGGCAAAGCGTACATATCCTGTCTACCACTGAACTGCAGACCGTCCCCAAGTGAATAGATCTTCCAAATAAAAAAACAAGAAACCTCTGATTTTCCATACCTGCTTCCTTTGAGTGATGAGATCAAGAAGAAATATCTCATTTAAAGAAATGAAATACGGTACTTTCTCCCCTCCCCTTTTCTTTCTCCCGAAGCAGTGCAATGGCTTTGAAAGATTCTATTCTCAGAAAGGAACTGAAATAATTTTAAATGGGCCAATTTACATATTTCTAAAATAACTCGCTTCCCTTCACAACAGATCCTTTGCTGTCAGGGTTGTTTGAAATTGAGGTAAAATTATACCATAGATTAAATTCTCACAGCTGATGCATTTGTAACAATAATACTTAACTGTCTTTAACTCTTAAATAAAAATACAGAGGGATTCAAGCGGAGCAGAAAGAACATGTAATACTGGGATCACATTAACAACACCTTCTGATGGAGACATTTAGAACCAGCGTAGACAAAACACTAATTAGTATAACATGGTGCAAAGGTATAAAGAGGCAGCAGGGAGCATTAGAAGGTCTTTTCTCGGGCTAACCTTGCTTTATTCTCAGCTCTTTGATCCTACAATCTATTCTGTATAACTCATTAATCTGCATAGGTAACCAAATATATGTGAATATTTTCAAACTGATTCATTGAAACTGCAGATAGAACATCTTTCGATGAGAACACAAAAAAAACCCTGCATCAGCTCAGCGGCAACCAGCTGTCATTTCTTGTCTCCCAGAACTGTCTCCGTCGACAACGGCCATTCCACCTGGGTACAGCAGAGAAAGAGGTGAGACCATGAATCCCTTCCCACAGGGCTGGCGTCAAGGGTGGGCATGGCCAGGCATGCCCACACCCCAGCAGGACCCCCCTGGACTTGCTCCTCCTCTTCACCATTGCAACCTGCTTGTTCACCTGCCTCTCACTCTGGCCCAGACATTGGCATGATCATAGAATCATAGAAAAGTAGAGTTGGAAGGGGCCTACAAGGCCATCGAGTCCAACCCCCTGCTCAATGCAGGAATCCAGGTCAAAGCATCTCTGACAGATGTCTGTCCAGCCGCACCTTGAATGCCTCCAGACTGGGAGAGCCCACCACCTCCCTAGGTAGTTGATTCCATTGTCTTATTGCTCTGACAGTCAGGAAATTTTTCCTGATGTTTAGGTGGAATCTAGGTTCCTGTAACTTGAGCCCATTATTCCGTGTCCCTGCAAACTGGGATGAACGAGAAGAGATCTTTGCCCTCCTCTGTGTGACATCCCTTGATGGAGGAGGAGGAGGAGGAGGAGGAGGAGGAGATGTCACTGGCTACTTGCTCACTGCTGGTCAAGCAAGCAAGTGGTAGCACTGATGAGGATGGAGAGCAGTTGCAGCTGGTGATGTTGGTGGTGAGAAGGGAGACTCACCGTGGAAGGAGGCCCTCTCAGAAACCTGAAGCCTCCCTGCCAACTGTTTTGGCTCAGCTAGGACCAAGTGCCGTTTGGTTCCTCCTCTTCTAGAATTGTCTGTTTCCTGTAGTGACAATTCCACCCGGTCATCATGTAACAGTACCAAAGATTTGGTCCCTCGATTTGTGAATCTTCCTCTTCCCCACCCCATAACCTTTTTCTTTGGTATCTCAGATAGTAGAGCAGTGTTCTCCAACCTTGGGTCCCCAGATGTTTTTGGCCTACAACTCCCAGCATGCCCCAGCCAGCTATGCTGGCTGGGGCATGCTGGGAGTTGTAGGCCAAAAACATCTGGGGACCCAAGGTTGGAGAACACTGTAGTAGAGTAAGCCATGATTATGAAATGTAAATTTCCCTGTGTGCTTTGGCAGAAAGGTAGCATATAAATGCAGCAGATACAGGAATAAGTGAATAAAATGGCCATTTGATGTATATACCACCTTTCCGTCTATATATCATGCTGAAAGCAGTTTACATCTATTTAAAACGGCAAACAACAAAATAAGGAGGCTGCATTTGCTCTAGGGTAGCCACCTGTGAACTGCCCCAAAAGAGGACATGCCTCACTAAAAAAGAGGACAAAAAGAGGGCACCAATTTGCATAACATTTGCATATGTTAATTTATATGTCTAGATGCAAAATTAGAAGTAATTATCGTAAATTAAACAGAAATACAGAACATCTCACCATAGTGTGGAAAACTGAGACCAGGTGATGTCTGATGTCCAGGTGCCGTTGATGGGCAACTTCAAGGCCCAATTAATCCTTCCGATGTTTCATTATCTTTAAAACCAGAATCGGACTGGACAGCCCTTCAAGTAGAGGATGGCTTCAAAATACAGGGCAGTCCTCTGACAAACACTCAAATAGAGAACTGTCCTCTGTAATAGTGGACACATGGCAACCCTAAGAACAATAATTCCGGATTCTGGAGAGTCCTGGATTATTGTCTCAGATTATTGGACTGTTGTGGTTCATGCAGCTCTTTTACTCCCTGTTTGCTCTTCTCTGCTCTGCTCCTGCAACCTCTAAGCAAACCAGGAATGCTTGATCCTGGCTCACTGCATCCCTTACAAGTCAGAATTGCAAGCCAGGGTTTGTTCTTGGTTTTACTATTTCTGGCTTCTATGGGAGCAACAAGCCAGGATCTCTGGTTCGGACAACACACATACAAACCATTCCTGGTTTGTTTTACATTTGCAGGACAGGGGGGAGCAAACAGGCTGCAAATAAAAGTGGCTACATTCCTTACTTTTCTAGCATCAGCAACCACCTTGGACTTGAGGGATGCCAAAAACCAATTAAACAGGTAATATACCAATTAAACACACACACACACACACACACAAAGAGGTTTGGGAAAGACTGCGCTGGTTGACTAGTCCATAGATGCACATCTATGCAAACAAACTTTTCAAACCATATCTGTTAATGATGTAAGTATAGAAAATATTCCATTCATTAATTTAACTCAAAACAAACAGTGCTCCATGTTTTCACAAGTGCACCAGGAAAAAGCCCCCCCACCCCCATGTCTACTAATCTTGCGATGGAAGGCCTTGAAATATGAAATGTTGTTTTGACATGTTTGACATATCCTTTTCATCAATGCCAAAACAAAATGTCAACATTTTGCAATCGCATCCCCCTGCAAGGAAGAATTATGACGTCCGCTCAGTGACTAAACAACAGCTTATTGGGGAGACTTTAACAGGCTAGTTATTGATAATTGTTCCTTTAGTAGCTTTTTGCATGCTTTATCTTGCTTGGCTTTACACAGATCGGTAAAATATGTATTTACCTTTCAGAACCTAAATCAAGACTTCTTTTCTCCAGAGTCTACAGTGATTCCTTTGCTAAGCAAAGTTGTTAAACTGAGGCCTACACCGGTCTAACGGCCAGCTTCTGTGAACCACATGTCTAATGGCCCACAGCCAGAAATTTTGTGGCGGAGATCCTAAGGGTATATTATTAATTGGCTAAGTCAAGTGAGGCCTTTGGTTTAACTCGACAATTTGGCATTCTGTCCATGAGATTGTTTGTTTGTTTGTTTGTTTCCACTGTGAATATTAGTAATGTGAGCTAATGTACTGCCATGGCTACGATGACACTGAGTTATGAATCAGCAAGTCCCCAGTTTAAATCTCCTCTCTACCATGAGCAAGCCACCCTCTCTCAGCCTTAGTCCCCCCAATCTGCAATATAGGTAGAGCAGTCATAACAGTGACTTACCTTACAGGGTTGTTGTAAGGATAACAGCTAGATAACGCATGTGAAACACTTTGAACCCTTGAAAGCACTATACAAATGCATTTCTTGTTTTATCTATACAGTAATACCTTGGATTGAGAGCATAATCCGTTCCGGAACTGTGCTTGTAATCCAAAACACTCTTGTATCAAAGTGAGTCTCTGGTGGGCGTGAGCGGGGCTGATTTCGGCCCACTACGCCCGCTCGAGGTGAGCGGTTACATAGCCCTATACAGTACTTGTATTGCAAGACGTCGCTTGTTTATCAAGTCAAAATTTATTTTTAAAAAATTGCTTGTCTTGCAAAACGCTCTCAGACCAAGTTACTTGCAATCCAAGGTATTACTGTATGTCATTTTTAAATCTGGTTTTAAAATTTTGTATAATGTTTTTATTGTATATTGTATTGTGTGTTTTTATGGATTGTTGTGAATCGCCCAGAGAGCTTCAGCTGTTGGGCGGTAGAATAATAATAATAATAATAATAATAACAACAACAACAACAACAACAACTTGAGAGCCAATGTGGTGTAGTGGTTAGAGTGTTGGATTGGGAAGATCCAGGTTCTAGTCCCCACTCGGCCATGAAGCTCATGAGGTGACTTTGGGCCAGTCACTGATTCTCAGCCTAACCTACCTCACAGGATTGTTGTGAGGATAAAATGGATAGGAGGAGGACCATGTAAGCAGCCGTGGGTTTCTTGCAAGAGGGAAAAAAGGTAGGATATAACCGTAATAATAAATAAATAAACAAACTTGGTTGAACACTGAAATGTTAGCGTGAAACACAAATCTGTGTTTCAATTTCAAATACCAGCCCAACCCCCTGCACCTAATTTTAAAGTGGAGGACAGGAGAGATGTAAAGCACAATGCAGTATGATATCCTGGTAACCATCAGAGATAGCGGGACCCTCTTTGTCATCTTGGTTAACCCACAAGAATTTCTCACTTAATCACTCCCAGAAATGACTCCTTCAGTGGCCATTCCACCTAGTAATTGTGTAACTCTACAGTACCTAAACTTGCTTATTTTATTTATTAAATTTTATTCCGTCCTTTCTCCAGGAAACCCAAGACGGTGGTACAGGGTCTTTCTCCTCCCGCTGCCATTTTGTCCTTGTAACATAAAAACCCTAGTAGGTAGGTTAGCCTGAGCTTCAAGACCAACAATGGAATCACTACACCTTCTTTCCTGCCCTGCCCCTTTCTCCTTTGGTGTCATGTCTATTTTATTGGAAGCCATTCCGGCAGAGACTAGTCTATTTTCTTCTTTGAACAGAGGAATGCAAAGTGCTCTATATATCTGTGTATCTCAGTTCACCAGAAAAAGGACCCAGGATGGTGCCATGCACACAGAAGCAACTTTCATTTTCAATGACTAGGGGTCACCAGGGGCCCCATCCCTGGAGTGAGCCTGAGTGTACTTCCTTATTTTAAGAACATAAGAACACAAGAAGAGCCTTGCTGGATCATAGCAAGGGTCCATCTAGTCCAGCATTCTGTTCACACAGTGGCCAACCAGCTGCCCATGGGGAAACCCACAAGCAGGACATGAGTGCAACAGCACCCTCCCGCCCATGTTCCCTAGCAACTGGTGTACATAGGCATACTGCCTCTGATCCTGGAGGCAGCATATAGCCATCAGGTCTAGTAGCCATTGATAGCCTTCTCCTCCATGAATTTGTCCAATGCCCTTTTAAAGCCAACCAAATTGGTGGCCATCACTACATCTTGTGGTAGCGAATTCCATAGTTTAACTACCGTATGTGCTGTGTGAAGACGTACTCATATATAGGTCCATGATTTCCCGTCAATACTCGGGGGGGGGGGGAGAAAGTGTTGTACTTGGGAATACCATAGAGCCTTTCTCCACCTTTGGTGCTGGGTGGTATGATGCTGACAGGTAGCCTGCAATGTGTACCCGTGCTTAGTGAAGCACTGGGAGTTATCCCAAGCTTCCTGTCAGGAAACAAGTCCTCCCCACATACATAGCACACCAATCATAATGATGGACATTTTGCTTGTAAATAATACAAGCAAATAGTACATCTTGGTTCATTTGGAGTAGGAAAGGGTGGGGGTGTGGCGGGCCAGCCAGCCCCCCCTTCCTCCACATTTATACCCCGCCTTTTTCCCCTGCAAGGAACCCAAGGCGGCTTACATAATCCTCCTCCTCCTCTCCATTTTATCTTCACAACAACCCTGTAAGGTAGGTTAGGCTGAGAGTCAGTGACTGGCCCAAAGTTACCCAGTGATTTTCATGGCTGAGCGGGGACTAGAACCCGGATCTCCCGAGTCCCAGTCCAACACTCTCACCTCATGTTCCCTAAGCCACTCTTACCTTCCTAGGCCTTAAATTAGACACACACACACACACACATATATATATATATATATAATTAATTTTTATTTAAATTTTAACATAGCTTATACTTGATCTGCATCAGAATGATGTGGAAGAATCCCAGCTTGGAAAAGTGGGCTGTTCCACCTCACACTGCAATTGAGGGATAACAGTTTTGAATGCACCCCCACTTAAACAAAAACAACCCCCCCCAAAAAAAACCAAACCCAAATGTCCTGCAACTCAGTAATTAGCTGGCTAGGGCATGCTAGGAGTTGTAGGCCAAAAACATCTGTGAACCCAAGGCTGGAGAACACTGCACTAGCATATTGGGCTTGGTATACATATACACACCGCTGATAAAGAGTATAGTCTCAGACCCCTTGAAGTTAATAGTGAGGTAATTAAGCTTAGATATGGACTACCTGTATTCCAGCCTCTAGCTGCCGAGCACATGACCAAAATGTGGCTCTTTAGGAGAGATCTGTGCAATGTTGCATACCAATTTGTGGGTACGTTATAGTGTGTTTGGGGGAGGGTGAAAATGTCCCTGAATGATTAGATTACACTTTAGGGGTGGGTGAATTTTAAGAATTTTCATGGGGTGGGCTTACCGTTAACTATGAGGTGGCCGAAGGTTTATTCCCCCCCCCCCAGTCATTTCCAGGGGCATTCTGTCCCAGCAACATGCCTGAGTTGCCATGCTGCCACAAGGCTTAATTTATTTTATTTTTTGAAAAGGAAAGAACAAACATACCTTGGCAACCTCATATTTAAAGGTAAGGAACCCTTCCCCAAAATTCACCTGCTTCAAAATGTCCCCCACTTTCATGAGGCAGGGGGATATTCAGCCCAGCTTTATCATATTAGTTTCAGCTGCTGTATTTATTCTGGGAATGGTTCTTTTCATCTTTGTTTTATTTTATTGCTTTATCCTATTTGTTGATAGCTGCATCAAATATCAAAAATTTGATAGGAAGCCAGGATATGAATCATTTAAATGAATAAATAATGAAAGAGGTCCTTCTCGGTGGTGGCACCCTACGGTGGTGGCACCCTACTTATGGAATGCTCCCCCTGTTGCCTACCCTGATGCCTTTTCAGCTCCAGGAAAAGACCTTTTTATTTTCCCAGGCCTTTTAATTCTCGATTATTATTTTTAAAATGTGCCTTTTATCTGCTCGTCTATCTTTTAGGGTTTCTTTTCTTTTCCTTTTTTTTTTTTTTACAGTTCTCAGTGGTTTGTATTGTCTTGCATTGATTTAACTTATAAGCTTGCCTGGAAATATTTATATTGAAAGGTGGCATATGAATGTTTTAAATAAAGAAAAGCTTCCCACCCACAAATCACTTTGTCCTGTCGCCACTGCCAAGTCACCCTTCCTCAGCCTTAATTCCCTATTTGTAAAATGCAAGACATAATGATCTTCCATAGGGTAGTTTTGAAGCATTAAAAAAGAAAGAAAGAAAGAAAGAAAAAGTTTAGAAAGCACACTGCAAATTTAAGGACTATATATAAATAATAGCCATAGCGGGGCAGTGCAGTCCTGTGAGGGTGCCCGCAACCCTCTGAACCCAAAGGATTGCAAGCATCCTATGCAGGCTGGGAGGAGCGCGGCAGACAGGATCTCCGTTGCGCTCCCCTTGCCGTCAGCAAAATTCTAGATGGCCCATTTCAGCTGTCTAGATGCTTTTCATTACCTTGTGAGGAGGAGAGGCTGAGGCACCACCTGGATTCCTCAGAATCCGGCAGAGCCTTGCTCCTCCCTCCCTGCCCCCAGGAACACCCCCCCCCCACGGGGGAACTGAAGATGGAAGATCATCTTCAGTTCCCTGCATAGGATTGCGCCCTAAACCCTTGTCACACCAAACCAACTGTAGCAGGCAGGGGGAAATAGAAATCCCTATTTCTTGCAATTATTGTGAAGCCTCTCCTATTGATTGGGAATTTTAGCATCTGGCCCAGCAATAAGGGTACTATGGAAACTTGGGGGTGGGGTGGAGTTTATTTATTCATGTTATAGATTTCATAGATCATAGAATTGGAAGGGGCCTACAAGGCCATCGAGTCCAACCCCCTGCTCAATGCAGGAAACTAGAGGAGGGGTCTCCCATCCAAGTAACAACCAGGCCTGACCCTGCTTAGCTTTCCACGCTCAGACAGACAAGCTGAGCCAGCATGAGCCACAGGCCTGTATTATTTATTATATTTATACCCCGCCTTTTTTCCTGCAAGGAACTCAAGGCGGCTTACATAATCCTCCTGCTCCTCTCCATTTTATCCTCACAACAACCCTGTGAGGCAGTTTAGGCTGAGAGTCAGTGACCCAAAGTCACCCAGTGAGCTTCATGGCTGAGTGGCAGGGAGGCCGGTGACTCCCTATGTCAGTGGGGTTCCTCATCCACTTCAGCTTGTGTTCTGAGCTTTATGGGAGCTATCCATGGTACTGTAATCCATCCCCACAATAGGTTCACCGCCATGGAGCACCATGGATAGCTCCTATAAAGCTCAGAATACAAGCTGCAATGGATAAGGAGCCCCACTGACATAGGAGTCACCAGCCTTCCCTGCTGAGTGGGGACTAGAACCTGGGTCTCCCGAGTCTCAGTCCAATACTCTAAACACTATGCCACACTGGCACTCACAGTATTTAATGTGTTATTTATTGGATCAACAAATGTTGACACAGTGTTTAATGTGTTATTTATTGAATCAACAAATAAATCATAAGACACAAGGTGTCAGGCCCGAGAAGTCCTTCATTCAGATGTCACAAGTCCTTTCTTTCTTTCGTCTTTCTTTCTTTTATTGTCTTTAAACAAAAAAGGAAAAAAAATCATTTATACTGGGGCAGGCTATGTAGAAGAGACAGAAAAGTATTTTTGGAAGACAGCAGAGCAAATGTATATTTAGCATCCACAAGACTAGGAAAATAATTTATGTATTCAAGAAAGAAAGAAAAGGGGGGAAAACAAATAAGATTGAAATGAGAATCCAAGCCAATCAATTACATTCTTTTTTTAATTGTGCGGGGGAATGTTCTACAAGTGACAACAGCCTATTCTATAACCCAGAGCTTCATATCAAATAACATTTACCAAATGTAATGGTTTATGAGGTAAAAAAGAAACTATAACACAACACATCCACTTAAAAGGCACTAGGAGGTTGCGGTTTTCAATTAAACATTGACTATACCCAAGTACTTGGCTGTGAATGAAAGCTGTCCCCACCCACTGAGAACTGAAATGGTGCCCCTCTTGGCTCTGCTCAGAATGTAGGTTAGGACAGTAAAAAAAACAAAGAAAGAAAAGAAGAAACAAACAAAAAAAAAACAAAGAAAGAAAAGAAACCAAAAATAAACTTTTGAAAGGTTGATGATGTTGCACTAAACTGTAAGCTGGTGTTTGGTGGAATAGCCAGGTGACCTCTTCACCATCTTTAGTTTCCATACATGGTGGGGAAAGGTAGAGGAGGTGCGGGGTGGACAAGCACCAAAAGTCATTGCATAAGTCAACCTCCAGTCTACATTTGTGGGGGTGGAATCACCACCATATGGTAACCCCGTCCCCCTCAGTATTCATATGGTGCATTGCTATATGGAGACACCATAAGCAATGCTGTAGCAAAACATTTGGAGGTCTCCTGTACCTCCATTTGTACTTTTTCAAGTCAGCTGAGCCACTTAAAGACAACAACAACAACAACAACAACAACTTTATTTATGCTCAGTGATAAACTTCACATCAGATGAAGTAGTCAATGGACAAATCCTTCTATCATAATCGAGTCCTTCTTCTGGGACCTAGTACAGCTGTGTCACACTCTGTTTCTGGCCCTGGAGAAAGGCCTGATCCTCTGTTATTTAGTGATCTCATCTCAATTTAAAAATTGCAGCCCCCATATACATTTTTTTTTTAAAAAAAGAAAGCTCTTACTGAGTCACCATATGGTAACTTTTGCCCCTCCATATTTACATGTGAAAGCACCCCATACAGGGGCATCATACACAGAGCTGTAGCAAAAAATAATAATTGGAGACCTCCTGTAATAAGTCAGATGATATGTTACAGGAGGTCTCCACATTTTTTATGCTGAATGATGAAGCAGCCCATTGACAAACCCTTCTGTCATGTCAACTTTGGAATGTATTAGTCAAGCATCCATTATACAAACTGTTCTATGCGTCTAATTTTAAAACAATGGAAATGTGGAAGCTTTTCTCACTCAGTGGAATGTAAGCCTACCAATTCCCAATCACAGAATAAGATTTTGCCATCTTTAAGAGATTAAAACCAATCCAAGCATGCATTGTCAATCTGGCACAAACCCATCATGTTCCTGCATCACAGACATACATCTCTTGTTGGTATGTGCCAACTTCCAAAGCACTTATTTACGAGAGCAGCAAGATGTCGGTTCACGTATGCATATACTCACTGACTTGATTATTTATTTGTTAGATCTATATTGCACCTTTCCTGTGGGATGCTGAAAGAAGTTAACACAAAATTTACAAAAAAACACCTCTACTTGTGGCACCGTAAAGACTAACAAATGTATTATGGCATATACTTTTGTGGGCTACAGTCCACTTTATCAGAAATTTCTGCTGTAATACAGGGGTGTTGAACCTTTTTCAACCCAAGGGCCGAATTCCATTTCAGAAAAGCTCTTGAGGGCTGCGGTCTAGGGGTGGGTGGGGCCAAAGGTAGAATGGGTGTGGCCAAATATACCAGCATATTTTAGCTTAAAGCTCCTACTGCCAGCAACTAAGCCTTATGAGAGGCATTTTTAAAACACCAGTTTTAAAAGCACTCCACTGGCTGCCAATCAGTTTCCGGGCAAAGTATAAAATGTTGGTTATTACCTTTAAAGCCCTACATGGTTTGGGTCCAGGCTACCTACGGGATCGCCTTCTCCCATACAATCCACCCCGCACACTCAGGTCCTTTGGGAAGAATTTACTTCAGTCAGCCAAAACTAGGCTGACGGGTACTACCCAGAGGACCTTTTCTTCTGCTGCTCCCAGATTATGGAATGGCCTGCCGGAGGAGATTCGTCAGCTCACCAGTCTTTTGGAATTTAAAAAAGCCATAAAGACTGATCTCTTCCGGCAGGCCTATCCGGCGGAATTTTAGGTTGCCTTTAAGATGTTTTTACGATGTTTTAATGATGTTTTAATGATGTTTTTTATGATATTTTTAATATGTTTTAAGATGTTTTAATAGTATGTATTGTGTATTTTATATTTTTGTTGTTCCCCACCTCGATCTAGACGGAGAGGCGGGTAAGAAATAAAATTTATTATTATTATTATTATTATTATTATTATTATTATTATTATTTCATCCATTTAGAATGGGGGATGACAACGACTGCACAAACGCTGGGAAACCAAACAAGTGATGGTTGGGGGAAAGGGGGTTGGGCCAGGGCAGTGTTCCTCAACCTTGGGTCCCCAGATGTTTTTGGCCTACAACTCCCAGCATGCCCCAGCCAGCATAGCTGGCTAGGGCATGCTGGGAGTTGTAGGCCAAAAACATCTGGGGACCCAAGGTTGAGGAACACTGGGCCAGGGGAAGGGTGGGTGCATGGTCCTCTGGGAGCCTTAGAGGGCAGGGCTGGGAACCCAGGCCTGAGGTTTTGCACCCCTGCCATGATAAACTGGTTAAGGTCGCAACCCTATAGCGATGATCGTGAGCCCCCGAATTCGGAGGCCTACGCTCATTCTATGCAGGGTGGGAGGAGCGGTGGAGGCATCTTCGCCTCCCCATCCTCCGCCTTGCATTTTGCACTGGACAGGCTTTCTTGCCTGTTTAGCGACAGCGTTTCAGAAGGGGACGGAAGGAGGCTGGGGAGGCCTCCGGATAACAAGTATCCTGGCCTCTCCAGTCTCCTCCCCACCCACCCACCCACCCACCCCTCCCCTCCCCTCCCCTCCCCTTTCCCCCTCCCCGAGGTCGCTTGGAGAGGCAGCCGGCATGGTTCTTTCTGCACCAGCTGCGTGGGGAGGGGGGGGGGTCAGAGCTCCGATTCCCAGCTCTGAGGTCAGAGCACTGTTTCCAACCTCGGATCTGGGAATCCAAAATATCCCATGACGCCGTCTAGGGGCCATAGGATTGCTACCTAAGTCTCTAATGGTGCCTCTAGACTTTCCTGTTCTTTTCCTTTTGGTGCAACAGACTGACATGGCTACCCTTCTGGGGAGGGGGGATATTACCACTGCTGCTATAATAGTTGCAACAATCCAATACCGAAGAATCATCGCATGAAAAGTTACTCTTGATGGAAAATTAAGAGAGCAGCTGGATGTGTCCCCTCCCTTGGCTCCTGTCAGTTAAAGGTCTTTCAGCTGCAGCAGCTGCAGTGATGGAAGATGGCTCTCCTAGGCCTTCCCTTTGCTGCTGACAGTTGATAGTCTTTATCAGCTGGTGGGTTTCTGTACTGCCTCCAAAGTCTTGTGCTTGAGGAGATGTCAGGTGATATGAAAGACTGGAGCCTTTGAACTGTGATACAGAGGTGCTTTACACATGAAAGCTATTACTTGAAACTGTAGCCATGAACATGCATTTTCTGAACGTACCCTTCATAGCAGGTCAAAATGTGCTTCACTCCAAATGTTATGTAACTGATTCAGCGGCTGCATTATTACTTCTCTTTCTAGCTACGTGTATCTTTTCAGGATACAGCTGCAAGGTGCTGAATCCAAACCTTGTATTTTAATTATATCAGGTTCTTGTCACTGGAATCTCTTTTAACAAAGTCACTCAGAATGGGCACTTCTTTCTAATGTCCACATCTAATTTTTGTGGAAAAGTCCATCCTTGCCTAACAAATAACCTTGACTCGTATGTGAGTATAGCGTTTTTTCTCATCTAACCAATTCTGTGTTCCTAGTTTCAAATTTTAAAGAGCAAAAATAAAAATGATCCCGATCATAGAAATAATGTTTAGAAATATGACTTATGTAAACAATTAATCAGGTAGGACAGAACATTCATTCTAAATTTCTGAGTGGAAGACGTTTTACAAATCAGGAAGCAAGAGAAAATGTTGAGTAGAATTTACTTCATTCAATAGACCCTAAGAAGGAGCTCAGATGAAGGAATAGCAAACAATTATGTTCTCAGTTGTACACTGGCAGTGTAATCAGCAAAGGTTTTCCAAAGGCACTTCCCTATTTTCTTAAAAAGATGTCCATCTTTAAGACATCTTGCATTCAAGTTAGATGGGGTTGTTTTTTTTTGGTTTTTTTTTTTAAAGGACTATGTGTTGCATGGTATATCAATAATTTATATAAGATGTATATACTTGCAAAATTAAGGATATAATAAATATCTTTTGTAGAAACAGATGATGTCTTTAAAATGTAGATACACAATACTATAAAATTTCATACCAAGCATGATAGAAAACAACAGAATCTAAATTACTGCTGGCAAATTAAAAACAGTTCTCAGCTGCAGAACTGTTCAAGAGGAGACAGTTGGAAATGGAACATTCGATATTCCACTCTTATAAAAAGCTAGCCCATTGCAAAGACTTTCCCATACTTCAATTCTACTGATGCTACCTTTTTAGTCTCCCAGGGGATAACTTTTCCCTCTCAAAATGTTTTGAGGTTTCCAAATAGAAGAGGAGAGGAAGAAAGAAAAACTATCTGTCTCTCTGGAATTGAACCTCAAAGGCTTCTTTGACACAAGTGTGATCTTGACCACGTGAACATGTTTTCCATTCCCCTTCCCAAAGCTAGCTTAAAACAGACATGAACACACTAGCCATTGGATGCAAATGTCTTTGTTAACTTGATGGTTTGCAGATTTCAGAGTTGCCCTCCCGCCCATCTCTCCTAAAAGTGAAATGATACATTGTAATTTGGATGATAATTTTGTTTTGATGATCTTAATTGATAACAGACAAAGGGATAACAAAAACCTTTGGTGATCCCCCCCCTTCTACAACATATGATATAGCTATTTCCCCCACCCTTTGGTAAACATCTGCACATAATAAAAGGATGTTGCACTAAAACTGCATTTCCTTTACCTTCACTTAGGACGTTTGTACAATAATCCTGGTTCAGGAAAAAATGAAGTTTCCTTGCGTAACTCAGAGATTCTTTACTTTTCCCTTCAGTGCTTGAGGTGACAATTATAAACCTATCTGCCCATTTTAGTTTGAATGACATCAGAGGAAGTTCTTCCACACCCTTCATTGTTATCATTCCAACCTCCCCTATTTAGATATTGCACACCACAATTAACTACTTTTACTTTTAAGGGCAGAGAGGGGGCCCTCAAAAAGGTGCTCACATATTTAGGTAAGATGGAAAACTTAGTATAAATCTTTCTCCCATTTACATCAAATAATATGCTGGCTTGTTTGGTTTTATTTCCATTTTATTTATTTTTAAGGGACATTTTGTTCTCTCTTAATTGCTTGATTCTACACAAATACTTTGTCAAGGAGCCTCACTTCTTTGTATAGGCATGTAAATCAAAAGAGACCAAGAACTGTTCAGACCTGCAACATCTATGTTGTGCTAAGGTACCTATTCATTCAGTTTATCAGCTATAAAAATAATTGCATTGTGCTGTAGACTCCCACTTCTTAAAAGAATTGTTAATAGGATCCAAGCGCTTACAAAAAAACAACAAAAGAGACACACAATACCATGCTGTAATAAGAATTTCAACTCCTGTGAAATCACTAATGTAAATGTTAGTAATAATTACCTTTAAAGAAAAAAAGTAAAAGTACATACACCTTCTTTTTCTCTCTCTAGTCTAGCCTATTATCCCTGGATGGGGAAAAATTGAGTTATCTGTGTTTTAAAGAGATATGTATCAGAATCAGCACAGAAAAAGTAGCAACCCAAATGATCAGGAGGCTGGAGTGACTCCCCTACGAGAAATTATTACGTTTGGGGCTTTTTTGTTTAGAAAAAGGGTCAGTAAGGGTGGACATGATAGAGGTATACCCAATTCTGCATGGTGTGGAGAAAGTGGGTAGAGAAAGGTTTTTCTTCCTCTATCATAATACTGGAACTTGGGGTCAACCAATGGACCTAAATTCAGGACAGCCAAAATGAAGTACTTTTTCACACAGCACTAGGGCAGCTACCCCATCTTCTGGGGAGAAGAAGGGGAGAGGTTTATTGTCTTCAAGCTTTGCTTGAAGGGCTTCCCAGAGACATCTGTTTGGGGGAAAGGAAAGCTGGACTACAAAGAGGGTGCTGGACTAGATAGCCCTTTGTTTGGTCTGATCCAGTAGGGCTCTTCAAGAGGCATTCAGAGATTCAAGAGACATTCACAGAGCCAGTGTGGTGTAGTGGTTAGAGTGTTGGACTGAGGAAACCCAGGTTCAGATCCCTGCTGAGCCAGCCCAGCTCACTGGGTGACCCTGGGCCAGTCGTTATCTCTCAGTTTACTCCATCTCACAGGGTTATTGTGAGGATAAAATGGCAGGAGGACAACCACGGACACTACCTTGAGCTCAGAGGATGAAAAGCGGAAAGTAAGTATAATAAATAAATATAACTATTCTGTGACAGCATAACAGTAATTTGAAAAGATTGCCACATATCTAGGGCCTATCTCAGGTCTATTTATTTATTTATTATATTTATACCCCACCTTTTTTCCTGCAAGGAACCCAAGGCGGCTTACATAATCCTCCTCCTTCTCCTCTCCATCTTATCCTCACAACAACCCTGTGAGGTAGGTTAGGCTGAGAGTCAGTGACTGGCCCAAAGTCACCCAGTGAGTTTCATGGCCGAGCGGGGACTAGAACCCGGATCTCCCGAGTCCCAGTCCAAGTTACACTCTCAGCACTACGCCACACTGGCTCACCTTTCTAATAGCTGACGAAGCTCCTTTTTTTCCTGACTGAAACTTGGATGCACGCTTTGCTTTTGATACTCCAAAATTCTATTTCCAAAAAGCTCCCGGGGGGGGCGCATGCCAGTGGTGGGCGGGGCCAAAGGCAAAAAGGGTGGGACAAAAGGGGCAGGGCCGAAATGCCAGCGTATTTTAGGTTAAAGCTCTTACTGCTCGTAACAAAGCCCTTATGAGAAGCAGTTCAAGCTTCAAGAATGAAGGGAAAACTGCACAAAAGCCCATGGCCTCCAGTCTCTTTATCCTCCTTCATTTAAGCTCCTTACATTCCTTGCTGCCTGATTTGTACGTATAGCCAGACATGGCAGGATGGAACATGGCACTTGAGACATGGTTCCCTTGTCCCTGAGATCTAGATTCAGTTCTTCTATGCTAGTGTTCTCCAACCTTGGGTCCCCAGATGTTTTTGGCCTACGACTCCCAGCATGCCCCAGCCAGCTATGCTGGGTAGTGTCCGTGGTTGTCCTCCTGCCATTTTATCCTCACAATAACATCTGGGGACCCAAGGTTGGAGAACACTGTTCTATGCACTCTGAAGACCAGAGACTTAACTCATTTGCTCACATATATTCTTCGGCCTGTAAATCCTATCAGCAACACAGGCTCCCTGTGTCCCTGGGATCTTAATATCCCTGATTATTACAGGGACATTGTCCCTCCCTCCTGCCACAACATCCTGATAGCTCCTTCTGCCTGGGCATAGCATATGACAGTCACAGATATCATCAGAGGATCTTCTCCTGGTGGTTTCACATGGACCTCTGGTTCGATTGGAGTCCACCATGAGAAGAGCCTTCAGAGTGGTGGCTCCACTTCTATGGAACTCCCTGCCTCTGGAGGTCAGGCAGGCTCTGACACTGCTGTTTTCGGCGCCTGCTGAATATGTCTTTGTTTTGGGAAGCCTTCCTTGCTGACCAGCCACGGTGTTAATGTTGTTCTGCTTTTAATGCATTGTTTTTGTTCTTTTATCTGTTTTTACCTTATTATTGTTCACCGCTCTGGAATCTTTCTAGATATGGAGCGGTATGCAAATGCTGTAAATAAATAAATAATAAATAAAATAAATATGCCAGGAATAATGAAGGAACCCTTGGACTTGAAACTCTTGAGAGAGTAGGTCACACACAGCAGCCGTAGGCAACCAAGTCCCTTCAGATGTTTTGGCCTTCAACTCCCAGCATTTCTGACCATTGACCATGCTTTGGGAGTTGAAGTCCAAAACATCTGGAGATCTCCTTCTGCCCACCCCCTGGCTCAAGTTACAACTCTCCCTCCCTCCCAGCCTGGTCAGCTCACTGCTCAGAATGTTGTTTGTTCTGTTTTAACATTGCTTCTGGCTGGCTTCAACAAATCTCACAAGCTCTTCTGAGATACAAGGAAATGGGTTTGCATGCACATCCTCAAGCACGATTTTCAATTTAGTCACAGTTTTTTCACTTATGGTAATGGGCACAGTAGCCCAGCCTGGGCTACTCTGGGCCTGGGTAAAATGTCCCCTTTCCCCTGCTTCCATGTTTGGACCCCATCTCCATTCTCTGCCCCTTCAGTGTAAACTCTGAGCTAGCCTGAAATCCTATAAATCAGGCTTAGAACATGGAACCTTGTAGAAATCTAACTTCCGTGCCATTAAACCTATTACTGGAAATGAATCATGATTTCCGGCAACCACAACAGTTTTCACCAAGCATGGATAAACGGCAATCCAGTGGAAAGCCTGGTCTGCTTCTTTCCCACTGCAGTCATTAGGATTCAAGAGCTTAACTCTGCACTTAGTCCCCATTGATTTGGATGTGAATGAAACTTGATTGCCATTCTCTGGATTGTGCCCATAAAGGCAGCAATCCAGAAAAGCATCTTCTTCACCATATCTGTGTACTCAGCTGGGTTTTGTGAATATGATTTGGCACGGGATCAACCCCCACCCCACTATACCAGAAGCTGAAATGGTGGAGAAGGAGAAGCTTGAAAACATGTTGGTATATAGTATATAGATATAAAAATAGCAGCTATGTACAAGCAAGGTGTTTCATACAGGTAAACCAGCTTACTGAATTGTAACCAGTGTGCAGAATAAATACGGTAACCTTTGTTATTGTGGTCTGTCTGTTTCCAGCTCTTTCCCACATGACCTGATAGAAGCGTGGAAGTTTTGCACAAACACACCCAACCACAAACCTAGCTTGAACCAGAAAGATTGCTTCTGGGACATACACAAAATAACAGCTGGAATATTGGGTCATTAATTGGTTAGATTAATCGATTAAAGCAATCTGAATGATTACAAAGGTGCCCTGTAATTAATTTGTCTGCAAATTTTTAAAGTTATTTTGACACAAGCATGTATTGTAACACACACACACACACCTGGAGGTGGCAAGTATTTTTTTTAAAAGAGGCAATCTCTCCAGTGTCAGAGGGAAAGAGGAATGGCCCTTCTAAGGTGATGCCTCCTGCAATACATGGTTGCATCACCTAAGAACAAAGTATGCTCTTTTTCCCCTTTAGAACAATTGCTTTTTGTGAACAGGCGAGGGCTGAAGTCTTAAACATGCATACTAGGGCAGCCTTCCTCAACCTGGTGCCCTCCATATATGTTGGATTACAACTCCCATCATTGCCAGCCAGCAGTAGCTGGCTGGGAATGATGGCAGTCATAGGACAACACATCGGAAGGGCACCCGGTTAGGGAAGGCTATTAATTAGGGAGTAGATCCCTAATTGGACACAATGGGTTGGATCTGGATTTAGTCATGCTTAGAGCAGACCCATTGAAATCAGTGAGACTTAAGTTAGTCATGTCTAACTTTTCCCATTGCTTTCAGTGGGTCTACTCTAAGCATGACTAAGCCGACAACCAACCCAGTGGGACTTATGTGTCAGTAAACACGTGTGGGATTATGCTGTTAGTTGATTGACTGATTAATCAACTGAAAATCATATAATTAACCAACTAGGGCTGCAATCTTATATATATCAGGCGATCACTCGTGACGGAATTTCTCGGGAGGTAAGAAAAACTCACACTAGTACTGTGAGGAATCTTATCACACAGCTTAGTGAGGACACAGGTTAAATGCTTAAAGTAGCAATTTTCCTTTCATTGGTTTTCAAAGTCCATGGAACCTTTGTGAAAGGCCAACCTCCATTTAGATCGTTCATGGGCCAGAGCTTCCCAGTTTTCGATGTTTATATTGCATTTTTTAGATTAGCCTTATGAACATCTTTAAACCTCTTATATTGACCACCGATATTCCGCTTTCCATCCTTGAGTTGGGAGTAAAGTAACTGCTTTGGGAGACGGCAGTCAGGCATTCGAACAACATGACCGGTCCACTGAAGTTGGCGTTGAAGGATCATTTTTTCAATGCTAGTAGTCTTTGCTTCTTCCAGTACACTGACATTTGTTCGCCTATCTTCCCAAGTAATTTGCAGGATTTTCCGGAGGCAACGTTGATGAAACCTTTCAAGGAGGTGGAAGTGACGTTTATAGATAGTCCATGTTTCGCAGGCATACAATAAAGTTGGTAATACAATGGCTTCATAAACCAGTGTTTTGGTCTTCTTACAAATATCCCGATCCTCGAACACTCTATGTTTCATTCGAGAAAATGCGGCACTTGCGGAGCTCAGACGATGCTGGATTTCACTGTCGATGTTAGCTGTAACAGAAAGATAGCTGCCAAGATAGAGAAAATGATCGACATTTTCCAGTATTGTCCCGCCAAGCTGGATAGATGGCATCACCAAAGGATTGGCTTGCACTTGCTGATGAAGCACTTTGGTTTTTTTGATGTTAAGTGAGAGACCAAGTTTTCGTATGCTTCTGCAAAAGCATTTAGGATAGTTTGGAGATCATCCTCTGAATGTGCGGAGACCAACATTATCATCAGCATACTGAAGTTCCACAACGGAGGTTGTAATTACCTTACTTTTTGCTTTCAGCCTGCTGAGATTAAAAAGCTTTCCATCTGTTCGATATATAATTCCCACACCGGTGGGAAGTTTCCCCTTGACAAGATGTAAAACCATGGCGATGAAAATGGCAAATAATGTTGGGGCGATAACACATCCCTGTTTAACACCTGATCCCACTTTAAATGGAGCACCATGAGAGTTGTAGGAGTTCTTTAACTGGCTGAAAACCCTACATCAGGGGTGCAGAACCACTTTTGGCTTGAGGGCCAAAAACAATTGGTGGTTGGGGGGAAAAAGGGTGAAGCCAGCAGAAGGGGGTACGGCCACGTGAGTATCCCTGGAGGGCCAGATTCGGCCCCCAGACCTGAGTCTCTGCACTCCTGCCCTACAGAATACATTTAGATTGCAATGTTGATTTCATCGTCGATATCCATGTCTCCCAATTTAGTAACTGCTTTTGGCATTAATTTTATTTTAACCATGGTTTGAAAAGAGATTAATATCCTGGCTGTTAACCATAGGTTCTTGGTTTGGATGAAAAAGGAAACTAGTATTAATTGAAGACTTCCTGGTTTGTTTGCTCTTGCTGCGAACAATGGGGCAAAGGATGTGCACTGCCAAAATATACCAAATCTCCATCAAAGTTCACAAAGTCCACATCAGAATTCACCAAATTTTGTGTGCAGCCAAAATTCACATCATAGTTCACCAAAGTCACATCAAAGGAGCAAAGGATGTATGTGCCTCCAAAAGTCTTGTATATTTCCCGGCTTATTAAGCCATGATATGGTTGTCTGAACTCTCCCACTCTCAAGTGCAATTTCAGTCCCCTCTGTATAATGCAGATGCATAAGCGATCTCTAAAGCTGAATACTTATGTATCATACATTATGTGGACCACTTTGTTTGGTTTTCCTCATGCTTTTTCTCACCTTGCAATTTATGGCTATGCTATCTCTAGATGGGGAGTTTGGACTTTACAGAAAAAATGCCTATCACACACACACACACACACACCCCTCACTCTTCCTCCAGATTATCATCACTGCAAGGTGAGTTACTCCAAAAGAACGTGGATGTCCCATAGTCACTCAGTGAGCTTGATAGCTGAAAGGTGCCTTGAACTTGAGCCTTCCCAGTTCAAATCCAACCTTTTAGCCACTACATCACGCTGACAATCACTAAAAGGCAGCCCTTCTCAGCAACAGAACTCCTTGAGATTGGGGTTCCTCCTCAATGACAGTGACAAATGCTGTGCTTTTGTGTTTCAGTAGTTTCACCTTCCCCTTTGTGAAACTACGAAAACAAGCAAAGCTGTGCACAAACAGGTAATGACGGTCACTCTTATTGGAAAGAGGATCCTTTGGTCTGATAGGAAAACAGGAAGTGGCCTTATACTGGGTGGGTCCACTTATTTTCCCTCCCCATGCGTGCCATTTGCGAGCTGCCAAATTAGCATAATTACCCTCACCGGGCACAAGGTTTTGTGATGTCCAAAACTGGCGAGGGTGGCTGGCTGGGGTGGGCTACAAACCATCCAGCAATCCTAGAACAAGCCATGGGTTTCAGGGTGATTTGTAAACCCCACCCACCCTCCCTGTGTTCAGACGTCACCACAACCTGCACCCAGCGAGGGTAATTATGCTAATTAGGCAGCTCACAACTGGCCACCATGGCTTATTTCCCCTCTGCGATCGTGCAAACACGCCCAGTATAAGACCACTTCCTGTTTCCCTGTCAGACCAAAGGTCTATCACTTCCTGCGTTCTTTTTCCAATAAGAGTGATGGTCATTACTTGCTTGTGTCTTGCACCTGGCAAGAGTAATTATGCTAATTAGGTAGCTTGTGACCAGAACGCATTGGGAGGTGTAGGACTGGACCCACTAGTTCTACGGAGGAGCTTCTAAAGAAAAGGGAATAGATTCTGATTCAGATGAAGAGGGGGAGGAGGAAATGGAGACTGAAGAGCCAAGGACAGAAGAAATAGAGATAAGGGAGGAGAGCATCAAGCTGCTCCTGAAACCGTGGGAAACTGGAGCCTTTTTGAAGAGGAGTGGGGTGGGTGGGAGAATGGGCATGAGATGTCAATTAAGGAGGGAAGACCAATGAGGAGGAGTGATATGTTCTAAGCGGCTGGCTCTGAGAATTCAGGAACTGCCTTCTAGGGTTTGGTTTTTAGGATTTCAGTTACTGGGAAGGGGAGGGCATTAGTTAATCGTAATTAGTCTGAAATCAACTTTCAACTGGGTTGTATTGCATTAATGAATTCTGTAGAAAGCTAACACAGCTTGTTCCTTTTTTAAAATTGATTTATATAAAAGGCTTAATCTGTAACCTAAAGCCAACTTCACTTGCTTGCAATTTAGCATAATAAAAGTCTGCTGATTAGAAGAACAGTTCAGGTGCTTAACTCCTAAGGGGGCGGGGGAGAAAGAGGAGCAAGTATTTCCCTTACTTATTTTCTGGAGAAAGGAAAACAAGTCACCATGGCTTATCTTCTCTCCGTGATTGTGTGAACCGGGTCACTCTGAGTCAGACCATCTGTGCATCTAGCACAGCATTGCCTACAAGGATTGGCAGCAGCTCCAGGGTTTCAGACAAGCATCTTTCAAAGCCCTACCTAGAGATTCTGAGAACTGAATGTAGGACCTTAAACATGCAAAGCATGTGCTCTACCCAGTGCCGGTTCTGGGTTTTTGAGGTCGCTTGGGCAAAACACCCTCAAAGGGCCACCTCCCTTTGTGAGTCTACCTTCTCACTACCATTGTATCCACCTGATATTGTTCCTCCTCCTCTTTGCTACTGCTTGCTTGCTTGATAGGCAGAGAGCCAGTGAGCAGGTAGGCAAGGGAGCATCTACTGTTCCTCCTTCTCACCACCTCCATTGTCTGAGCAAGAGGCAGGTGAACGAGCAGGTTGCAATGGTGATGAGGAGCAGCAACTCCAGGCAGCTCTTGTCAGTGGAGTCCTGCAGGCGTGTGTGCCCTCAGCAAGTGCCTGACCATGCCTACTTTTAATATCAGCCCTTCCTCTACCACATAGCTATGGCCCTTCCTCTAATCCAGCAAGCACCCTCCCCCCTGGATGAGGAATAAAAACAAGAAAGGAATCAGGATCCAGGTCCTGGAAATGTAGCTTGTTATTAACGTCTGCTGAAGCATGTTCCTCCGATGTACGAAAACTTATGCCACAATAAATCTGTTGAGTCTTTTAACTGCCTCAAGACTCTCTTGTTGTTTTTGCTGACACAAAACTGACTTTAAACCACGGGAAAGATCCTTGCCTTAAAAAAAAAACCAAAAAAAACATCCTTATGGGGAATGTAGACTTCACCAAGGAGCAAAACTGACCACACAATGGTAGGCAAAACTTCTCTTGTAATAAATAAGCCCTGTAGCTGAAAAAGGCACGGTCTCCACTACACATAGCGAGTGCTTTTTCAGTCCTCTTGTTTCCTTTGGCAAAGTTTAGACATGTCTTTCTAGTTAACAAATGCATTCTGCTGTCAGCTCTTTTCAAGAATTATGCTCCCTGCCTGATGCCAAAAAACTCTTTAAATATTAATAAATAACTCAAAGGTATCTTAGATAGTCTGCACTTGAGGAATTATGCTAATGTTTTTTATGATAGAGATATGGGAAATCCCCCCACAGTCCCTCCTGGCTTTCCACAGTTTGCCTCTATAATTTCCCAATCCCCTCCAATTCATCACTGAAAGGCGGTGTGAGATGCAATGAACGATCCTCGAATCAAGAAATGTCAAATGAGTTTCTACAAGGGATACTTTCCATGGATTAAATTAGAAGGGGGTGGACAGGAAGATAGTCCATCAAGGAATATATAAGGAGCAGAGTGAAGGGGAGGTCAGAAAGGATGTTATGAGTCAGGATGGCTGTAAGGAATAGCAGTGTCTAGAAATTCTAGCCACAGGTTTAGGAGGGCTTTTGCTGGTAGGATTACGGGAGGCATCTGGTTGGCCACTGTGGGAGACAGGATTGACAGGTCTATATTGACCTTTGGTTTGATCCAGCAGGGCCATTCATGTATTTTAAACAGGGGTGGACAACATGTAACCGTTTTGACCTACAACTCCCATCAGCCCTAGCCAGCATACCTTATGGTGAGGGATCATGGAAGTTGTAGCCAAAACATCTGGAAGGCCTTATGTTTCCCACTCCTGTGTCAGAATGAGAAAATAAAGGGAAGGACGCAGGAGAGGAGAAGCAGAGCTCCAAATGGGACTGATAAGGGGCAAAATGCACCCAGAATGCACTGGGAAGAGAAGGAGCAAGCCACTTGAACTCCCCGATCTGCTATCCTGAGGGAATTCTGACCGGAGAAAGGTGAGGAGGGAGTGAAGCCGACTGAACCGTGGCCTCAAGGAGTGCTCGTTGAGGGAGGATTTCTGCTGCAAAGGCACCTGTCCTGGGCTATGTGCTGGGAGTGGGTGGGAGACTTGTCGGGACTAACTAGCAACCCACCAACCCAACTGCATTTTGTTGCAGGTCCCACTTGTTCCATCTATTTCCGAAGTTCAGAGGTAAGTGTGGATCCTATGTACAGTTCCATCAGGCGCACTAGTAGAAGGTATCAGCTGCCTTGGGGAAGGTTTGCAGAAGCACAAAAATCTTTAGGAAAAGGTACCCTAAAGATAGGTGGAATACCCCCAAACATCCCAAGGAAAACTGAGCAAGCTCAGTGGTTGTGGTATGCTGAATGACTGCTGGGGAAAATGTGGGGAAAGCAATCCACATAGCAAGAGCAGCCCGAAGAACAGAAGGGTACCAAATGGGACCAAGACAATAGGACGTGGTACAATAGGACAATAAGACCAAGTCTTAACAACATTAGGCCAATGGCAAATGTTCCTTCCCTGGGCAAGGTCCTTGAGCAGGTGGTGGCCAACCAGCTCCAGGTACTCTTGGATGATACTTATTATCTGGATCCATTTCAATCAGGGTTCAGGCTGAGTTTTGGCATGGAAACAGCTGGGTTGCCTTGTATGATGACCTATGTCAGGAGAGAAACAGGGGGAGTGTCACCCTGTTGATACTCCTGGATCTTTCGGAAGCTTTTGATATCATCAACCATGGTATCCTTCTGGGGCGACTGTCTGAGCTGGAGGGGTACTGCATTGCAGTGGTTCTGCTCCTACTTGGAAGGCACCAGAAGGTGAGGCTTGGGGAATATTGTGGGTTCTCCAGCATGGGGTTCCACAGGGGTCATTTTTGTCCCCCGTGCTATTCAGTATCTACATGAAACTGCTGGGTGGGGTCATCCAGAGTTCTGGAGTGTGTTGCCATCACTATGACATGCAGCTCTACTTCTCTTTTTCATCTTCATCAGGTGAGGCTCTGGATGTGCTAAAACAGTGCCTGGTTGTGACAATGGACTGGATGAGGGCTAATAAACTGAAGCTCAATCCCGACAAGTCTGAGTTGCTCTTAGTGGGTGGTTCTTCTGATTGGATGGAGGGTGCTCAACCTGTTCTGGATGGGGTTGCACTCCACTTGAAGGAGCAGGTTCATAGCTTGGGGGTCCTCCTGGAGCCATATCTGTCACTTGTGGCTCAGGTGGCCTCAGTTGCACGGAGTACCTTCTACCAGCATTGGCTGGTTGCCCTACGTCCCTATCTGGACCAGAATAACCTTGTTTCAGTAATCTATGCATCAGTAACCTCCAAGTTAGATTACTGCAATGCACTCTACTTGGGGCTGCCCTTGAAGACTGTTCAGAAGTTGCAGCTTGTGCAAAATGTGGCAGCCAAACTAATAACTGGGACCAGAAGGTCTAAACATATAACATAAATTCTGGCCCACTTGCATTGACTTCCTGTATGCTTCCAAGCCTGATTCAAGGTGCTGGTTTTAACCTATAAAGTCCTTACATGGTTTGCAACGGAACACCTCTCCTGACCTGAATCTACCCAAATGCTACGATCAACATCTGAAGCCTTCCACTGAGTGCCACCTCCTATGGAGGTTTGGAGGGTGGCAACCAGGGAGAAGGCCTTCTCAGCGGTGGCCCCCGATCATGGAATGATCTCCCCACTGAGGCCCACTTGGTGCCAAGTCTGTCCTTTTTCAGCACCAAGTTAAGACTGCCCTCTTCTTCCAGGCATTTAATGGTGTTTAATGGCACGATGGGGCATTTATGTCAGCTGTTTTAACAGGTCTAGCGTGTACTGAAATTGTTTTAGCTATTAAGTTGTGTTAAAATTTTGTATATTGAATTTCCCCCTGACAGTATTCTAATTTATTTGTGGTCTGTGCTTTTGTGTATTGTTGTGAACTGCCCAGAGAGCTTTCGCTATTGGGCGGTATAGAAATGAAATAAATACATAAAAATAAAGACAATACAAATTGAGGCATTTCCCCCATACTTTGTTTAGTTTTGTTGATTGTGCTTTGAAAGGCACCATTAAAGTTAGATTAATGTTTAGTACAGCCCCAAATAAGATTGGCCAAGTGTTCAAAAATCCCTCACATCGTTTTTCAGAAAAGTGTTGTATTCTAAATCATAACTCAGGAAGAAAAGCTCTGGGAAGTCATGGGCTGTGAGAGCTATTTGAAAGAAGTATTTACCGTCTCTATGACTTGGGAGAAGATGAAGGAGTCACTGAGAAAGCTGCGCATGTCTTTTGATCCTTATGTTCCGTGCATGTGATTCCTGAAAACTCAAGGCACCTGAGATAAGCCTTGAATACCCCGGTGGTCCTCACAGTAGATTAGGTAAATATTAGGTCAGCACAGCTGTCATGCGCCACACTACAAAAAGGTGTTCCATGATATGTGGCACCCTTTCTCTAATGCAGCCTTGTGCACTTTCAGCTGTGAATTCTCACACCAAATCAGGTTACAAGAGGCTCACAGCTTGATAAACCCTTAGAAAGGTGAAATAGCTCACAAATAGGAACAGATATGCTCTTAATTAATGTAAGCCATCTGTCAAAAATATCTTCAAGCTAGAACTACTTCTGCTTCTTTCTTTTCTTTTTTTTAAACTCAAAGTAGCCAAGGGCAGTCTGTGTCTGAGCAGAAGGGCAGACAGGGAGCACCTCTTTAGTCCTTTCCCTGCCAGTTGTTATTCGGTTCAAAATCATTCCTCCCCATGATGCTTTTTTACCCAGGGGTGGGGGTGGAGATAAAGGGAGGGTATGGGAATGGTATAATCTTCCCTCTGAGGGTGAAAAAGCGGGGGAGGAGGGTGCTTTGAGGTGAAAAATGACTGGAGGGAAAGGCTTAAATAGCCTCTTCTCACCTGCCCTTCTGCTCAGGAGTACATTGTTCCAGGTTGCCCTTAGATTTAAAAAAAACCAACCCAAAAAAACAGAAGAGAAAACATCTGATTCTTTCTTACATGTCCCTGCAACATGTAGTTTGAACCTCAGTCTAGCTCACTGAAGTTCCTCAACAGGCCAAAGTGAGGTCAGAGAGGCACATGAGACGAGGGAGGCCATTTTGTACGGCACCATTTTTCTTCAGGCACAATCCCACTTGGGCATTTTGAAAGTGCAGTTGGGTTAACCTTCCAGTCTTCCCGATTCTTTATTTTTTTCTGGGAGGCGGGTGGGTGGAGAAGCAGGTTGAGGAAGGCAATTCTGAGCTAGAAACAAGTGTCGGGGGGGGGGATTTTTTAAACTGCCCCTCCCAGCTCTCTCCCATTTTGCAGCCTCAGATACAGCCCGCCCCAGGTGCTTTGGGTGAAAACAATCAGTCTCTTTCCCCTGCAGTAATGTGAGCCTGGGGACATGTGACAATACACTGTACCATTAGTTGACTCAAGTAGGCTGCCTTCAGCTGGTTTTTTTTAAAAAAATTATTATTACTTTTTTTAAATGTGAGTTTCACCAAAACAAAGAAAACCATATAAAAGCGGGGACAGAACAATGTTCTTACAGGAAATAAAATAAATCACTTACGATAGGTGTGTAGTAAATGTATGCCCCGAGAAGTATATATACGTATACAGTGATATAGCTATCAATAGAAACAGATTGTGCATATGCTTCAGAAAAGGCGGGCCAAATATCCATCTGCAGGTGGCGTCTAAATACCACCTATTCGAATATTGAAAGCGGCATTGGGTACTGTGCAATCGTTAGAGGGGGCTTGGTGTCTGTAGCTGCTTACTGCACTGCAACCAGGAGAGGCTGGTGACTCCTGTGTCGGTGGGACTCCTTATCCATTGCAGCTTTTATTCTGAGCTTCATAGGAGCGATCCATGGTGCTCCATGTTGGTGAACCTATTTTGGGGATGGAGTACAGCACCATGGATCGCTCCTATAAAGCTCAGCCTCCCCTGACTGCAACAGTAGCCATTTTAAAGTGTGAGGCCAAGACTCTTCCCTCTGAGCAAACTCATCACTGATTGGCCTTGCTCTCACGCTCCACTGCCTTCTACTTGTTCATTCGGCCGTGTTTTGTGATCACTTCTGTTTAGAGTGTCGACAGATGCAATGCAAAAGCAGAAGTAATTGTGGGTCCTTCGCCCACATCAGAGCCAGCTTTGCAGTTTGCTTGATAGATGCGCACATGTACCAGCAATCCGACACAGATTTAGCCTCCTGTCTTGTCCCACTCTCTATGCTTTAAGTGGATTACCTGCCTTTTGAAAAATACAATTTACAAATCAGTACACATGTTTGTACATTTATACATTCATCCTTTCTCTTATTTTAAAAAGACAGCCATTTTAAAAAATGCAAAATTTCCCTGGGATTATATTTCTGACATCACAGGGTGCTAATGAATAAGTGCCCTTCCCAGGTAGACATTCCACATTTAAAGTCCACTGTGTTGAAAACTTAACATAACTATTTCCTGAAGAGTTCTGCCTTCTCCAATCCATTCCCAAAGCAATATATTTGTATGTACCCTAAGTTGAAGTTTGATTCTTCCCATCAAGCTTGCAACAGCTTTCCTTTACATTATTCATCTTTGCCACTTGCAGTTCTGCAATGTCTCCCAGATGTCCTGTCTGTATCTCCCTAAGCCCCACCTCTGCTCTACTGCTAATTGAGAATTTGCATATTGTGCTTCTTTGCACCTGGAAATGTCTACCCTTTGAACTGAGTCGAGGTCCCCTGCTCAATCCTCATAAAAGATAAGACTTACACTTTCCTATATTTTAAACTGTTGCTCTGAAAAGAGTAACTATATAATCCTTTTCAAACTGTATGGTGCCCAGGGATGTTTGCCTAAGAAAGTACTTAAGGAATGAGAATGTATTGTATTCTAATATTTGCAAATTAGATACAGGCTCACCTCTTGAAACTGGGAAATCCCTCTCAGAATTATAAAGTATATAGAGATGGAAGGCAGGACCCAGAGGAATTGGAAACATCCATGATCTGTTTCTAATACTCAAATTATGCTTTCTTTTATTAAACAAATGAAAGTAAATCTGAGTGGCCCATTAATATTCTTCATTTCCCAAGACACTTTAGAGAAGCCAGGTAGCCATGAGGGCTCCCCCCTTTTGTTTTATTTAACTTACGGTACATTCTGGAAAGCAATTTGAATGCTAAGTACTCCATCCTTTTCCCAAGCACTGAGAAATTCAGGTTAATATTTGTAAGGTAAGATTTCCATTAGAGGACAGAACAATGGAGAGAGATCACATTCTTGTAATCACCTGTTTTTTAATGATCTGTATAGGCTGATCTAGAAATAGGGGTGCAGGATCAAGCACACAGGCAGAATTATTTCCCCCACAAATGTTTATTGTTTATCTATCTATCTATCTATCTATCTATCCATCTGAAGTATTTTTATGCCACTCCTCAGCCAAAAGGGCTCCCAGAGGGGCTTGGATATAATCAAGTAAACAGGACAGTCTCTACCCACAGGCCAACAATCTAAAAAGACATGGCACATAAGAAAAATGGAATGCGGAGGGAAGAGGAACAAACATTAATTCTTTCAGCAAGGTTGGTGGAATGGTGCTGCTTCCTCCTTCCTCAGTACAGTCTGCTAGAATAGCTGCTCTTGGTAACTGCTGAAGGAGGAGAAGTCTTCATGGGGGGAGTTTTTGCTCAGCCTTTCCCCTTCAGTTATCAGCGCCCAAAAAAACCAAAACAGCCCCCTGCTTCTACAGAATTCTCTTAGCAACTCTTTCAGTGTGGACTGGACAAAACATTAAACTAGATAGTCAAGCCTTCTTTGTGATGTACTTACCTGATCTAGAATATAGTCATTATTCCAACATGTAACAGAGAAGTTAATTTAATGGACTACACTATCAGTTGGGTGTATCCAATGTTACACTAGTACAAGAGCTGGCGTTGTTCTGGTAGATCTTGTGCAACTGCTAGTGAAACCATAACTAGCCCAATGAAGTCATAAGGAGTTGCACAACACCTTGTGGAGCAGCTTATGAAATAAGTTGGGCAATGTCTCATGCAATAGAGGCTTGTACAATGGAATCAAAGTATTGGATTTGACACATGTGCAAGGATAAAAAGGGAATTTCTGCAAGTAGCAGAAGCTTGGCACTAGCAGAATGGCACCATTAGATACTTCCCTTACTGTTTATTATTTGCTATTTTTTTGTTTCAATTTACATTTACATTGCATGTACACAATAAAAACACATCAAGAACTGAATGTCTACCCTGAAGGAGAATTGTATATGACTGAGAAAGTACATTTCCATCATTTAAAAACAGTGGCTCATTCAAAGCAAAGCACTATCTCATTTGCTTTTTTCCTCTTGGAGGCCTTCAGTTCCCATGACATTTCAAAAAAGAAATGACAAAATACAGGTCCAAAGAGAAATTCCCATTGCTGGCAATTGACCCAAGGTTTCATCCAGTAGTATTTGTGAGATGGGGTAATATTTGGAAAAGTTATTTGTAAGAATAGATCTGTATGGATATCAATTTAACAGTTGTACCATGTAGAACAGGGGTTCTCAACTAGGGGGGAATTCCCCCCAGAGGAGGGAATTTTAGGGTTTGGGGGGGGAATTGGGACCACAGACTCAAACTGTTGGAATACTGATTTTTCTACAAATTACAATTCTACAGATTGTACATAATCTACAGGACATCACACCTTATTGTATGGCACAGATTAAGTCAGACAATCTTGGAAAGGGGGAATGACATTCTGACATATGGTGAAAAGGGTGCATGGGGCAAAAAAGGTTGAGAACCACTGATGTAGAAGATCATAAAAATGTTAAGGTAGCTATGCTGGGTCATAACCCTGGTCCGTCTCGCTCAGCATTATGTCTGGCTACAATGGTCAGGCAGATAACTGAAGGAAGTTCATAAACAGGTTGCGATGGTAGTAATGTACTTGATACCACAGAGCCTGGTCTAAAGCACAAAAGGCTGGGAACCATATGTAAGCTGCTGTGAACTCCCCAGAAGGAGGATAAATTTGTATGAAATAAATAAATAAATAAATAAATAAATAAATAAATATCCACCCCCCACCACCCCCAGTCATTCTTTCCCATCACCTGGTAGTTAGACATGCCTAGTGTAAAACTATAGGTAAGACCATAAGAACATAAGAAGAGCTGTGCCAGCTTTCTGTTCCCACAGTGGCCAGTCAGCAGCCTACAAGTAAGACATGAGAACAATAGCATCCTCCTGCTCATGTGTCTCTACAACTGGTATACTGCCTCTTAATCTAGAGGTAATACAGAGCAATCAGGACTAGTAGCCATTGATAGCCTTATCCTCCATGAATTTGTCTAATCTCCTTCTAAAGCCACCCAAGTTGGTGGCCATAACTACATATTTTGGCAGTGAATTCCATAGTTTTAACTGTGTACTTCCTTTTATATGTCCTAAATCTCCCACCATTCAGCTTGATGGGATGACCTCAGGTTCTAGTATTATGAGAGAGAGTATTTCTCCACACCATGTATAATTTTGTAAAGCTCTATTATATTTCCCGTTACCCGTCTTTTTCCCAAGTTAAACAGTTCCAGACATTGTAACCTTTCCTCACAGGGGAGTTGCTCCGGCCACTTGATCATTTTAGTTAACCTTTTCTGCACTTTTTCAAGCTCTACAATTTCTTTGTTGAGGTGCAGTGATCAGAACTGCACACAGTATTCCAAGTGTGGCTGCAACATAGATTTGTATTAGGGCAATATGACATTGGCAGTTTTATTTTCAGTTCCTTTTCTAATTATGCCCAACATGGATTATGTCTTTTTCACAGCAGCCATGCACTGGGTTGGCATTTTCGAGCTATCCACCACAATCCCAAGGTCTCTTTCTAGCTCAGTCACTGCCTGCTCAGATCCCATGAGCATAAATTTATTTTATTTTATTTGTTACATTTATGGATCACCCATCTGGCCGGCAAACCGGCCACTCTGGGCGATGTACAACATAATAAAATACAGAATAAAATACATTTAAAACAGTATAAAATTTTAAAATCTTAGCTCACCCCATATTCCCGCCTGAACAGCCATGTTTTTAGTACACGGTGGAAGCTCAGCAGAGAGGGGGCATGGCAGAGGGAGGGAGTTCCACAGTATGGGGGCCACCACAGAAAAGGCCTTCCTAGTCCCCACCAGTCTAGCTGCTCTGGCTGAAGGGACAAGGAGAAGGCCATCCGTGGCAGATCTTGTTGAGCGGCCTACTTGGTGTTGCTGGAGATGCTCCTTGAGATAAACTGGACCGGAGCCGTATAGGGTTTTAAAGGTCAAAACCAACACCTTGAATTCGGCTTGGCAAGCAACTGGTAGCCAGTGCAGCTGCTTGAGCACTGGAGTGATGTGATCCCGCCAGCGGCTGCCTTTAACCAGGTGAGCCGCCGCGTTCTGTACCAGCTGTAGCTTCCGAACCGTCTTCAAGGGTAACCCCACGTAGAGTGCATTACAGTAGTCTAGGCGAGAGGAGACCAAGGCATGAACCACTGATGGGAGCAGATGATTAGGAAGGTAGGGGCGCAGCTGCCGTATCAGATGGAGTTGATACAGCGCCGCCCGGCTCACAGCTGACACCTGAGCCTCCATGGACAGCTGGGAGTCTAAAATGACCCCCAAGCTGCGAACCTAGTCCTTCAGGGGCAAATGTACCCAATTCAGCACCAGGTCAACATCCCCTAACCTCCCCTTGTCCCCCACCAGAAGTACCTCGGTCTTGTTGGGGTTCAGTTTCATATATACTTGATGTTGGGATTTTTTTTGCCCCAACGTGCATCACTTTACACTTGCTTACACTGAATTGCATTTGCTATTTTAATGCCCATTCTCCCAGTTTGGAGAGACCCTTTTGGAGTCCTTCATAATCCCTTTTTATTATTATCTGATAAATAATTTGGTATCAGATCCCACTGTTTATATCCCTCCATTGTGAGAACTGAGCATTTATTCCTAATGCTTTCTGTTCTTTAACCAGTTTCTGATCCATAAGGGGACCTCTCCTCTTATCCCATGACTGCTAAGTTTGCTCAGGAGTCTTTGGTGAGGGACGTTGTCAAAAGCCTTTTGGAAGTCCAAGTAAAAAATGTCTACTAGATCAGCCCAGTCCACAACTGTATTGATATTCTCAAAGCACTCTAAAAGGTTAGTGAGTGAGACAGAACGTACCTTTGTGGAAACCATTTTGATTTTTTTTCACTGGGATGTGTCCTTCTATATGCCTCATAATTATATCTTTAATAACACTTTCCTCCAATTTACCCAGAACAGATGTTAAGCTAACCAGCCTGTAATTTCCTGGATACCCCCCCTCCCCATATCCTTTTAAAAAATGGTATTAGATTGGCCACCCTCCAGTCATCTGGTACAGAGACCAATCTTATGGACATGTTACATATTTTTGTGGGAAGGTCGGCAATTTCACATTTGAGTTTTTAAAGAACTTTTGGATTGATACCATCTGGACCTGCCCCAGTTATTAGTTTGCTTTCTTTTGCTTTCTAGATCACCATAATGAGTCATGACAATATTAGGGATTGGTTCCTAGCTCCCTATGGACTTTGGAGCTATACCGTTCTTCATGTTTACCTGGCACTTTTTGTTTTCATGTTATTTTGGCCTAATTCTCACTGTTTAGTCACATACTTCCTATATTCACAACCACAAATTTGTTAGAACTGGTGGCTAAGGCAAAACATTGAAGTCATGCTAGTGCACCATCTAGAACTTAGTCCTCTGAATGCTCATTCTCCAGCCCTTCTACTGATTATTACATCCCCTGATGAGGAGAATATTTCCTGTTTCTGAAAGGAAGCTGGAGTTCCATGTGTTGCCTCAGTTAGAGATGGCTATTTATTTTCAGAACATCTGTGCCGAGCAGGTGGTTCCTTCCCAGATTGTGTGTGCACGTTCAGCTAAGCCTGTTCAGCCAAAGCAGGCTTCCTCATCATGATACGGGAGAGCCCCGGTTCCCAGTCCAGCATTTATTCATTTGTACTGTCATTCGTTGCGTATGTCACATACTGGCATCATGCTGATTTTGATCTCTGCCAAAGAGCTCTCCCCTTCCAATGATATCATTGGATGAAGCTGGGGAACGTTATGGTCCCTGCTGTTGCTCTTCTGGCATCTGGTGGGTGATACCTCTCATAAGTAGGTTAAAATATTAACTTTTTTGTTGTTTGGAAGGGGTACCATTTAAGAAGAGATGCAGAAGATTCACACACACACACACACACACACACACACACACACAGCATGTTCCACTCCACGTGTGAACATTTCCAGAGGGGTAGCCATATTAGTCTCTTGCAGTCTTGTGGCCCTTTTTATTATGACATTAACATTTGTGCACTAGACATATGAGCTTTTATCCTTAGTTCACGGGTATATATTGTCTGGCCAATTCAGTGGTTCTAGACCAGGGCTCTCCAACCTTGGGTCCCCAGATGTTGCTGGCCTACAGCTCCCAGCATTCCCAGCCAGCATGGCTAATGGCAAGGGATTCTGGGAGCTGTAGTCCAGCAACATCTGGGGACCCAAGGTTGGAGAGCCCTGTTCTGGACATTTGCATTTATTTATTTGTTTCTTTGTTCATTTTCACAGTTGAATCCTGAATATATCCAAGAGCTGCTTAGCTGAGAATTCCCAGCCCCAACAAGTGTCTCTGGTGTTGGACCAGTGATAGGAGTGGATCTTCCCCCTGGCATCAGGGTAAGCATGTCACTTGGTTCTCTTGGGAGAGCCCGGACCCCCTACTTGACACACTGGATCTGTGCAAGGACTCTTCTGCAGAAGTGGCACAGGAAGTGAAAGGGTAGTTCCTCCGAATATTCCCCTGCAGGCCATCCTAGTGGAGCACCACACGTTTCCTCTTTCAGCTTCTCCTTTCTAATACAAAGGTTCTGGTAATAGTTTATAAAATTAAGTTAACTATGTGAAATTGGGGGCTTACCAAGAGGAAAGATGAAAAATATATATCATATGGAACTTGAATAAGTTCAATTAATACCAAATCATTCCACCTGTTTCAGATTTACTTTTAAGACAATATTATGTCCCTACTCATTCCCCCCCCCCCCTTGATGGCATCTGTCTGGATTGCTATACTCTGAAGATTTAGCAAGTAATTAAAATAGTAACTATATTTATTTAACAGAGCCTCTCTTTCAAGTTTGGAGACATGTTATCTATGAAAAGAAAGATGCATGGATGAAAAAAAATGATTTAACATGTTAGCTCTGTGGGGTGTGTGTGTGTGTGTGTGTGTGTGTGTACACACACACACACACAGTTGGATCCAGATTAAATTAGTTGAAGTTAGGTTCCATTGAAGTCAGTGGGACAAGTAAATCAAGACTTAGCTTGAGTCCCATTGATTTCAATGGGAACTAACTGCAACTGACACAGTCTGGATCTAGCCCAACATATATTTTTTTATATTGCTTTTTTGTGTTTTTCAAATCTGTTTCTGTTATAGGACCTACAGAACAAGCCATGTTTCAATTAACCATGCACTGAGCAAAGTGGCCAACATTCACCACTTCAGGAATTATATTTAATCTATGGCATTGTGTTACGAGATCCTTACTATACCATAATTTAAAAAAAAAAAATTAAGGGGATGAACAAAACCCATCCCCCATCTTCCCCTCCTCCTTATTGTTGACCCTGCCTCTTCGCATTTGCAATCTTGGCGTGTACAGAGAGCTGTATTCCTTGAAGTACTACACATGGTCACAGGGATGTACAGAAAATTTGTTTCCGTTTCCATATCATCCAAACTTGAGCCATTTGCAACCCCAAATGTGAACGACAGCACTTAAAAAATAATAATAATAATTGCACATTCCCAAACTTGTGGTCATGTTTGAAAAATGTGATTGTTTGGTTTTTGTTTTGTTTTAAAAAAATGTGCACTTTGAAATACACATCTTCACACTTTAGTCAATGGGAGGATAGTACACACTTTGGAAAAATGTGCCCAGAAATGCGTACTTTCCCTGTTTGAAATGCGCACCTTCCCCATTCGGACAAACCCCCAAAACATGAAGTTTGGAGAATTTTGGTGAGCCTGAACATCCCTGGTTCTCCCATCCCTAGGAGGGAGGTACTGAATCAGGCCCTAAGTATCTAGCCTTCATTATGATGTGCAAAATGTTATAGCAGTGTGGTTTTCTAACTGTATTCCTGGAAACCTTGGAGTTAGTCAGAAGTTTATCACAAGTTCCTCCATGAGAATACGACTAACGGCAGACAAGCTTTCCTGTAATACAGTTGACCAGCGTCCAACATTAGTGATCTTCCGCTGGAATGCACAGATGTTGGTGCACTTAAGTACACTCTCAATTCATGTAAGACAATTGCAAAGCCCAAGAGCTCTAGTGCCCTCCATAAACTCAGAGTGAACCTTGGAACATGCCCCAGAATCCTCTGCAATATAGAGGTTGCCTGAATATTCAGGATCCCCAGGAGTAGGAATTCTGAAGTGTGCTAAAAAAAGAAAGAAAGATTGGAAACCATGAAGCAAATAAAAAGGTCTCAATTCATTGGTTTCTAACCAGTGGTTGTGTGATGGAAGGCAGATCATGCAACCAATCATTCTCTTCCCCTCCTTCTTTTTTGTAGCCACTGCATCTTGCAAAAAGCCTCTCCAGAGCATTAGTGTGTGTACAGTGTGGGCTGTGTTGTATGAGGCTGTCGTGGGAAGGGGAAATCACCTTAAATTGGACAGAGGAACCTTGCATGAGTGGAACATTCCCCAATGCTCTGGAGAGGCTTTTTGCAGGGTGCAGAGGCTGCCAAGGTAGAGGAAGGAAAGAGAAGGAGCACTTGCACAAACTGCCTTCTGCCGTGCAAGTGTTGGATACAGTCCATTACATTTTCAATCCCAGTTATTTCAGAGCTGTTATGTGATTGTATTATTCCAGTCTGTCTCCATCTGTACTGGCTGCCAGTCTGTTTCCAGACCCAATTCAGAGTGCTTGTTTTAACTTTGAAAGCCCTAAATGGCTTGGAGCTAGGTTACATGAACCAACATCTCCTCCCATACTTATATACCCAGACAATGACTAGGTTCACACAACATGACAACTCATCATCTGTGACAACCCATGGTAGGTTGTCGTACCATGTGAACCTGCACCGTTTCCCTCAGGGTGGCTTGTTCATTGGCAGCAACCCACCCTGAAAACCCATGTTTTAGGGGTTGTTGTACCCATGATGGGTTGCTGTGTCATCCGGACCTTGGTGAGCATGTCAGAATATGGAGCCGAATATTCTGGTTTGCCTTCGGGCAAGAAAGTCTGCCTTAGCAACAGGCAGTTCTGTCAAAGGTCTTGCAATGAGGTAATTCACCTATGGCACAGTAAAATGGTATTACAGTTTTTTCTTGGTGGCTCCAAGGTCAATTGTATGCAGGTGGCATGACCTCATACAATGGGTGTGCCTGTACAGATTTGTATTTAAGGTGAACAGTGTGTGTGTGTTCTCGTTGGTTGGTTTGGCGTTGGACGATGGGCGTTGGAGTTGTGAGAAAAGAATTTATGAGTAAGCATTGTTTTGATAAGAGAAAATTGTGTATGTTCAGGCAGTTTTTCTTTTTTGGGTCTAACATACTGTTCTCTGGTATTTTTGTATATAGCACTCTGTACATGCTTGTGTTCCTGTATTTTGTTTTTCAAGTCTTAGTTTTTTAGTAAACCTTTTCTAAGAAAGCTGACTTGGCTTTTGTTTTACCTACTGGACTAGCCTTTTGCCACTAACGCCACTGTCACACCACTGCTGCATCTGCTGCTGCTGGGGAACAGGGTTTCTGACTCTGTTTTCCCCCCAGTCTCAGATTCCAACAGAGCGACCCCATGATGGGTACGGGGAAGCGGCTAACAAGCTGCTTGGCAAGAGTGGCAAAGCCACCTTCCACAACTGCCCAAGCAGCACTTTGGGGCAACTGGCACTGGCTGGGTGTCCCCTGCCATGATCGAGAACCATTTTGGCTCCCCACAGTTCCCCCCCCATTACCATTATTTATTTATTTATTATATTTATACCGCACCTTTTTTCCTGCAAGGAACCCAAGGCGGCTTACATAATCCTCCTCCTCCTCCTCCTCTCCATTTTATCCTCACAACAACCCTGTGAGGTAGGTTAGGCTGAGAGTCAGTGACTGGCCCAAAGTCACCCAGTGAGCTTCATGGCTGAGTGGGGACTAGAACCCAGATCTCCCCAGTCCATCATCATCATCATCATCATCATCATCATCATCATCATCATTATTGGAGATCATGATCTCCAGATTGTGAGTCAGTTTTTGCAATCTCCATTTTGACAGCCAGTGACAGACTCTTCAAAGTGCCCAAGTGGCACATTGGAGGGGCTGTCAGTGGTTGGCAATCAATTCTTTAAAATATTTACAATTTTTTTAGTTGGGTGTTGTTGTTGTTTTTTAGGGTGCGGAGGTGTGCAGTTCCATGAGTACAGAAATGGGGAACCTCAGCTGGGCAATGTCCTGGAGGGTACCTGCTGTTAAAGTGTAGCAGGTACCAACCCTGGATACTGACCTAAAGAGGCTATAAATAGGGGTTTTCTTTAATTTGCTTTATCTTGACTGCTGTCAAAGGGTGAGCTGTCAAGGAAAAACTGTATGCCCTTGTATGTCCCTGCAAAAAACACCCATTGGCCTATAAAAACCCCAATTTAAAAGAGACCCTAAGTTTTCACAGCTAGCTGTCAAAAATCCTTTCCCCTGAAAAGGGGATGGCATTTTTGCACTTTCCCAAGCAGCTAGAGTCTTGGGGAAAAGTGCAAAATGTGCAGAACCCTCAGGACAGTCAGGGAAAACAGAAAAAGATGAGGATCTCACTGCAAAGAGAGTGTAAATCTCATCACCCCCTTTTTGTAAGCAAAGATCTCTCACACCTTTGCTTTCCCATGACAGCTTGCCTTTTAACAGCTGTCTAGAGAAAGCAAAGTAAAGAAAACCCCCATTTGGAGCCTCTTTGGGTCAATGTCCAGGGTTGCAACCTGCTGCACTTTGACAGCAGGTACCCCCCCCCCCCACTGGACATTGCCCACCTGAGGCTTTTCATTTCTGCACTTATGGAACTGCAGTTGCACAAGTGTGGCTAAATTGTTGTTTTTTTTAAAAAAAAAATTAAAAATACTTTGCCAACCACTGACAGTCCCTCCAATATACCGCTTGGGCACTTTGAAGGGGCTGTCCCTGGCTGTCAAACCAGAAATTGCAATCTTTGTAAAAGGAAAGGTTAAGGAGCAAAAAAGCCACAAAAGGGATTGCAATCGCTGTGGAGAGAAACAGTCAAGTAGGTCATAGAATCATAGAAAAGTAGAGTTGGAAGGGGCCTACCAAGCCATCAAGTCCAACCCCCTGCTCAATGCAGGAATCCAGGTCAAAGCATCCCTGACAGATGGCTGTCCAGCTGCACCTTGAATGTCTCCAGAGTGGGAGAGCCCACCACCTCCCTAGGTAGTTGATTCCATTGTCAGTGTACTGGAAGAAGCAAAGACTACTAGCATTGAAAAAATGATCCTTCAACGCCAACTTCAATGGACCGGTCATGTTGTTCGAATGTCTGACTGCCGTCTCCCAAAGCAGTTACTTTATTCCCAACTCAAGGATGGAAAGGGGAATATCGGTGGTCAGCATAAGAGGTTTAAAGATGTTCTTAAGGCTAATCTAAAAAAATGCAATATAAACATTGACAACTGGGAAGCTCTGGCCCATGAACAATCTAACTGGAGGTTGGTCTTTCACAAAGGTTCCATGGACATTGAAGAAGCCCGAGTGCAAGGTGAAAGGGAGAAACGTGCTAAGCGAAAAGCACGTGAAACGAATTCTTTACAGGACCATCTTCCACCTGGTAACCTGTGTCCTCACTGTGGGAAGCTGTGTGGAGCTAGAATTGGCCTCCACAGTCACTTACGGACCCATCGCTAGAGTCTACACAATTTTTTTAGAATTTCCTCCTTTTAAAAATTTTCTTTTTGTAATTTTTTTTATCCTGGAAGACAATCTTACTCGGTCACGAGTGATCGCCTACTACTACTATTGCTCTGACAGTCAGGAATTTTTCCTGATGTTTAGGTGGAATCTGGGTTCCTGTAACTTGAACCCATTATTCTGTGTCCTGCAAACTGGGATGATCGAGAACAGATCCTGGCCCTCCTCTTTGTGACAACCCTTTAAGTACTGGAAGAGTGCTATCATATCTCCCCTCAGTCTCCTTTTCTGAAGGCTAAACATGCCCAGTTCTTTCAGTCTCTCCTCATAGGGTCTTGTTTCCAGTCCCTTTATTATCCTAGTTGCCTTCCTCTGAACCCTCTCCAGTTTGTCTACGTCCTTCTTAAAGTGTGGTGTCCAGAAATGGACACAGTACTCAAGATGAGGCCTAACCAGCGCTGAGTAAAGGGGAATTATCACCTCACACGATTTGGAAGCTATACTTCTATTAATGCAGCCCAAAATAGCATTTGCCTTCTTTGCAGCCACATCGCATTGCTGGCTCATATTCAGTTTGTAATCTACCACAATTCCAAGATCCTTCTCACTTGTAGTATTGTTGAGCCAAGTGTCCCCCGTTCTGTAACTGCATTTGGTTTCCTTTCCCTAGGTGCAGCACTTAGCATTTACCCCTATTAAATTTCATTCTGTTGTTTTCGGCCCAGTGCTCCAGCCTATCAAGATCTCTTTTAATTTTGTTTCTGTCTTCCAGAGTATTAGCTGTTCTACCCAACTTTGTGTCATCTGCAAATTTGATAAGCATTCCCTGCACCTCCTCATCCAAGTCATTAATAAAAATGTTGAAGAGCACTCGGCCCAGGACCGAGCCCTGTGGTACCCCGCTCGTTACCTCTCCCCAGTTTGAGAAGGAACCATTGATAAGCACTCTTTGAGTCTGATTCTGTAGCCAATTGTGGATCCATCTGATAGTTGTTCCATCTAGCCCACTTTTAGCTAGCTTGCTAATCAGGATATCATGAGGCACTTTGTCGAAAGCTTTGCTGAAGTCCAGATGTATGATGTCCACAGCATTCCCACAGTCCACAAGGGAGGTGACCCGATCAAAAAATGATATCAGATTAGTCTGGCAGGATTTGTTTTTGACAAATCCATGCTGGCTTCTAGTAATCACTGCATTGTTTTCAAGGTGCTTGCAGACTGACTTCTTTATAATCTGCTCCAAAAATTTCCCAGGGATTGATGTCAGACTGACTGGCCTATAGTTCCCAGGTTCCTCCTTCTTGCCCTTTTTGAAGATGGGAACAACATTTGCCCTCCTCCAGTCGTCTGGCACTTCACCTGTCCTCCATGACTTCTCAAAGATAATAGACAGTGGTTCTGAGAGTTCTTCTGCCAGTTCCTTTATTACTCTAGGATGCAGCTCATCAGGCCCTGGAGATTTAAACTCGTTCAGAGTAATCAGGTGCTCCTTGACTATTTGCCTATCAATCTCAAGCTGGAATCCTGCCCCTTCAGTCTGCACTTCAGGTTTGCCAGGGGGGTCATAGACCCTCTTTTGGGAGAAGACCGAGCCGAAGTAGGAATTTAACACTTCTGCCTTTTCTTTGTCTTCTGTTATCAATTTGCCATCCTCATTGCGTAGTTGAACCACCATTTCTTTCTGTCCTGCCATGGAGTCCCACGGGATAACTGTGGGAGGACCGAGGGGGAAGGAGCGGGAGGGAGGGGGTGAACAACCTACAATGAGCCCGATAGGCTGTCAGGCGCACTGTGGGTTGTTTGCACAACAAGCAACCCACTTTGGCTTATTGCCAGGGTGGGTTGTCATGATGTGCGAACGTGCCCATTAAGATCATCATCTGAGGCCCTCCTCCAGATGCCCCCACCAAAGGAGGCAAGATGGGTTACTAGAAGAGAGAGGGCCTTTTCAGTGGTGGCACCCCATTTGTGGAATGCTCTCCCCAGACAGGGTCACCTGGCACCTACGTTATGGTCTTCCTGAACTAATGTGTAGATTGGAATGTAATTATTCTTCAGATTTTGCACTTCTCCAAATTTTGCAGCACAATGCCGGGCGCAAAAAACATACCAAAATGCATATATAAATGCTTTTTTATATAAGCATACTAGCTTTTTTTTACCCAGCGTTGCACAGGTCGTCATTTTCCTATAGGCACTATTTGTTCGAAATTCCTTAAGGTAGCTGTCTGCTGCTCTTTTGAATCCCTCCATCGGTAAGGTCCCCCGGGACTACACAATGAAATCCCAGCTCCCCCGGGACTACCAGCTCCCCCGGGATTGCACAATGAAATCCCTGCTCCCCTGGCACCACACAATGAAATCCCTGCTCCCTTTCCCCTGGGACAGCACAATGAAATCCCTCTTCCCCTGGGACTACACAGTGAAATCCCTGCTCCCCCCCCCCGGGGACTACACAATGAAATCCCAGCTTTCCCCACACCGGGACTATGCAACAATGATTTCCCTCCCCCACCCCGGTACTACACAATGAAATCCCTGCTTCTCTCCCCCTGGGACTATGCAACAATTAATTCCCTGTCCTCCCCGGGACCACACAATGAAATCCCTGCTCCCCCCCGGGACTACGCAATGGCGTTGCACGGGTTGCACTATTTGTTTGCAAATCCCCCCCCCCCGTGTAGGCCCCGGCTGCAGTTCATATGAACATTCTGTTTGGACATAGGAGAGATTTGCATATCTGCTCCGGATTGGGCCCCTGTGGCAGCAGTTCATACCAACATTCTATATGATTTGCATAACCGCTCCTGAATGGCCCCTGTGAACATTCCAATTGACTGCCATTGGCTCTAATCTATTTTGGGCCATACAGGCGCAGCGAGGGCTGTTTTGGAGATTTGAACCTGCCAGTCTTTGTCCTTGGGTGATGGAAAGTATGTGTGCCAAGTTTGGGGCGGATCCGTCCAACCGTGTAGGAGCCTATGCGATGCACGCAAACGCCAGTACGTACATACGTACGGACAAACTTTCACATTTACGTATATAGTATATGGAAAAATATGTTCAGAAATGGGGATATTTAGATAAAATGTGTTTATAAATGCATATTTTGTGAGTGAATACAATCAAAACCATGTATTTAAATAGTACTCATATACAAGTTTTCATGCAGATTTTATTTTTAAAATTCACAAATTAATGTAAAAAATGGAATGGAATGGATTTATGAATGAACACATGGAAGATTAACATGAGCCAAAAATAGACTGACCGGTCATGCCTACTGCCAACTCTAGCTTGACCTACATGATCAAGAAAATGGGCACAAGGCACATTAGACTGGGAAATTTTCCTGCATACCATTGAAATTAACGGAACTACACAGAATCACTACTTTGATACCTGCACAGCAGAAATTTGCAGCTGATTATGCTCCTTGCATCAAAGAAGAACAAACTAATTAGCCATGTTCCTCTGGGTTCATGACATGTTTGTGATGTAGCCTGCAGTGCTGAACAAGGTATCCACCCTGGTACTCAAATAAAAATGACATTTTCCTTAGCGATGCTCAAGGAATAATCTCAGCTTCCTTGGAAGGAAAAAGGATGTTAATGTGATACTGCTAACATTATGGAAGAAAAACATGTTTTAAAAGAGCCATTAAAAACACGTCAGATGCGTATGAGGAACAATTGCTTGCTTTGAGACAGGGATGGGAAAGTTCTTATAAATATCACAGGGTTTGGTTTTCCCGTCAGTCTCACATAGTTTTACAACATGTCATTTCTTGGTTTCGGAACTATTTTTTATTAACATTTATAACCTGCCTTTCTTGGCAAAAATACTCAATGTAGTTTACAATATCTTTGATAAAAATAGTGGGTTGGATTCAGACTTCGTAATACTCAGAGTAGACCCACTGAAATCAATGGGAATTAAGACAGCCATGTCTGACTTAAGTCCCATTGATTTCAATGGGTCTACTCTGAGTAGGAATAAGTCTGGATCCAACCCAATACAAATGTAATCAAACATATATATCCCTACATGCTTGTTTGTTTATTTATTATATTTATACCCCGCCTTTTTGCCTGCAAGGAACCCAAGGTGGCTTACATAATAATCCTCCTCTCCTGTGAGGTAGGTGAGGCTGAGAATAAGTGACTGGCCCAAAGTCACCCAGTGAGCTTCATGGCCGAGCGGGGACAAGAACCCGGATCTCGCGAGTCCCAGTCCAGCACTCTAACCACTATGCTACACTGTTTTAGGCCATATTATTTATTTTAATAAACATAATAAATAAATAAAAAAATCAACAATTCCCTATAATGAAGTAGCTTGGTTTTAGGTATCTATCAAAAATATGGTTTTAGATATCTATATGGAATTTGGCCAATGCTCCAATTGTTACAACTAGGGTTTCTTAATGCGTGTGGTTGAGACAGCCATCCTCAGCAAGTTTCCCAGCTTTCGTGCAGTTCCCCCCCTTCTAACACAGTGATCCTATGGCCCCTAGACAGCATCTAGAGGGCCATAAGATTCTTTGGAGTCCCAGCTCCGAGATTGGAAAAGAGCTCTGACCTAGGAGCTGGGGATCTGCACTCGGATTGCCCTCCCCCACCTCGCAGCTGGCGTGGAAAGAACCGTGCCAGCTGCCTCTCCAAGGTCATAAGAGCAACCTTGGAGAAGGGGTAAAGGGGTGTTCCACGGGGAAGGGAGGGGAGGAGACCGGGGCCACCAGGAGATGACATATCTTGGTGGCACTCCAGCCTCCTTCCCTCCCCCTACGAAGTGCCTCAGTTAGATGGCCAAAATCGGCCCTCTAGCTGAGATGCAGGGCAAGAGGAGCAGGGAGGTGAAGATTGCCCCTGCGCTTCTCCCACCCTGCCTAGGATGCCCGTAATCCCCCAAATTCAGAGGCTTACGGGCACGCCCATTGGATTACACTCTAAGACAGTGTTCTCCAATTTTGGCTCCCCAGATGTTTTTGGTCTACAACTCCCAGCATGCCCCAGCCAGCTATGCTGGCTGGGGCATGCTGGGAGTTGTACGCCAAAAACATCTGGGGAGCCAAGGTTGGAGAACACTTCTCTAAGAGGTTGAAATGCCTCTCCTAAGGCTTAGTTACTCACAGTAAGAGCTTTCCTTTAAAGCTATGATATGCTGGTGTTTTGGCCCCACCCCTTTTGCCTTCGGCTCCACTCACCACTGGAATGCAGCTCCTGAATGCTACTCCGAAATGCAATTTGACCCTCAGGCTGAAACAGGTTCTGCACTCTTGGTCTTAGCATACAGTCTTGGCTAAAATAGTTGCTCTCGGTGAAACTAAGACGGGATCAGTTACAGTGCTAGCTGCTGGGAGAGCTTGCTTACTTCCACTATGTGTATTTGTAAATAAAACAGCTTATCACAGATATGACATAAGTCCCAGCGCTTTCCCTTTCAAAGCAAACTAAATCCTCCACTGCTACCCCTGGATTTATTACCGCTCTGGAAAACAGAAAGTATGCAACACAATGTTCTCACTCCTGCCTTTTATACAGCTCCTGTTCACCATTCTGTAGATGTTTAAAAGGCCAAACTCTTTTGGGAAAGACATTTTAGCTGGCAGAGAAAGAACATACATTGGAATAATTACTTTTTGCCTTAAGACTTTGGCATGCCATCTACCAGAAATGCCTATTTCAATAAACACCTACCACACCTACATTTGAGAGGTGGCATCACAAAACGAACTTGCTTCTTCCCAGATTATCATTTGATAAACTGCTTAAATTATTGCTGAGATAATTGCACGCCCTTTGATGTTAGATTGGAAAAGAACAGTAGAGGAAAGCATTGACGTATCTGGCTTCCACCCTTTTGAATAGCTTATACAACAGCAGAACAGAAGGCAAAATAGTTAAAATTTGGAAATGGTTTTCCATTATTCAGTAAAATGAATATGGTTCTGCGTGTATTGAAAACAATGTCTACCTTTAAAAAAAAGGAAATCGTGAAATAGTTTTAACTACCCAAATATCTTCCACTAGACAGAATTGGGAAGCACCCAAGGCAAACCATTTCATTCTTTTAAAAAATTCTTAGCTAAGCAGAAAAAAGTTCTTGAAGCAAATTCAATGGGCTCTTTCAGCAAAGGAAAAAAAGTCACGTGATTCAGATGCGGCTCTGTTTTCTCCATATCAGTTTGAAGTGTACATTGCATCATGGAAACACACGTGCAACCCTTCAGACTTTTCCATTTGCTGTCGGCATAAAGAACTCATCTTCCTTAAAGCATAGTTATGTCGATTTTTTTGGCTGTTTTCTAAAGCTCTTACAAGGCAACTGATTTGTTTCGGCTGGGATCCAACAAGGCACAAAACTAGTTGTGCACCTGAGGGGGCTTTGGACTTGGGTTTCTCAATCAGCAGCTTCCAACACTGTTTGGCAAACCAGTTTGGAAACACCCAAGCTGTTTTGGCATCGCAAAATTAGTTCTTCTGATCTTGGCCTTGTTATTTATACTCATGCTCTTCCCTGGAAAGCTCAGAGGGAGTTATGTGGCATTTCTGCTAGTTTTGATCCAGACACAATCTAAGCCTATCTCAATTCAGCCTCAATATCACTATATGGAAAGTACTGGGGGACTAAATCAACAGATTTCTCATGGAATTAACATGGAATCCTAATGAGATCCAGTCTAGTGCAGTGTTCTCCAACCTTGGGTCCCCAGATGTTTTTGGCCTACAACTTCCAGCATGCCCCAGCCAGCTGGCTGGGGCATGCTGGGAGCTGTAGGCCAAAGACATCTGGGGACCCAAGGTTGGAGAACACTGGGCTAGAGTGTTGGATCATGGCCTTGGAGACCCAGGTTCAAATCCCTGCTGAGTCATAAAGCTCGGTGGGTGACTTTGGACAAGTCATATTCTCTCTCCCTCCCTCCCTCCCTCCCTCTCTCTTTGCCTAACCTATCTGTTGGCTGGATAACAGCATGTGTGGAAGGACAATTTTTCCTGCTTGAGCTTGAAGAACATTAAATGTCATTGCTCAACTGAAGAAACTACTCTTCTGAACATGGCTGTAATTTCACAAGGCTTCTCTTAGCCGTGTGTGTGTGTGTGTGTGTGTGTGTGCGTGCGTGTGTATGTGTGTGTTAGATTATTCTTCTCCACAATCTGTTCTTAATATTACTTTCATATAGTACATATTCTTTCTTTCTTTTTTCCTTAGGAAGTTTAAGGCAGGTAATATTGTGGCATTCTCAGGGGTCACCCATCCAGGCACTGATTGGGGTAACACTCACTTAGAATCAGCAGTGCTACAGCATCAGCTCCTCCCAGACCATTGGCTACAAGCTCATTTATGGTCTCAAGGATCACTTGACTTCCCTCACATACTTCCTATTAGAACATTTAGACTGTTGCATTAGGTTTCTTTCTATGCACCATTTAGACCAGTGTTCTCCAACCTTGGGTCCCCAGATGTTTTTGGCCTACTGGCTGGGGCATGCTGGGAGTTGTAGGCCAAAAACATCTGGGGACCCAAGGTTTGGAGAACACTGATTTAGACTGTTGCAGTAGGTTTCTTTCTATGTACACATCTACGCATCGTTAGTTTAAAACAATGGGACTTTTATGTATGAAGTTCTCACTTTGAAGTGAGGGAGCACACACCCTTTGTCCCGATGTGCCCCATGTCCATTATGAATTCAAAACAAATAAAAATCCACTGCAGTGAAGCAATGCTATTACAGAACCATTGCATTCATGTCTCCACAAAAGTTTTTTTATTCTTAAAGGGCATTATTTCAGAAAGCTGAGGTTCTCAAAATGTGGAGTGGAAGGCCACCTTAGGTAAGCATGAACAGTTGCTGGAGAGGTCCAACCTTTTCCACGACTCAGCCAAGTCCAGTTTCTTTCTGGATATTTTGAATGAGGCCAGAAAGAAAGATTTGCTTAATCCTAATCTCCATTCATTATGGTGAGTGGCTACTTCCCCTTTGATGTGCTAATTGATAGCGAATGATAGTGATGTAGGCTAATTTCCAGGCTTGGAACAAGCTCATTGGAGGAGAGTTTCTTGTCCCCTTCTTCCCCCTGCAGCCCCCAAAACCCTCTCTACAGGATTGGGGGGGGGGAACTCCTGAATAATGAGAGGGGGCTCTGGGAGGGAGGAATCTCCCAAAATTGGGCATCGTGCCTGAATTGAGACAATCCCTGCTCTCACTGCCACCTCCATGCCCCACTCTGCATGTTCAGCAGCCCCCTTCCCACAACTCTTTGGAGAGGCGTTTTGGAAGGGTCATAGGTGGCTGCAGGAGGGAGTATAGGATGGGTAACTTTCCTTACAGGAACATCCTCTTCCATTTTCTTATCTTAGGATCCAAGCCCCTATGTACTCACCTGTTTTTGTCGTTCTTGTCGTTGTTATCAGTGAGCTGTGAAAAAGAGATATTCCCTTAGAGATAACTTAAAAGAATGTTTTGGGCCCATGTGATTCCAGTGCTCAGTTGTAAATGGTACATGCACACAGATACATGGGACATATTAAAATGGGTAGGTTCTTCTACCATCAGTACAGAAACAGCCTGCCCTCCCCATCTTCTCCCACTCAACAAGAAACCAGCAATTTTAAAAACAGGTACTGTATTATGGCACACATGTATGCATGTGTATTATTGCACATATGTATGTGTGCGTTTGTGTGTCTGTGTTTACTCTTTAAAAATGGGTACTTTCTGTAACACGAACTAGAGGAAACATCTTTGAATGCTCTGCAACATCTGGGTAAAGACTGAATATTGGCTATACAATAAACCAGGCCAGCCATACTGGAAAGGTCCACAGAAAAAACTGCATCTGGACTTCAGAGTGTGATTACTTCTGCACTTAAAAATGGCGGGCTTGGTATACCTAAAACTGTTTGAGCATAATGCATGAAGTCATTGTGTGGACATGGGAAATATTTTTAACCTGCTTTTCAGGGTTACACTCTCCCAAAGTGATGTACAGGAGAGGGAAGAAACAAGGTACAAATTACAAGTGAACACATCAGAACAGATGTCCAGAAATTATTTATGAAACTTCTGCAAACATAAGGAATTAATCAAAGGCAGCCTCAAAGAGGAAGGTCTTCAAGGCCCCCCTAACAGCCAAAGTTGAAGGTCGATTGGAAGGGAGTTCCAAATAAGTGTCTTCTTAAGTGTCTCCTGTACAAAGCAGCCTTAGTTACATTCAGAGAGGCTGAAAACATTCATTTATTGGCTTTGGGAGGACTCACTATGAAAAGATCAAGAACTGCCACTTCAAAGAAATCCATACATATATTAGGGATTACATGCCTGTTTCACACAGGGCAGAGATTAGGGGTTTCAATGTGTGGGTGAGACAGTGGTGTTGGGAGGAGTGGTTTAGATTTTTCAGTTGTGGGAAATATTTGGGGACAAGTCAAGCCTCCACAAATGAGATGTGCTCCACTTGACCCAAAATGGCACCACCAGACTGCTGCCTCTTACTATCAAAAAGGCCAAAGCACATCTTTGAAACTGACCCTTAGGGGGAAGAAGTCAACAGGAGGTGGAAGCATCTGGTTCAAGATAAATCATTCCCTAAGGGATGAGGGTGTACATGTTCCAAGTCATCCAAATAAAGGTAGGGGAGAACTTGACAACAAGTATACAGAAGGCCATGGCAGCTGGCTCAAGAGATCAAAGTGCTGCAGGAAAAAATACACAGTTGGACAGGGTCAGGGAGACAATGACCCAGTTCGCACAACACAATAACCCCTTGTGGGGAACTAACCATGGTGGGTTGTCATGTCATGCGAACCCAGAGTGTTTACCACAGGGTGGCTATTTTTTTTTCTTCCAGTGAGCCAACCTGAGAACCCATGGGATGTTGTAGGGGTTGCTCAACCCACAATATATTGTTGTGTTGTCCAAACTCAGGCAACTGATCCCATTGTGGATTGCGAAAAGTGGCAAGCGAGGCACTTGGCAAGAGCAGCAAAAAAACCTTTGCTGCTCTTGGCAATCTTACCCATGCCACTACCAGTGACTGTCCCTCCAAAGTGCCCAAGCAGCACATTGGAGAGGCTGTCACTGGTTGGCCACCTATTTTTAATTTTTTTGGTGCCAGAAATGTGTGCAAATTTTTAAATAATTTTTTTTAAAAAAAATTAAGCTAGATTTGCACAAATGTGGAAGTGCTCTGGTCCATGGATCCAAAATGGAAACGCAAAGCTATCAAGGGAATGCGAAGTAACAAAATAACCTATTTTCAGGCTGTCTACCTCAATGTCCATGGTTGGTACCGGCTGCACTTTAGCAGCAGACCCTTACCAGGACATTGAGCAGGCCAGACTTCCCATTTTGGACCTACACAGTTGCCCAAGTCCATCTAAATTTGTTTCTTTAAAAAAAAAAAATTGCACACATATCTGGCTCCCCCCCCAAAAAAGGTGGCCAATGTGTCACTTGGGCACTTTGGAGGGGCTGACACTGGCTATTAAAGACTCTGGGGGGGGGGGGAAATGTGGCAGCGAGAACAAAAGGGCTTGTGATAGGAGCGGGCAGAGGAGACAAGGTGGCTTCAGCCGCTAAGCCTCATGGTATATTGTCTGGAGGACTGAGGGGGAAGGAGAGGGAGAACAACCCACCATGAGCCCGATCATCGCTTCTCGGCCCTTTGGCTAAGATCAAGTGTGATCATCTGTCGAGTGCACCGTGGGTTGTTCACTGAACAACGAACCCAGTGTGGCTTATTGCCAGGGTGGCTTAGTGTGACATGTGAACCTGCCCAATGTATACGTGTTTATATTCTAATGCTAGAACTAAGCATACATAGATATAGTAAGGTGCTAAACAAAAACATAGATATAGTGAGCATATCAGACACGTGGAGGAATCAGTGAGAGAATCAGTGGGATAGAGTTATCTCTGGATACAAGCTACAGAAAGGGCAGGATTCTGATTGTTGTTGATCTATATGTCAAAGAGACCATGGGGACGAATAAACTAAAGAAGTTAGCAACTTATCAGAAGCAAACTTCTCCACAGAATCGCCGTGTGTGGTAGTACTTGGCCCAAAAAGTACATTAGAGGTCTTCGGAATGACAAGTGTGGCGTAGTGGTGAGAGTGTTGTGTGGGACCCTGGGAGTAATCCGGGTTCTATTCCCCGCTCGGCCAATGAAACCTCAACTGGGTGACTTTGGGCCAGTCACTCTGACTCTCAGCCTAACCTACCTCACATGGTTGTTATGAGGATAAAATGGAGAGAATGAGGATGATTATGTAAGCCGCCTTGGGTTCCTTGCAGGAAAAAAGGTTGGGTATAAATATAATAAATAAAATAAATAAACAAGTGAATCCTGCTAGTGTTCGAGTTCCAGAGAGTTTTTAATGGGATACATGTACCTCACTATTATCGTTTGCAACTCCCCTTCCAATTTATCCCACAGAATGCTGCCTGGACAGCATCTTACCATATTGATTGGGGTGGTAAAGCTCTCTCTAGCCTGTATCATTTCATGCTGCAAGTCGAGGCTCATGTGACCGAATGCTCCTCCACACAAAAAACTTCCCCGAACATAGAAAACTAGATATAAGGGGGAACAGTGCAGAAATCATTACTGTTTTTGCATAAAGAAGAATTCAATTGTGAGCTTCCATCTTCAAGTCTGAACTGGTACAGCCCTGACATAGTTTGTTTGTTTGTTTGCTTATTTATTTATTTAAAGCATTTTTTACTCCATATGTTGGCCAATGGGGCTCCCAGGGCAGCTTACAGACCAATACAAAGCAAGACAGTCCCTGCCCTTGAGCGTACAGTCTGAAAGGCATGACAAAAAAGGTTGAAGTACATTATCAAAGTGCTTTCTTGATTCTGGATTTGTGTTGGGTTGGCGGGAGAGGCTGAAGGAACTTCTTCTTCCAATTTTGTTCCAAGGTATAGAGAAATTTGATATTTGAGTTTGAAAAACTGTTGTTGCTGAAACTCAAGTTACAGTCTCACACACAAACACATGTGCATGCGCACACACACAGCTTTCCCAGAGGTTGAAATCTACTTTGCTACATACAGAAAACACACTCATTATTCAGATATCAAAATTCTGATTTTGAAAATTGTTCATACTCACATGCAAATGCAATATTTGAGAATCTGAGTGGGAATTCAATTCACCCAGATTTATTTTGTGGCCTTTTATGTAGAAAGTGGCAACATCCAGGGATGGTGCAAGACATGTTGCTCCCTGAGGTGTAGCAGCAAATGCCCCCCTAACCCCAAGTCAAGGTGCATAATATCCAAGACTGGCCAAGTTATTTTGGCAACTGAGGCAGAAAATTCCACAACTGTTCTCCCCCTCTTTAATAAAAACAGAAGAATAATACAGTTAAATAGCTAACAATTTGCTGCCTTTCTTATGACGTCCCAAACCAGTTGCCTGAGGAGGCTGCCTCACTCTGTCCAATGGTAGGGCTGGCCCTGGGACAGAGACACTATTCTAGGTTTCAGTGGGATGGGAGGGCGGCAATAAGAGATTTCAATGGTCTCTGGAGGGATTCTAGGCGGGGCTCAAAGTCCTTTTCTTCAGTATATTACAAAGTCAGTGCATTCCAAGTGCTCTTCTTGTGGTTCTTATACCTCATAACAGCTTGGAGATGCAGCCTGAAACATGGGAGAGGTCAACAAGAAATGACACTAACGTTTAAGAAATGATGCACCACACCAATGCCTCAATCTTTGATTACTCAAAATCCAGCAACTTCTATACATATTATCCTTGGAAGGTTTGGAGGCAGCCATCTTGGATGAGCATCTTGGGGCTATTCTATTTTAGTTTACTCTTGTTTCTTTTCCTATCTATTTCCACACTAAGACAATATCATTCTAGAGTGACAAGTGGTTTGTTTTGATCATAGCAGTTTTGCAACAGAACTAGCTGCCTTGAGTAGGTTATAGAAACTTCTTCCTTTAAAAATTTCAAATCTTTCAGAAGTGCTCTGTACATCAAAACCTTGGCACAATATGGTTAGCATAGCTAATGCAGTGGTCCAATATGGCCATGCCTATACTACAAACTTAATTCCCATCCCTTTCATTGGCATAGGTTTCGCTTCAGTGCTAGTGTACACATGCATGTTAATTACTGGTAGGCTCTAGCATCAAGTGGTTATTTGTATGTGTGAATCACGGCTTGAACAACAAAAATAGAAATTATATACCTCAGACTCCTTGTTTTTCCAGCGTCCTTTCACATGTACAGCTGCAAGTCACCAAATGATAGCCATCAGGCACAGAGAACTAGAATGGCACAGGCATGTTTTACATGTGAATGAGGACTAAATAGACCTCGGAATTTTAGTTCATAATATTCCAGGCTTGGAAATGAACTTTGGAAGTACATAAAGGCCTCCCCCAACAAGAGGCAAGCTTTATGGGTCACCACCTTGCCAGAGGATTCATGGGATATCTACATCTCTTATAGTCCCTCACACTCTGGCGTTCTGTTGCTCATCATGATGGGACGGCAGGAAGAGAAAATCCCTCCCTTCTCCCAGCCTCAAGCTAAGGAAAATGAAGGGTGGAGTATGCTTTGATGGTTGGTGGTTGACAGGGGGTGGCTTTGGGGGCATGGGGAAGGGTGACAGAGATGGGTGGGTAATTTTTCTTTTTTGAGTCCTTGAATTGGCTTGGAAGGAATTATCTGAGATCTTCCATTTTGTGTGTGTGGAAGATCTCAGGTAATTTCTAAATTAATCTGAGGCGAGCTTTGGATAACTCAACCATCTCTAATTTAGTTCTGTGGGTGGGCTGGGAATCTCCTATGACAACTCTCAGCCTTCCAAAGTAATTAAAACTAGATTACAACCATCCTCCTATACTGACATTTGTCATCTTTCCATCTCAGCAAATAAAAGATGGCATAATGTTTCATCCAATCAGTGAGCATTGTGTGCTCATGTCCCCAGACCTCTTGGGCATCTCAGATCTACCACATTTAAAAAGATTTATTCAGTTCAGAATCTTTTATGTGGTGGTGAATGTGATAGGAAACCATATTTGAATTAACTGGTTTGCTCTCATTCCAGGTCACTCACAAGAAATGGTTTAGCTTCTTTCTTTAATCACTTTGGTAACATCGATTGCCTACAACGTGCAATGAAAGTTCTTTCATTCCTGTTTAAAAGGTCATGTAAGCATGCCTGCTTAGTGAATTAAATGCAGATTCAGTTCCTCATGCACTGTGTTTCCTAGTTAAATTCCTTTGATAATTCTTCACATACCAGCATGACTGATACTGACTTTTGAACTAAAATGAATGCCACAGTGAAACAAAAGGGGGGAAATGGGTACTGGCAAATGGTGCTGCTATAGTTGGTGCCATTCTGTCGTTCCAAGAGAAGTTACCTTCCTCTCTTTCTAGATTCTGGTATTATTTTTTTTATCATATTAATTATTTTATTGAGTTTTGATATATAAAGACCATTAACAGTGCAATCCTATGCATGTTGACTCAGAAAGATGTCCCATTGAGTTCAACGGTACTTATTTCAAAGTAAACGTGTGCATTTCTGGACCCGTGGGAACATCTGGGAATTTGAGAAACTGCTGTGGACACTACCACAAAATACCTAATCGGTGGATCTCCGCTTTGGCATTTAGCTGTCGTGTCTATTTTGCGCGGAGAGGGGTGTGGAGGATGAGACCAGTACGGGGTGATTTCCACCCTCCAATCACGGGGCATGGGGTGAATTTTTTGACCCCAATTATTGGCATAAGGGGTGGGGCCCTGAGGCAATATTTATGCACAGTGGACCCCACCTACTGCCTCTTTCATTTGCAGCTCCCTCCTTCCACTCCCGATAAAGCAGTGTAGGCTCCTCTGGTCACCTTTTCCAGGGCTGGGTAGGAATTCTGGCTCATTGCCTTAATTGGCTCGGGGCAGTGTGCGTGTTTCGCCTACTCTACACTGTGGACTTGGTGGTGGGCTTTTTGTTTTGGGTTACCTGTACTTGATTTGGTCACATTTGGCGTTAGGTAAGTGCGGGGAATAGGCAGTGGGGTTAGGGTATCGGTGTGCATCCCATGGCACCTTTGAAGGTGACTGGCGATAACCTGAGGCTCCCCGATGTTGATGTCTTGCGGCTCCATATGTGGGAGATAGGGCCGCCTTTGGGGGGGTCTACCCTTCTCACTCACATCGGTTGTCCTGCGGCGCCGGGGGGCGGTGACACTGGGTAGATCCCCCAGCACCAAGTGTATGTAATTTGAGGGTGGCGAGTCACAGCGCCACCCTCAGGTTTGGGATGTTTTCACCCTGATATGCTCCACTGGCATTTGGGCCGGTTTTAGTTAATCCCACACTTCTCCCTTCGCAGATCTTTGAATTTAATAAAATGTGGCCCTGATTTGAAACCATAATTACTGTCTCGTCTCTTCATTTCCGCTCTTACTTGCCCAATTGTTTCATGTCTATTGGACACCGCATCATCTCTTTAATAAGGGGTTGTATAATTGGGCTAATTGCTGACAGTGCAACACAGCTAATGCTTCTTTTAAACATGTTTTAAAAGAACATGCCAACATGTTTTGGCAGTGTCCGGTAGTTGCTTCTTTTTGGGAGGAGGTTATTACACAGATAAATGTCTGTACTGGAACAGCCTTTAATAAAGCAGTGATGTACATGCTGTGTTAAAATATTTACCTACTTCATGGAAATTAACAAACGGTCAGTGTAAATGGATAATCTGTGCCCTTTTGACTGATATTAACAATGGAAGGATAAACATGCACCTCATATAATTCAGTGGATTGAGGACCTTACACAACACTTTCAATATTTGAACAGGTAGCATATAGACACCACCTTCCAATGGATACTTATTTGGATATTTGGCCTGCTTTTGTTGAAGCCTATGTATAATGGCTAGAAATGTGTACGCATTTCACCTGTATTAATTGCTATGGATATATATATATACAAATCAATGTACATATATTAAAAAACAAAAATGATTTTTAGAATGTTTGCACATGCCCGTGGGCACCATGTGGGGACCCCACCATTGGTGACATTGGAGGTGCCCACAGGCACTGCATTGGGGCCCCTTGGTGTATAGCAGTGTTTCTCAACCTTGGGTCCCCAGATGTTTTTGGCCTACAACTCCCAGCATGCCCCAGCCAGCTATGCTGGCTGGGGCATGCTGGGAGTTGTAGGCCAAAAACATCTGGGGACCCAAGGTTGAGAAACACTGGTGTATAGGATTGCAGGCTAGATAGATAGAAGCACCATTCAAGCGTTATAAAAAGTACTTAAACCACCTTGTGTCTGCGTGAGTGGGGACAGGATCATGCTGACTAGCTCCACCCCCAATGCTCATGCACTATTTAGCTCCTCTCCCAAATGTCTGTTATCTACAGTATGAATATGAACATCTACAGCAGGGAGGAGGCCTTCGCACGTACAAAGAAGGCAAATGCTATTTTGGGCTGCATTAATAGAAGTATAGCTTCCAAATCACGTGAAGTGATAATTCCCCTTTACTCAGGCACTGGTTAGGCCTCATCTTGAGTACTGCGTCCAGTTCTGGGCACCACACTTTAAGAAGGACGTAGACAAACTGGAGAGGGTTCAGATGAGGGCAACAAAGATGATTAAGGGACTGGAAACAAGGCCCTATGAGGAGAGACTGAAAGAACTGGGCATGTTTAGCCTTCAGAAGAGGAGACTGAGGGGAGATATAATCACACTCTTCCAGTACTTGAAGGGTTGTCACACAGAGGAGGGCCAGGATCTCTTCTCAATCATCCCAGTTTGCAGGACACGGAATAATGGGCTCAAGTTACAGGAAGCCAGATTCCGCCTGGACATCAGAAAAATATCCTGACTGTCAGAGCAATAAGACAATGGAACCAACTACCTAGGGAGGTGGTGGGCTCTCCCACTCTGGAGGCATTCAAGGTGCAGCTGGACGGCCATCTGTCAGGGATGCTTTGACTTGGATTCTTGCATTGAGCAGGGGGTTGGACTTGATGGCCTTATAGGCCCCTTCCAACTCTGTTATTCTATGATTCTATGAGTGTACACACAAAGGATTCCACGCAAGCTGGAACTTGATAGCACAGAGTTTCGACTCATGTGAAAACCTCCTCCATGCAGAGTTTCATGTTGCAAGCACGGATGCCCGGGACAGGGCAAAATGGCACATGCTGATATCCAGGGTGGAGCTACTTGGTGTGGCTATGTCTCCACTCGCATGTTGGTGTTTATAGGGCTAGACATATCATTATAATCTTTCCATGATAACCCACCTTTCCTCCCCATTGCAAAGATAGCCACCTTATTTCTAGGAAATATAAAATCCATTCACATCTAGAATCCCACGTCATCTTTAACTCTCCCTTCTTAATACAACAGTTCAATTCACATCAATGAAGCATTTTAAAAAAGAAAAGAAAAGAAAAAGGAATTACTTATGGTGAACTTCATGCTGTTAATGATCCAGCTGGATAATCTTTAGCTAGAAATCCATTATAGATGTAATTGAAGACACACATGCCTACCTGCATGATCAGAGTGAAAGGAACAGTTAGAATCAAGGCAAAGAAAAAGCAGTACCTTTACAACCCTCCACCAATTATTTCTTCCTGCAACTTCTGTGTGTGCATAGAAACTTGTGTGTGTGAGAGAGAGTGTCTGTATATGTAAATATAAATATAGATTTGGGTTGTAACGGTACTGCTTCAGAACTGATAATGTGTGCCTCTTTACCAAGTTGCTTCCCAAATGTTCTACTTGTATACTGTATATGACAAAAAGAAGTATCCAGTATTCTCTCTTCACAAGGAAGATGACACAATGAAGTAGCAAAACAATGTTATAGCCATATTTTGAACATACACGTGATCTGGAATTGACTGCGGCTACAATCCTACACATGCTTATTTGGATGGAGTAAGACCCTGAACTTAGTCCTACTTACTACTGCATAAAGATGCTTAAAATCAGGCTGCATGATATTTTCCAATGTGCCTCTTCCCTGATTATTACTATTTTTCAACTTGATATTTGGGGCATAGTAGCATGCTATAATAATATGTTTCCTTTGACCTAGAGAGTAGAAAGCAGGATGAAGTGTATTTTTTAAAAAACTGAAGTGAATACAGAAACTGATGTCAGAGAGCCCCTCCTTGTTAAGGAGGATAAAACAACAAAACAATAAATGGAATTAATGAATTGCAGTTTAAAATGTGCCGAATCAAAAGACTGACTCAGTCTGAATCACATCCATTTACAATTCTGCCATCTTTGTGTCAACAAATCCAAGGCCAAGGTCCTTATTTTGTTGTCATTGGTTGCATATGCTGATGTTACGTTGGTTTGCTTTTGTGACTAAGAGCTTTGCCACATAATCTTTTTTTCAAACAATTATTGCCCAGTTGCTCCTCACTTGTTGTGCAGGGTCCAATTCAGAAGTGGCTGAGGACATTTCGGAGCATAAAGCAGGATTTTTCCATAGTAACCTCTTCAGTATAGAGCTTCAGCTATTGGGCAGCATAGAAATGAAATAAATAATAAATAATAATATAATAATCATCTGAGTAACTGACAGTTTGTTACCCTTTAATGTACCCATTCAATCAGGGGTGCAAAGAGTGCGGGCCACAGGCAGCCCCCCAGAAAAAAAAGGAAAGAAACATGCTGTAGGAATGGGCTCTGTGATTCCTGCCATAGAAGCCCTCATTCCTACAGCATCTCCAGAGCATCCTAAGAAACACTGCCCTAAGGCTCTTGCCTGCTTCCAAGAACAGTCTAGGAATGGAGCAAGTACCACAGAGCCTGTTTTTGAGCATTTTTTCTTCCCCCTGCCCTGTTTCCCCCCTCCCCCTGAAAAAGTTCCCAGTAACAGTGTGCGGAATGTCAGGACCTTCAGCAAAGGAATGGATTAGAAAAGTGTTCTCCAACCTTGGGTCCCCAGACATTTTTGGCCTACAACTCCCAGCATGCCTCAGCCAGCATAGCTGGCTGGGGCATGCTGGGAGTTGTAGGCCAAAAACATCTGGGGACCCAAGGTTGGAGAACACTGGATTAGAAGAAAGAGAAAGAGTAGAAGCCAGGATTCCTGGGTGGTTTGAGAACTAAGGTTTCTGGGAGGAGTGTTGGTTTTGTCTGATCAAAACAAGCCTCTGAAGGACTCTTGGGCAGGAGTTGGATTTCAGTGAGTGAGTGGGGTTTGTTGTATGTAAGTTGTATGTGAATGTGCATGCACGCCTCTTGCCTTGCCACCCCACAGTCACCCAATATTGCCCTAGAACAGTGTTCTCCAACCTTGGGTCCCCAGATGTTTTTGGCCTACAACTCCCAGCATGCTCCCAGCTGGAAGTTGTAGGCCAAAAAACGTCTGGGGACCCAAGGTTGGAGAATACTTTTTAGAGGCTGAAAAGGTTGGGCACCCCTGCATTAGATTAGATCATTTAAATGGCATCCATTTAATGGTTTCCTTAGTCCTAATATGCCACTGTAACCAAGCCAAAGTATATGTTACTGAAATAAATGCATATTCGTCACATTTACTGGTATCCATTTCCCCCTTCCTCTCTTTTCTCACCTTCCCCCTCTATTACATTTAAGGTAGTACATCTCTTGAGCAGGGACCTGCCCATTTGTGCTTTGTAAATTTGCACTGCTGGCATAATCATTATCGTAATAATAATCACAAAACTTATGATATCAGACATCTTCCCTCAAGATATCACTGATATTATTGAAACAGCACATTTTCGCCTAGTACTCAATCTGCAATATTTTGTCCTGATAGTTGTGTAGTCTAGGTCAGTGACACAATTGGAAAGGGAAGAAAAGAATGATTATTTCATGTTTTAGTTGGAGAGGGCGTCAAAGAGATTTCTCTCTGTGTACGTGTGTGTGTGTGTGTGTGTGTGTGTGAGAGAGAGAGAGAGAGAGAGAGAGAGAGAGGGAGGGAGAGTTTCACTTGGTTCAATGGCCTGCTCTTGTTTATATTCAAAATTAAATGGATCAAACCCAGTGTATTTTGAGAGCTGCCTATTGTACTGAATTTTAAGAACCTCATATTACCCAGAGATTCATGTTGTCTGAAATACAGATAGGGATGTGTGAGGAATCTGATAAGGGGTAAAAATCCAATGGATTTTCTTGACTCGGCCCCGTGGATTCTGTTCTGTCAGCCCTGCGCTGGCGCTGACTCGATCTGATGTGAGCCAAGCCAGCGCGTGGACTTCCATTTTTAAAATGGGCTGCGAGTTGCATAATTGTTTCTTTTTTAAAAGACAGGGAAATTTGCGCAAAATTCAGGCCTCTGCTCCACAAATATGAGCAAATTGTGTGAATCTGTGCCAACTGCATGCATTTGCACAAATTGTGGAGCAGAGGCCCAAATTTTGCACAAATCGGAAATTAACTGGCAGAAAATTCAAGGTGGCCAAGGTGCAGTGTATGCACATGCAGTGAGAGGAGGATACTTCCATACTTCTCATGTTAAATGCTACAAGACCAACAACAACTCGAATCTAACAGGTCAGCCCCGATTTGCGCAAATCGCTATTTGCGCAAATTCCTCTAGAGATATGCAGTTCTCAGCTCCAAATTTGTGCACATTTTTTGAGAAATTTCGCAGAAGCCAACCCCCACCCTGACTTGGCCCGCTTTTGGCCAGAAATGTGTCGAAAGCCCGTCAAGCTCGAATGGAATTAGTTTTCCAGTGTTGCACATCCCTAACGGAAAGAGAGCTGACTGCCAGGATAAATGTTTACAATGTCTTCTAAATGCTTAATTCCTTAATAATATGTTGGGCACACTATACATGTGTCTTGAATGTAGTGTGCAGTTGGGCTCAGCGGCTTGAGTTATGTGCTCTGTGTTTCTTTGTTGTTTCTTTGTGCTTATGAAGCGGATATAGTATGGATTGTATTAGGTTGATCTCTGGTATCATGTGGAGGGTATTGGCTGATGGCAGAGAACATATAAGTACATGCAGTAGCTGTACACATGTTAGACAAGCAGAGCATTTTCTGTGGCTTCTACTAAAAGACACACTGGGATCTGCTTCCAGAGCCTGTCTCTAGGTTCTACCCAGGTACCAGAATTTTGTTATTATTTGAAGGATTGACAACCCTATCTGATGCTGAACTTTAGAAGTAGCTTCCCTGAGTTCTATTGAGTCTAGTTTTATTTATTGTGTTTACTTCCAGCATGGCATGTGGCTCACAACTGTGATAAAAAAAAAAGCAATAGCTTCGGCTATTGGGCAGTATAGAAATGTGATAAAAAATAAATAAAGCCAAACTAAACTAAAAAAAAATGGAGGATAGTTCTGTTCCTTCACAGCCACCAAATACCGTAAATAAAGAAAAGTGCAATCCTATGCATGATTATACAGAAAAAAGTCCTAAATTCCCATCATTTCCCAGCCAGCCAGGACTTTTTTCTGTCTAAACGTGCATAGGATTGCGCCCTAAGGCATAATCCTTGTATGGAGGTTTGTATTTTGTATTAACTTTATCTCCGTGACATTCACTGATATTCAAGAACTTTGTGGCCTATTTAATGATCACAGGAAATGGATCCTACAAGCCCTCATGGCGTGGAAAAGACTCATACGCAACATTGTAAAGATAAATTCCCCCCCTCAATCCATTAATGGGGAAAGGACCTTACTTACTACCCTTTCTATTTTTTGAACGCACAGCATACTCCTGGAAGCAGTCAGCTACCGCCTACATAGCCATATGGGCTACTTACAGAGACGCCTATACATACATTCCTATTTTGAAGAATGGTCAGCCCAATTACGCACATTTCCCATTTGTCGCCCCTACCCTGCAAGTTGCAATCCACCCCACATCCCCCTTGTCTCCCGTCTCCCTCCTCCCCCCCTTTCTTGTTGGACACACTTTGCTCCATTGTATAATCATTATAAAACTAAGCAAGCATAACAACAGGGCAACCCTGTCCTTGATCTTGGAGAGCTCTGATGCTGGAGCCTTCTCTAACATATCCAATGCCAAATGAGGGAGGAGCAACATTTTTGCTGCTTTCCTTCTTCCTTTTACAGATTCCCGCCCACAGAAACCAATAGGAGTGAATTGATCTATGCCAGCTCCAAGGCTGGCACAAATTTCCAGCTGGTTTTGTGGGTGTGTTTGGGGGGCCACTGCTTCCTTGCCGGCATGCCTCCTTTACCCCCTCTCTGATGCCAGAGTTCTAGCGTTGGAGAGGGACCAGCTGTGTGCGGAGCTTTCTGCAGAGGCGGTGCGGGGAGGGTGTGGAAGCCAAGGTTGGATCTCTCTACCTTTGATGCTGGACCTGTCGTTCTGTTCTTGCAGGGGGGAGATCCGATCAATCTTATTAATTAATCACCTTTCTATACCACCCAACAGCTGAAGCTCTCTGGGTGCCGTTCACAACAATTAATTATCCTGTAAGTATACATGACAAAAACAATACTAAAAAAAGTATAATTCTGATTTTTAATCTGCACTCTTTTCTTATCAATGCGGTATTTCATAAACAGCGTCAGCAATCTGTGATGCCATCGTGAATCCGTGTCTGGAAATTCAGTACATTAGATGCAGCTAAATGTAAAGGCACTTTGTTCATAGCGAAGCACATGGAAAGCACAGCGGTCCTGTGAAGGCAGCGATTACCAGAGATGTCTAGACATGGAGAAACTATGACCTCACTTACGACAATCCAGTATTTATTTTTCCTTTTTATTAAAGAGAGGTATACAAAGCTTCAAAACGCTAGGGATTGGAGAGACAGGCCGCAAGTCTGAATTATTCCATGCGACTGCGTTTGTTGCATCCTGATTTTCCTTTTTTAAAATAGATCTTTGAAACTAGTTATACGTACTTCTGCCATTCACGCTTTTCCTTCATGTTAAATGCTACCCGCTCAGTTGCAAACAGGTGACCTTCAAAAACAAAAACAAAAAAGTTCAGGTATATTAGAGGCTAAGGCCCTCACTCCGTTTTATGCAATATCACCAGCTTCATTTTCTCTCCCCCTGCGACCGCCCGACCGGCAGCCAATGAAACAAAGAAGGAAATGCTAACAGGATGAAGTGATGTGGTTTTCAGCTTCATGTTACCAGGGAGATACAAGGTGGGAAGAAACAAATAAGCAGTGCTCTCACCTATCTTCCCTTAATGTGCTGTTTCTGTTTGGGCCTTAAAAATGTGAAATATGAGACAGGAAGTTCCCAGTTCAAACAGGGGCGTAGACTTCTCAATTTCCGGGTGGGGTGGGACGGGGCTAAACAGCTGGTTGCCTGGAGGGGGCTTTGCGAATTCTGGGAAATCCCAGAGGGGGCTTGAGCCCCACCGTCCCCCATAGTTTACACCCCTGTTCTCCCCTTCTCTTCCCCCCTCTTTCCTGCACACTTTCTTCCACCCCTTCTCTCTCTCTCTCTCTCTCTCTCTCTCTCTCACATACACACACACACACTCCCTGGAGGTAATTTAGATTGTCCCCCAAACACGTAACAGCTGGTTGCTTGGAGGGGGCTTTGCCAATTCTGGGAAATCCCAGAGGGGGCTTGACCCCCCCCCCATAGTTTACGCCCCTGGGTTCAAATGTCACCGCAACCATGAACTCACTATCTGAATCTTTGGCCTTGCAGTTTTGAAGCAGTATTATTTGAAAACAATAATTTAATCTTTCTTCACTCATCTTTCTGAAAGAGAGGACATTGCATAAGAATGCTTTTTTCAAGTGTTTCCCCAAAGATCCTCCAAAAAAGAAGAAGAAGAAGAAGCAGCAGCAGCAGCAGCAGCACACCAAGTTTTCCCCCTGAATTCTTCCATTTTCTGAGACCTTTACAACTCTGGCTCTCCTCCTTTATTGCTGGGCCACATCCTTGGACCCTGCCTAGGTTTCGGTTTTTTGTCTTGACATCACAAGGCCCTCCTCCATTATATCATGAGGTCCGGGCAGCCTCATAAAAATCACTTCATCATGCCTCTTAAGTCTCAGGCTTTAGGTTGCTGGCAGGCTCAGGATTCTTCCACAGATCTCTCCCCCCCCCATTCCCGAGGTACTTAGGATGGTTCTGCCCATACATAAGGCTGCAATCCTATACCCACTTACCTGGGGGTTATCCCCACGGAACTCAGTGGGACGTACTTCTGAGTAGACATGTTAATAGGGTTGTACAGCAAGTAAGTGAATGAATGAATACAAGATTACAGGCACAGGCTTTTAAAAAGCCAAGTGGAAAAGTTACATTTCCAAGTCGTCTATTCTGTTTTTAAAAGCTCCCCATCATCACTAACCCTTAATATTGACTGATATTTTTTTTTATTTTTTAAATATTTTTTTAAGGAAGGAAGTGATTTTGCAGTCAATGCCTGTCCCGCTCTGCTGTCAGAGGAAACCAGTGAAATGAAAATGAAGTGATAATATACTGTAGGATATTTAAGAGACAGAAAGGCAGGGGAAATGGTAGCTTGGGACTCTCCAGCAGAGCCCCAAAATAGACACAAACGCTGGAGCCAAAGCAGCTGCCAAGAATAGTGGACTGTAAAATTACCTAATACCTATGTCATGTTTACTTTACATTTACAATGGGGAGGGGAGAAGGCTGGTGAAGGGCACCACACGCTACCCCGTGTTTGATAACCTTGTTGATCCTCATCCACTGACTTCCTGCCAACTTGCTTTCCTGTTTTCCTTCCCCCCATCCCTTCCTTGTGTATTCATCGGCATGATAGCAGTGCTTAAAAGCTACCTTAATGCTTGCAGCATATTGCTTCTGGATTAGTTGGATATCCTGTGCAATTCCTGGCTCGTGGATAGATCTGCAGAGCAGCAAGCTAGGAGAGCTGGCAGGCGTTTTATGCAAAAATCACTTTCCTGTGTGTTAAAAGAGAAAGCGAGGAAGAAGAAACAAGAGTTAGGAAAGTTTTGTCCCAAATCTCTTGAAGCGATTTGATGAATGGTTTAGTTTTCAAGAAAGACCTCCTTCTGGGAAGCTTGCAGAAATACCTGCCAGCGCCAACACACGGACTAAAAACACACCCCCCAAAAAACAACAATCAACTGTCGTGAAAAGCAGGCAAAAAAATAATCTTACCTTCAAAATACTTATTCCATAGTAGTTCGGCAGATTCCAGTGGAACTAGGTCTGGATTAATCATTATTCTAAGCCTGCTATACTGTAAGGTCTCAGTCAAGTCAGGGGCCCTGCATAATTATCAGGGAAGGGCTGTAGTTCGGTAGTAGAGCACTTGCCTTGCATGCAAAGGGTTCCAAGTTCAGTCCCAGGCATCTCTGGGTAGGCTTGGGAAAGACCCCCACCTGAAACTCTGGAGATCCACTGGCAGTCGGGGTTCCCCAAACTTTTTGGGTCTATAGCCACATTTGGATTTTTGAGAGTGTCATGAGCACTCTTACAAAATGGCTGTCATGGGAAAGGTCTTGCTCATTCATAAAATGGCTCCCATGATGGGCATGGCTGGTCACATGGCAACCTCCCAGTTTAAGGGGGAGAAACAATTGAAAAAAATATATATTAGAAATATGTTGTTATATGTTTGATATTATGTGTTTGTTTTATATAGAAATAAAATTTAATTTTTTAAATAAATAAATTAATTAAGAAATAAAATAAAAATCACGAGGGACAGGGAGCTGGGGGGTGGTATCTGCAGGAACATTGGAGACCCCAGGACTGTAGACAATACTGAGCTAGATGGACCAATAGTCTGACTCAGTATGAGGCCGCTTCCTATGTTCTATCTAAAAGAATTTCTCTGTTGGTATATCCTTTTCTATAAGCCTGCTTGCTTAAAATTTTGCACATCTCATTCTATGGCGGCTACTCATTCTCTTTTCATATGGCTGTGTGACAGAGAGCTTTCCGCTGCCGTGGCACACTAGCCCTGTTCTAACACTGGTAGCTAAAAAGTGTACAAAGGGAAAGGCAGAGGGAAGGGAGCCTGGATGTGGGGGTGGAAGCAGGGCCGGTGCTACCATTAGGCCAACTAGGCAGCTGCCTAGGGCGCAGGGCTAAAGGGGGCGCCAGAAACGCCTTGAAAAAAAATACAGTGCTCTCAAGTGGGAAGGGGGGGCACTAAATATCTGATCTTGCCTAGGGCACCAAACTGCCTTGCACCTGCCCTGGGTGGAAGTCTGTTTGTTCCATTTATCTAAGTTCTAATTGTAGATGTTCCTATACAAGTCAATGCACACAAGTCAACTGCTGTCTATTGCAGCAGTTTTGGTCAGGCTGGGGAGGGAAGAGCAGGTTTTCATTTTCCCCACATATTCAAAAACCCTTTTTGAACAGAGCGGGACGCAAAAATGAATCTGCCCCACGGCCAATACCAACTCTAGAAGTTTACCTCCAAATCTCTGAAAAGCTATAATCTGTGCAGAGCTGGAATTTAATAACATAGCCTTTTGCTTCTGCATTCTGGGTCCTTTGGGGGAATAGTCCAAGTTGTAAACTCCAAAGATAATATTTACAAACCTGAAAAGGGCATGTACGAGCAGATTTGGCTTGTATACATGGTAGCAGAACCAGGGGTAGGCAACCTCTTCGGGCTGTGGGCACATTTGGCAATTTGAGAAACTGCCCTGGGCATCACCATGAGATGGCTGCCGTTGGAGATATGACAAAGGACAAGTATTCTGTCCAAAAGACTGACTGCAAGGCAGAGGAGGGCTCTGAGCCTCAACACACTAAACAACTCCTTTGCAAGTTTCGAGCACCAACAGAAAGCTATTTCCAGGGTTGGGGACTCGGACTCCAGGACTCGACTCGTGAGTCGGACTGAGTCCCCCCTCTGACCCGAGTCAAACTCGAGTCCCAATATTTTTAATGGGACTCGAGACTCGACTCGGGACCCGAGACCATGGACTTGTGTTCCAAAATCGTGCTCCTCAAATGCAACATGGATAGGTTTTAGGAAGTACAGCAAGTTTGTTTTTTAAAATCATTTCCCTAAAATGCAACCTTTCAGGCATTTTGGGTCTGGCTGCCTCTGCCTGCCTGTTTGGGGTTCCCAGCCTCCTCTGCCTGCCTGGTCTCTTCTTAACCAGTTCCACAGTTTGAATTGTCCAAGACAAAGGCCTCTGCCTGCCTGTTTTGGGGTTCCCTGCCTGCCTCCTCTGCCTGCCTGGTTATTTTGGGTTTGTCTGCCTGGTCTGTTCTTGCCAAAATCAGTTGCAGAGTTTTGAAATAAAAAGGCACACTTGTGCCTAGAATTTATTTAAGCCACACATCTGAAATAGCCTTATTTTGTTGGGAAAAAACCAGGGATGGGGACTCGGACTCGAGGACTCGACTCGTGAGTCGGACTGAGTCCCTCCTCTGACTCGACTCGGACTCAAGTCCCAATATTTTTAATGGGACTCGAGACTCGACTCGGGACTCGAGACCAAGGACTCTTCAACATCCCTGGGCTGTGCCAGAAGGAGTGGAGAGGAGCGTGATTGCTGGTGAAGAGCGCATGGAAGCGAGGTGTGCCGCTGCTCGGCCACTATGGACGGCTACCAGGAGTGCAGCCCCAACAGTGTGTCAAGATTTATTTTGATTGATGTGTTGCGTACTTGGGAGAGGCAGAAGAAGGACCTCCGCTGAGATTACTCTGTGTGGCTGCTCTGAGTGTGTTTCTGGTTCCAGCAAGTTCATCACCAGTGGAGCGGGTGTTCAGTGAGGGTGGAATTGTGATGAGATCTCACCGTTCCAGAATGGGGGCCAAACATTTAGAAAAAATCATGTTCCTCAAATGCAACATGGATAAGTTTTAGGAAGTACAGCAAGTTTATTTTTTTAAATCATTTTTCTAAAATGCAACCTTTCAGACATTTTGGGTTTGGCTTCCTCTGCCTGCCTGTCTGGGGTTCCCAGCCTCCTCTGCCTGCCTGGTCTCTTCTTGACCAGTTCAACAGTTGAATTGTCCAAGACAAAGGCCTCTGCCTGCCTGCTTTGGGGTTCCCTGCCTCCTCTGCCTGCCTGGTTATTTTGGGTTTGTCTGCCTGGTCTGTTCTTGCCAAAATCAGTTGCAGAGTTTTGAAATAAAAAGGCACACTTGTGCCTAGAATTTATTTAAACCACACATCTGAAGTAGCCTTATTTTGTTGGGAAAAACCCCCATTGATTTTAATAGGGACTCGTGGAGTCAGCTTCGGGAGTGACTCGTGACTCGTGACTCGTGAGTCACCATTTTGGACCAAGGACTCGGACTCGGACTCGAGACTCGGGTCCAAAGACTCGTGACTCGACTCGTGACTCGAGAACAAGGACTCTTCAACATCCCTGGAAAAAACCCCATGGATTTTAATAGGGACAGCTTTGGGAGTGACTCATGACTCGTGAGTCACCATTTTGGACCAAGGACTCGGACTCGAGACTCAGGTCCAAAGACTCGTGACTCGACTCGTGACTCGAAACCAAGGACTCTTCAACATCCCTTGCTATTTCACAGAAATCCCAGCTACCGGTAAGAAGATATGTTATGTAATTTTTTTAAAAAAAAGAAAGAAAGAGAAAAAACAAATTGGAGGGGTAGGGCAGCTTGGTCGGTACCAAGGATGGTGACTGAGAGCGCATTGGCACCCACGGACACCATCTTGCCAAGTGCCAACCCTGAGTTCCAGGGCATGTGCAGATATGGCAAGCCCTGGTTCAAAATCCTGTTTCATCCTCCAACTCTACTGCATAGAGTAGGTGGTAGGTCAGGTAAATAACTATGAGGCTTGTTGCGAAGATGACGTTCGATAGATTATAGCTCAGCCTGGAAAGCTTCTTGGGGTGTGCCCCCCGCATCCCCATTGCAAATCTAAAGTAAACATGAAATCAGTATTGGGTCATTTGACAATCCACTCTTCTTGGAAGTTGGCAGTTGCTTTGGCTCCAGTGTTTGGGTCTGATTTGGGGGCTCCATTGGAGGGTCCCAGGCTGCCATTTTCCTTTGGATTTCTGTCCGTAATATCCTATGGTAAATTATCCCTTCATTTTCATTTCACTGGTTTCTTCTGACAGCTGAGCCGTACAGACACTGACTGCTAAATCTCTTCCTTCCTTTAAAAAATAAAATCTGTCGAGATGTTTGGGACGGGAAGGGGAAGGACAGACATCTACCTTCTACTAAGCTAGGTCCTAAGCTCAGAAAACCGAGGTCCTTAGTTCAAACTTCAGATTCCCTGCCACTGCCGATAAATAGACTGCATTTGGAATGGAAAAGACAGCTTATTTACCAATGGAGTCTTGTACTTAGTACAGTAGGTTTCATGTAGACCAGTGTTCTCCAACCTTGAGTCCCCAGATGTTGTAGGCCAAAAACATCTGGGGTCCCAAGGTTGGAGAACACTGATGCAGATGAAGGCATTTTTGCCTTTCTGCACTCAATGGTTATTCCAAGCACATCTTTATTTATTATTTGCTTGGATTCTTCAGAAAGTTAGCTCTCCAAAAATTTATCTCAGTGTCTTGCCCTGGGTAAATCCTTCTTTCCCATAAGTGTAATCAAATATAGCCAGCACTATTTTGTTGTTGTTAAAGAACACCCCCGCCCCCCCCACCTTTGAACATTCTACATTGAGGAAATGCAAAAGTAAATCCAGCTAAAGAAAACTAGTGGAAGGGAGAGGGGAAAAAAACCCACTCAATTTGGATGAGCAACTTCCTCTGGGGTTATTGGCGTATAAGGCTATACAACTATATATATACACATGCATGTATACATAAAACGGATATTATGGAAAGTCTCCTACTTCAAAAACATATTTAGAAACAATTACATCTATACTGCAAGCGGGTGGGAGTGAAGTGTTAAAAAATGTTAGAGTTTCCAAGGTAGAAAAATGCCAAGACGTTTCAATGCATTGAAACTCTGATGTTTTATGATTCAACAAGCATCGAACCCATGTTCTTGGAGTATAAGGGTGCAATGGCAGTGGTAAATACAGTGTTTTTGGCTGCAATCCTATGCACACTTACCTGGGAAGAAGTCCCATTGTACTCAATGGGAATTATTTTGATAAGCGTGCATAGCATTGCACTATTAATGGGAAATGGTTAGGAAGAATGTGAATGGCCAAAGAGGTAAAATGATACATATTTGTGGAGCAACTTCTGTTGGGAGAAGAGAATGCAGGATTTTGAGCTACACGGTGTAGCTCAGTGAGTCTGGAGTTCTGTCTGGTTCAATTCCCTTCTTAGCTGCAATTTCTCTAGGTGGCTTTGGGTCAACCCAATCCCATCGTGGGAATAATAGTGACCTATCCCTTGTGTCTGGAGGAGTGAAAAGGATATATTTTAGAAGTCAGAAGTTCAATATGAACATCTCTATAATAATATTCTACAAAACACACTCATTTAACATCTTTACACTGAGGAAATGCAAAAGTAAATCCAGCTAAGGAAATCCAGTTAAGCACATGCACCTGTCTTTCTGTCCCTCTTCTTCTCTTAGACTGCATTAACACAGGAAGCAGAGTACTTCCATATAGCACAGATGGAGAGGAAGGCAATGAGCTATACTCAGGGAAGCAGCAACCTTTCATTTAAGAAAAAAAATCCACCAATTGGGCATCAGGAACAGCAGAAGCGAAAACCGCAAGTAAAGTAGGTGTTACTTTAAAGCAGTGTTTCTCAACCTTGGGTCCCCAGATGTTTTTGGCCTACAACTCCCAGCATGCCCCAGCCAGCTATGCTGGCTGGGGCATGTTGGGAGTTGTAGGCCAAAAACATCTGGGGACCCAAGGTTGAGAAACACTGCTTTAAAGGCGTAGTTACAGCTAGGCCCATAGCAGATGTCGGGGGCATCGGGGTGGTGGGGAGCCCCCCTACTGCCCATGCTAGGATCCCAACCCAGACTGGGCCCTCTGCGCCTGCTCTAGAGTAAAACTGAAAGCAAGCTGTCTTTAAAGTAATGGATGGGTTTGCATGATCAAGAAGGGAAAATAAGTGACAGTGGCTTCTTTTCCGTCCCCATGGCTTGATCTAGGCCATAGGGTTTCAGGTGGCTTGTAAACCACCTCAGCCACCCACCCTTGCTGGGTGCAGACATCACAATAACCCATGCCTGGTGAGGGTGATTATGCTAATTCGGCAGCTCATGACTAGCACATGTTGGGAAGGAAAATAAGCCACTGTGGCTTGTTTTCCCTCCGTAGTCGTGTGAATCCGGTCAATGTCTTTTTTGGTCCTGTGATAACCAGGCTTCTGACATCATCAATCAATGCACAAATCCCCAACACTCTTCTCCCACTTTTTGTGTGTGCATAAGAATGGCACGGGAAGAATGACTGGGATAGTTGGCATTTAGTAGCTCTGTGATATGAAAACCCTATGGACAAATCCCACTCTTCTCACACCTATTTGCATAATGATAGCACTAACTGACAAGTCAGTGTATGGCCTGCTTCTTATCAGTTTAAAGAAATCACAACTGGTGCAGCCCGGCACTAGCAGTAAGGGAAACATGTACGCAGCAGCCCTGACATTAGGCACAGAATTTAAATATATTATTAAAAATATTTGAATAGTAGTTTATTATGCCCTGAAAGGAAACTGATGAGGTGAAGCAAGTGTTTTAGGATAGGAATGGTAGAAAAACACAAAAATCAAGGGAAGAAAACTTTGGGCACAGCCAAAAGTCTGGGTAGTAAAGAGGGGGCGTGGCGTGGGAAGGAATGTGGCTGAATATAGCAGGGGCTGGAGAGAAGGGGCAGATGAATGCCCTGGCATTTGGGAGGCCAGGGCCGGTGCTACCATTAGGCCAACTAGGCGGCTGCCTAGAGCGCATGGCTAAATGGGGCGCAGAAACCACACCAAATCAGAAGCCTCCCTGGTTTTTCCCCCTTCGCTTCGCTTCTTTCCCTCTCCGTGTGCCGGTCTCTTCTTCTGTTTTTGTTGTCCCCAGGCTTGCTTTCTCTTTCTGTCTTTCTTTCTTCCCCCCCTCTCCCCCTCCTCCTTTTCTTTCCCTGCTGCGGCTACTTCGGCTCTCTCCTTTTTTTCGCCGTCCTCCTGCTGCCGCTGCTGCCGCCACTGCCGCTTGCCCGAGCCTTATGCCGCTCCTGTTTCTTTCGCAAGTGGGTCTCTTTAGCAAAGCTGCTTTCTCGTACAGCACATGGGGCGATAAGGGGAGGAGAAGAGGGGGGTGGTTCGGGAGGGAGGGGGCGGCGGCACTGGAGGAGGTGGGTGGGTGGGTGGAGGGAGGGAGGCAGAAAGAGAGAGGGGGGCAACCAGAGTGAACTCTCCCCAAGTTGAGGAGCCCCCACCCCTAGCAAGGGAGAATGATAAAAGGAGTGGGGGTGGGGGAGGAGGAGGAAGGGGGGCTGGGGGAGCAAAAAAATTAATAATAAATTTTTATTTAATAATAAATATCAGAAGTAAAAAATAAACCAGAATTTTGCATGCACGCGAAAGTAGAAATTGGAGAGGGTGGGGGGAAGAGGAGCTTGCAGGAGAGGAGATGGGGTTGGGGGGGGAGGAGGAGAGATAAATTTTGCACATACACACAAAAAAGAAGGTAAAGGGGGAGGGGAACAAAAAGGAGAGAGAGAGAGAGAACAAAAGAGAGAGAAGTGGTAAGAAAAGAAAAGGAGAGGGGGGGGAGAGAAAGAGAGGGAAGACAGACCAGAGAATCCCAGTGATCAAATATGCTAAGGAGGAGGATAATAATTTATTATGATAATAATTTTTTTAGGTTTTGCCAATTGACTTGTATTTCATAATGGGCATAGGGCTGGAGGGAGGGAGGGCTCAAGTGGGAAGGGGGGCGCGCTAAATATCTGATCTTGCCTAGGGCACCCACCGGCCCTGTGGGAGGCACCACCTGTGGCATATTTTAGGCACCTGTTAAAAGTCCCATCTCTTTAGCCTAGCCTTCCCTGAATGACTGTGCTGCCCTGTTAGTCTGTCTATTAATTATTGTGCTTTTAGCCAAAGGAAGTAAGGCAGGTGGCTACCAGGAGAAGGACCTTTTCTGCTGTGGCACCCCGGTTGTGGGATGAGCTCCCCAAAGAGGCTCGCCTGGCGCCTACATTGTACTCCTTCTGGCGCCAGGTGAAGACCTTTCTATTCTCCCAGGAATTTTAATCATTTTAATCATGTAGTTGTTTTTAACTCTGTTATTGTAACTGTTGCTCCCCTCGCCGGATCGTCACCTTGAAGTGGTGAGTGGGCTTGCGTGTTCCGATGAATCCTGTGAGCAATGCCGTCGGGAGCTATGTACTCCCAGTAGGGTCACCCATGGCGGTAAGGTCCGGGGAGAGGAACCAGACAAAGAACGATCCAAAACATAAAGTCCTCAACGGCAGAACAGGCGGAAGATAATTAAACCTAAATTACAACGGCTGTGAAGGCGGATGAAGGCTGCAGCAGAGAATGGTTTTCCAATCGTCAGGGTAACCGTGCCATTGGATCTCTGCCGTACTCTGTCAAGTTTGTGTGGTGATTCGTTGTGCACCGATCTCCCCACATAAAACAGTTTCACGCACAGGCGTCTTCCAACCCAACCCATCCAACCCAACCCAACCCAACCAAACAAAAACAAAAAAAGTCCCATGGCGACTGGCGAATGGCAACGGGGGCAGGACTGTGAATCTGGAAGCCCCTAGTCATGGACCAGCACATGGGCGGTGGATGCAGACTCAGTCGCCCTGTTCAAGGAACGAGGTAGTCGAGCAGCTCGGCAGCTGTATCCATGACTGAGCAGCCCTATTTAGGATCCACTCTGCTCACCCCGTATGGGGAGGGGGCTAGAAAAGGTGCCCTAAACATAGTCTACCTCTTTCTCCCCTGACTGGATTACCGCGTCCAGTGGGGTCACCATTTTAGCGGTCGAAAAAGACATTTGAATTTTGGAACATGGAATATACGGACATTGCTGGATAACATAGATAGTGAACGCCCTGAGCGTAGGACTGCTATTATTGCAAGGGAGCTGAGACGGTTTAAGATTGACATAGCAGCACTTCAAGAAACTCGAAGGGCAGGAGAGGGACAGCTGAAAGAAGAAAAAGGAGGTTATACCTTCTTCTGGAAAGGACTACCTGAGCAGGACCGACGAATACATGGTGTAGGCTTTGCCATCAAAAATGAACTAGTGAACTCTTTGTCAGAAGTTCCTACTGGCATTAACGAACGCCTGATAACTCTTCGATTAAAGCTCGCCAATAACCAACAGGTAACTATTTTGAGCGCTTATGCACCAACATTAGATGCTGATGATGACATCAAGGAAAGTTTTTATAGCCAGTTGGACACTCTCCTGTCAGAGATACCTAAGGAGGATAAAATTATCCTCCTGGGCGATTTTAACGCAAGAGTCGGGCGTGACTTTGATTTATGGCCAGAAACTATTGGAAAAGACGGAGTTGGTAATAGCAACCCGAACGGACTCTTACTTTTGTCTATATGTGCAGAGCATAATCTCACTATCACAAACACGCTCTTTCGACAAAAGAATAAGTTTAAAACATCATGGCAGCACCCACGGTCAAAGCACTGGCATCTTCTGGATTATGTAATTGTCCGTGTTAGAGATCGCCGCGATGTACTTCTTACTAGGGCCATGGTGAGTGCCGACGACTGCTGGACAGACCACCGACTAATCCGTTCCACAATGGTTATCAACATTGCTCCCCAACGTAGGCTTCAAGGAAGGAAACCAAGGCGTAAAATGAACATCCAAGTCCTTCAAGATCCTATTAAGCAAACTCGTCTTCAATCACTTCTTAAGGAACATCTACCTACGGAACCTCCTGACAACATTGAGGACCATTGGTCTAAGCTGAAAACCTCCATTACTGCAGCTTGTGAACAAACTATTGGATATGAAACTAAGAAACATCAGGATTGGTTTGATGAAAATGACAATGAGATTAAATATATAATTGACCAAAAAAGGAAAGCCTTCCAAATATGGCAAAATGATATTAACTGCGCTGCCAAGAAAAAAACCTACGCTAGCGCAAAGGCTGAGGTCCAAAGAAGAACAAGAGAACTTAAGAACGCTTGGTGGAAAAAGAAAGCTGAAGAAATTCAACAACTTGCAGAATCTCATGATGCACGGGGCTTTTTTAAGGCCACAAGGGCCATTTATGGACCAAAAACCTATGGTACAAACCCTTTACAATCAAAAGATGGCACCAAACTCTTAAAAGACAAAGAGTCTATTGCACTGCGTTGGAAAGAGCATTATTATGACCTTTTAAATCGTAAATCTAAGGTGGATAATGAGATTTTTTCGCAAATCCCGCAAAAACAAATTAAAGAGGAACTTGCAATACTCCCCACTTTGGATGAAGTAAAAAAAGCCATTAATCAAATGAAGAACAACAAAGCTAGTGGACCATATGGGATTCCTGCTGAAATCTTTAAAGAAGGGGGCCCCGAACTTGTACAACATCTTCATAAACTCATCGAAAAAATCTGGATAAGAGAAGAGATCCCAGAAGACTTCAGGGATGCCATAATTATCACCCTCTTTAAGAAGGGTGATAGAACAGACTGTGGAAACTATCGGGGCATTTCTCTCTTAGCAACCGCAGGTAAAATATTTGCTAGGATTCTCGCAAACCGTCTTCTATCTATTTCAGAAGAGATCCTCCCTGAAACTCAATATGGTTTCCGCCCCTCTAGAGGGACAGTAGACATGATTTTTACTGCACGTCAGCTCCAAGAAAAATGCCGGGAGCAAAATCAACCCCTTTATATGGCATTTATTGATTTGGCTAAGGCCTTTGATACTGTAGATCGTACAGCTCTCTGGACTATCCTTATGAAAATTGGATGCCCCAATAAATTTGTGAATATCTTGCGACTTCTCCATGACAACATGACGGCAACAGTTTTGGACAACAACGGCTCTCATGGTGCTCCATTTAAAGTGGGATCAGGTGTTAAACAGGGATGTGTTATCGCCCCAACATTATTTGCCATTTTCATCGCCATGGTTTTACATCTTGTCAAGGGGAAACTTCCCACCGGTGTGGGAATTATATATCGAACAGATGGAAAGCTTTTTAATCTCAGCAGGCTGAAAGCAAAAAGTAAGGTAATTACAACCTCCGTTGTGGAACTTCAGTATGCTGATGATAATGTGGTCTCTGCACATTCAGAGGATGATCTCCAAACTATCCTAAATGCTTTTGCAGAAGCATACGAAAAACTTGGTCTCTCACTTAACATCAAAAAAACCAAAGTGCTTCATCAGCAAGTGCAAGCCAATCCTTTGGTGATGCCATCTATCCAGCTTGGCGGGACAATACTGGAAAATGTCGATCATTTTCTCTATCTTGGCAGCTATCTTTCTGTTACAGCTAACATCGACAGTGAAATCCAGCATCGTCTGAGCTCCGCAAGTGCCGCATTTTCTCGAATGAAACATAGAGTGTTCGAGGATCGGGATATTTGTAAGAAGACCAAAACACTGGTTTATGAAGCCATTGTATTACCAACTTTATTGTATGCCTGCGAAACATGGACTATCTATAAACGTCACTTCCACCTCCTTGAAAGGTTTCATCAACGTTGCCTCCGGAAAATCCTGCAAATTACTTGGGAAGATAGGCGAACAAATGTCAGTGTACTGGAAGAAGCAAAGACTACTAGCATTGAAAAAATGATCCTTCAACGCCAACTTCAGTGGACCGGTCATGTTGTTCGAATGCCTGACTGCCGTCTCCCAAAGCAGTTACTTTACTCCCAACTCAAGGATGGAAAGCGGAATATCGGTGGTCAATATAAGAGGTTTAAAGATGTTCATAAGGCTAATCTAAAAAAATGCAATATAAACATCGAAAACTGGGAAGCTCTGGCCCATGAACGATCTAAATGGAGGTTGGCCTTTCACAAAGGTTCCATGGACTTTGAAGAAGCCCGAGTGCAAGGTGAAAGGGAGAAACGTGCTAAGCGAAAAGCACGTCAAATGAATCCTTTACAGGACCATCTCCTATCTGGTAACCTGTGTCCTCACTGTGGGAAGCTGTGTGGATCTAGAATTGGCCTCCACAGTCACTTACGGACCCATCGCTAGAGTCTACACAATCTTCTTTAGAATTTCCTCCTTTTATCCCGGAAGACAATCTTACTCGGTCACGAGTGATCGCCTGATGATGATGATGATGTAACTGTTGCTGCTAGCTCTGCTGTTTGTTTTTAATCTGTGGTTTTAAATTTTAAATTTTATTATATTGTATTTTATGGTTTTAACTGTTGTAAACCACCCAGAGAGCTTCGGCTATTGGGTGGTATAAAAATGTATTAAATGAATAAATAAAATAAATAGCTTTGGTTTTACACATTCTAACCATTTTAACTTGTATTTATGTATTTATATCAGTTTCCGTAAATCACTTAGAGTTATCTTTTGATACAGTAAGCGGTATGTAAATTGAAGAAATAAATAAATAATAAATAAATAAAATGAAGTAAGCAAGGCCAAGGAGTCACGGATGCTTGCCAAAAAAGAGGGCAAAAGAGGACACCAATTTGAATAAAATTTGCATATATGCAAATTTATATGTATAGATGCACATTTAGAAATAGTTATTATAATTTAAACAGAAATACAGTATATCTCACCATAGTGTGGAAGACTGTAACCAGGAGATCTCCGTGTCTTGCTCAGTCTGTTGTTCATGACCAACTTGAAGGCCCAGCTCTTCCCGCTGATGGTTCTTTACCTGTAAACTGCACTTGGACAGCACCTTCAAATAGAGGACATCTTCAAAATAGAGGAGAGTCTTCTGGCAGCCCTTCAAATGACACATGACCACCCTAAGTCAAGGTAAGGATTGATGGAGGAAGCAAGAGGCCTAAGGGAGAAGGGCTGAAGGAAATACCGTAGGTGCAAAGGAAAGACAGATTCTGCAAAGCCAGCTCAGAAAAGGTAAGGCAAACAGAGATGGGCATTCCCCAGCCACTCAGCTATCACACATATTTATGGTTGCCTTTTGTAATACAGTTCCACGATCTGGTAGGCATCTCATTACTACTTAAGAACTACTTAAGAATGAGCAAGCAGAAGAAATGCATCAGGACAAGTTGGGTTTTAGACTTGGCTGCTCCTTGCTGTGCCTCCCTGCCTGCAGGTCGTTCTGTTGGAAGCACTGCTTCCTTATACACAATCTGAAGGCCAACAATTGAAGTTATGACTTACAGAGCTGACTCTTGCTTGCTGACTAAGCTGAAAGAGAAGCTGCCAGCACTTAAATTTGAACAAATGAACGAATATTGATTATCCCGTCTTAGCAGGAAAGAAGCTGTAATAGTCTGGAGCAGCAAAAGGACAAAGACTGCCACGGCACCTTAGAGACTTTGTTTGTACCAGGATGAGTAAACTTTTCTGATTCATCCATCTTTGCTCAGGTGCAATCCAAAGAAAATCTTGGGAATTACTCAAGAGTAAGTGCCACTGTGAGGTGTTTACTTGCAAGACCCACAGGGAAGGAAGCCTTCATCCTGCCCTTTGGCATGCCATGCTGGTGAAGGTCCTTTGTTTGTTTGTTTGTTTATTACATTTCTATACCCCCCCATAGCTGAGCCTCTCTGGATGGTTCACAAAACAAAACTTAAAACCACACATATAATATGAAAACCTTCAGTTTCAAACAGAATAACACCAAAGTAAAAACCAGAATACGAGCCAGGAGCAGTGTAAAGATCTAAAAATGCACAAATGCAGTTTTTAAAAATGTAGGACTAGAAAGCCTGGCAAAATATAAAGGTCTTCACCTGGCACCAAAAAGACCACAAAATAGGTGCCAGTCAAGCCTCTCTTGGGAAGGGATTCGACAACTGGGGTGCCACCACTGAAGAGGCTCTCTTTTAGTAACCACCCATTACTACAGGAGGATTCCCACAGGAGAGCCTCTGAGGATGATCTTAGGGACTGGGCAGGTACATATGGGAGGAGACAATCCTTCAGGTAACCTGACCCGAAGCCATTTGGGGTTTTGTAGCTTAATACCATCACTTTGAACTGAGCCCGGAAATAGATAGGCAGCCTTTAGATGCCAGGACAGTTTGGAGTAGGGTACTAGGCCCAGCGTGAGCTCCCTTGCTGCCTGAAGCAGAACTCATGCCGCTGCCATGCAACCCTCCTTTCTGCCACTGCCATGTAACCATCCCTGTCACCGCCAGCCTCAGCCTGGAGAGGCCCCATGTGGCAGCAAAGGCAGTGGGCTCTCCAGGCTGGGGCCGGCGGTGACAGGGATGGAGGGTTGCGCGGCAGCAGCACAGGGAGGGTTACAATCTCGGCGGCTCTCATGAGATCTTGGCATGTGGCTGAGATATAGCGAGATGTCAGCCATGTGTCGAGAGATCTCACGAGAGCCCCGCAGCAACAGAGGGCCAGCAGCTGCTCCGAACAGCCCCGCCGGCCACTTTCTCATTGCAGCAAATGCCCCGGCGGGAAATCGGCTGGCTGGGGTCTCTACAGCACCCACTGGAGGTGGTGGTGGGCTCTCCAGTCTCGGGCTGGGCTGGGGAGCAGCACAATTTGCCGCTCGCACCCACTGGAGGTGGCGGTGGGCTCTCTGGGCTGGGGCTGGGGGAGCAGTGCAATTCACCTCTCTACCAGCTCCGCCACCTCCTCTGGGCAGGCCCCTCACCCTGCCTCATGGGTGGGCCAGCCCTGTAGAGTATAATTGCTTGTTGTTTTACACGGCAAGCGCAGGCATGGGGCAGGCTGAATTCCTTTCTCACAAGCTTGTAGGGAAAAGCTGCATCCTGCTATCTGATGTAGAAAGATGGAGCTCTCCAGAAAATCTAGATTTGCCACTGGACTGAGCAGGCTGGCGTCTCTTCTGTCCATGAGTAGATCTGCTTGCATGTCAGCACAACAGCAGCTAGCTCCAGCAGGTTCCAGTCGATCCACTTGTAGGTGCCCCAACTTGCTACAGGTTGGGGCACCTACCTGTGAGTGGATCAAGATGCAAGGGCAGCTAGACGACATGCCTAGCTGACAGCAGATCTATTCATGGGAAGGGGTGCTGTATCCTGTTGTGTCAACTGGCAGAGTAGCACCTCATGTTGTTAATATCCTCGGTTACCGTGAGCAAGCCGGCATGCTACTGCATGTAGCTCAGTTGCTCCTGCTTCGCTCCGAGTGGCAGTGCTCCACACACAGCACCAGCCACCATTTTAATATCTCACAATGCCCCAGGGTGATACTACAGTGGGGGCATTGTGGAAATTAAAATGGCAGCTAAACCCAGCTTCTCGGCAGTGCTCAGAATGCCAGGATGGGCGGGGGATTAAAGGGGACCTGCGTCAATGGTGGGCCCTTCTCGGGTGGCAGGGCCCTAGCGGCTGCCCAAGGATACCAGCTGCAGATGCCAGCCCTGATGACAACAGCAGCAAGGTATGGCAAGCGCTGCTCCATTCTGGTACCAATCAAGTTGATGAATACAATATAGCCATGAGAATATAGGGTTAATGGCTTGCAGGCGGGGAAAAATGTTTATTCAGTGCTTTTCCAAATGAAGACCAAAAAGCATTAGTGTAAATAAAAGGCTCTTGTAGAAATTTTAATTAATTGGTCCATTAGCCTAATTACATTTGGATCTTAGGACTCAAGTGCATAAAAGGATGGACACACGCTTAAAAAAAACACCAAGATGAAGAAGAAAAGGCTCCATAACAATGCCTTAAAATGTGTTTGTGTGGCCTGCCCTGTTAGAGACATTTGGAGTTGCTCTTGTTCACTTACATTTGCATAATCATGCCATGGTTACTCCAGTTTCTGTTAATGGGAAGACAATGCTTTTTGGTTCCATATGCTTGCCTAGAAGACTTTACCTTGAAAAATGCATTCTGTAGGGCAGTTCTGTCTTGATTCTGTGGTGTTTCATTCCTTGGGGATATTGGTAGCTTGAGCTAATTGAGGCACCTCTGCTTGCCATATTTATTTGTATCCAGAAATATGGCTCTATCAAGCAGGTGGATAAAAATAAATGATGGGATTTTAAAGAAAGGAAAGGAGAGATTCATGAATATTTGACATTGGAGATATATATATATATATATATATATATTAGGTGTCTCTTAAAAATATCCTGATTTAAAATGAATGTTATATAATAGCTAGGAATCATAGGTAGAATCATAGATTATAGAGTTGGAAGAGGTCTACAAGGCCATCGAGTCCAACCCCCTGCTCAATGCAGGAAACTAGAGGAGGGGTCTCCCATCCAAGTAATAACCAGGCCTGACCCTGCTTAGCTTTCCACACTCAGACAAGCTGAGCCAGTGTGAGCCACAGGGATGTGCTGACACTGGGAAGTCCAGCTTGTTTGAGCTTGACAGACTTCCTGTCCACTTCCGATCCAATGATTGGAAGCAGGCTGAGTGCCCAGATGGCTTGGACTGATCCTGACTCTTGGACGTTTCTGTACGTAGACCCATGTAGCATGGGGAGTCCAAAGTGGAAACTTTGGTCGAAATCTGCATGTGCAGGATTACTCTGAATTTACTCTTGAGCGTGTCTTGGGTGTCAATAGGCCTTGACCCATTTAGCGCTGATGTTCCAACAAAAGTTTCAAGGCTGGACTAAACCTCACTGTGCTTGGATATGTTTAGGTCTGTTTCTAGAGCCTTTGTCTCTGATTGCCTGGGACGGCTTACACCAGGAATCATTCAAGCCCTTGCCCTGTATTTAGAAATCCTTGTCTTTGATTGACTAGGATAGCTTATGCCAAGAATCATGCAAGCCCTTGCCCTGTATTCTGAGCTGCCAAGATTACAGCGGGGAAACCAGGTTATCTGGATCTCTGACACGGCTATAGTTATTAGCTTTAGAGCAGGGCTCTCCAACCTTGGGTCCCCAGATGTTGTCCCAGAATCCCTTGCCATTAGGCATGCTAGCTGGGTATGCTGGGAGCTGTAGGCCAGCAACATCAGGGGACCCAAGCTTTAGAGTGTTGTGGAATTACATATGGAGCCTATAGTTAATTGTCACCAGCTATATGATTTCTGAAAAGTGTAACCATTAAGTTTTTACTGTGAGATTTGCAACAGTAAAAGTGTCTCACTGATTTGGCGTGTTCTGTGCCAGAATGCCAGATTGTGTGCTTGAAAAATCAGGTCCATGACACTTGGTTGCACCACTGCACTAGCCCAATAAGTGGGGTTGAAGGGAAGGGGAACAGGTATTTTTTTGGGGGGTGGATTGGGCTGGGTAGGTGTGTGGGAAGGGTGCATGTGCTTGTGGGCTCATAGCAGTGGGAAATGCTGGATTCAGGTCGTCTTGGAAATGAGCCAAGGTATTTTCTGATAGTGTTGCCCATCACTATCAAGTACGTTCAGTTATGCAGGGCTCTCCAACCTTGGGTCCCCAGATGTTGCTGGACTACAAGCTCGCAGAATCCCTTGCCATTAGCCATGCTGGCTGGGTATGCTGGGAGCTCTAGGTCAGCAACATCTGGGGACCCAAGGTGGGAGAGCCCTCAGTTAAAGCCAACTTTCTGTGTTGCATTCAGGCATAGTGAATTATTCGTGCACTGTCCTCTTAAGAACAACCCAGACTCCAGATTGCCCCCCTCTATTCCCTTGTATTCAGAGAAAACCTTCTGCAGGCCTGTATTAGAAAGCCCTGCCAGGGAGATGTACCTATATAATCCTGTTCAATGACCCTGTTATGTTACTGGCAATTGTGTGGAGCCTGAATGAGTAGTTGAGGTTCAACACAGCTCACTGTTTTGGTTCTTGGGAAAAAACAGGTTAGAGATATAAAAATATAAATCAGGAGAGCCACATCGAGGACTAGCTGATCCAAACTGCAGTTAACATTGTGCAGTAGTAGTGTTACATCAGAAATGGACTATTTCTGGGCTATGTTTTAAACTGTTATTTCCACAAAACTGTTATCCTCTGTTCAGATGACACATCAAGGACATATCACACGGGGTTGTTATTTTCTTCCATTCATATAATATAATCACGTTCAGAAAGATCTATTTTTTCAGTCACCACTGAAACAGTGAAAGACATTAGTTGTTTAAGAAATCTGCAGACTCTTTTACAAGTAAGTTATAATTTATATAAAGAAAATGTATGCCTTTTAAAAAAAGCAATACTTGTTTCTCATTTTTAAGAAAATGTTTTGAAATGATTTCTATTAAGAATGTAAAGAAATTCAATACACAATGAGAAAGTATTTTTATTATGTGTTGTCCTCACCATGTTAATTTAATTTAATTCAATGTATGTATTTTGAATATTCACAGCCCCTTGAGGAAGGCCTTGAAAAATACACAGGCCGAAACGCGTCGGGCTCCTTTAATAAAGATTTTTGCATCCTGAGAACCCAGTTCTCTCCTTTTTTTCGTCACCCAGTACCTGCACATTTTCAACTGATTTGGGTCCAAGCACGTTGTCAGTTATGCTCTCTGTCTTGGTTCTCTGACAGTGCATTTCTGGGGCAACAGCAACACTGTTGATGTGTGTTTTATTCCACAGACTGTACTTAACAGGGGCAGCAGGGCCGGTGCCACCATTAGGCCAACTAGGCAGCTGCCTAGGGCGCAGGGCTAAAGGGGGCGCCAGAAACGCCTTGAAAAAAAATACAGCGCTCTCAAGTGGGAAGGGGGGGGGCGCTAAATATCTGATCTTGCCTAGGGCACCAAACTACCTTGCACCGGTCCTGAGGGGCAGTGCTAGGTACTGAAAAGATCCAGGGCCTCAGGCCCACAGGACAAAGCAACAACAACACAGATTTGCATGTGCTATTTTACATATGCTCTAAAGTGTGTGTGTGTGTGTGTGTGTTTAATGACCCTGTCTCCTAATGACACCCCTATTTGTAAAAATTGATGCATGGGGAGGGAACTGGAGGGCATTTGATTTCAGGGAAAAAAAACCAGGCAGGAAGATTCAAGGGGAGAGCAGCAGGAGGTGAAGCACATGTGGGCAAAAAGCCAACTAATCCAGGGGGATCAGATGCAACAGAAATCATCAGGGCCCATGTACCTTTATTTCAGCAAGTTCCCATGGACAGCAGGGTGGTGGGGCAGATGGCCTCCCAGAGTTTCGGGGCTCCAAATCAAAGATTCAGGGCTCCAGCCATAGTGGGCTGCTCCCTAACACAGCCTCCAGTGCTTAAGTAACTGCTGGTGCTTGACAGCATGGTACACACTTCCAACTTCTACAGCAGCAATGAGAGCCTCTAAACTCTGAGTCTTTGAAAAGAAGGATGAGAAGGCAGCATTCTGCCTCACTGTTCTTGAGTTTTTAATGTGCATTTTGCTTCCCAGATGCTTTCGTACTGCCTTGATGTCTGAGCTTTGTGGTCAACTTTCTCAAGCTGTTCTTTAAATTCATGAAATGATGCTGAGTATCTTTTCTTGTTGGCTGCAGGAATCTATTTATTTATTTATTATATTTATACCCCACCTTTTTTTCCTTCAAGGAACCCAAGGCAGCTTACATAATCCTCCTCCTCCTCCTCTCCATTTTATCCTCACTACAACCCTAGTGGGGTAGGTTAGGCTGAGAATCAGTGGCTGGCCCAAAGCCACCCAGTGAGTTTCATGGCCGAGCGGGGAATAGAACCCAGATCCCCCGAGTCCCAGTCCAACACTCTAACCACTACGCCACACTGGCTCTCACTGTTCCCCACCTTCAGATTAACGGTCAAACAAAAACAGTTTATTTTTTACAGATGAAACTTTGGATACATTCAGGTGCTTACTTATCTTAAAAACCAGTTAGAATCTTTCAACCCACTTCATGGATTCTGAGAGCTTCTCTCTAGATCAGTGGTTCCCAACCTTGGGTCCCCAGGTGTTGCTGGACTACAGCTCCCAGCATCCCTTGTCATTAGCCTTGCTGGCAGGGTATGCTGGGAGCTGCAGTCCAGCAACATCTGGGGACCCAAGGTTGGGAACCACTGCTCTAGATGTGCTATTCCACCCTTCCTGAGAAAGAGTCTCCCCCAGCCTTGTCACAGCTCTTTGCCTCCTTGCCAACATTCTGAATGCTGTGATTGGCTCTGCCCTCTCAGGGAGGGAGAGGTGGACCTACAGCTGTCCATCACAGGTGGGTTGTTGGGGTGGTTGACAAGCTACCCAGAACTAATGAGCTGTGTTAGGGTTGGTGGGTGGCTTGTCAACCACCCTACCCTTGCCAGGTTTGCACAAACAAGGAGCTACGGCCTGCCCCTGCCATGCCTGAATATTGAAAAATGTGGCGGCCGCTGCAACAAAAAGCCCCATGGGGAAATTTACCCTTGGTGGCTTCTCCTTACACGTGAACCAGGTCACTGTCTTGCCTGTCTTTCATTTTGAGATTGAATCATTCTTTTCATCACAAGATAAAAAAAAAGAAAAAAATAAAACTTTAGGAAACCTCATAAAACAAAACTGGCACCATCAATTGAATCAGTCAGCCTTCACCCAGACCAGCAAAAGCCCTCCTAAGTAAAAATGTCTCACTCCCAAATGCCCAAAGTGAAGAGACCCAGCGAACTTCTCTGGAGAAGAGTTCCACAGTGAAGAACCACAAAAGGCCCTCCACCTAGTGCTTACCCCCTGTACTTCAGTTGGCAAGGACAGACAGATTAGGGCCTCACTGGAAGATCTTAATGTTTCTGTTTGATATGGATGCTAGGAAGCTAGCATTTCCTAAAGCAACCGGAAATGAGCTGAAACACTCATTTCCAGAATGGAATGCTCTGCTGAGCTGTCCCAGTCTGGAAACAAGCTCATTTCCAGGGCTACTCTAGGAAGCACTAGCTTCCCTTTGTGCTAGCAGTGGATCCCGCTTGTGCAACACAAACGGTGGAGGTGCAGCGGTAGTGTTGGCTACTGCCCCGATACTTCAGTACATGTTGTCTCACCTCCTGGTACTTCATCGTGTGTTCTCTCACCTCCAAGGTTAGTGACTATATGTATGAGAAAGGTAGGAAAATGGAAGAAAGAAAAATGGAGAGGAGATTCTAAAAATGGCTTCCTCCATTAAGAAGAGAGCAGTTTCCACATGCATCATGGGTTGCACCAAGTTTAATGTACTTTGTACAGTGGAGCATTGGGTTGCAGCCAGATGACCAATTTGCTAATGCCCCCAGAGACATGTTCATCATGAGAATAAACCACAATCTTACACACTACCACAATCATAAAAAAATGTTGACTGAGTTGTAACAGGGACAAGTGTGCTTTGTGCTCACAGTAGCAGGCACAGTTGTGCTTTATGCTCTTTTTCAGTTCTTGTGGCCTCTTCAAGATGAGTGTGTGGGACAATATGGGCGGAAAGGGGGAGAGAAAGGAAATAACCATTTGCAGAGTCATCATGTTAGCTCCGGGTGTATGACTGCAGAAAAGCAAGGGAAGTTGTTGCTATGCTAATTGTTAAGAATTATGTATAGAGAGAGGCAGAGATAGATGGTGGACATTTGGTTGAGAGAGAAGAAATGGAGATGTAAGAACTGAGAACCTGGGCTTTGGGGTGCTCAAATTTATGCCAATTTGGGTGGAAGAAATTCTAAGATAGGTCAATAAAAAATATGTGGGAACTGGAATCTGGGAGTAGTGGACACAGACCTGACTTACACAAAAAGAAAAAGTGTTCCTAGAGTACACCACTTCAGATTGCAAGTGGAGTTATGTGAACAAATGCTCCCCCAAAGTTAAAAAAGTACCCATAAATCTTGGAAGTCAGGGGGGAAAGCCATAGTCTAGCCTTCACATTGTTTACTACGTGTACTGGTTTTATTTATTGTTCATTAAATTTGTATCCCACCTTCCCACCAAATGGTGCACAAGGTGGTTAACAACAATAATACAAATAGAATAAAAGATAGTAAAGTGCAATACATTGCTATGCAAAAAAGTAAAAATAAAGCAGGCAAAACATCAATAAAAACAAATGTTTTCTAAAAATCTTTTTAATATGTTCTTTCAGAGCTTGGCATGTGGAGCAGGATCATACGCACTGACATCCATATGTTCATTTTCAGTTCTGAATGATTTTTCAGGGATCCTGATTGTGTGAAACTCTGAAAAATTCTATCCATCTGTAGGCTTTATTCTGACCTTGAAATGAATGTGTGTAAGTTGGGAGCAAGACAGTGTGTGTGATCTCACCCTCAACACTGCTTTTGTAGGGGAGTGTTCAAACATATGACCCTAACAGTTTTTCCTGCAGTCTGAGATGGTATAGTCCAAGAATAATTTGACTACCTCATTTGCTCTTTGTATCAATCAGGCCACAGATAGCAACTAGGATCCTGGGCTGTTCTCATCAGCATATTAAGTATTGTTTTCATTAAACATTGAAGGATCAGCCTCTGCCCTCCTGAAAACCTCCAGCAAGGCTTTGCTTTTTATTTCCATGGATTTATTTTCAACAGAAAATCCCAAACACTGAGATCATAAGAACATAAGAAGAGCCATGTTGGATCTGAAGAAGGGTCTGTCTTGTCCAGCATTCCATTCAAACAGTGGCCAAACAGCTGCCTGTTGGAAGCCCACAAGTAGGACATGGGTGCAATAACACCCTCCCGCTCATGTTCCCCAGAAAGTGGTAAACATTGGCATACTGCCTCTGATACTGGAGGTCGCCTATAGCCATCATGACTGATGGCCATTGATAGATACTGCTTATTCCATAAATCTGTTCTTTGCTGATAAGAATATAAGAAGAGCCCTGCTGGATCAGACCAAGGGTCCATCTAGTCCAGCATTCTGTTCACACAGCAGCCAACCAGCTGCCCACAGGAAACCCACAAACAGGACATGAGTGCAACAGCACCCTCCTGCCCATGTTCCCCAGCAACTGGTGTACATAGGCATACTGCCTCTGATACTGGAGGTAGCATTTAACCATCAGGACTGCTAGCCGTTGATAGCCATTGATCTGTGGAGACATTTATTCTTTCTGTTTCTTTCCTTCAAGCACAGGAAATGTTTCTACATTGTAGTTTTGCTTCCCCTCCCCCCAAAGGTTGCATACATAATGCAGGGTGGCCTACTTTGCAGAGGATAGTCCTCTATTTGAAGGGATGTCAGAGCATTCCTCTATTTGAAGGTGTCCTCTATTTGAAGGGCTGTCCAGTTCAAGTCCAGTTTAAAGGTAAAGAAACTTAAGTGTTGGGAGTTCAGGGGCCTTAAAGTTGCCCATCCACAGTTAGCACCTAAACAGCAGACTGAGCAGGCACACAGGTCATCTGGTCTCCGTCTTCCCCACTATGTATTGTATTTTCCCTCAGATTATAGTAATTATTTCTACATTTTCATCTATATGTTCAAATTAGCATACACACTTTAATGCAAATTTGTGTCCTCTTTTTTTTTTTGGCAACGCATTTCCTCTTCTTTGGTGATAGAAAAGTAGCCAGCCTAACAGAAAGGCAAGACAGCATATTTGCAGTTTAGTTGCTAAACAGTTTGGATAAACTGGTTAGACAGCTAATTTGCCATCATTTCAAAGAGGTTAATTAAGCTCCTTTGGCATCTTAGGTATATGCAACCCACATCAGCAAACCAAAGCCTGCCTGTTCTTATGGATGTCAGGTTTGGCCCAACTGTAGAAGTCACCGGGCCAGGACTAAAAATGACCTAGTGTAGCGCAGGAGTGAGTTGAATATCTCTTAGCAGTCAAAGGTTAAATACACTGATATTTCCTCTGAGAAAAGCTTTGCAATCTGCATTCTCCGAAAGTAGCAGTAATGGAACCTCATTATAATTAAGGATGAGATGCCAAAGTATGATCTGAGTAAGAAGAAAAGCCAAGGAAACCAATGATTATATCATGAATTACAGCCTAAAATGCAAGGAGAGAGATTCTGACTATGTATGTATGTATGTATGAGAGACTCCACTCTGGACTGCAGTTTTTCAAGCCTGGTGTTACCAAATGTGCGCCCTTTTGTGTAGACATGTAGATACCCTTCCCCACATTCTCACAGGCGTGCACTTGATAAACCTAAAAGCAGGGGAGGCTGCTGGCTCCAATGTCAGTGGGGCTGTGTGTATCCACTCCAGAGTTCAGCCTGAACTTTAAAGGAGTTATCCATGGTGCTGAACCCTCTCCCCAAAATATGTTTGGCACCATGGATAGCTCCTTAAGAGTTTGGAGTGGATGCACAGCCCCTCTGAGATTGGAGCCACCAGTCGCCACTGCCCAAAAGGGACCTTTATACATTGGTCATAGAGTGACTCTGTTTGCATGGAACAACAGTGCACTATGGCTTAATTTACCTGCAGGAGCTGTTGTGTCACGCCGGGCACCTGCAGGTGCCATTTTTGTGTGGTGCCCCACAGGCACCCAGCTTGCTGTGGCTTCTCACGTCATGCAGACCGAGGTGGCAGTGATTGTTTGAGGGTTAGACAACCCTCAAATAACCCTAAAACAAGCCACTATGGCTAAGATGAGATCTCTCCACCCAATGATACACACACACACACACACACACACACACACACCAGATTTGGAGGACAAGCCACTTGGCATGTTTATCAATTACAAACAAAACTTTAAAACCCACACGTTGATTTGGGAGAAATTAACTTGATAGAGCAGTATCATTTTAAATATAAGCATAATGATGACAATGAACCTTCTAGGCAAGGCCAGTTCCTGAAACCCAAAACAAGGCTGCGGACATGTGTGAACAGTCCATTCTGTAGTGGGAGGTTTGGATTGGAATTATAGCACATGGGGGAGGCGGTTAGGTAATGCGGAATCCCTAACACTCATGGGAATAGGAAGAGAGAGGGGAAATAAGGGTGGGGTGAGCACTGGGAGAGAAGAAGGAGTAGGGTTGGAGGGAAAGCTAAGCTAATAGGGAGGGGGGTTGTGATCTAGCTACACCTGGCATTCACTCTTTGTAGTTACAGGTAGGGGTCTACCTGGAGCTTCACTCACACACTCCAGTTTAAAGTTTCTTACAAGGTTACACAGGTAGGGGTCTACCCGGAGCTTGTAACACAGACACACTCTCCAATTTAAAGTACCTTACACACTTGTCTTCTTGTTTCCTTGAGCCCTTCTCAACATAATTTCTCCTCTGTTGTAGGATCGTAATCAATCAATCCTCTTCTAGAAGATGGGGCCAACTATGGGACCCCCTGAATCTCAAGGAAACCAAAAGGAAAACTGCAAAAGGAGTCTCAGCTGCAATCCTTTCCACTAGCAAAGCCGGGGAAAGATGCATTCAGAAGCTGAGGCTCTGACCAAATCAGTTAAATCAGTGTGGCGTAGTGGTAAGAGTGTTGGACTGGAACTCAGAAGATCCGGGTTCTATTCCCCGCTCGGCCATGAAACTCACTGGGTGACTTTGGGCCAGTCACTGACTCTCAGCCTAACCTACCTCACAGGGTTGTTGTGAGGATAAAATGGAGAGGAGGAGGAGGATTATGTAAGCCGCCTTGGGTTCTGTGAAGGATCACTAGCAGGATCCTTTGCGTGAGTTCGGCGCTTAACGGGTTAACCGGCACTGAGTTACAGCCTGTATGAGCGCTGGCGACTACCTGAGAGGCTTTCGCGCACAAGAGGAAACCGAAGCCCTTTAAATGACCAAATAAGGCTTTTATTTGTTTACACAAAACACAGAGCGGAACTAACAGCTCTCCAGGAATACTACAATGTCAACACAACCTTAGTTGACCCCTGCGTTACTCAATGAACAGGCTCCTAGGCTAGCGGATTGAATCTGGTCAATTACCTCAGATCAGAGACTCTACGCTTAGTCAGTTTCAGCCTGGCTCCGGGTCGGCCGATCCGGGGATGAGACTGGCTTACTCGGGCTGCCGCTTGAAGGTCGAATCTGGCCCCGACGTACCCTGGTTCCCAACAACCCTCTACCGGAAGGGAGAGGGGTTTTCTACCCCTGAGTTCCCGCTCTCCCCACCCTCCAGGTCAGGTGGGGCTTATGCCTGCCCCTTCGTGTCAGGTGGGCTTATTCCTGCCCGGGGAGAAGGTGACGTACTGGTATTTCACAGCTCTTTGAGACTGCCCTGATAGTTTGATGGTCCTTGATGGTCCTTCCTGGGTTTTTGTGGATCTCCACCGAGACTCTTCCTTGTTGGGGATGACGACCTGTCTGGCTGCTTCTCCTGTGACTTCATCCCTCCTCCCTCGCCCCCTCCCTTAGGGGAAGACTGTGTGTGTGTGTGTGTGTGCAGACTTGTGTTGGGCTTTCTCCACAGGTTCCTTGCAGGAAAAAAGGCGGGGTATAAATATAATAAATAAATAAACCATAAATAAATAAAGCCACCCCTGCACTGCACGCTAACTCAGAAAGTGGGGATAGAGGGGGGTCAAGGATACATTTGTAGCAGGACCTCCAAGAGCTGTAGACCTTTCCCTGGGCTGAAGCCCTCTCTTGAAGACTGGGGAACACTGAAACTCGGTGTTGGGCAGACACCAGCAAAGTGTTCCCTTTTAAGAAGAGGCTTGTGTTCTCTGGCAGGAGCCACAGACCTACCTGGCCAAGCCAATGGCCACCGGGTTGCAGGGGGAAAGTAGGTTAGGGAATGGCAGAACCTCAGCATCCAGTACCCGTGGCAGAAGCCCAGGCCTTCTGGAGCAGTGGCAAACAGGGTGCTGGAGTTTGCCCAGAAGATCGGCTGGGAATTTGACTAGCAGTTCGACAAAGGACTCGGACACCCAAGATTGCCTGCGGTGAGAGCAGGTGGAGTTTGCTATTCAAGCCATGGCTTGGCACCAGTCACAAAACCTTACTTCTGCTTTTGACACAAAAGAGTTGTTGGAAATTGTCATATTGCCTGCTTAAATCAACGAGGTAATGTAACCACTAGTTACAGTGGGAGGAAAGGGTTAACTGAACAATCCCCAGGGTGCATGTTCTGTAACCCCTCCTCCCTACTTCCAGCCTCTCTGTGGCCATATCTCTCTCTCTCTCTCTCTCTCTCTCTCTCTCTCTCTCTCTCTCTCTCTCTGTGCCCCTGCAACCTGATGGACACATGGTCAGAGCAGCCAGTGATCTCCAATGAAGCGGACTCTTAACACCCAAGACTCTAATCTGCAAATGGACTGTAAGTAAAACTAATAAATGTCTCAGTTTTAAACCTTGTTTGGACAATCCATTTCCTTTACAGAGCCTTTTAGCAGGGTTTAGCAACCCATGTGGTGATAACCAGTTTCAATAACCAGGCTGCGCATAAGGGGAAAAACTCGGCTTTGTCCTAACCAGTATAGGACCGACTCCTTCCGACTCCTTCCCATATCCTCCAACAAGAACTGATGTCACAACCAGCATGGTATCCCAGCTAAAGACTTGCAAAACTTGTCTGAGTGCTGGAAATGGTGGTGCTTGTCCCAAGACAAAGGACTTGATGGCTCATCATGCAAAGGCTATTCCTGACAGCAAAGGAATACTTGGTGAAGATTGCTGTCTCAATGATGCACATTGGAGAAACCAATTCATAACACCTTGCAACATTCCAAAGAGAAATCGCTTTGTGTGTGAAGCATGCACACCTTGTTCAATTATTTTACCACCTTTGATTTGGAGCATATGTACATTTGTAAGTTTGATTAGAATCTGATGATGTCTGATCTAGTCTTTTATTTATTTATTTAAATATTTTATTAATTTTTTCACATCTTACAGCTACTAATAGATACAACAACAACAAAAAAAACAACAACATAAACATTGTGCAACCCCCCACCTCTTGGGACCAAGTTATATTTCTCTCCCCCTCAAAAAATTTATATATATATACAAGATATTATTCTGTATTCCAAAAATATAACAAATCTTGACAAGGTTTGTTCCCCTTCCCCTTCACCAACACATAATCCAAAAATTTACCCCAAATGTTCACAAAGGTGTCTTTCTCCAATTGTCCTTTTTGACACTTAATATTACAAGTTAATTTATCATTTAGCGCGATATCCCATACCTCTTTATACCATTCAGTAATTGAAAAGACATGTTGAACCTTCCAGTTCCTAGCTATCATTAATTTTGCTGCTGTTAACAAATTCACAATCAATTCTTTTGTATTTTTTAAACAAACTAACTTTTCTGTAATTGTTAACAATGCTAATTTTGGGCACGTGTGTCTGATCTAGTCTTGTGTACTTGACGGGGCTGCTGAGGATTAGCCCCTTGTCTGCGTTTTCCCACCTCAGTAAGGTCAGGGGTGAAAGGCAACAAGCTTACTGTTCTCTGGTCAAGATTACACAGCAGGCTTTTCCCTGACATGCAATTGCACTGCTCTGTTTAACTGTTTCTGGAATGCATTTATTATTTTATATTGTTTTAATATTGGCTTTTATATTGTATTTGACGTATTTCTTATGTAAACAGCTTAGAGATCTTATCTCAAGTGGTATATCAGTAGTTGTGAAGGACCAGCACCTGGGTCCTTTGCGTGAGTTCGGCGCTTAACGGGTTAACCAGTGCCGCGTTACAGCCCTTACAAGCAAGAGGAACCACCTAGGAGGTTTCTAAACGCACAAAAGGAAACTCCGCCTTTAAACTACCAAATAAGGCTTTTATTTGTTTAGACAAGATATGGATCGGAACTAACAGCTTTCTAGGAATTACTACAACGTCAATAAGACCTGACGTGACCTTTAAGTTTATCAATGAACAGGCTCAGGCTAGCGCATTTGGATTAGTCAGTTACCTTAGATCAGAGACATCACGTTAGTCAGTTTCAGCCTAGCTCCAGGTCTGTCCGATCCGGGGAAAGAAACAGCTTACTCCAGCCGCTGCTGGAGGGTGGTTCGTGCTCAAAGCACCCTGGGTTCCCAACAACCAACAGAGGGAGGGGAGAGGGTTTTTCTACCCCTGGGTTTCCCGCTCTCCCGCCCCTTAGGTCAGGTGGGGCTTATTGCCTGCCCCTTCGTGTCAGGTGGGCTTATTCCTGCCCGGGAAGAAGGTGACGTATTGGATACTTTACAGCTCTTTGAGACTGCCCTGTCAGGTTGATGGTCTTGATGGTCCTTTCCTGGGTTTTGTGGATTACAAGCGAGATCCTCTTTTGCTGGAATGCCGGTCTGTCTGGCTGCTTCCCTGTAACCCAATCCCCCCTTCTCGCCCCCCTCCCCTGGAGGACGGAGACTGGGGTGTGCGTGTATACTCGTGTCAGGCTTTCTCCACAGCAGTTTAAGCAAATAAATAAGATGTGGTATGTTTGGTTCACTCTAAAACCAAGCTACTTCCTAACACTGGCACATCCTTAACTTTAAACTGTACAGTCTTGCCTGCAAATGGGCTCTTCCAACAGGGAAAGGCGAAAATATCTGGGGGGGGGTTAACTTGGGGGGAGAAAAGAAGGTTTCTAGATGTGTTGGACTGCAACTCCCATGAGGATGATGGGAGTTGAAATTCACATCTGGTGGGCACCAGATTGGGGATGGCTGGGGTAGAGGAAGTGGCAAAAGAAAGAGAGGGGCAGGGAGAGAGAGGCTTTCCCTCCCTCTCCCATCATTTTATTTATTTATTTATTTGTTATATTTATACCCCTGCTTTTTTCCCTGCAAGGAACCCAAGGCAGCTTACATAATCCTCCTCCTCCTCCTCTCCGTTTTATCCTCACAACAACCCTGTGAGGTAGGTTAGGCTGAGAGTCAGTGACTGGCCCAAAGTCACCCAGTGAGTTTCATGGCCGAGCCAGGGACTAGAACCCGGATCTCCCGGGTCCCAGTCCAACACTCTCACCACTACACCACACTGGCTCATAGCACTAGAACTTAAGTTGGGCTCACACAATGGGCAGGTTCACATGTCATGCCAACCCACCCTGGCAATAATCCACATGGGTTGGTTGTTGCCTGGACAACACACAGTGTGCCCAACAGACGATGGGGCTCACCATGGGTTGTCCCCCCATTCCCCCTCAGTTCTCCCATGGGTACTCTGTGGCAGGACCAACTTGTCTCCTCTACCCCTGCCGTGATCACGAGCCCTTTTTCACTTGCCACTGCTTTTTTCCCCTTTCCCCCCCTTTAGTGATCTCTGAATTGGCAGCCAGTGACAGCCCCTCCAAAGTGCTCAAGCAGCACATTGGAGGGGCTGTCACTGGTTGGCCACCTTTTTTTTTTTTTTTGCCGCCCCAAATGAGCACAATTTTTTTGGTAAAAAGTTTTAAAATTATTTTTTTAGTTGGACTTGCGCAACTGCAGAGGTGCCCCCCAGGACATTGCCCATTTTTGGACCTGCAGAACTGCGCACCTCCACAATTGCGCAAGTCCGACTAAAAAAATAATTAAAAAAGAATATTTTTTGGTGCATACTTTTTGTACATATTTTGTGCAAAACAACAACAACAACAACAACAACAACAACAACAACAACAATAATAGGTGGCCAGCCAGTGGCAACTCCTCTGCTTGGGCACTTTGGAGGGGCTGTCACTGGCTGTCAAGCCAGAGACTGCTATTTGTGATCTCCAAAGGAAAAAAACACGCACCACAAAATGCTGGACTGGATGAACTCTTGATCTGATCCAGCAGGGCTCTTCTTATGTTTATATGCACTCTTATGTAAGTTAAAATACAAATTTGAAAGCAGACGAACGAACAGACAAGACAGCAAGGAAGAACAACCAATCCATAAAACATCAGTAAAACCCATCAACTACTCTACACCTCAAAGGCTTGTTGAAACAAAAGTCTTAAGTGGCTTCTGGAAAATTGCAAATGAAATGGTTGTTTAGGAGAACATCCTGCACTTTATACTTAACCACCAAGCCTCAGATTTGAAGTGGGGCCTCCTCAGAGGACATTCTTGCCATGTGTGCTGTTTTTGATGTGCTGTGTGAAACAGACCTAGGATAATAACCTTCTATAAACACTGAAGCAATTTTTAAATGTTTGCATCTTCAGTATGTAAAGACCCTCTGAGAATATGCCCCTCAACAAACCCATGTGTTGAAAGCACGCATGACAGGGTGGCAGGATCATGCCAGGTAGCCTTGCCCACATGACAGCTGCATGTTCTCCACCTGCTGACAGCTGCATGTTCTGTGCACACCCTCACATGCACATAGGGCTTATCCATCCTGATGGTTAATCCTGGGCCAAATCAGGATTCTCCCACATGTGGAGGAGCCCTATGTGCCAACATTGGTACACCTAAATATGGCTGTGAAACATGAAGCTAGTGGTGGGCTTGGCCAGTGTGCATGTCCACAGAGGGGACAGGACTAGCTGGTGCAACCCCACAACACCATCACATGTGCTTTTATCTTATCCCTTTGTATCAGTGTCAAATAGTTTAGACCATTTGTGTTGGGATCTGAAACATTTGTGTTCCTAACACATTATAGATCCAAACAGGAGATGGGAGAGCTAGAAGCTTAATCCTTGGTTTCACCAAACTTTCTTGGCAATGGAATATGAATTCTTAGTGCTAATACTTGGTCAAGGGCCGCGGAGTGTCAGGTTCAACCCCTGGTATCTCCACTTAAATGGAGCTCAAGTAGCAAGACTAGGAGGACCTCTGCTTAACTCTTGCTGCCAGTCATGGTAGCTCATAAAGGGCTAGGGGTGCGCCAGCGATCTCATGTTTTCTCAGATCTACCATTTGGTTTGCAAATGCCAGGGACTGCTGTGCCATTTTCCTGGGTAATTATTTGTGGGGGGAAATCTGTCTCACTTGTTACCAGTAATTTTGCAAAGAACAAAATGGCTTCCTTCCAGTGAGAGGCACACAAACAGTGCTCACCTAGTCGACAAATTTATCTAAGCACAACAAGAGGATATGCCTCTGTTTGTGTGCCTTAGTGTTTAGTTTACGCTGCTCTTTGGAAAGATAAACTCTATTTTTCTGTTGTTCTTGTTGCTCCACTCCAGTGCAGCACTAACAAGTCAACACTGCAAGGATTTGCAGGGATGTGATCTCTCAAGTTCAGCACCTACAGGAATTGTATTGTTGTTCCAGAAGGAATGGTTTTCAGTTGATGTCCACCTCCTTGGCTTTTCACTTTTAAGTGTTAGGAAAGTACTTTTGCTGCTCTGACTCCTGGTTCTCAGAAAAATGGTTTACAAATTACTGTGTAGAAATGGTGAGCATGCTGCCTTCCAGTATGTGGACCGATCAGTCAGGGGTGCACAACCTTTTCAGCTGCAAAGGGCCACATCTGGTATCAGTGGGGGGGGGCAGGTGCCGTGCGTGGACGTGAGCACACACACACACACACATGCAAAATTCATTCCACATGACGTTCCCCATTGGATACATTGGCAGCAATTTCCCATTGTTTTCCAAACATTCCCTCTGCCTCCACCATGCCTCCCAGTCACCAATGCTATTTCTCCCTACCCCATTTGCTTCCCAAAATTTCACGCACCCCTTTGTGTGAGAATTTAAGAAAGAAAGAAAAAAAGCATCCATTGACTCCAATGGAGACTTTTTAAAAACTCCATGTGGGGGAGGGGACAGCAGACGGGGGGGGGGGTTTGTTAAATCCTACCCTCCCAGCGCTGGTCCAGATCCAAATCAGGGATATACATGCTTATTCTTGAGTAAAAAAAAGAGAATAGGCTCAGCTACACGCTATGTAATTAACATAATGTGTAGTTTGACTGTGTGTGTACACACACAGTAGTCCATTTAGCACAAATATATCTGGCTAATTAACTGACTAACATCTCTCCAAATACTGGACACGATTCCCTGGATGTTAGGGGACATTAGAGAACATCTACACATGCGGATAAAACATGATGGTTGTCAAGCACCTGGCAGGTGGGCTGTGTTATACTTGGTGGCCCACAAGTGGTGAGTATGATTGACCAAGTGTTATACTTGGTGGCCCACGAGTGTGATTGACAAAATATGTGGTCCACCTTCATCACTGGTGACCCACCAAGCCTAATACAGCCCACCAGCAATGTATTATAGCCTGCCAAGTGCTTGACAACCATTCTATTTCTGCAGTCTCCAGGCAGCCAGCAAAAATGAGTGGCTTATTGAGCCTTTGGTGGACTGCCAAACATGCTGGTGAATGTGTTTGGGAATGTAGGGTGGCCAGGCATCCTACTTTACAGAGGACAGTCTTCTATTCTGGAGAGCTGGCAGTCCTCTATTCAGAGGTGCCCTCTATCTGAAGAGGTGTGCACTGTGCACTCCCAAGTCCAGGTTAAAGATAATGAATCATAAGAAGGGAGAGCAGGGCCTTGACGTTGCCCATCAACAGTTATCATCTGGGCAACAGCTGTCTGAGCAGGCACACAGATCAGCTGGTCATGGTCTTCCCACTATGGTGAGATGTATTGTTTAAATTATAGTAATTAATTCTAAATCTGCATATATGTGAATTAGCATGTGGAAATATTATGCAAATTGGTGCCCTCTTTTGGCCTCATTTTTGGTGATTCACACGTGGCCACCATATTGGGTTGGTGGTGGAGCTTAAGTTAATGCAGGACTGTCTTACTCTGTAGCAGCAGGGAGAAGACTGAATGTCTGAATGCTCCCTCTTTATTAAAATTGTCCTGAACATGGAACAGTAGCTCATCAGGGAGTGGGCTCTAATCTAGCTAGCCTTCTCCCTGACACGGTGCTTTCCATTGTGTATTTGTAGGTATTTGTTTGTTTTTTCACATGAGGGACCATTGAAACTCACAATGCTCCACCTGCAATCTATAATAGGGATGCTTGCGGAAATTGATCCTTGAATATTACACTATGCATCACACCCCACAGACTAATGTGTGGATCAGAGGTTAATTTCCCATTGGCTTTTGCATTTCCCAGATGTTCGGAGGCACTTTTCAGCTCAACATGGTATCAAAACAACATTTTAAAAATTGTGCTTTGGGGGAAAATTTTGTTTTAAAATGTATATTTAAATGAACATTTTAATGCAGAAATGTGACAGAACATATGATATGGACCAGAAATAGGCTGATTCACTGATCCCTAATATGGTCAACGTCCCGGAAAATCTGTACCATATTATTTATCTGCATGTATAGATCGCCAACTTCAATTGACCGGTCATGTTGTTCGAATGTCTGACTGCCGTCTCCCAAAGCAGTTACTTTATTCCCAACTCAAGGATGGAAAGTGGAATATCGGTGGTCAGTATAAGAGGTTTAAAGATGTTCTTAAGGCTAATCTAAAAAAATGCAATATAAACATCGAAAACTGGGAAGCTCTGGCCCATGAACGATCTAAATGGAGGTTGGCCTTTCACAAAGGTTCTATGGACTTTGAAGGAAGCCTGAGTGCAAGGTGAAAGGGAGAAACGTGCTAAGAGAAAAGCATGTCAAACGAATCCTTTACAGGACCATCTTCCATCTGGTAACCTGTGTCCTCACTGTGGGAAGCTGTGTGGATCTAGAATTGGCCTCCACAGTCACTTATGGACCCATCGTTAGGGTCCATAAGTGGACCCTAACGATGGGTCCATAATTCTAAATTTTTTTTTTTTTTTAGAATTTCCTCTTTTTATAATTTTCTTTTTGTAATTTTATCCTGGAAGACAATCTTACTCGGTCACGAGTGATCACCTACTACTACTATAGATTGGCTCTTATATTTTAAGTGAATCTTTTTGCCAACTGACTCTAGAAGACTTCCCTATTGCACTAATGACAGAGTAGTTGACTGTTATGAGTAAAATAACCATCATGTTCCTTTAAAAAAAATCAAAAAAATCAAAGCTTTGTTCAGACTCCTGGGTCTTCAAACTCAATTTTCTTTTATTTTCTATTTCTGTATAATTCTGTTATGTGTGATCTTTGTGCTTCTTCCTATGTAATTTTCATTTGCTTTATTGAGCTCTTTAAAAAAAAGAAAGAAAAGAAAGAAAAGTATATAATGAGCCTGATTCATCAGCTGTGTAATGGATGGCATAGATGCAATAACTCAGAGGTAGGCACAAAACCAAAGCGAACCACAGAAATAGTAAGTGCCTATCTGAATGTTTAAAGCGATGGGAAATGCAATTAGTGCTATATTCTAACAGGGTGTTTTCTGGGCTGAAAACCAGAAGTGGGGCACAGAGGGGACATTCAGACTGGAAAGTGGTTGATATCTGGCATATTTTACAAGTCAGACTGCACAGATACCAGTGCATGATTTCATTTCATATCAGAACTACGGTAAATGAAATTGGACAGCCAGTGTGGTATAGTGGTTAAAGCAGCCTTCCCAAACCTGGCGCCTTCCAGACACATTAGACTACAGCTCCCATCACCCCCAGCCACCATGGCCATGCTGGCTGGAGATAATTGGAATTGTAGTCCAACACATCTGGAGGGCAACAGGTTCAAGAAGGCTGGGATAGAGTGTCAGATTAGGACTGGGTAAACTCAGGTAACAGGTTTAAATCCCCACTCAGTCACGAAGCTCGCTGGGTGTCCTCGGGCCAATTACTACCTCTTAGCCTAACCTACTTCACAGGGTTGTTGTGAGCATAAAGTGTGTGTATGTGCGGGGGGGGGGCGTACTATGGTTGCTACCTTGAGTTCATTGGGAGAAAGTTGGGACAGAATGTAATAAATACATCTGAACTTAATCACTGCAGTTTTCAATGCACTTCCCATACATTATCTCAATTATCCATACCTTAACTGTGTAATGTAAAGTCAGTATTATTATCCCCATGCTGCAGATGGCATGAGGCTGAGAAGGAGTGTCTTGCCTCTCTTGACCTATTTAAATTTGGCTTCAGGCCCAGTTTGGCCCTGAAACAAATGGATGAACTTAGACAGGAGACAGGACAGGGGGAATAGTGTGTCGCTGCTGATTCTCCTGGACATGTCAGTGGCTTTTGATAGTATCAACCGTGGGATCCCAGTTGGACTGACTCCGGGGGTTAGGGGGCATGGTGAGATGGTGGCTCCAGTCCTGTCTGCAGGATCCTTTCTAGAAAGTGGCATTGGGGAGCTTTTGCTCCACCCCATGACAATTGTGTATGATGTCCCATAGCATTCTCTGTTTTGTCCCCCATACCTTTTAATATCCATATAAAGTCAGTGTGAGAGGTTACCAGGGGATTTGAGGTCATCAGTATACTGGTAATGCCCAGCTCTGTTTCTCCTTGCCATCTGAATCAGGTAGGCCATGCAGGTGTTAGAATGGTGGATGGAGGCAGTAATGCATTGGATGAGGGCTAATGAATTCCAATAGGACAGAGTCCCTGTGGGTGAGTGGTTCTTGGGTCTGAAAATTGGGTAGATGGTCTGTTCTGGATGGTGTTGTATTCCCCCTGAAAGAGCAGGTGTGTAGTCTGATGGTACTCCTTGATCCAGCTTTTCATTGGAGGCCCAGGTGACCTTATTAACATAGAGTGCCTTCGCCTAGTTTCGGCTGGTGCACCAGCTATGTCTGTTCCTGGACAGAGATAGTTTAGTGGCAGTGACTCATGCATGCTCTGATAACCTCATGTTTGGATTATTGTAGTGCACTTTACACATGGGGCTACCCTTGAATACGATCCAGAAGTTACGTTTGCTACAAGATATGGTGGCCAGCATGCTGACAGGGACAGCTGTCAAGGATCATATAACATCATGTTATGGTAGTTTCCAGAAATGATCCTGAAGGAACTGCATTTGGTTGCCTATCTGTTTCTGGGCCAAATTCAAAGTGCAGGTGTTGATTTGCAAAGTCCTAAATAACTTGGGACCCAGGTATCTGAAGGATCACCTCTCCCTGTTCCACTTTGTCCATCTTCTTAGATCTGTGGGGGAGGCCATCTCATTCCACCACTGGGGGAAGCTCATTCAATGGTGACATGAGATAAGGCCTTCTCTGTGGTGCCACCATGACTTTGGAATGCCCTTCCCCAAGAGACATGCCTGGCACCAAATTTTCTATTATTTCAGTGCCAGGCTAAGACCCATGTTTATGAGTGGTTAGCTCTGCTACTGACTAATTGGTTTCATTAGAGTTGTTGTTGTTGTTAGGTATTTTAATGTTGTTATCCACCCTGGGATTTTCTATGAAGGGCAGGCTATAAATAGAAATTATAAAATAAGGCCAACTAGTAAGTTCATGGCAGTAGCAAAATTTAAAGCAGGGACTTCCTGATTTATAGCTCATTCTCATAGCCACTGTGCTGTAACAACATCTTCTGGGGCAACCCAATTTATTCATTCAGGTAACTTTATCTGGTGACAGAAATGAATACACTGAGTAGCCCTTCCATAGCAAGAGTAAAAATGTGGGATATAAATGTAATAATAAGTAAATAACACCTGTTGGTTATCTCCTTTTTCCTCTGTCCGTTGGCCCTGTGCTTCATTTTTGTTCTTTTAAGTCAAATGTCCAGCATTTATATATCCTAGGTAATTCTGGGATGAGAATACACCTTCCCTTCTTTGAATTATCAGGCATATGTGTCCTTCCATCAGGCATAAGCTAAACATCTACAGGACACTTCTCTGCTATCAGCATAATTCAGCATTCTGAAGTCTATCATTTGATCAATGAATGATGTTCTTGATCAGCATCTTACATCATTAAAATTGCAGACTATAACCTTAAAAAAAAGGGCTAATTTTCTCTTAGACTTGGTAGCTTGCCGAAAGCATGAGTAGTAGCCAATGAGCAGCAAAAGTCTTTGATGTGCTTTTGTTACCATTCACCAAGTTTGCTATTAATTATAAGTTGCCTTACCTTTTGACACACATAATTTCCTTATATTAAATGTAAAAATATGCTTGATGTTATGATTATGCTAGAGACAGACTGCTTTATGACCATGTATTTCATGCTAAAACATGTTAAGTATGCCTGTGGAAGGTCTGAAAATAGAATAAATAAAAGGAAGCCACCACTCTGAATAGGGATCCACGCAGTATAAAAAGAAACAATTAGCAGGGAAACAAAGCAAATGTTTTGAGTACACCAACAACTACTATAACACTACAGTTCCAATAAGAGATTCAACAACAATGTGGATTTACAAGGAGGGAAAGAGATTGCTGGGTACAGAGAGATATTTCCTTAATTTAGAACAATTGTTTTTAAACTGTCTTCCAGGGCGTGGTGGGTATCCTCAGAAATTTATCAGTGTTTCCTCAATGGGAACAAGTAATGGTGGAGAACATTTCCTGAAAGAGAGTTCATCCTCCATTACTGATAGTCCCCTGCAATATGCAGAGGGCATTGGGCATATTCTGCCACAAGAGGCGGTTGATGGCCACTAGCTTCATTGATGGCCACTAGCTTCGATGGTTTTGGATGGGGATTAGTCAAAGTCATGGAGGATTGGTTATCAGGCTATTAGCCATGATGTCTATATGGAATCTCAAGGTTCAGAGGTAGCATGCAAAGTAAAATCAATTGCTGGGGACAGGGCTTTTTTTCTGGTGGAACTCACCGGAACTGAGTTCCAGCACCTTTTCTTCTATTAATTGCATTACAATTTAATCGCATCTACTCCCGAGGAAATGTAATCCAAGAGTTCCGGTACCTTTTTGTCCAGGAAAAAAGCACTGGCTGGGGAGCAACAGCTGGAGAGGTATGTTACTTTCATGGCCTACTAACGGGTTTCCCAGAAGCATCTGGATTAGAATGTCAGGAACTGCCGGGTGTCAAACTGGGAAGCTTGAGGTATGTGCTTGGCTTCTCCATGTTGCACGTAAACCAGTCTGATACTCTCAGGTCCGAGAGTGGCCCTACCCATTCAAGCTGGCCATTGGACCTTTCTGGACGGGAAGGACTATAAAAATGTTTGAGTTAGGCTTTGCCTCAGCAACCAGGTTTCCCTGAGATCTGAGGTGTTCTTGTGTGTACTTTGGTTGGTCCTTCAGTCCTGCGTATTGGCAGAATGTTCGAAAACCACTGATTTGGGGCCAAAACAGTGGCTTTCAGACAAGCTATTTTCAGGGATCCCTTTTCAAATTGAAGCAAATTGATTACTATTTGGTACTATAAATTGCAGGCACCCCCATCTCAATCTGGCTTGGTACCACAGCAGGGGGGGAAGGGTTAAAACTCCCCCTACCTTCTACATTCAGGTCCTGATACAGATCAGACCCTATGCTTGTACACTAGAGTAAAAATGAATGAAAGGTATTGCTGCTTGCTGTGTCCTCAACACAATGTCTGCTTTAGTGCTCAGTAAATTTATTGAGAATCTTTGGCTCCATGTGCTAAAGAAATTTGATTGTGTTAATTATTAGGAATAGGAATCATTAATCTACTACACTATCTTTAATATGTAAAGAAGACTGAGAATAATTGAGAATGCCTGAACCGGTCTTTTCAGACTCAAAGCCTCCAGTTCCAGTTCCACTTATAATATCTGATGAAGTGGGTTGTGACCCATGAAAGCGCATACAGATTTATTGGAACTTTTGAACAACTAAAACAGCCAGTGTGGCAAAGTGGTGAGAGTGTTGGACTGGGACTCGGGAGATCTGGGTTCTATTCCCTGCTCGGCCATGAAACTCACTGGGTGAATTTGGGCCAGTCACTGACTCTCAGCCTAACCTACCGCACAAGGTTGTTGTGAGGATAAAATGGAGAGGAGGAGGAGGAGGATTATGTAAGCCACCTTGGGTTCCTTGCAGGAAAAAAGGCGGGGTATAAATATAATTAATAAATAAATAAATTAGTCTTTATGTGTGCTACACTTAACCCTTGAATTTTAAACAGAAGCCTAACATGGTTATACTATAATACTATTTACCTATTAAAGATTAGTGTAGATTGATGATTCTTCATCATTCTTTAATCACCGTGTCTCGGTTCAGACATCACAACAAATCAGGGTTTTCTTTTTTGTGAATGAAGTGGGACCAGGTGAGAATACTAGTTTCCGCCGCCCATTGCTCCCGCTGGGAAGAAATCATGGGTTGCAACAACTCTGGATTGTCTCTCCCCCAGTAACCCAGAAAGCCAAGTTCCCACATCACCCTTAACAACCCAGGGATGGAGCATCCTTGGGCTGTTTGCTCATTCTGCTTGCAGTGGGAGTGATTGGGTGGTGGGAACCAGCTTGCTCAATCACTCCTGCTTTGTGGTTGTGACATGTGAACTGGGTCCCTGTTTCCATTCCCCAGTAGTACAGTTAAAGGGAAGCAGCAGAAGGATGGATTTGTTGTTGTTGTTCTTGTCATCTTGGTTGGCTGATTCAAATCCCCATAGTGAATATAAATTATAAATAACAGTTGTAAGTATTCCTGGTTAACTAACCTGGAACAAAAAGATGTGATCTTGTGTGTATGCAGCCTCAGAAGGATGTTAGGCTAGACAGATCATTTGGACTAGCCTAATAATGCTGACCTTGCATCCCTAATTCCTTTATGAGTGCCAGAAGACCTTTGATCTCTTCCGTTTTTTGCAAATTCAGCTCATCTTTTGATTTGGGCCTCTGGCTTCTATTGCAGCAGCCCTAATTGAGGCAAAGCTTGACTGCCCACTGTCTATGAAGAGCAATATAAACACAAATCATCTTACGACTACATGAAGAATACTGTATAGAGACAGAATGTCTAATTCTGGTTGGCCATGTGATTATGTATAATCTGATGCACTAAGGGCTGTAGAAGTGATGAAACAGCAGCATAACAAGGTTGCATCTGGCATTAGGGAAGAATTACTATGGTCCCGTTCTGAGAGTCAATCTCACATGGCCCTTGGTGAGCCGACAAGCTCACTACCACATAATATCTCCTAAAGTAGGTCGAATGGTAGTGTGCAAAATCAACCTGTGGATGCGATGTACAGCTCACTTAGAAGGTTCAGAACTGCCAGGTTTTGAGCCCAGACAAAAAGTGAGAAATCTCTGAGCATGCTTGTAATTAACAAAAATTGTTTTTTTGAACTGCTCCTCATACACACACACACACACACACACATTAGTCTACCCTTCTCATGAAATTGTATTTTATTTCAAAATAAAGTTAACAACATAAAGGCAAATAAAAGAAGAAGAACATACAGAATAATGTTGTCTGTTCACTCATTATAATTCTTAGTCTATAACCAATATGCTTATGGAACATCTACGGTAAAATGGCCCAGATAGGAGCTCAATATCTAATGAAAAAATAAAAATGCAATTTATACAGCATATAAAAGGAGCATGTGCAGGTTTGTGTGATTTTGTATGTATGTGTGTATTAGTCAGAAAAAAATATAGGCTTCTATACCTGGTTGGAATTTGATCAAAGGTTTAAAGGGCTTCAACATAGGGAAAAAAATGGAAACCATGGTGTCATAATATCTTCCTTAAAGTTAGGATTCCTTGCTTGCTACACTCACTGAGTAAGTTTATACATAATGTCCCAAATTTTATCAACCCACTGCTTTTTAGTTGGTTGCTTTGGAGACTTCCAATTACGCACTGTACATGACTTTGCAGCTGTATACAATTGCTTAAGAAGGTTTTTGTTTTTGTTTGTTTTTTGCAGGAATTCAGGATCATTAGATTCAAAAAGATGAAGAAGCATAGCTTTAGGAGTTACCAGTGGTCTAATGTGAAGAAATTCCTGACAGTAATCAACAGTCTACTTTTCTTATATGTTTTTTTACTTAAGACTGACTGCATTTTTCGTGGATCCAGAACTTCCTTGTTGCTCTGCTGTTGGGCTGCTTCACACACACACACACACACACACACACGGGAGAATACAACTAAATTTTATCAGTATTATTGAAGAACTGGAAAGGCTGTCTTAATTTTAGCGATGTAACTGCTAGCAGCAATGAAGAAAATGTCTTCCTCCTTCTTGAGGGGAAAGAATGGCAGAAAATGGAGTTAGGCATATGTGGACATCTACGTGGATCTCAACACATTTTTCAATGTGCATGGTGGAAAAAATAGTTGATGGGCCCAGTAAATGCACAAACCAGAGCAATGATTCAGCCATTTTTAAAAGGCTGCATTAGGTTTTTCAAGTGCACTTTGGTAACTGCCATATTGATAAAAATGGAAGTGCACATTATATTAATTGCATTCTTCTTTCATACATGGAGTTCTCTAGTTTACAAACTTTTTCAAGTGGAGCCCCAATACGAAACAAATCCATTTACTTCTTCTGTTCTAGATGGTAAGATATTCTGTATCTCACACAATCTTGCAGAACGAGGACTAACTGTTGATTCTGCATAGAGTAGGTTACTATGGTCTGTTTTGTCAATATAGTTTCCAGATTTGTCAAGTGTCCATTTTTTCTTTTTTCTTTTATTCCCATTTGTACCATAATCACAACAACAGGGCCAGTGTGCTGTTTTTCTCTGAAGTGATCTAATTCTCTTGATAGAATAAACTCCTTGGCTTCTGACCCCAGGGTTTATCCACTCAGGAAACCAGTTTACTTCCGTACAAAACAGCACACCCCTACGATTAGCACTTAATTACCTTGAAGCCAGTAGCAGCTCTGCTAAAGTTGAGTTGTTTGGCATAGGTTCTTGCAGATCGCATGCTGTAAGGTTTCCATTCCTGAAGATCAAGGCCCCCAACACCCTAAAAGTGAATGACCCAACAAAAATGTTTTGAATGGAGGAAGTCCCAAGAGCAGTCCCTGGAACTCCAGTTTAAAAGCATCTCCAACAGCAAAGAAGACCTCTCCTGGAGGCCTTGAAGGCACAGCCAGTTTCAGGTTCAAGAGGTCCCCTGACAAAATGCAGCCTGCTTCTCCCCCCACATCTGCTAAACCCCCTGGTTCTCCTGCCACCTCCAGAGGGAGCACCACCATTTGCAGAAAGTGCTTGTGTGGTGGCAGCCATTTTAATTTTACCATAATGCCTTGATGTAGCATCGCTCCAGGGCATTATGGGATTTTTAAAATGTTGGGCACCATGTAGTGATCCATCACTAGGTAAAAACTGAGGGGGGGGGCATGGATTAGCAACTGGGCCCAGCCCGGAGCATATGTGAACACCTATAGGCTCTTGGCAGCTGCCAGAGGATTGCAGGTGTGGACACTCACCTTCTTGGAGACTCACTGCCAACTGCTGCAGACAGTTCTGGACTTGATAGACCAATGGCCTTACTCAGGCTAGGTGTGACCATCAACTACCTTGTTGATTAATATGGTATAAGAACTAGCCTTAAATGTCTAGAGCAGTGTTCTCCAATCTTGGGTCCCCAGATGTTTTTGGCCTACAACTCCCAGCATGCCCCAGCCAGCATAGCTGGGAGTTGTAGGCCAAAAACATCTGGGGACCCAAGGTTGGAGAACACTGCTCTAGAGGCTGGGGTTCTGAGGACTTGATCAGTCATTGTTTTATGTTCTAAACTGATGCCCATAAATACTTTATTGAAATGGATGTGGAATGATCATGCTTTTTATTGCTTTCTATGGGTGTGTTTACACCTAACCTCTCAAATAGCTACACTTTATTCCAGCAGAAGTTTACAACACAGCGGGGAGAAAACTATGCCGCTTGTTCCCTTTGGTACGTCTCTGCACCTACCATTATGAATTACTTTACACTGGAAGCACTGGTACAGTTGCACCAAATGCAATTGCTGCAAAGTAACTGTGAAGCTATACATGTGATAAATAAATAACTTCAGTTGCAAGGCTTCATTTTGTTTGAGGATGAGGATTAAACAAGATGTTTTATGGAAAAGGTGGGTCTTGAAAACATCTGGAGATAGAAGTGGCACCATCTATAGCAAACACATATAAAATGTGTTTACTTGTATAACAAATTATAAGTGCAGTTGGTCTGGTCATAATTATTTACACCTGGAAAGAGGGGACTGCCCTCAAAGATAGTATGACCTGCCCAAGGATACTCAATAGGTCCATATATGTTGTTTCAAAAGAGGTATGCTACTTATAACTCTTGAATCATCCTGACTCTCTGATTCATACAGTCTTCTGTTTAATCTTGGTCTACTCTAGCTGTGTTGAATACATACATACATTGAAGGAGTGGAGGAAGGGGAGTGTTCAGTCAGCACTTTAGACGCCCTGCAAGCACAACAAGCTATCTAATATGCTCATTGGTTTTCTTTTTTTTTGGTAGACAGTGTATATTTACAATATCTCATCATCAAGGCATCTCTTGGTCATGGCATCACTTTGAAACTCTGACCACTTATTGTAATTAAAAAAAATAGCCACTAGCCTTGCACAAAGCATGGGTGGTTATCACAAAACACTGGCAAATATTCAGTTGGCATAATAATTACATTCTACCTGTACATAATTGTAGGTATACAATAATTATATTCCGTCTTCATCCCCCCCCTGGCAGTTTTGTATGAGTACGTGACTCTTTGTTTCCTGTCTTCTCTGTTCTTTTGTGTGATTTGCTTAGATAATGGCCAACACAGGGGCCACCCTGAAAAGCTTAAGGTGAAGATGGATGTTGCATTCTAAGAGCAGCCACAGCAAGTTCCTCACTCATGATGTACAACCAGCTTCGTTGGTTTCCCCCCCTTTAATTTGTCATGCTAAGAAGGTGTGTCAGCCATATCCTCCATGCTTCAGGAAGGATGTGCACCTTCATTATTACTTTTTTTGTTTGTTTTTGAAAGAGGCACGTATGTGTTTACGCATATTTATGCTTACATTATTTTACCCCAATAAAGTTCACAAACATTTTAAAAAGAGTGTCTAAACTGCTCTGGGGATGGAAGGTTTGTTGATCATGTCATGCACTCTAGTCAATAGGTAACCAGAATAGTCAGTTCCCCCCCAGCTCAAACTGAACCATGCTGAAAATCTGCAGTTCTGATTTCAAGGACAATAACGGCACTATTGAACCACTTCCACATCTCTTAAAATGCTAAATAACTCTTTACCCTGATTAGAAAATTCACCTAGAGGGTAATGTGGTGGCCCAGCTCCTAAAGAGAATGGATCATCTGGGGACCAATATATTGATGCTGCAGCTTCCTATAGATTTCTAGAGATAATTCAAGCTGTTAAGTTTTCCCAGTATTGCTGGGGCTGCATAAGGAAGGGGAAGAACAATATGGGTTCTGCCAGCAGCCAGAAGACCAAGGCACTTCATAGCTTTTGTATTGTTTTAACTTGTTGTAAGCCATTCTGTTGATCATTCGATTAAAAATGAGGTATAAATATTTTTTTTAAAAAAACAAATTAATGGATACAGTCCCATGTGGCTTAGCCCCTTCAGCCTTTAGATCTTATTCACTGATTTTTTTTGTTTTAAAAAAAACACCTGCCAGTTTAAAAGGCCAGTGTTAAAGCTATCTCAAGTTGGTTCAAACTCAAAAAAGCCAGGAAATGGGAAGCTAAGGCTGATGCCTTAACAGACTTGCCCTGTGATCAGTGATGATGATGTTCAATGTCACAAATTACAACTTATCCTACATGCACTCACACTTTTCCTTGGTCTTTCAGACCCAAATCCAGATGGGGAGGATGGAGTGCCTGGGTCCAGTAAAGATGCCCCATGTTGACCTGGTCATGTATTGCCTTATGAAACATCTGAGCCTTATAGCACAAACCTATGGCCACTTGAGAGCATCTAGACAACCATAGGATTTCTCGGAGTCCCAGCTCTGCCCTCAGAAACTCACTCTGACATTGGAGCTGGGACTCCGTCTTCGAAGCACCCTCCCCGTCCCTTGCATCCAGCGTGGAAAGAACTATGCCAGCCACTTCTCTGAGGTTGCAAACACGACCTCGGAGACGGGGTTTAGTGGGCGTTCTGGGGGGCAGGCGCTGCCACGATACGAGGTATCCTGACAGTGCTTCAGCCTCCTTCCCTCCCGCTCTGAAGCACTGCACTAAGTGCTTTGCAGGGCTGGAGGAGTGCGGAAGCGACCTTTGCCTCTGTGCTCCTCCCACCCAGCATTGGATTTCCATAATCCCTGAGTTTGGAGGGTTATGGGCAGCCCGACTGGACTGCGCCCTTACCGGAGTGCTAGTATTGTATTGCAATGATGTTTATTCCTCTAGCACAGTGTTCTCCAACCTTGGGTCCCCAGATGTTTTTGGCCTACAACTCCCAGTGTAGCTGGCTGGGGCATGCTGGGAGTTGTAGGCCAAAAACATCTGGGGACCCAAGGTTGGAGAATACTGCTCTAGCAGTATCTCTCTCTCTCTCTCTCTCTCTCTCTGTAGATATGGATAGATGGATGGATGGATGGATAGATAGATTGATAGATGATAGATGATAGATAACCACATTAAATGTTGACACCAGAGATGGACTATAAATTTAAATTAAAAACATATTTTGCAAATTCAACATTGTTGACCAAATGTTTTACATTTTAGAACATTATAGAAATTTTCTTTTAATTTATAAATTATAGAAACTATTTGGGGGGAAAAGCAGATTATTTTCCTGCCCAGAGTGAAACAGCAAGGTGGTTCGAGAACTGTCTGAAGAAATGTCCATAATGGGATTACTTAGATAAATCTAAGAGCGACTTCACAAATTCCAGCGGATTCAAATGAGTTCAGATCTCTATGAATCGACTTGTGGATTCTGCAGTGGACCGGCTTTTTCTGAGTTACACGAATTCTGCAGACTTGTGGACCTTTAAAAAAAAATATTGAGGTGAATTTTGAGGAATTTACCCAAATTCACATTTGTGCTGATGTGCACTTGTGCATTAAATTATGTCGCTCCCAATTATGTCAATGAGTGGATGATGAAACGAAAGATGCCTAACAATCCACGAAACAGAGATGGAATGGATTTAACAAAATCTGTAAATTCCCAGTTAGTACTAACCATGGTTTATACTCATAACTGTTATTTGTGTTCCATACATAAAGGCAATCCATGTTTTGTTTAGATTCCTCTTCTCCCACCTTCTTGGAGAATCTCCAGATACTATCCCATGCAGAAGCTTTCAAGGGCGGAGCAAGGTCCCAAACCATTTGTTGTTTTGTCTGTAATAACTAACTACAGTTTGGGCAAAATGTGGTTTTCAAGCCAGCTTCAACCCATGGTTTCAGATCCTGGTTTGGTGGCCATCTTGGTTTGTCAGATGGTGTTGTCATGACAAACCATGGTTTGACATTATGGCTCTGAACCATTTCAAGTGCTTTTTTGTAAAGCCACATACATGCAGAGAGGAATCTCAACCAACCTTGGCACTACTGGCTCCCAGTCTGTTTCTGGGCACAATTCAAAGTGCTGGTTAGGACCTATAAAGCCCTATATGGCATGGGTCCAGGTTATCTGAAAGAATGTATTTTCCCCTATGAGCCTGCCCGTACTCTGAGATCTTCTGGGGAGGCCCTTCTCTTAGTTTCTCAGGCATGCCTGGCACCATCTCAGGCATGCCTGGCAGGAACGTGGCAGAAGGCCTTCTCAGTGGCTGCACCGACACTGTGGAATTCCCTTCCCAGGGAAGCTAGAATGGCACCCTCCTTGGTATGTTTTCGAAGGCAGGCAAAACCTTTCTTGTTCCAGCAGGCCTTCAGGGAATAAATTTGGACCTATGAGAAAGCGATGGATCTGCACTGTTCCTATAGCTATTGTTGTTTTAGCTTTGATATTTTATATAATTTTTATATAACTATTGCTGATTTAATTATATTTTTAACTTTTGTATTTCTCTATATGTTTTAATTGTACAAATTTAAATGTTGTAAAGCCGCCTCGAGTCCCAATATTGGGAAAAAGGTGGGTTATAAATAATAATAATAATAATAATAATAATAATAATAATAATAATACATATCCATACCTATATCATACATGCACTGTTAAACAATGCATAAAAAGAGAGTCAGTGTGGCGTAGTGTTGGACTGGGACTCAGGAGATCCGGGTTCTAGTCCCCACTTGGCCATGAAGCTCCCTGGGTGACTTTGGGCCAATCACTGACTCTCAGCCTAACCTACCTCACACAGTTGATGTGAGGATAAAATGGAGGGGAGGGGGAGGATTATGTAAGTTGCCTTGAGCTCCTTGCAGGAAAAAGGGTGGGATATAAATAGAATAAATCTTCATCATAATCATTGTCATACCTCTGTTGGTTGAGCATATTAAGTTTTTATATGCATACATTAAAAACATATTGGACAGTATTCAATGCTGTTCATGCACCAGCAGGACTCACCACTAGCACTGCTTCCTAAAGCAACTGGAAACAGGCTGAAATGCTTGTTTCTGAACTGGACAGATCAGCAGAGCTCCTGCTGACCTGTTCCATTCTGGAAATGAACATTTTGGCTCATTTCTGGGGATGCTCTAGGAATTGCTAGTGGTGTGTCCCACTGGTGCAACACCAACAGCTGGCGCAACACAAACAGCAGCAATATTGGATATTACCCATTGTGTGAAACAGCCCTATCCAACTCTACCTCGAATGAAAACACTGTCCATACTGACTTTTCCCCACCAGTTCCAGTTACATTTAAGGGTCATAAGTTTTTTCTTTGCAGGCTCGAGGATTCTAATGCGTGCCACACATGGAGCTCTCCCCAACCTTTAAGGGCATCAGTTCAGTGGATGCAGTAGCTCCATGCATACAAAGGAATATTCATGCAGAAATGAATTTGGAAGCCAAGCATATAGTAAATCTGTGCAGGCATTAGAGTCAATCTGGAGCTCTGATCAGGAGACGCGAGTCCCATGTGTGGTCTTTACATGAACTTAATGTTATTGACTCTTCAGTCTGACAGATATTGACTGAAAACACTGATTTAATTATAAATACTCTGTAATATCCAACAAGTAGTTTTTTTCTTAATGTTTCTTAAAAAAAAAAAAAAAACACCAACCCTACTACTCTAGTTTCCTGAAGATTGAAATACACACTTCTGCTGTTCTTTTTCTATTTAATCTTCTGTAGGTTGTCATAACAGTATCTTTAATTAGGAATAATTCAAGCATCAAAGGATATCAAGGCAGAGAGTGAGTCAAATGAATTATCTCTTTATAGAGATTACTTTTTTTCTTTTCTTTTTTTAAAAAAGAACTCATTAGAGATTATTTTGAAAGTGATTACTGATTATGAAGCCATGGCAAGTTTTTGAATAAATCACAGCAAATTCACATCATTTACCTCCAGTGGTCTGAGATATAAATGTCAGGCATACACTGGCTTATTTATCAGACATAGATCTGATCCACAAATGTATTGCCCTCGTTTCTTCAGCCTCCTACTTAAGATATAGACCCAACTTTGTAATAACCTTTGGATGAGACCCAGGAAAAGCCCTTTAAATCTTAATAGACAGGAACCTTTTCTGCCCATTCCCACTGAACTATCCCACTGAACACCTGTGGAGTATTGCCCCTCGCAATTCCTCCTCAGACTCCCCTTTTCCATAAAGCCCGTGGCTTACGCCCTTAGTCCTCCTGAGTCTCGACTGAAGCAAAGTCAACGTACAGCTTTCCCCAGCCTGGCATCCTCCAGACGTGTTGGACTACAACTCCCATCACCCCCATGATGGGACATTTATCTATTTATTTTCTACTAAACAAAGTGCTCAAGGCAGCTAACAATAAAATACCAGTCAAACAACAAAGTTATAATTAAAACATTAGAATACACCCAATAAAAATCACATCCAATAAAAACACATCCAATAAAAAACACAAATAAAAACACATAGCCTAACGCATGTCTAGAGGGTGCCAGGTTGGCCAAGGCTACTTCTGTAACTGCCTTTGTGTAGATCATCTGTTCTCCTGATCCTCCTTTCCTTCCCTACATTGTCTTGCCCACCTCCCAGTCCCTAGTCAGTGAATCCCCAGTGAGAAGACTAGCTTCCTGTGGTTGTTTTTTTTTGCATATGTTATTCCAGCACTAAGTTTCTAGAAAAAGAGATATTGGAAATCACATCTTTAGATCTGTAAGACCTTCCCCTCTAATCCCTGATGCATGGGTATTCTCTAGTTATCCAGTGGTAAGGAAAATGCACTCTGTATTTGCTTTGGGACACAGTCCTTCTCATATGAACCCTGGTGAACCTTGGCACAGCTCCTGATCAGATGATGATGATGATGATGATGATGAATTTTATATAGTGCCTTCAGCGTGCATGACACTTTACAGAGAACAAGAGGACAGGTCCCTCCTCCAAGGAGATTAAATCTAAAAAAGATTATACAGTGGCTTCAGTTTCAAAAACAGCAGGTGGGATTCTGCTCATGCAACAGGGCTTTCCCACCTCATCCTCCCCATTGCAGCCTGTCCCATAACTCCCATTGCACCTCCTGATTGCCCCACCCCCAGAAATCCTCTCCTAAAGATCAGGGGATTCTCTGGAACAGCATGCAATGTGGCAGAGGGGGCTGCAACTGGGGAAGGAGGATCAGAGACACACACCCCTTTCTGATCGTGCAAGAGGTTCTTTGGATCTGGCCCTCTGATGCGAGCATTTCAATTACCGGTAATAATCATTGCTAACACTAGGAGCTAAATGATTCCTGATCTCTGACCTGCTGCGGCCACACCATGTGAACTATTTTGAGGGATAAAATGTTCCTGCTCTGGGGTGGTCCTTGGCCACTTCCTTCCTTCCTTCCTTCCTTCCTTCCTTCTCTCTCTCTTTCTCTCATGGCTGAATTCATCCCACTTCAGTCCAATCCAAGCAGTTGATCGCAATGAGGATATTACTGGTGGAGTGATCTCTCTGTGCCCTCTCCTTGCAGCACATCTAGACACCGAGGGCTCATAGAAAGGTGTCCTTGGTGGCTCCCAACAACTATGAATGCTGATCCAAAGCTGTGGGGGTGCATTTTTGAAAGTCAATGTAGCTTCCCGGGAGAGTGCAGATATAAGCTAGTAGGCTGTAGCTTTTAGTCGGTTGGAAGAGATAAATGCGGGCTGTTGTTTTATGCAACACAAGGCTCATTCCACCTGCAGTCACCGGGCAGTATCCAGTGCTGGAAATCCACCATCTCTAAATACATTGTGTTAGCGGGAACAACCACTAGCATAACAGGAAACTAGTGCCTGATAGTGCAACCCAGAACATGTGCTGAAACTACCACTACTAGAAAGGGACAAGTTAGTGGAAGCCCCCTTCTGGGAGCTCCACGGACTTGTCCCATTCTGGAAGCAGTAGTTTCAGCTAGTTTCCGGCTGTGCTAGACAGTGCACTAGCAGTCATTCCCGCTAGTGCAGTGGGATCATTGGATACTGCCCATTATTAGCCTGAAGTCAGGTGACTTTAATCTCCCAATATCCTGATATCCCAATATCAGGATATTGGGATATCCCAATATCCCAATAGCCTGAGTGCCTGAGGGCCAAAGTGGACATAGAATCATAGAATCATAGAAAAGTAGAGTTGGAAGGGGCCTACAAGGCCATCAAGTCCAACCCCCTGCTCAATGCAGGAACCCAAGCCAAAGCATTCCTGACAGATAGCTGTCCAGCTGCACCTTGAATGCCTCCAGAGTGGGAGAGCCCACCACCTCCCTAGGTAGTGGGTTCCATTGTCTTATTGCTCTGACAGTCAGGAAATTTTTCCTGATGTTTAGGTGGAATCTGGGTTCCTGTAACTTGAGCCCATTATTCCGTGTCCTGCAATCTGGGATGATCGAGAAGAGATCCATCCTGGCTCTCCTCTGTGTGACATCCCTTCAAGTACTGGAAGGGTTGTCACACATGATCTGCCACATGATGGTGGCAGATCTATGCACTTAGCCACAATCATATAAAATGCCAAGGGTTGCTGAGGTCTGGTTTTAGGAGCTAAAGGGATGCCCATGTGAGGAACTACACATGTATCAAATTTCAGCTTTCTCATTTTAAGCCACATAGAAGTATCCTAACAGATTTATTTATTTATTAATTAATAATACTTATATACCACTCAATATCATAAAATCTCTAGGCGGTTTACATATAACAATATTAAAAACTGCTGTTTAAAAAATAGTATTTAAAAAAAAGGAAGTTGCCCTTTTGAGTGAGAGAGAGAGTGACTCCGTCCGTGAGACCTAAGCATCTTTAAATATATATAAGCACACATGCATATTTTATAACCATGTGTGTGTAAAAAGGGCTGTTATACCATATTACATTACTTTTTCATGGGAACCATGGCATATGCTAAATTTATATTTACCATGCTGCAAATAGTCTTAAACAACTGTGCCATCTGCATTTGGTTTTCTATGCCGAGTGTCTTGAAGATTTATTAATTCAGCTAATTACAGTAATTAGACAGAAAGGCTCCATAACTAAGTAAAATAAAACAAAAAATTAACTTCATCAGCTGTGTAATGTAAACAAATAATTTAGTTATTCAGCAATTCAGTTTGTTTTACTGGCTTCTTAAAAACTCCAGGGGCATGCATCGCTGTTAGGAGACCTGTTCCAGCATCAGAGGACCAAAAGAGAGAGAGAGCTGTGATCAAGACTTGACTTGTAAGACTATGCACTTTCTCATTACGCTTTGCTTAGGAATAACTTTGCACTTCAAACAGTCTGGCAAAGATACTGGCGAGAGAGAAATAATACAAATTCTACAAAAGCATTAGCTTGCAAGGCAAAATAGGAACATGGGAAGGTGCCTTCTACTGTACTGAGTCATACCATTTGGTCTATCTAGCCCGGTATTTTCAACACGGAATGGCAGCGACTCTCCAGGGTTTTCAGGCAGGAGTTTTTCCTGCCCTACCTGGAGATGCCAGGGATGGAACCCTGGAACTTCTGCACGCAAAGCAGGTGCTCTGGCCCCTCTCCGTGCTGCTTTTTGCATCTGAAAAGACTAACAGTGTGAACCTATGCCTGTTTGATGGGACTTAGTCCCAGGTAAGTGTACCTAGGATTGTAGCCTAAGGCTTCAATCCTGTGCACATGTCCCTGGGAGTAAGCTGAGCTAAATTCAATGGGACTCACTTGTAGGATCAGACTACAAGGGCATTACCTGCCCAAGTTAAGGACTCCTTCCCCCTCCCTTTATTGTGCTCAAGGTAGTCAAAAGCAATAAAATACAATATAAAATTCAAAACCATAATGAAAACGTAACAGCAAATCAGCTAGAAACACACTAATACAATTAAGAAAGAAACAGAACTCACTGTTCACAAACTACCTCCGCAACTGACAAGTCAGTTTAAAGGCTTTGGGTGCTGCATTTCTTCAATAAAATGAACTAGTGGGAGAACGATCCACCCACCGTATAAACCTTTTTGTGCCGAAATATTCAACTACTCTCCACCATGGTGGGCCCCAATGATGGCAGCAACCATTTTAAATTTTCAAGAATTTAGAAAGCACCAGGGATGTTGAAGAGTCCTTGGTCTCAAGTCACGAGTCGAGTCACGAGTCTTTGGACCCGAGTCTCGAGTCCGAGCGAGTCCTTGGTCCAAAATGGTAACTCATGAGTCCCGAGTCCCAAGTCACTCCCAAAGCTGACTCCATGAGTCCCTATTAAAATCAATGGGGTTTTTTCCCCAACAAAATAAGGCTACTTCAGATGTGTGGCTTAAATAAATTCTAGGCAGAAGTGTGCCTTTTTATTTCAAAACTCTGCAACTGATTTTGACAAGAACAGACCAGGCAGACAAGCCCAAAATAACCATGCAGGCAGAGGAGGCAGGGAACCCCAAACAGGCAGGCAGAGGCCAGGCAGTCAAACCCAAAATGTCTGAAAGGTTGCATTTTAGGAAAATGATTTTAAAAAATAAAATCTTCACCGGCGATCGCACTTCTCTCCACTCCTCCTGGCACAGCCCAGGGATGTTGAAGAGTCCTTGGTCTCGAGTCCCGAGTCGAGTCTCGAGTCCCATTAAAAATATTGGGACTCGAGTGGGACTCGAGTCAGAGGGGGGACTCAGTCCAACTCACGAGTCGAGTCGTAGAGTCCGAGTCCCCATCCCTGGAAAGCACCCCAGAATAGGGCTTTCTTGGGAAACAGAATGGCAGCCTCCCCAATTCTCTCCCTCACCCCCCAAATAATTATGCCTCCCCTCCAAATATAGCTGCAACAAAACAGCCAAGTTTGAAGTCAAATACTGTACAGACCTGTCATTAAGTGTGCATGATAGTGAGCGAGATTGACTCAGCATACTATGTTCCTAATTCTGCTATTCCAGTTGTCCAAGCTGACCTCAGTCCCTTCGCAGGGACAGCAACAGCGACTGGTGATGCATCAGCATTATACAAGGTAAGTGTTTTGATGAAGAATGGTATGATTCTGTCCTCCAGTTACACTAGTGCAGTGTTCTCCAACCTTGGGTCCCCATATGTTTTTGGCCTACAACTCCCAGCATGCCCCAGCCAGCTATGCTGGCTGGGGCATGCTGGGAGTTGTAGGCCAAAAACATATGGGGACCCAAGGCTGGAGAACACTGCACTAGCTGGACAGGATAAGATCATACCCAAACTGCTCTGCATTGGCTGAACGCTGGATCAGAGCAGCTCAGTTGGCAAGAAGCTATGGTGTATTAGTGCAATGCTGACACAAGGCCCAGCAGAGCAGTGGCTGTTTCTGTACAACCATAGGATTCTAGCCCATGAGCAAGAATCATACCTTCTGAGTTCCAGCAGCTCATTCACCATGCGCTTCCTTCTCAAATGTCATCAATGAGTCATTTTAATACCTATTTCCAATACTAATACAGCACTTAATTTTGCACACACTCAAAAGCAGGACTCTGTACTGGATGGCTGCCTGATATTGAGGTTTACGTGCATAAAAACAAAAGTCAAGCATTTGATGCACCAGGACAGCAACTCACATTTTCAGTACTTTCAGCAACAATCTCAGTCTTCCAGACCATGCAGTATTCATAGATCTTATTCATTCAGCAATATGGAAGGAAAACATAAGTTGTTTGTGATTCCAATTAATACGCAGGTGGGAAAAATAGCTAAATTTAAGTGGATAAATTATTCACTGTGAACTATTTGATCAGTGCAAGGAGGAGCAATTCATCACACACATGTGTCTAGTAACAAGGAAGCTCAAAGCAGATGAGCTCTCCTTGACATCCAAGCAGAATTTGCAATGAGGAATTCATTGGTTGAGAATGAAGAATGAACACATTGTGCTCAGGTATCCGGAAGCAGTCCTGGCTTTTAGAGTGCATAAAGCAACATGACTTAAGCACTGTGGCTTCTTATAGGTCTACATACCGTAGTTTAAGCTGGGAGTAAGACACATTTACCTGGGAGTAAGACCCACTGAATTTAATGGGGGTGTACTTCTGAGTAGACATGTATAAGATTGCCCTTGTTAGCTTATTAAGGTTTATTGCAGTGGTCATTAGTTATCTGGCTTTGTAGTGTAGTTTTTGATGGATATACTCGTGCGTGTGTGTGCGCGCACACGCGCACGTGTGCGTGTGTATAGGAGCTAATATGCTTGTAGGTGCTACATAAATAGCAAACAAACAAAAAGCCACCACCACCATCATTGTCATATCACAGTCTCGTAAGAGAGAAGAACTGAGGAAGATTTTCCCAGCAGGCATTGAATCAGATCCTTGCCCTCTGGCATGCCAAGGAGCATATATATTGGCATACTTTGGCATAAGAACACAGAACGGATGCAGGGTGTAATGGACAGCAGGGTGCAGAGGAAGGGTATAAACACAACCCCCCCCACCACAATTGATGTCCACTGAGCAATTGGCTATCACTGCTTGCCCACCGGTGTGGGAATTATATATCGAACAGATGGAAAGCTTTTTAATCTCAGCAGGCTGAAAGCAAAAAGTAAGGTAATTACAACCTCCATTGTGGAACTTCAGTATGCTGATGATAATGTGGTCTCCGCACATTCAGAGGATGATCTCCAAACTATCTAAATGCTTTTGCAGAAGCATACGAAAAACTTGGTCTCTCACTTAACATCAAAAAAACCAAAGTGCTTCATCAGCAAGTGCAAGCCAATCCTTTGGTGATGCCATCTATCCAGCTTGGCGGGACAATACTGGAAAATGTCGATCATTTTCTCTATCTTGGCAGCTATCTTTCTGTTACAGCTAACATCGACAGTGAAATCCAGCATCGTCTGAGCTCCGCAAGTGCCGCATTTTCTCGAATGAAACATAGAGTGTTCGAGGATCGGGATATTTGTAAGAAGACCAAAACACTGGTTTATGAAGCCATTGTATTACCAACTTTATTGTATGCCTGCGAAACATGGACTATCTATAAACGTCACTTCCACCTCCTTGAAAGGTTTCATCAACGTTGCCTCCGGAAAATCCTGCAAATTACTTGGGAAGATAGGCGAACAAATGTCAGTGTACTGGAAGAAGCAAAGACTACTAGCATTGAAAAAATGATCCTTCAACGCCAACTTCAGTGGACCGGTCATGTTGTTCGAATGCCTGACTGCCGTCTCCCAAAGCAGTTACTTTACTCCCAACTCAAGGATGGAAAGCGGAATATCGGTGGTCAATATAAGAGGTTTAAAGATGTTCATAAGGCTAATCTAAAAAATGCAATATAAACATCGAAAACTGGGAAGCTCTGGCCCATGAACGATCTAAATGGAGGTTGGCCTTTCACAAAGGTTCCATGGACTTTGAAGAAGCCCGAGTGCAAGGTGAAAGGGAGAAACGTGCTAAGCGAAAAGCACGTCAAATGAATCCTTTACAGGACCATCTTCTATCTGGTAACCTGTGTCCTCACTGTGGGAAGCTGTGTGGATCTAGAATTGGCCTCCACAGTCACTTACGGACCCATCGCTAGAGTCTACACAATCTTCTTTAGAATTTCCTCCTTTTATCCCGGAAGACAATCTTACTCGGTCACGAGTGATCGCCTGATGATGATGTCGAAGGGGCATCTGGAGTATGCAACTGCACAGAACAGTATTAAAAGAAATCTGATTGTCCTAATTACTCCAGGTTCTATCAGAGTAGCCATGGGGGAAGGGTGGGGGTAGGATAATAAGAACATGAGACCTACTGGATCAGACCAAAGGCCGATGTAGTCCAGCAGTGGTCAACCAGAGATGCCTATGAGAAGACCAGTGCTGGTACAAGTTCTCCTACCACCTGAGGTGGAAGCATATGCATGCTGATTACACATGGAGTGTCACCGCCCCATCCCCTGTGTCTGCCTCTCTTTCTCTCCCACTCACCGCATCTGTCTCCCTGCCCTACCCACACACCCACCTGTCTGTCTGTCTGTCCGTCTCCCCCCCCTTGCTTCCTCCCCCATTGCCACCTCTGCCTGCTCTGCAGAGTGGCTAAAGAGCAGCATTGCCAGAAAAAACAGCTGGTGTGGTTCTTCAGAGAATCCACCAGTTCCAAATGCCTGGCTCTGAGGGATCCTTCCTTAGAGTCAGGTATTGTGGGAGAGAGGTGTCCCTGGAGATCACTTGTACCATGGTGGAGGGAGGGAGGGCAGGCAGGCAGGCAGTGGCCTCCAATTTGCTGCTCCTCCCACTCCATTGCCTGAGGCGGGGGATTCACCCTGCTTCATGAGATAGCCAGCCCTGGAGAAGTCCTCAAGCAGGACATGAGAGCAATAGCTGTCTCCTGCTGTTGTTCCCCAGAAAATGTTATTGAGAAGCATACTGCCTCTGTTACTGGAAGCAGCATATAGCCATCAGAACTAGTAGCCATTGATAGCCTTCTCCATGAATTTGCCCAATCCTCTTTTAAAGCAGTCTTACTTGGTGGTCATCACAACATCTCGTGGTAGCAAGTTTTAACTACGGTATGTGCTGTGTGAAGAAATATTTCCTTTTGTCTGTCCTGGATCTCCCACCATTCAGCTTTATTGGATGACCTTCTAGCATTATGAGAGAGGGAAAAACTCTGTGTGTGTGTGTGCGCGCGTGTGCACCATGCCTAATATTTTGGATCTCTAACATCTCTAACTCTAACAACTCACCTCTTTTTTAAAAAACAAAACCCCAAGTGTTGTAGTGTTGGACTGGGACTCAGGACACCCGGATTCTAGTCCCCACTCAGCCATGAAGCTCACTGGGTGACTTTGGGCCAGTCCCTCACTCTCAGCCTAACCTACCTCACAGGATTGTTGTGAGGATGAAATGGAGAGGAGAAGAGTTATGTAAGCCGCCTTGGGTTCCTTGCAGGAAAAAAGGTGGGATATAAATATAATAAATTAACAATAAATAAATAAATAAATAAATAAGGCCTTTTTCACAGTTGCTGCACACTGGATCAATGTTTTCATTGAACTTTCCACCACAAACCCAAGATGCCTTTCCTGGTCAGTCATTGCCAGCTCAAACCCCATCAGTGTATATTTGAAGTTAGGATTCATTCACTCAAATGTGCATCATTTTACACCCACTTACATGAAACCACATTTTCCGTTTTATTGGCCATTCACCAGTTTTGGACATATCCTTTTGGAGCTCCTCACTATCCCCTTTTGTTGGTACCACCCTGAATGACTTGGTGTCTTCAACACACCTGGCCACCTCACTGCTCACCCCTAAGTCTAGGTCATATATAAACAAGTTAAAAAGCTCTGGTCCCAACACAGATCCTTGGGGGACACTACTTATATCCCTCCATTTAGAGAATTGTCCCTTTATTCCTATTCTGCTTCCTGCTCTTCAACCACTTAGCAATCCATAATAGGACCTGTCCTCTTCTCCCATGACTGCCAGGTTTACTCAGGAGCCCTTGGTAAGGAATCACATTGCAGTGAAAGATTAATCCTTTTATCCCATGTAATTTTCCCAAGGAAAAATCACCCTTCCCTGAAAGGTATTTGCTCCACAGGGGAAAACATACAAGTTAGGCCAATCTTTCATCCCAAAGGCCAAGCCAGGCCAAGCCAGTAGATATGTGCTAGTTCGTAGCAAGGGCAGGTTTGTCCTAGATGTTCCAGTTTTCACATGGTTACGGTTACTAGAGGTCAAGTTTCATGATGAGCAATGGCTTCTGACCATTTGCTTTTGGGCATGTGAGCAAATCACAAAGCCACTTCCTCAGCTAGCATCACATGGTTGTTTGGTGGGCAACTTGACAAAGGACTTCATCTGGAGTGGCTGAAATACCCTGTGGTTTTGTGATGCATTTCCTCTGACTCAAGGTGGGTCAATAAATCAAAGGCAGACCAAAATAACTAATTTTACACCTGCTCTAGGCATAAACAAACACCTTGCTGCATTTCAGCACTCTCACCTTGCTACTTCCTTCCAAATGAGTTATAGTTTTAAAACTATTAGCTACCTTCCTGTTTGATCCTCCCACACCCCCATTAGATAAGATCTACATGCATATCTCTGCTAAGAGGGCTATTACTTTGGGAGATTATGTTGTTGTTGGAAATTGCAGAGCCTTTTTTGCAGTTGCCCCATGGCTGTTGAATGACACAGGAGATGCACCATCATTCCAATTTGGGAAAATATAGGATTAGCTGATTAGCTTGATTAGCTATTGATTTTTCATTTATTTTGCTTATTAGTCCTATTGGTTAGTTTCAAAATGTGTTGTCCGTTGCTTCAAGTGGTTGGAGGGGAGGGCAGCAAAACAAATCGGCTTCTAAAAAATAAAGTGAAGACAGCAATCCTGAGATCTTCATGAGTGGAGGAACAGGGTGTGGAGAAACTATCCAGAAAATGCCTTCCTCCCCCCCCCCCCGCTCCCTTGGTGTCTAGCTGCCCTTACCGTTTCCCACAGCCGGAGCAATCTGCATGGCAGTGATGCACTGGGCACAGAGGTGACGTGGCAGCAATGTAGCAAAGCTGGTTGACCAATATTCACTAGCGATATTCCCAAAGTTGATCATGATCTGGTTCAAAATATGAATTTGGAACGCAGCACAGGAACATAGGACATTGCCTCCTACTGAGTCAGACCATTGGTCCATCTAGCCCAGCACTGTTGATTTTATTTTATTTATTTTATTTATTATATTTGTTAATCGCCCATCTGGCTGGTCACCCTGATGCTGACTGGCAGTGGCTCTCTGGGGTTATTTATTTGATTTGTGTACCCCACATTCCTACCAAGAAAAATGGCACTCAAGGTGGTTTAGGCAGGATTTTTTCCAGCCCCACCTGGAAATGTTGGGAATTGAACCTGGGCAATGGAAAGCATGCGAAGCATGTGCTCAGCCACTGAGCCATGGCTCCTCACCAAACTGTTCTGTGAGTTGAGCACTATGGGCATATTTTTTGGCATTGCGGTAAAATAAAACCGTACCGGACTTCAAATCAGTATTATATTGAGCTTGCACATTGATCCATTGTAATACCAATGGATCCACTAAGGGTGCTTTTGAGTTTAAAAGGGTGTGTAGCAATCTTTGATGTAGAGATAGTTATTTATCTGTTGGCAGCTGCTAAAATTTCCATTGCATCACATTGGAAAAACAGTATTGTCCCTCCATTGTGTGATAGTTTTTCAAGACGTGGGATGTTGCTATTATGATGCAAATGACTTATTATATAAGAGCAAGAGAGAATCAAACATTTGAGAATAGGTTTATTGAGAAATGGTGCATCTTTGTTACATTTTGGAATGATACGTTCCAGGATAGCATTCTGCCATACTCGTTATTCCCACTGCTTTGAATTTATGAATTACGAATTATGTATTGGTAGGATGAGTTATTATTTATTTTGTATATTTCTCTGTGTGTGTGTGTGTGTGTGTGAAGGGAGGCTGGCGACTCCTATTTTGTTGGGGCTTCTTTTCCATTGCAGGTTTTATTTGGAGCTTCATAGGAGCGATCCGTGGTGCTGAACTCCATCCCCCAAATAGGTTCACTACCATGAAGCACCATGGAAAGCTCCTATGAAGCTCCAAATAAAGCCTGAAAAACTTGTATGGAAAAGGAGACCCACCGAAATAGGAGTCACCAGCCTCCCCTGGTGTGTGTGTGTGTGTGTGTGTGTGTGTGTATAAAAGGAATATTGATTTGTCCATAGGGAGGTTCGCATGACTTGAAAGAAATCATGAGGAGATTGTGGGGCTATATGGGCTAGCCCTGCTCACCACTGCTGATGTGTACCATGGCCACACAACCACTATTGACACCCATGGTAGAATTGCTTCCCCAGTATCTGTGCATTCAGAAGACACAGGAAAGGGTTCTCCACACTTAGTGACTACGCAAGGGAGACCTAGTTCAATCAGGCTCCCTCCTTATGTGGAAGAGCAGCACTATGTGCACATATAGAGCCAGTGTGGTGTAGTGATGAGAGTGTTGGTCTGGGACTCGGGAGATCCAGGTTCTAGTCCCCGCTCGGCCATGAAACTCACTGGGTGGCTTTGGTCCAGTCACTGACTCTCAGCCTAACCTACCTCACAGGGTTGTTGTGAGGATAAAATGGAGAGGAGGATGAGGATTATGTAAGCCGCCTTGGGTTCCTTGCAGGAAAAAAGGTGGGGTATAAATATAATAAATAAATAAATAAATACCAGTATGTGCGGAGAGCCCTTTCCCATGCCATCTGAACGCAGACAGCAGGGAAGCATTTGTGCTCCACCGGGCAACGGCATCAGGGGTCATGGCTGCAGTGCACCACAGGGGGTGGGGCTAGCCTGTGTGGCACTGCAACTCACCTGATACGTTCTTTCAAAGCTTGGGAGGTGAACCTCCTCCACTTCATAATGCACAGCTGTATTATAAATCAGGTGGAGTTTCCCACCAAAAATCCCTTGGCTCTGGATGTTAAGCAAGACTCTGCGTACGTGTGGTCAACAGGCCAGAAGCCCAAAGCCAGCTGCACTGCAGGCCCCTCAGCAGACATTTAAAAAATGTTAACCTCTTACTTTCAATGAAACTCTCACTGAATGCTGGGAATTCCATCTGTCATCACCACAGAGAAGGTCCTGCTATGCTTTACCAACCCTCCTGTCTTTGATGGCAGGGATCATATGGAACTGCACCACTGAAGCTCAAGGCTGAAGGGGAAATTTCAAGAACACCCTCAATACGGTGACATTCACTAGTCCTTATTTCATGTTTTTTGTATTTGCAGGATATCTGTCTTCTGTGTAAACAATGGAGAGTGGACAGCACTCAGGGGAATCCCCTTGTTATCTCCAACTACAGATCGGTGATAACCAGGGAATTGAGGGAGCAGCATCTTTGCCTGCCCTGCATCCTCTCCCTAACGGGAGAAGGCATGGGGCAGGTGAAGTGGCTTCACTGTGCGTGGACTTTCTCCCATCAAAGACCCACATGCAGTGAAGCTGGTTCCTGGAGGGTGCTTTGGGAGGATCATCCTGTTGGTGTGCCCACCAGGAACCAAATGCTTCACTTGCCTTACATCCACTCTGCAATGGGAGAAGGTGTAGGGCAGGCAAAGGGGCTTTACTGTGTGTGGCCTTTCTCCCATAGGAGAAGACCCACACACAGTGAAGCATGATTTGCAGTAGACCCACTGGGAAGAGCATCCTCCCTATGTGTCCACTGGGGACCAAATGATGTCGGGGCATGGCTCCACCCCCTGATATCATTTGGCCTGTGGATGGCTGGGTGGAGAGAGAGGGTCATTTGGCCCCCACCCCATCCCAGTTGCCTACCTCTGATGTAAAGCATGCTCACTCATGTCTTTGTAAGCAGCAGAGGAAGAAATCCACCTAGTTAATGTAAATATTCTTATTGACAATATTTTTTGTAAATTTTTTATTGTTGACAACAACACAAATTGAGTGTTTCCCCCATCATCTCTGGTCAGTACCTCAAGAGATATGGCCTTAAACATGTTAATTATCCAAAGATCCCAAACCTTTCGTGAGAGTGTGGGGTTAGTCTCTCTTCTATAAGGGAATCTAACACCCAATATTATCTGTCATAGCACAGTGTAACAAATGAACTACAGCTTCAATTCCAGCTAGACCTCAAATGTAGCCTTCCATGGAAAGAATTACTAGAATCTGAAATGCAGGTTAAAAGGACTTGAAAAGCTTTACAGGTTGAGTGGGAAAAAGTGATCTTGGCCATCTTTGTTATCTTGGAATCCAAGGGCAAAGTGAGGAACAGTCATGCACTCAGAATGATCACCAGATATATGCAAGGAAATGACACATCTTTCAAATGAGAGCTGCAGATGTCAACTTCTCCCAGGCTTATCCTCATCTCCGAGACTCCCTTCCCATAACACGATCTTGCCAGCATTACGTCTCTGCCAGTCATCTCTCACTGCAAAAGTGAAATTTAGCAAGATATCAGGCAGCTTAGATGTGAGGCAGACACAGAGCTAGAAGGAATGGATGCAGGCATGCAGACAAATAATTTTTTAAAAAAAGAAATAAGTGCCCTGCCTGCTCCCCTGTGCTCTAGTGATGGATTTTCCGAATACTCCCCTGGAAGGAAATGTTAGTCCTGATTTTCACATTACTTTTTTTAATTTAATTTAATTTTATTATATTTATACCCCACCTTTTTTCCCTGCAAGGAACCCAAGGCAGCTTACATAATCCTCCTCCTCTCCATTTTATCCTCACAACAACCCTGTGAGGTAGGTTAGGCTGAGAGTCAGTGACTGGCCCAAAGTCACCCAGTGAGTTTCATGGCCGCCGGATCTCCCGAGTCCCAGTCCAACACTCTCACCACTACGCCACACTGGCTCTCTTTTTGACATGGTTAAGTCACCAGAGGATGATTTTACAAAATTTGTTTCATGTGGAGAGCCTACCACATGTGGTGGCCCTACCATTGGGCAAGGTGAATCCCTTTCCCCAGGTGGCAGATTGGGGGGATCCCCCCCCAGCTCACCACTACCACTGCTGACTGCCTCATCCACCTGCCTCTCTGCCGGCCATTGGTGCCGGCCACCCCGCACAACTGCTTATTGCTTCCACCCTGCCCACCTTCCCATCTGGTTGCTTCCACAACCTGCCTGCACAAGAGAATGACGGGGGCCTTCCAGGGCCAGCTGTGGAGCGCCTGGCCTGGCCCAGCCTGTGTTTCTCTAAGTTGGATTGAAGCATGGCACACAATCCCGGAGAAGGAGAAGGCCAGTCAAATCCCAGCTGCCACTGCTGTCTGTCTGTACTCATTGCTCCCCTGAGCTCTCACAGCAGCAGCGGCCACTCTCTCCACACACTGGTGAATATTTCAGATGGTGAAAACTGGTATTTGGACGTTTAGGGTAAGAATGAGTTTTCATTAGGTTCTGCTCATGCGGCAAGCACCAGCATTACACAAATAAAAGAGCCCTGAGATATTCACCATGAACAACTAACTTGACAAATGTTTGGATTTGTAAGCAGGAATCCATTACCTTCAAATCAGTATTTCAAACGTAGAAATTTCACCATATTTAGAATGTACCGTATATGACTATCTCATTTCAGCTCTATTTGTCACCACAACTGCAGTTTCAAAACATTTATTAGACTGAAGCTTTATCCTTGACAAAGAAGATAACTAATGGTGTGGATTGCAATTTGCTAGAGACTCAAAATGGCCTACCTATAGCTAAAATCGACTGAAGGATGCTCATCTGTGTTTTCCACTTTCAAAATTCACTCCATTTGGAAATAGTGGGAAATTTATTTATTATATTTATTTATTATATTTATACCCAGCCTTTTTTCCTGCAAGGAACCCAAAGCGGCTTACATAATCCTCCTCCTCTCCATTTTATCCTCACAACAACCCTGTGGGGTAGGTTAGGCTGAGAGTCAGTGACTGGCCCATAGTCACCCAGTGAGCTTCATGGCTGAATGGGGACTAGAACTCAGATCTCCCGAGTTCCAGTCCAAAACTCTCACCACTACATCACACTGGCTCCTGAAATTTGGATTCAGAAATCCAATGAATTTGGATTTCAGCTTTACAGGGAAGATCCAACATCGAATTGAAATGAATTTGCCCCTCAAAATTCTCATTTCTTCTTAGAATTCTTGACTGCACATTTTGCTAAGGTAATATTCTATAAATGTTTGCTATTCAGCATCTTCATTTGACATCCTAAGTTTCCGCCCTAAAATTGAGCATTTTAAGGTATTTAACAACGGTGTGTAGTAGTAGTAGTAGCAGTCAACACTTGGGGAAAATGCTGGCTAAAAGTTATCATTTTTTAAAACAATATTTGAGAGTTGTCCTGCAGTAATAGTAATTGCCAAGAGTGGACATGCAGCAGAAGTTCGTATCTGACCAGTGGCGCACAGCAGCAGTAAGCATTTGACAGTATCTAATAATAACTTGCAATAGAATTTTGGTACATTTTATATTAACTGCATTCACTCATGAGCAGCATGATCCTATGAAGCTGCCCATAACCTTCCAAACCTGGAGGATCACTGGCATCCTATTGATGGAGGGAGGACCGCAGCAGATAGTACATCCTCCACGCTCCCCTCTCCTTCAAAAACATCTAGGACAGCTGATTTCAGCCATCTAGGTGTTTTACCTCTCTTCGTGAGGAGGAGTGGCTGAGGCGCCACCTGGATTCCTCAGAATCTGGCGGAGCCTCGCTCCTCCCCTCCCCTCCCACAGGAATGCCCCCCCATGGGGGAACCGAACACAGTCTTCCATGTTAGTTCCCTGCCGGCATGGAAAGAACCACACAGGCTACAAGGTGTGTGTGTGTGTGTGCGGGGGTGCTCTGTGGCACTGCGACCTCGGAAGGGATTTCTGAGGTTGCAGTGCCTTCCAGACCCAATCCTATGTCCCCCCAGACAAGGTCGGAGGGACATAGGATTGCACTCTAAACCAATCAAACCATTTTGAAGTTTGATCTCAAACTTTGATTTCAGAATTTAGGTGTCAAGACTAAATTTTCATGTAAAAATCTACGTTTCAAAAATTGACAGTTTGTTGGATTATGGCATTTTCATTTTAGCTTTAATGCAAAGCTGTGTCACCCCTGAAAGGGATTTGTGAAGTTCATGAGAAACACACAAGAACACAGAAGAAGAATCAGAATAGTAAGAGCAGGTATACTTGCTGAACTTCTAGTTGACGAAAACGCAGGGGTGGCTTCACATGTTCTAGGGCTGTGGCCATAGAAGATGTACAAGACTAGAGATAGGTGAGCTCTTTTCCTGCTTGCCTCAGAAATGATCAGAGTTCTTCAAAAATCAAAGAATGATTTTGATAATTTCCCAACCAAATCTGAGCCATTGGCTTACCTAGTGCCAGGATGTTTCTATTATCAGCAAAAACTATTTTGTGAATGGCCACTGTTCATAATGTGATTCTCACTGTCACTACTTTCTGCACTTAATTTCCCTCTGACCTCACAATTTACAATTCCGACCTTTCCAACCATGTGTAGTGTATATATACCTGAAACTCTTGATGACACTTCATGCATCTGATGAAGTGTACTAGAGCCCATGAAAGCTTATGCCGGAATTTTCTTGTTGTTGATAATCTTGAAGGTGCCACAAAACCCTGTGTTGTTATTCTTGCCATAGGTTATCCTCATCCTGACCCTTTTCTTCCTTTGCCTCTGCCTTGCCCTGATGTCCAATTAACAAGAAAGGGGGCTGACAGCTACCTGTACACAGAACAAGAGCATATACATGTCTCCTTGAGGGTGTGGAGGGACCACCCTTCACTTGAGTATCCCACTGCTAACATTCAAATATGGTGGCAGACAACCAAGTAGGTTATCTGCCACAATTCCCTTTTTAAATACTTCTGAGACTTGGGTCTATGGAACACCATGCCAGTATGCCGTCCTCAAGTATAAAAACCCTTAATCATAAAACGCTGCCACTTTTGTACCTTATATTCCTCCTCAGTAGCCTGGTTACTAAGGCATAGGCATGGTGCTGGCACCACCACTGGAGACAAGATGAACAAAACCAAGAGGTTTATTAAGGGATTTATGTACCCAAGGAGATAGTGTTATTCAAATTATAGGATGGGAATGCTTAAATGTCATAAATTACATATCCTTGGATGCCACACCTAATAAGAGAATCTTCCTTGCCAATAAGCTCTCAATAGCTCCCCACCCCACCCCCCGATCCAATTTGCCAAAATTCCACCCTAGCCAATCCCTCACAACCAGGAATAAATGCTGTTCAGCAGTCTATCTCTGCCTTCAGACCATCCTTTAAAATAAAAATGTGAGTTTCAGAAAATTATAACAAAAACAAAACCCATCAGGAAAAAACAAAGGGGAGAAGATGAGAAAAATAACATGAATTTAAAAAACAAAACAAAATTTAAAAACTTACAGTTTTCATTACGTTATGTTTGAATATATCAATTGCAGTAAATACATGTGAAATGTATGCCCATATACATTATATATGTGTAAGGAAATGTACTTCTGTCGATGTAAATAGCTAAACATAAGCCTCAGTAAATATCTCCATATTAGTCCATGCATAGGTGGCGTCTAAATACCACCTGTTCAAAAGTTGCATTAATAATCCATTGCATTATTGGGGGTGGCTGTATATATCCTTCCAGTGCTGTAGTATCAGTCTTGTAGCTGTCAAAAGGGCATGGAAAATCCATTTACGTTTACCACCTTTGGACCATCCTGTTGCCTCTGGCTTTTGGAATGATGATACTGTATCAGGGATCACTGGATGAAGCTCCCTCTGGTCAGACCTCTGACTGGATCACCCCTGCTGGTGGGCTCTTTTGCCTGCCTGGAGTATCACCACCTCACAGTCCAGCTTTCTGCTCTCACAGCTACCAGCTCTGAATACTAGGTCTCTCTCTCCAGAGGATTTCTCTTAGGCTTGTTTTCTCTTCACCGCTCCCTTCAGCTAAACACCCAGTATCTCTTAACTCTCCATCAACCACTCTCCAACTGTCCTTAACAGACTACTCTAACAGACTACCCCTCCCTGACTTTTTAAAATCTCCTGGCCAATCATGTTCCCCATGGAACTCGCAGTTGCCAATCATCTTTGTTGACCCATGTGACCAATTGAAACAAAGGTAACATCTTCCCCTCTGCATTTTAAACAATCTAAAGCCTCCCTTCATACCTGTAACCAAGGCAAGTACAAATGTTTAAGACTCCATTCCCAGTAAACCAGTTAAGCCTCTGGCATACTCAGCTACATTGTAGCCTCTCAGAGGTCACACAAAATATTTAAACATGATAAAACATTAACAATCAGTTGAAAACACAGTGCTTCTTCACAGAGGGATAATCATGTTTTCCTCCTTTTCACGATACCCAGAAGTATAGGGGAAAGATTCACAAGTCACTTCTTTATCTCCTATTCCTCTTTGCAATTTTCGAAGCTGCTCCCTCTACTGTAATGGCCACTTCTGGTCTTGATATTCCCAATGGGTTCCCAGGGCTGTCAGCTTATATGACTGCTGCATCATTTTGCTTTTATGCCCTGTGATTCTCTGTTTAAAACAACCTAGTATCTTATTGGCCTTTAACAATGTAAAACAACCTGAGACTGTGTCCTCATCGGACAATTTCAAAGAATTTCTGCGTAACAGTCACAGAATCTTCCCTCTGGCAAGTGGGATGAGGTATGAAGTTTCTTTTGCATTTGACATACATTATTTTAAATATACTTATTTTTTTGGGGGGGTGTATGCCATTGCAGTAAAGACATTGCAACGGATGACTCATATGGGTTTTAGAGAATTAATTGATTAATCTATTGATTAAATGTGCTTAAATTAAATTTGCATACTTTTGCGTAAGGGAAAAACAAAATATTTCTAAAGCAAGAAGAGTGTTTTCTTTGTTTTTAGATGATATGCAATATGCCACAGCAGGCATAATCTGAGAAGAGACATATTTCTTCTGTGTGTGAGAGAGGAGAGAATTCTTCTTTTCAGCTGGAGCTGGCCAGATGCAATTTTTTAAAATAAAAAGTTGTGTTCACTTTCTTTCTTTTTTAAAGTCTGCTCCCTGATTAATTGGGGACATCATTTTAGTCTATTGATGTAGCAATCCTAAATTGGGGAAGGGAGATCCCATGGTGGTAGTACAAATGGTTTAGCTCCGATCTAAAAACTTTTCTCCACAAGGTTTCCCTTATTAACCTCTCAATCAACTCTTGGCAAAGGAAGGACTCCAGATGGGTTGTAGGACTCCCATACATTCCAACTGGATCTCCAGATTGTGTTCTAGACAGCCACTGACCGGACCAAAACATGCTTAGCTTCAACATCAGCACCATTATGTGACTTCTGATTTACTAAGCAAGTGTCCTTACTTTGTATAGAAAAAAATCACTTGAAAGTGTGAAATCCTCAATAGTTCATTGACAAATCCTTGGGGGCCACTTCTTAAATTATGGCAGCCACCTAGAGCATGTCAAGGCATAGATCCACATAGTGATGGATCCATGTGAGAACCACAATGTAGGTTAAGTTTCCTCCTAGATGATTTGATGCGATCACACAGAGAATATGCATGACAGTGCCAAATATTATTTGCAAAATAGATTCTTCATGTCAGCCAGTATAGTCCTTAAGTGGAACCATCAATGTGTGGAAGCATTTCTCATACACCTTCACCTGGCCGCCATAGTGTATGAAGCAGTTGTGTAAAGATATTAATGCCTTTTTCCCTCCAAGGAACCCAAGGGGGCTTATGTGATCCTCCTCCTCTCCATGTTATTCTCACAACAACCTGTGAGGTAGGTTAGGCTGAGAGTCAGTGACTGCCCAAAGTCACCCAATGAATTTCATGGTGAAGTGGGGACTAGAACCTGGATCTCCCAATCCAATCACTACACCACACTGGCTTTCTAAATATACTATAGTGAGTTTCTCTAGTATGCAGAGAAACTCTATAGTATATTTAGCTTAATAATTAATTTAGTCCTCATTCAATTGGGACTAAGTTTATAACTTGGTCGGGGGGGGGGACACCTGAAATCCCTGTCCAGCCATGGATGAGATTCAATGGATAATATTCAGTCCATTGACTTGGCTAAGTCTTGTGAGAATAAAATAGGTAAAGCCTCATGTATGCCGCTATAAGCATCTGGGAAGAAAGTTGGGTTACAAAATGATAACTGTATTTATAGTTATTTGTACTTAGGGTGGTCACTTATACATAACCAAAAGAGAGGAGGTGCATCATCACCCAAAAAAGAGGACAGAGGAGGACACAGAGTTTCATATAATTTGTATGTGTTAACTTGTAAATATAGATGCACATTTAGAAATAATGTCTATAATTTAAACAGAAATACAGTACATCTTACCATAGTGTTGTATGGTGTGTCGTTCTACTGTTTTTATCATTAGAGCCATCCTGACAGTGCTATCTACCCTAAAAGGTAGCATGATCACATCACTCCAGTGCTCAAAGAGTTGCACTGGCTACCAGTTGTTTGCCGAGCCGAATTCAAGGTGTTGGCGTTGACCTTTAAAACCCTGTACGGCTCAGGTCCAGTTTATCTCAAGGAGCGCCTCCAGCAACATCAAGTAGGCCGCTCAACAAGATCTGCCACGGACGGCCTTCTCCCTGTCCCATCAGCCAGAGAAACCAGGCTGGTGGGGACTAGGAGGAGGGCCTTTTCTGTGGCAGCCCCCAATTTATGGAACTCTCTCCCCAGTGACCTCCGCCATGCCCCCTCCTTGATTAGCTTCCACCGGGCATTAAAAACGTGGCTTTTCAGGTGGGAATATAGGGTGGGTTAGGATTTTTAAGTTTTGTACTGTTTTTAATTGTGTTTTATACTGTGTGTGTGTGTTACCCCCCTCTTGTATTTTATTGGACTGTACATCGCTCTCAGAGTGGCCGGATGTCTGGCCAGATGGGCGATTCATAAAGATAATAAATAAATAAATAAATAAAATATTTTAAATAAAAACAATAATAAAATAGTGGGGAAGACTGTGACCAGGTGACTTGTGTGCCTGCTTCATCTGCTGTCCAGGGGCTAACTGTGGATGGGCAACTTCAAGGCCCCTGCTCTCCCTTCCTATGATTCTTTATCTTTAAACTGGACTTGGACTGGATAGTCCTTCAAACAGAGGATGCCTTCAAATAGAGAGACTGTTCTCTCTAAAGTAGGATACAGGGGGTTGTATCCAATGGGTTATATCCAATATTAGTCATTTCAGGGGGGGAAATGTCTTCCTCGGGCTAAAATAATATATGCTAGGAACAGAGCCTTCTTTGCTGTGGCATCTCATTTATTTATTTATTACATTTTTAATCTGCCCAATAACAAAAGTTCTCTGGGTGGATTCAAACAGTTAAAAGACTAAAATGCAATACTAACAATTAAAACTATAAAACACAATACAAAATATTTAAAAGAATAAAATGCAATGCAAAGCAACACATATCCCAGGAATAAAGATATATATCATAAAATATCTAGAACTAGGTCTTTAAAGCACCTGGGAGAAAAGAAACGTTAGTCATTTCAGTGTCTACTTTAAATAGGATTAACATTAGATGCAACCCATGAGGCTTGCGTCCAACATAGAGCTAGCAGACGTCTGCTTGCGCAACTGACCTTTCCTGTTCTCTTCTAACCCCTGCAGCCCTCTGCGAAAGCCCGGAATCTGCTCTGGAAGGTCTCCCAACCCACCAGAGCGAATTTGGGAGTGGTGTGTGGCTGCTGCATTGGGAGAGTACATCCACTCTGCTGGTGGATACCAATCCATAGAGGATGGACACAATTACGTTTCACCCATGGCCAGCCCAATTGCACGGCTAAAATTATACGGAGGTGCTCAGGGCCATGGAGGAGGTTTAAAGAGAAGAAAGGTTTTTTTTTATTTGCATTGCTGGAAACTGCAGCCCGGCTCGATGTTGCGTTTCAAGTGCCTCCAGAAATAAAGTAGGTCAATGAAGCCCTCCAGATTAATGTTTTCTCTTAACACACTTGGTAAATCGCATGCTATTACACCATTTCTACTGTACACTGTGTTCCTCTTAATTATAAATGTATGTTTCCCATCACCACAAAGACATTGCATTGCTCAAAGGAACTCTTTCTTCAAAGGGTTTAAAATGTCAAAGGAAAAGCCGCTGCCCCCCACCACTCCTGACAGCAACCATAGCTTGGGGGATTCCTTCCTGAACTCACCCGTAGTAGACACACCAGCCAGTTGAAGTGGCTACCCTCACACCACATCTGAATTGGCCCGCAGGCTACATTTCTCCAGACAGAATAAGTGTGTGTGTGTGTGTGTGTGTGTTATAGGGAATATCTGTGAATATCACTCTAATCTGCTTGTCACTGGAAGAGGCTAGTTTAAACTGATTCAAAAAAAGCTGTGACAAAGCAATCTGATGGCAATTTCATGCACAGTTGTTTTTTCACACACTGTTAACAGAGAGATAAATACATACACAAGTATTACCCTTATGTTGAATAATGCCTAGGGGGGAAATGTCTTCCTCAGGCTAAAATATGCTTGGAATAGGGCCTTCTTTGCTATGGCACCTTTATTTATTTATTCCTTTTTTAATCTGCCCAATAACAAACGTTCTCTGGGTGCATTACAAACAGTTAAAAGATCGACATACTAAAAATTAAAGTATAAAACACAATGCAAATATTTAAAAGAATAAAAAACAATACATGGCAACACACATCCCAGGAATACAGATATATAAGAACAGCCATAAAAATCTAGAACTAGGTCTTTAAAATGCCTGGGAGAATAGAAAGGTCTTTCCCTGGCACTGAAAAGACAACAACATAGGCACCAAGCGAAAGTCTTTGAGAAGGGCATCATTCCATAAGTAGGGTTACACAACTGAAGGCCCTCGTAGTCACCTGCCTAGGTTCCTTCAGTGGGGGCACCTGCAGGAGGGCCTCCAAAGATGACCTAAGGTCTGGGCAGGTACATACAGGAGGAAACATTCCTTTAGATACTCTGGCCCCAAGCTGTTTAGGGCTTTAAAGGTCAACACCAACACTTTGATTTGGGCTTGGAAATGGACTGGAAGCCAGTGCAGCTGATGCACTGTCATAATATTTATTTATTTATCAGCCAGTCCCAGTCAGTAACCTAACTGCAACCATACCTGATAAAAGTGCTCCACCTGGGCCTCAAGCGACAGTAATGGATCCAGGAGCACCCACAAGCGGTGTACCTGATCTTTCAGAGGGAGTGCAACCCCCTCCAGAACAGATTGAACTTCACTCAAATGGGCAGACAAACCACCTGTACCTGTAGGCACCCACAAAACTTTGTTCTTGTTTATATATATATATATATATATATATATATGGATTTGTATATATCCATAGCATTGAATACATATGAAATGCATACAGCTTTCAACAAAAGCGGACCAAATATCCAAATAAGTATCCATTTGAAGGTGGTGTCTATATCTATAAGGTCCTCAATCCATTGCATTATAGGAGTAGAGCATTTATCCTTCCAATCTTCCAATCCTTCCCGCTCAGCCATGAAACTCACTGGGTGACTTTGGGCCAGTCACTGACTCTCAGCCTAACCTACCTCACAGGGTTGTTGTGAGGATAAAATGGAGAGCAGGAGGAGGATAATATAATGTAAGCCGCCTTGGGTTCCTTGCAGGAAAAAAGGTGGGGTATTAATATAATAAATAAATAAATATGTTGTAGTATCAGTCTTTTAGCTGTCAAAAGGACATGGAGAATCCATTTACGCTGACCATTTGTTAATTTCCATGAACCAGGTAAATAATTTAAAAGAGTCTGCACATCAGTGAAGACTCTGGAGTCTTCCAGACTGTTCCAGTACATGATTTATATGTGGGATAACCACCTCTCAAAAAGAAGCAACTACTGGACATTGCCAAAACATATGTTTAAAAGAAGCATGGATATATTTCTTCTTCTTCTTCTTCTTCTTCTTCTTCTTCTTCTTCTTCTTCTTCCTCCTCCTCCTCCTCCTCCTCCTCCTCCTCCTCCTCCTCCTCCTCCTCCTCCTCCTCCATCATTCTTATTTTCCTTTTTTAAAAAAAATAGATTTTGTTTTGTTTTGTTTTGGCAAAATTCACAATAAAAAAATGAAAAAAATGTTTAAAAGAAGCATTAGCTGTATTGCACCACCAGGAATTAGCCACATTAGACAATCCCCTATTAAAAACATGTTGCGATGTCCAACAAAAGTTTTTGCTAAATAAAATGCAGCCTAAGATCTATAGGCTTAGATCATAGATTTCATAGATCACAGAGCTGGAAGGAGCCTACAAGGCTATTGAGTCCAACCCCCTGCTCAGTGCAGGAAACTAGAGGAGGGGTCTCCCATCCAAGTAATAACTGGGCCTGACCCTGCTTAGCTTTCCACGCTCAGACAAGCTGAGCCAGCGTAAGCCACAGGCCTGCAAATTTCTCAAATTCCCAAATGTGCTGATGGGTCCAAAAAGGTTGGGGACGCCTGGTCTAGTCTGACTAGCAGAGGTTCTCCAGGGTCTCAGGCACAGGTCTTTCCCATTGCCTATTACCTGATCCTTTTAACTGAAGCTGCCAGTGATTGAACCTGAGACCTTCTGCATGCAAAAGATGTGCTCTACCACTGACCTATGATCCCTCTTCCAAATTGTCTAAGGTACCAGCCTGTATTTCCCCAAGAGGGTCATGCAAAAAAGTTTTGTCTAGAAATGTCCACCTAGTTGAGTTGTACGATGCTCCTATAGGTCATCTGCAACTCAACAGACTGTAGATACTGTATAGTGGGAAATTGTTTGTTTGTTTCTTTGTTTATTGGTTTTTATCCCACCCTTCCTCACAAAGACACCATAATCAAATGAATGTGCAAAAAAATGATGGTGTGTTCCTTCTGAGATTTGAAAGATACTGGAAAGCCGCAAGGTTCTTAAAAATACAACTTACAGTCATGTAGCTACAGTGCTAGCTTTGCAAAGACTAAATTCATATGTGTCTGGAGAACTTGCTCAACAAGCTGGGCCCAGCTAATCCTTGGTGAAGTCAAGCTTTAGTCTGCCATCAAACCCTTTGAAACAAATGTTGAATTTTCATGTGATATAAGGCAGTAAGGACAACATGCAAACATGATCTGTCAGCAAGAACTGAAAGGAGCAGCCTAACTGGAATCTAGGTGTTGTCAATGTGTTATAGTTGATCAAGATGGCATCATCTTTTCTCATGAAAGATTGTTAATGTGGATTTTAAAAATGAAGGTTTGTATAGCAGACTGATTACAGGATTCAAATGTTTATTCCTGTTGGTGCTGGTGGTGCTGGGAGATTTTAAATCCATTCTGTGTGCTATCACCTGCTTGGACTTCCACACACAGATATTAGCAGAGCTCACCCCTCTATGCAGCATGAAGCATGCAGTTCCAGCCAGGCCTCGTTATGACACTTGCTTTCAGCTTCCCCAGTTGCAGATAAATCCATGGAATCAGGAAACACTCTGGAACACCACAGGTTCTAATACTACCTGTTTATTTACTTATCAAGTAAAGTTCTACAGAGTATACATTTCCTAGTTACAGTCCATGTGCAGAGTTTAAATGCATAGCAAGCATTAAGTCCAGTGGAGTAAGTTGAGCTTCACTCCACCTCAGCAAAGGTGTTACATTGTTGCAGGAACAAAGGAAAAGAAGAAGAGAAAAGACCAAAACCTTTCCCTTAAAATGGCTTCTGCCTGAACAAGTCAGTACGTCATCAGAACCACAAACCATGTGACCAGTACGTCTCATTTCCACAGACTTGGTTCCCATGCGTTTAAGAATAGAGTGTTTGTTCATAAAAGACCAGACATAACACAGACCTGTTTTCACAGAGCCTTCTTCTTGTAAACAATGTACAGCAGCTGGTAAAGTGATACACATCACAACAATTCCTGGGTAAATTGATCACTAGAATGGAGACAATAAGTAACAGTGTCAAGAAATTACATCTTTTTGCTAGTAAGGGTGCAATCCTGTGAATACTAGACTAGACATAGTGTAGCCAGCCATAGGAGATGTCAAAGTCCCAGCTCTGTCCTCGGAAACCCACTCCAAGGTCAGAGCTGGGATTCCGACTTTGGAACGCCCTCCCTCCACCCTTGCAGGCGGTGCAGAAAGAACTGCGCCAGCTGCAGCTCTGAGGTCGGACCAACCTTGGTGATGGAGGTTTGTAAATTGTGCTGATGGGGAAGAAGGCAGGCAGGAGGGAGGGAGACAGGAGCAGGCCAAGGGAACATCAGGGCCTGTTCCAGTTGGACTGCCCCCTCCAGGATATAAGGGGGAAAGCAGTACTATTCCACTAGCTCTGCTGAAAGATCTTATTTTTTTCCTTTTCCCTCCCCATCCTCTTTTCCTTGTGTGTTGTGTCTTTTTTAGATTGTAAGCCTGTGGGCAGGGAGTGTCTTTTACTGATTGATTGTAAAACTGGTCTAGGAGCCATTTTTTTGTGCTGAGGAGCAGCATTAAAATATTTTAAATAAATAAATCTACCATCGCATCAGAAAACTCAACAACTCAGAAACAGTGTGGTGTAGAAGGCACAGTTAGGAGCAAGGGAGAAACTTGTTCAGTTCCCGTTTTCATACCAACTTCGCAAATTTTGCCCTTTTGAACCAGTACGCAAACCGAACCTCAGTTATCCTTCTTAATTCACACTGCTCCAAATTTTGCAGCCGAGTTCTACAATCAAAAAATGTGAACAGAAATGCATATGCTCGTGAAAATAATTTACGAATTCATTATATTAGGAAAAGCGCTTGAAAAGAAATGTATATTATGCAAAATTTCATGTATTCAGAGAAACGTGCACAAAAACGCATATGATTTTTCATGCCATTTTAAAAATAAAAAATCCTCAAAATTCAAGACAAAACAACTGAAGATTGGGGGAAGAAAATCTCAAAGTTTGGGAAGAACCACACTTAAAATGGTCAGAATGAGAAACAAAGAGCTAAGCTACACATTATGCTAACTGCATCGTGTGTAGCTGAGACTTGTCTTACTTTTTACTCTCATGTAAGTGTGCTCCAGAAGGGGAAGTTTAAACCTTTCCCCTACCCACTTTCCTTACCCTCCCACCACATGTATGCCTCTCCGACTTCCTTGGTGAAAGGGTGGCGTATAAATGTAATAACTCCATTTCCCCCACTACTTCCCCCCACTTTCCCCCAATTTTTCCACTGGTGACCTCTGTTCCCCACCCTGACTCCAATGCAGTGCATGTGGAGTCCTGTATGTTACAGCAGGCAGATGGAGAGGTGGGTCGGTCAGGGAAGAGAAGTCCCACATGATGAATGTCCTAGCTAAGCGTGTGATTTACAGGCAGTGCTTTTTTTTTGGAGAAAAAGGTACCGGAACTCTTGGATTACATTTCCTCGGGAGTAGATGGCGATTAAATTGTAATGCAATTAATAGAAGAAAAAGGTGCTGGAACTCAGTTCCGGTGAGTTCCACCAGAAAAAAAGCCCTGTTTACAGGTACTGGAAAGCCTCTCTGTTGCAAACTGGCAGCCCTACCTCTAGGGATGGATGGATCTGTCATTTTCAGTTTCTCTCAGTTTTCTCATTTGCAAAAGTTTGTCCTGAAGTCTAGGGATGTGCTAATGCTGGGAAGTCTGGCTCATACATTTGAGCTCGATGGACTTCCTGCCCGCTTCCGATCCAAAGATTGGAAGCGGGCCAAGTCATTTCCCCCCCATGGACTTCTGTCTCTAAGACAGGCTGCGGTTTGCACTTTTTAAAAAATGCTAAGGAAATTTGCACAAATCATGCTATTCATGCAATTTGCATAAATTTCCGCAATTTGCATAAATAGCACAATTTGTGCAAATTGGAAGCTGAAAACTACATGGTTCTAGCCCAATTTGTGCAAATCGCACTAGAACCACATAATTTTTGGCTTCCAATTTGCACAAATAGAACAAATAGCATGCTTTAAATACACAGTTTTGGAAGCGCCTTTCCTAATATTTTTGAACATGATTTCTTCTAATATACACATTTTTGTGTGACCCTTTCCCTAATATACACACATTTTTCATTTGAGAACGGATAACTGGGTTTCGGTTCACATATTTGTTTGAAAGAGAGAAACCAGGTGAGTCCGCATTAAAATGAGAACCGAACAAATTTCCTACCTACCCACCCATCTATCCCTCCCTGATAAATATGCTTATTTGAATATAGCCTCCAGCTAAAATAGGATTAGAGCTGAAAATGGATGTTTTTTTGGGGAAGGGACGGCACTGTAAGTCCTAAGATCCTAGGGACATAAAGTCTAAGATTAAGCTGCAAAAGTGCTTCCAATAAGCCTGTGCTAAACAGAGCCCTGCAAGGAGATATATATATGCAAACGAAGTGAGGAATTTCATCTTTAACTCATTAATTTTCTATGAAGAAACCGCATGGCTCAACATTAAAAACAGAGCTTTATCATTCAGCACAGGCTGTCTTTTCATATACCGGTACTTTTTTTTTCTGAATAAAAGCAGACAGCAAACTTATTTTGTGTTTGTTCTGATTTAAATAATGTAATAAAGCTGGGCTAAAAAAGAAAATAAAAATTAATTGAAATCAATAGAAAAATGCAGAGGCCAAAAACAGGTTCCAGCAGAAGATTGTGTGTGTGTTTGTGTGTGTATTTGTTTAATCTCATGCAGATTTTCTAAAATTATCATATGGACAGAGATGCTTTCTTTGCTATGAAAAAGACTGGAAAAACAGATTCAATTGTGAGGTAGAGAATGGCAATTTCTAAACCGTCACACACACGCCTCTTCCAACCTGAATCTATCCAGCCACTACGGTCAACATCAGAGGCCTTCTTCCAAGTGCCACCACTGAGGGAGCCTCAGAGGGTGCTAACAAGGGAGAGGGCCTTCTCACTGGTGGCCCCCCAATTCTGGAATGATCTCCTCACTGAGGCCTGCCTGGTGCCAATGCTGTCATCTTTTGGGTGCCAGGTTAAGACTGCCCTCTACTCCCAGGCATTTAATGGTATTTAATGGTATATGATAGGGCATTTATGTCAGCTGTATTTTTTTTTAAAACACATCTAGTGTTTTTATTGAAATTGTTTTTAGCGGTTTAAATTGTTTGAAATTTTGTATATTGAAATTTTATGTTGTATTTTATTATCTGTATTTGTGGTTTGTAATTTTATGAATTATTGTGAACCACCCAGAGAGCTTTGGCTATTGGGCAGTATAGAAATGAAAATTGTCATTGTTGTTGTTGCTGTTGTCGTTGTCGTCATCATCATCATCATCATCATCATCATCATCTTTATTTTAATGCAAGTTTAACAGGAGAGAATGAAGATAGTGGACAATCCTCCAAACCATGATCAGAGGGCAGGAGGGGATTCCCAGTGGTCTTCTTTCCCATGGCTTCACTTTCACTTACCACTAACCATATTTTACCATGATGTTCAAATCAGCATACTATGGATAGCACTTTCCTCCCAAACCACAATACAGCGTGCTGCAAAGGAATTCCAATTTCCGTTTAGCGCTACCCAGTTTGATAATTCATGCATCACACAAAATATGAACAGCAGTAGATGCAAACTGAAAGTGAAGCCATGTGAGAGAGGAGCAAGTGTGCAAGCCTATGGATAGGTTCCATTCCTCCAAACCATGGTTAGGATTGTCAGAACTGAGCCAGTGAGTTGGGACCACTGGGCAAAAAACAGTTAACATTAAGGATGTTTCAGTTCCATGGATTTCAATGGGAAAGTTCCACATATGCAGCTTAAATACCTGGCTTTGACTTCAGAGTGTTTAACTGTGGCTGGATCATGCCTTGTTTGTTCCACATTGGCTCAAAGTCACGAGAAAAAGAGAAGCCCCCTTGAGACAAAATATAAAATGATGGTTGGTATTCTGCTGGTTCATGTTATAACTTGGATGGGAGACCCCTCCTCTAGTTTCCTGCATTGAGCAGGGGGTTGGATTTGATAGCCTTGTAGACTCCTTCCAACTCTATGATCTATGAAATCTATGAAATCTATGTCACCCAGGTAGGTATGTCACTTGATGACTGAAGTGTGATGCCTGAACAGAGTAGAGCAATGCATTTAGGGGGGAAAGGGTCATGTAGGGCCGGCATCAAGGGGTAGGCATGGTTGGGCACCTCCCAAGAGCTCACACCCCAGCAGGAGCCCACTATCAAGGGCCCCCTGAACTTGGCCCTCTTCCCCATGGCAACCTGCTTGTTCACCTGCCTCTCACTCTAGCACAGACAATGGTGATGGTAAGAAGGAGGAGCAGGAGATGCCACTGCCTGCTTGCTTACTGGTTCTCTGCCTGTAGCAGTGATGAGAAAGAGGAGGAGGAGTGTCATGCCCCTACCCATGGGCGAAGCCCTAGCAGTAAGTGTGAGAGGGGAGGAGGAAGGAGTGTGAGAGGAGTGTGGAATGCTGAGATGTCTGCTGATTGGATGAGGGAGTGGAGAGACTGGGAGTGTATATAAGGAGAGTGCTGTTCAGTTCGAGGGGAGAGAGGAGTCTGGAGAGAGAGGGGGGAGAGGGTCTAAATTGTTTAGGGTCTCATAACCTCATCTATTTCATTCATAGAATCATAGAATCATAGAAAAGTAGAGTTGGAAGGGGCCTACAAGGCCATCGAGTCCAACCCCCTGCTCAATGCAGGAATCCAGGTCAAAGCATCTCTGACAGATGGCTGTCCAGCTGCACCTTGAATGCCTCCAGATTGGGAGAGCCCACCACCTCCCTAGGTAGTTGATTCCATTGTCTTATTGCTCTGACAGTCAAGAAATTTTTCCTGATGTTTAGGTGGAATCTAGGTTCCTGTAACTTGAGCCTATTATTCCGTGTCCTGCAAACTGGGATGATCGAGAAGAGATCCTGGCCCTCCTCTGTGTGACATCCCTTCAAGTACTGGAAGAGTGCGATCATATCTCCCCTCAGTCCCCTCTTCTGAGGGCTAAATATGCCCAGTTCTTTCAGTCTCTCCTCATAGGGCCTTGTTTCCAGTCCCTTTATCATCCTTCTTGCCCTCCTCTGAACCCTCTCCAGTTTGTTTACGTCCTTCTTAAAGTGTGGTGCCCAGAACTGGACGCAGTACTCAAGATGAGGCCTAACCAGTGCCGAGTAAAGGGGAATTATCACTTCCCGCAATTTGGAAGCTATACTTCTATTAATGCAGCCCAAAATTGCATTTGCCTTCTTTGCAGCCACGTCGCATTGCTGGCTCATATTCAGTTTGTGATCTACCACAATTCCAAGATCCTTCTCACTTGTAGTATTGTTAAGCCAAGTGTCCCCCATTCTGTAACTCTGCATTTGGTTTCCTCTCCCTAGGTGCAGTACTTGGCATTTATCCCTATTAAATTTCATTCTGTTGTTTTCGGCCCAGTGCTCCAGCCTATCGAGGTCACTTTGCATTTTGTTTCTCTCTTCCAGAGTATTAGCTGTTCCACCGCACTTTGTGTCATCTGCAAATTTGATAAGCATTCCCTGTACCTCCTCCTCCAAGTCATTAATAAAAATGTTGAAGAGCACTGGGCCCAGGACCGAGCCCTGTGGTACCCCGCTCGTTACCTCTCCCCAGTTTGAGAAGGAACCATTGATAGGCACTTTTTGAGTCTGACTCTGTAGCCAATTGTGGATCCACCTGATAGTTGTTCCATCTAGCCCACTTTTAGCTAGCTTGCTAATCAGGATATCATGAGGCACTTTGTCGAAAGCTTTGCTGAAGTCCAGATATATTATGTCCACAGCATTCCCACAGTCCACAAGGGAGGTTACCCAATCAAAAAATGAGATCAGATTTCCCTACCCTAAATTGTAATCAATAAAACTTGTTTTCATTTTTAAAAACCAAAGTGAGTGGATTGAATAAGTTACCCCAAGGGGGTTGGTGGCAGCGGAGGAGTGAAGAGAGTGTTGGTTACTAAGTGGTCGTGGGGGGGGGGGATTACAAGGTCTTCTTGTGAAGAATGAGGGAAAGGGAGGGAGAGATGGGTGGCGTGACAGGTAGAGGCATGAGAAGGAGCAAGAGCAGCTGATGACAATGGTGGTGAGAAAGTAGACTCAGTGAGGAAGGGGGTCCATGGAGGGTGCCTTGCCCAAGGGCCCTCCAAAACCTGGAGCTGGCACTGGGGCCACCCTACCCAACCAGTGCCCGGCATTCCCGCACTGAGCAGGGAGGTTGTAATGGGAGTTGCGGAAGATGGCGAGGAGTGCAGTGTGGCACAACAGTCCTGCCTCGATGCTCTGTATTATGCTCTGTATTACACTATAACTCTGTATTATGCTCTGTAATAGCAAGGCATGACCTTGCTTGAATTGCTAGCATGTGAGTTGGCTGCTAGCCAGGAGTTGTCAGCCGACAGGCTGATGCACTCTCCAGTAACGTGTGACCTGGCTGCTGGCCAGAAGAATGACACTGCGCAACAGCACAGGTGCTATCATTTAAACACGAGGTCTGCAGCCCATGGAGTTTGGTGCTAGAATTGTATATAAGACTAGCAAATGCAGCCTGAAGTGTTGGTTGGTTGGTTGGTTGTGTGTGTAGCGGTGGTGTGCTGGAGTCGGAAGGAGCAAGGAGGAGCAGAGGAAGCTGTTCAGAGAGCCCTGTTGAAGCCCCAATGCTGAAAGCTGATACCCAGGCGGAGTGCTGCTGGAACTAGCATTCGGATTGGTTGGAAATATTACAGTGACTGTGTAGCCAAGGGGTGGGGGTTCCACCAGGGAACTTGGAGGAAGGCATAGCATTGTTGTATTTCATGCTCAGCTTTGCAATAAAGATGTTTGGCTTTTTAACTTCCTGGAGGAGTATTTATTATGGTCTGAAAATCCTTCAAAGAACCTTTGCCAATCCCTTTTGAGGAACCTGTGGCAAAACAGAGGTCTAGAGTGCTTTCAAATGAGCATAAGTAGAAGCTGCCTTCAGGCCTTCCCACTCAATGCAGACTGAAAAGGTGGGGTCAGCATACATGGGTACAATGACGTAGGGTCGTGCCCCGTGGCTCTTACACATGTTGCTGTACCTCAGCTTTGCCCAATTAGGCACCCTCCAGATGTATCAGACTACAATTCCCAGCATCATCAGCCTAGCCAATGACCATGCTGGCTGGGGGTGATGGGCATTGTAGTCCAACACAACTGGAGGGCGGCAGGTTGGACAAGGCTGCTTTACTCTGCCCAGGCATTATTTATGTATGTATGTATTTATTAATTACATTTCAAAGCCACTAAATAACTACTAATGTTCTCTGGGTGGAGTACAGACAGTTAAAAATCTAAAATGCCATAGAACAATTAAAAATAGAAAATACAATGCAAATATTTAAAAGAATAAAACACAATATGATGCAAAACAATAAACAACACAGAAATCGATAAAAACAGCCATAATAACCTAGAACTAGGTCCCTGAAATGCCGGGGAGAAAAGAAAGGTCTTTGCTGAAAAGCTGTGTAGGCACCAGGCGAACCTCTTTGGGGAGTGTGTTGCAGAAGCCACCTGCCCAGCTTCCTTTGGTGGGGGCACCCAGAGGAGGGCCTTTGAAGATGACCTAAACGTCCGAGCAGGTACATGGAGGAGGAGACAAGCCTTTAGATCAGTGTTCTCCGACCTTGGGTCCCCAGATGTTTTTGGCCTACAACACCCAGCATGCCCCAGCCAGCTTCGCTGGCTGGGGCATGCTGGGAGTTGTAGGCCAAAAACATCTGGGGACCCAAGGTCGGAGAACACTGCTTTAGACACTCTGGTCCCAAGCCTTTTAAGGCTTTAAAGGTCACCAACAACACTTTGAATCAGGCTCGGAAATGGACAGGAAGCCAATGCAGCGTGATCACATGCTCAAATCAGCTACTCCTGGTTAGTAACCTAGCAGCTCTGTTTTGAACTAACTGAAGTTTCTGAACCATCTTCAAAAGTAGCCCCAAAGAAGGCTTCATTCCCAGCTGAATGTGTGAGCTGACACAGAGTGAGGTGAGGGGATAGAAGAGTTCTGTCTGTTGTGTTTAATCTGTGATGGCTCATTCACAAATGCATGTTATCGCTTGAAGTTGCAGTGATAAGAAGTGATAAACAGAATATGCATGTGTGAACTGGCTCAGAGAGAAGACTGACATTTTAGATCAAATAGCCAAGGCAGTGCTTTTCTTTATCTCATTTAGAGATTGCTCACATTTTAATATACATATTTTTTTCTTTTCTAAAATAATAAGGATCATAATAGCAATTATGCAATCCCCTTCTGCTACAAGAAAGTTTCTGTGCTCCAGTTGTTCAAGATCTTAGATATAGATGTGCTGTAATTACAGTGATTAACAAATTACAAGAGCAACACACCTTTCAGCAACTCTCATGTGCTTCAGTGGTATGTATCTGCCTGGAGATTGCAATCTGGGTTAGTCATTTCAGTATTGTATCACTTAAATGATAGGATGCAGGCTTATCACAGGTGATTATCTCCTAGTGCTAGCATTTTGCAAGGTTGTGGACAGAGGTGCTTACATTTTATGCATGGAGTACTGCACTACCTTTGCTGCTGCTCTTCTCCTTCCTAATTCAGCATTCATCAGTATCCATTCATTAGGCCTCATCTTGAGTACTGCATCCAGTTCTGGGCACCGCACTTTAAGAAGGATGCAGGCAAACTGGAAAGGGTTCAGAGGAGGGCAACAAATATGATAAAGGGACTGGAAACAAGGCCCTATAGTATGAGGAGAGACTGAAGGAACTGGGCATGTTTAGCCTTCAGAAGAGGAGACTGAGGGGAGATATGATCGCACTCTTCCAGTACTTGAAAGGTTGTCACACAGAGGAGGGCCAGGATCTCTTCTTGATCATCCCAGTTTGCAGGACACAGAATAATGGGCTCAAGTTACAGGAACCTAGATTCCACCTAAACATCAGGAAAAAACATCCTGACTGTTAGAGCAATAGACAATGGAACCAACTACCTATGGAGATAGTGGGCTCTCTCACACTGGAGGCATTCAAGATGCAGCTGGACAGCCGTTTGTCAGGAATGCTTTAACCTGGATTCCTGCACTGAGCAGGGGGTTGGACTCAATAGCCTTATAGGCCCCTTCCAACTCTACTATTCTATGATTCTATGATTTAGAGCCAAGTGTGCAGAATATGCAGATGATGATAATGATGATCAATCTAATATTATTTACAAATAACATTTTTCTAAGTGTACAGGGCAGTTGACATACATTTTCTGAACAATCGTTACCACCAGCCCTGTAAGGTAGGCCAACATTATTCTCCCAGATTGATGGCTAGTGTGGTGTTGTAACTGAAATGTTGCATTTCGTTGTTGAGAACTTTAAATTCAAAATTCCAGCTCAGCCATGAAGCTCATGGCTTGCCCTTGGGCAGATCATTATCTCTTCATATAACCTACCTTATGGCATTGCTGCAAGACCGTCATGAACACACACACACCTGCCCTTCTCTGAGGTCCTTGAAGAAATAGCAAGATAGAAGATCTTACAGCAGGCACCCCCAACATGGCGCCCACAGGCGCCATAGCACCCGTGGACACCTCCAACCACACGCACACAGCTCTTCACTTCCTGTCCACTTCAAAAGAATATTTTTAGCTAAAAAAAAATTTGAAAGCAAGACGAAGGCGTAGAGGGAAGAGAAAGAGCGAGGCTAGAGGCTTGGAGGGGGGAGAAACAGCAAGATAAAGGGGCAAGTGGGAGAGAAAGAGCAAGGCTAGGGGCTAGGAGGGGGAGAAAGAAGGCTAGGGATGAGGAAGGGAGAGAAATAGCAAGGAAAGGGGTTGGGGGAGAGAAGTATTGAGGCTAGAGGCTGGGTGTGAAGAGAGAGCGAGAGAGAGCAAAGGGGAAAGGTCTGTATGGATGGAAGAAGATTGGGTGGGCCAGGAAGCAACTCTTTCCATTTCCCCCTCCCAGCCTCTAGCCTCGCTATTTCTCCCCCACCCCCGGAAATACACAGCTGTTGACTGGCCAGACCCCCACGGCAGCCATTATCTGACTAGCCACATCCTCTACGGGAACCATTTTGTGGTGGTCCCCACAGCAGTTTTGAAAATTCCCGAATGTGCCCACACGTCCAAAAAGGTTGGGGGACCCCCCCGCCTTACAGACTGGGGAGCAGAAGGAGAGGAGCTCACTAAGGCTCAAACTACACATGAGGGCAGCAGATTCTCTCCATGATTCTCTCCACCCAAAGCCTATTCCCCGACCGTCTCTCTCCTGATGTCACTGTTTCCTCACTGGAGGGTCAAACTACGCCTGACATTAATTGCAAAGCGGAGCTGGAAGCATTGCTTCCAGAAATGCTGCCCCATCCCCAATGTGGGGCTTTTAAAGAGGGCGGAAAGTCTCCATTGGAGTAAATGGAGGAAACCCCCCCCTTTTTAATACTCTCCAAGTTTTTCGGGTTGTGTGTGTTCATGTGGAGGTGGCATTTGGGGAAGCAAATGGGGAGAAGTTTTTACCCTCCCCTCCCAATGCATGCTGGGCCTGATCTGAATCAGGGCCATGAGCAGTTATACTCTAAAGTAAAGAAAAAAAAGATCAGGCTCAGCTCCACACTCTGCAATTAACATAATGTGTAGTTGACCCTGGGTTGGCACAGCGCATAATAATTCGGGGAATTCACTGCTGTGCTATGTGATGACCACTAGCGTAGATGGCCTTAAAAGGGGATTAGGAAAAATCACGGTTGGTCAACAACGGCTATTCATGTTTGGACACAGTCTGCCAGTTAGTCATGGGCAACAGTGCAACAGGAGGACTACTGCCTTCACGCTCTGCTTGCGGTTTTCCCGCGGGAACATCTGATTGGCCAATGTGGGAAACAGGATGAGAACCTAGATAGGAATGGGGGAGAAATTTCTTCAACTGAACACTTTTGAACCAAAACTCAGTTACCCTTTGACATTTGTACTTCTCCAAATGAAGATGCATATACGAGGGGAAATAACACCAAGGGCACAATCCTATGGGGTGTGCCCTCAATGACTGCACGGCCCTGAACATGGAGACTTACGGTCATCCCATGCAGGGCGGGAGGAGCGGCAAAGGCGACCTTCCCCTCCCTGTGCTCCCACCCTGCAGTTTTTGCTAGACAGGATTTTTGCCCACCTCGCGATAGTGCTCCAGAGAGGAAAGGAAGGAGGCTGGAGAGGCCTCAGGACTTATTTAGATTTTGTGCTGTTTTGTTTAGGTGAAACTCACAATAAAAAAAATACATTTTTAAAAAAAGATTGGAAAAAAATGAGAAACTTGGCTAAATACACAGAGATTCAAACCCAGACTGTTAAGAGCTAACCAGTCGAACACCTCTGCCTGGATGGACAAATCTGTCAGTTTCACTGTCTTCCACATATATTTTTTTTAAATAATCTCAAATTGTTTCCATTCTGTTTATGAAGACATTTGCAGATTTGCATAAGTTCTTACCAAAAAGCCCAGATTGAACAAAATGCTCACCCCCATCCATAGCGATGCAAAATGGCTGCCTGAAATGCACCTCTGCAGACAGACACACACGGCACCCCAGGAATATATTACCAAAAACTCTTCCTCCATCTATTTTGGGGCCATAACAATGGGCATTTCTCTAGTCTTTTGAATACAGTACAGAATAGTTGGTTCTCTTAATATTCAGTCTACTTAATGTCTTTTTGATGGCAGGCAAATACCTTTTTCTTTATTTTTTTCTTCACAGGTTTCTTTTCCCTTTTTAATCTGATATATTCAACCCATTATTATGCTGTGCTTTAATTGTACTCTCTGGAAAGAGATGTTTAAGCTCTCTATTAGCTGCTGCTTGATATCATGTTTCAGACAGAGGGCCCTGAGATCGGAGCCCTCTGTCTATCCTACGCCCTGCCAGCAGGAGCCAGACAGGACAGGAGCAGGACAGAGGAAAAAGCACCCCCCCATTCCTCTTTCTCCTTAAACATTCATCTAGATGAGCCTCTCAGTTCCTGCAGCTGACATACCTTGTTCTAGCGTTGAAAAAATGATCCTTCAATGCCAACTTCAGTGGACCGGTCATGTTGTTCAAATGTCTGACTGCCATCTCCCAAAGCAGTTACTTTATTCCCAACTCAAGGATGGAAAGCGGAATATCGGTGGTCAATATAAGAGGTTTAAAGATAGTTCTTAAGGCTAATCTAAAAAAATGCAATATAGACATCGAAAACTGGGAAGCTCTAGCCCATGAACGATCTAACTGGAGGTTGGCCTTTCACAAAGGTTCCATGGACTTTGAAGAAGCCCAAGTGCAAGGTGAAAGGGAGAAACGTGCTAAGCGAAAAGCACGTCAAACGAATCCTTTACAGGACCATCTTCCATCTGGTAACCTGTGTCCTCACTGTGGGAAACTGTGTGGATCTAGAATGGGCCTCCACAGTCACTTACGGACCCATCGCTAGAGTCTACACAATTTTTTAGAAGCTGTCATGATCATGCTTTGCATAGAATATCCAGCGTAAACTGGGAAATCAATCAGAGGTGCAGCCATCAGTAATTTCCTTGATGGCAAGAGATGAAAGCAATTGTCTGTACCAGCGATTGCCAAGTTCACATGTTCCGCTGAGGAATGTGCCTTAGGATTCTCAGGACTGCGGAGCAAAGTGTCTTATTTGAACCAGCCTAAAGCGATTTTAGTGGGAGTGGAATGAGGGCAGCTGAGCGACAGAGCACATGCTTTTCATGCAGAGGTTAAATTCCTAGCATCTCCAGTTTAAAGGTAGCAGATCATGAGAATCAAGTGGCAGGTTTCCTGCCTGATATCCCAGAGAGGCACTGCTGGTTGTGTGCAAAAACGATACTGAGCTGGATAGAGAAATAGTCTGACCTGGCAAAAAGGAGCTTCCTATGATCTAATTTTATCTGAGGGTGACCAAACCACACAGTGAAGCTTGGCTCCAGATTCTGGAGGGTTCTAGGCATGTTGCCCGCGGTACCCCTCCACCCCAACAGCAGGGTTGAAGCCTTGGCTTCCCCCCACAACTGCCTGCCTCCACTTGGGCCCCTTGTCAGGCACAGTGTCTCCACTATCCCACATTGACTGGGTTCAGACAACACGGTAACCCACACTCAAGGGTTGACTGTAGGTTGTCATTGAAACATGGGATGTTGTTGAAACTTGAGTTTGCTTGAGATGATGAGATAAAATAGTGGTTTCAGTAATGCTGTGTTTCAAAAAGAAGTTGATGGCCATGCAAAACAGATCCTAGAGATAGTTATACAAGATTAGATTGAAGAGGTGGCATCAAGTAAAAGGGAAAGGAGTGTTTAGTGTTATTGTTATTAGAATAACCACCACAGCAATTACAAGTAGATGTTAAAGTCCCTGCTCTTTTTCACCCCCTCTTCATTTTGTGATTTTTTTTTGCTCTGGCATTTTCTTTCTACTTGATGCAGATGTAGTGAAATATACATGGGTGGCAATAAAGTATTTTGGACATCAGGATTCCCTAAGTCTTGATTCAAATTACAAAGTTTATTCTGTACGGAGGCAGGCAGTTGTGGGGGGAAGCCAAGGCTTCAACCCTGGTGAGCCCTGCTGGAGTGCATAGGTCCCACAAATGCCCAGAGTTGGTGTCTGTGTCTCTCACTTTTATTGCTCACCAGCACGATTGGTGCCAGGGTTGAGGGGGCCCTAAGGAGAGGAAAGCAATACACTTAGGGCAGCATTAATGCAGGTGATAAACCAACTTCTGCTCCTTAAGTCCCTGTCTAGTGCGTGGGGTGGGGTGGAGGGAGGAACACTCTGACCCTAAAGTGTGTCCTAGATTGCAGCATTGTAGAAGCCTAAGCGTGATGTAACCAAGGCATGGATAACTGTTGCTAAATCAGATTCACTCAGAAAAGATTGCAGCTGGAGCACTCAACGTAATTGTGCAAACACACTCCTTGCCACCACCACCACTTGAATACCCAGAAACAGTGTAGAATCAAGGAGCACTCCCAAGCTCCAGACCTGAATTTTCAGGGGGAGTGAAAGCCCTTCAAGAACAGGCTTTCACTCCCAGTCACTGAGTCAGGCTTTCTACCAACCAACCACGACTCACCTCTGCCTTGTCTGGGTTTAACCCCAGCTTCTTCACCCTCATGCAGCCCATTATTGAACCCAGGCACTGTATTGACTACATCCTTGGGATTAGGTGACAAGGAGCAATAGAGCTGGGTGTCATCAACATATTGGCACTTTACTCCAAAGCTTCAAATGACCACTCCCGGAAGGACAGGATACAATAATGTGGGACCCCAGAAGGCAGGGGTCAGCAAACATGTTGGGCCTGTGGGTACATTTGGCAATTTTCAAACTTTCTGAGGGCACCACCACATAAGTGACCTGCCCAAAAGACTGCGTACAGGGTAGAGGTGGGATCTGAGCCCCAATGCACAAAACAACCCATTTGAGCCCACAGTTTTCAGTGCCAACAGAAACATAAGAACATGAGAAGAGCCATGCTGGATCAGACCAAGGGTCCATATAGTCCAGCATTCTGTTCACACAGTGGCCAACCAGCTGCCCACGGGATCCCACAAGCAGGACATGAGTGCAACAGCACCTTCCCACCATGTTCCCCAGCAACTGGCGTACACAGGCATACTGTCTTTGATACTGGAGGTAGCATATAGTCATCTGGACTAGTAGCCATTGATAGCTTTCTCCTCCAGGAATTTGTCCAATCCCCTCTTAAAGCCATCCAAATTGGTGGCCATCACTACGTCTTGTAGAACTGAGTTCCATAGTTTAATTATGTGCTGTATGAAGAAGTACTTCAGCTTATACTTGAAGTTAGGATTTTTTGCCCCAACGTGCATCACTTTACACTTGCTTACATTGAACTGCATTTGCCATTTTGATGCCCATTCTGCCAGTTTGGAGAGATCCTTTTGGAACTCCTCGCAATTCCTTTTTGTTTTAACCACCCTAAATAATTTGGTATCATCAGCAAACTTGGCCACATCCCTTCTCACTCCTAATTCCAGATCATTTAGGAATAAGTTGAAAAGCATTAATCCCAGTACCGATCCCTGTGGGACCCCACTGTTCACATCCCTCCATTGGGAGAACTTACCATTTGTTCCTACCCTCTGGTTCCTGTTCTTTAACCAGTTTCTGATACATAAGAGGCCCTCTCCTCTTATTCCATGACTCCTAAATTTGCTCAGGAGTCTTTGATGAGTGCCTTTGTCAAAAGCCTTTCAGAAGTCCAAGTAAACAATGTCTACCAGATCACCCCTGTCCACATCTTTATTGACACTCTCAAATAACTCTAAAAGGTTAGTGAAACAGGATTTGCGGAAACCATGTTGATTCTTTTGCATCAGGGTTTGTCCTTCTATATGCTTACTATGTTTAAGAATGCTTTCAACCAATTTACCTGGAACAGACGTTCAACTCACTGCCCTGTATTTTCCTGATCCCTTCTGGATCCCTTTTTAAAAAATGGTGTTACATGGCCATTCTCTAGTCCTCTGGGTGCAGCGGCTGATCTTAGAGACATGTTACATATTTTTTGGTTAGAAGATCAGCAATTTCATATTTGAGTTCTTTAAGAACTCTAGGATGGATACCATCTGGCCTGGTGATTTCAATGTGTCAACAAGGTTGAGAACTTCATACTTTGTCACCACTCTTTGCCTCAGTTGCTCAGACTTCCTTCCTGAAAACATCAGTTGAGGCACAGGTACCTGAAGACAGGTGAAAGACAGATGAAGACAGATGAAAATAATTCCTTCAGCTTCTCTGCGCTCTACTTATCCTCCTTTAGTACTCCTTTAACTCCATTGTCATTCAATGGTCCAACTGCCTCCCTAGCTGGTTTCCTGCTTCTGATATATCTAAGGGGAATTCTTTATTGTTGGCCTTGGTGTTGTTAACGATATGCATCCCAAAATGCGTTTTTGCATCTCTTAATCTCTGTTTGCATCTCCTTTGTGCAAGATTGTGCTCCATTTTGTTTGAAACCTATTTGACAGAAGGCAAACTCTTTTTCTCTCCCCACCGTCCTGCTGCCAGCTACACATTCCCCATTCTCTCTTCCTCTCTCACTGTGGATCACCACCCATACACTCACTCTCTCTTTCTCTCTCTCTCTCTCTCTTTCTCTCTCTCTCTCTCCCCATCACTAATCACCCATAGTCTGTCTGTCTGTCTGTATGTCTGTCTGTCACACACACATACACACACACTCACACAACCCAGCCAATTCAGTGGGCACCAACAAAGGTGTTCAGGGCTGCGCTGGTGCCCGTGGGTACCATGTTGTCTACCCCTGCAAGGGCCATGGAGTCTAACAGTAATTCTCCAGCACTACTTTATGGGTTTTTTGTTTTGTTTTTGTGTAAGCCTCTGCAGAATGGCTTACTTCAAACAAACAAACAAACATAATTGCACATTCCATGCCTGTTTATCCCTGCCTCCACTTTTATCCTCTCCGTCTCTCGTTTTCCCTGCGTTGAATTACCGGTATACATTGTAAGATCCTTTGGGCAAGGCCCTGTTCATTTGTATTCTGAGATGCACTGTGCACACTGCTGGTGCCATATAAATATACATAGTGATAAATAACAATAATTTGAGCCCTAATTTATTCCAAAGGTCTCCTGTTCTCATGCTACTAATGATATCAGGGAGATTCATTGGCGAAGATATGTCTAGGAGATTCTCTCTGAAGAGAGAGGTTAGGGCTGAATCATCCCTTCCAAGGGGGGAGAAAAGCAATTATGCAAGGCCTAGAAAGCCACATGAGTTTCAACTTGTAGAGTTTCCATTGGAGTCTACCTTCTGGGATAAGGGTGGAGAGGAGGGAGAAAGAATATATGAGATGTTGATTTCCATAGATCTTACCACACTCTCCCACAGTACAGTTCTATGATTATGGATACTCACCACTTGGAACATGCACGCAAGTGGCGGATGGTGATGGTGGCGGGGGCTGTAATCCAAATTCTCCTTTGAGAATTCACAAACTCTGCACTGAGAAGATGCAAATGTTCCACTCAAAATAAATTAAACAAATAAATGAAATCAACACGGGCGTGCTCAATTTGCATCATCAACCAAATGTGTGTGTGTGTGTGTGTGTAAATTCTTTTTTTAAAAAATAGCTGGGAAGGAAAAAAGACATGAATACATGGTTGGTAAGTAAATGTATACCCCATATATTCCATAAATGGAATCCACAAGGCAAAGAGTTGCTGGAGGCTTTAGCAGGTTGTGGCATTAGCTGGAGATTGCATGAAATCACAGGCACAATGTCTTGCGTGAGTATCCCTCTTCATTGCAACAGAACACATTCTTTATGCATGCAGATAAAGACTGGGTTTGCACTGCACGATAAGCCATGGTAGGTTGTGAGCCATGTTTGTTTCTGAGTGGTTTGTCATATTGTCTGAACCCATCTGCATGGTTTTTTTAACCACAAACAAGCCACTCTGGCTGGGTTCAGACAACATGACAAGCCACTCTGAAACAAACATGGCTCACAACCCACCATGGCTTATCGTGCAGTGCAAACCCAGTCATGGTCATTAAAGGGGTAAAACACTTGCAAGGGAAGAAAGTCTATAAATGGACTGCATGGAACGACCATCTAGCTCAGAGGTAGAGCACATGATCCGCAAGGGGAAGGTCCCAGGTTCAGTCCTAGGCATCTCCAATGGAGAAGGATCAGGTAGCAGGTTATGGGGAAGACCTCTGCTTGTTGAGACCTTAAAAAGCTACGACTGGTCTGAGTTGACAATATTAAGCTAGATGGACAAATATTCTAACCTAGGGCTAAGCTGAAATTTCTCAGAAGACATTTTTTTCCCCTGAGAAAATTCCTGGGATTTTTCTCATCCCCCTAGAAGAAGAAGACGAGTATTTCGCAGAATGCTTTCCTAAGGTTCTCCATGATTGTTTGGTGGTCATCACCATTTCCCCCCTTCCCGTGCTACATCCGAGTCATTGTGGCGGACGCAAAATGGTGGCCAGGCTGCCAATGCAGTTACTGCCGCTGCTGCCACTTGCAGCTGCAGCAAAAACAACAACAACAACAACAGCAACACCTTAGGGGGGGAAATAGAAGCTGGGCTACTGCCATTGCTAATGATGAGCCGCACCGCTGAGAATCTGTTGGAGAACTTCTCCTCCCCAACAAAGCAATTAAGTGAAATGCTCCCCACAATTTCTTTGCCTACAAATGAAGAGTGGGAAATGCCGAGGGCCCATTGGCTCACAGATCTAGACTGACCTGGTATCAAGTTACGTCCTATGTTTCCCATGCCTGTAAGAAAGCCTTCACCCACCTGGTGCCCTCTAGATGTGTTGGACTACAATTCCCATCATTCCCAACCAGCATGGCCATTGAGCTTATAGGAACATGAGAAGCAGCCTTATACTGAGTCAGACCCCTTGATCCATATAGCCCACTATTGTCAACACTGACTGGCAGCCATGGCTCTCAAGGGTTTCAGGCAGGAGTTTTTCTTGCCCTACCTGTAGATGCTGGGGATTGAACTCAGGACCTGCTCCGTGCAAAGCAGGTGCTGTGTCACTGAGCCAAGTCCCTGAGTAAACAATAATAGGATTGCGCCGTTAAAAGGAGGGGTAAAATAGTGTCTCTTTTCCCCTGGGATACCTGTAGCAATATATTTTGCAACAATATGATGTCAATAGTATTGTACATGGATATATTTATAGTAAATTGATACTCAGTTTTCTAGGTAGCAATACCAAAGTCAGAATCAATAGAAATACATTTACCCATCAGCCTCGTACAATTTGAACTCCTACATCGAACAGTGGGGAGTGCAATCTGTTGCATTAACAAATGTGAGCCTGAAAAGAAGCTATGAAGAGATATGGAGGAAAATGGAGAGAGACTTTGCTCCTAGTCATTTGATGTTCATTCAGATGTAATAACTAGGTCAAGTGTGACCTCTTACAAAGAATTTCAAAGCCACATGCTGTGAAAGCGAAAAGCACATAAGAATAGGAAAAGAAACAAAACATTGAGCCAGCCAACAGGCAGGATGAACTGAAAACCCACCTGCAAAGAGACATGAAATAACATAAAAGCAAGCAATCTAGCACAAATGTTAAGTATCTAATAATGTTTCATGAACAAATATTATTCACGATTTATTTATTTATTTATTTATTATATTTATACCCTGCCTTTTTTCCTGCAAGGAACCCAAGGCGGCTTACATAATCCTCCTCCTCTCCATTTTATCCTCACAACAACCCTGTGAGGTAGGTTAGGATGAGAGTCAGTGACTGGCCCAAAGTCACCCAGTGAGTTTCATGCCGAGTGGGGGCTAGAACCCGGATCTCCCGAGTCCCAGTCCAACACTCTCACTACTACGCTACACTGTTTATTCCCAACCCAAGGATGGAAAGCGGAATATCGGTGGTCAATAAAAGAGGTTTAAAGATGTTCTTAAGGCTAATCTAAAAAAAAAAAAAGCAATATAAACATAAAAAACTGGGAAGATCTGGCCCATGAACGATCTAACTGGAGGTTGGCCTTTCACAAAGGTTCCATGGACTTGGAAGAAGCCCGAGAGTGCAAGGTGAAAGGGAGAAACGTGCTAGGCAAAAAGCACGTCAAACGAATCCTTTACAGGACCATCTTCCATCTGGTAACCTGTGTCCTCACTGTGGGAAGCTGTGTGGATCTAGAATTGGCCTCCACAGTCACTTACGGATCCATCGCTAGAGTCTACACAATTTTCTTTAGAATTTTCCTCCTTTTAAAATCACCTTTTTGTAAATTTTTATCCTGGAAGACAATCTTACTCGGTCACGAGTGATTGCCTGACTGACTGATACACACACACACACACACACACATATATGTATATATGCTTATACACACACACACAACTGTGGAAGACTTGAAGTCCATACTGAACAAGGGCAACATGCTCAGAAAGGGTATAGGGATATCTGAATCAGCAAAACTTGAGCTTGTCTAGGTTCTCCAACGTCCACCTTGAAGCTTGTTCCAACTCATGTCCATATCAGATTGTGAGCTTAGCTTTTTTCCCCTTTTCGCACGAACGCTCATGTGTATTTTGTTTGTGCACGTTTTCCAAGTATATGCATCAGTTGCGTGCATTTTTTAAATGTACGCCCTTTCCCCCCCCCATTGATTAAAGTGCTTTTTTTTTTTTTTCAAATGTACTCATTTTTCTTTCCATGCAGATTTTTCAAATGTATGCATTTTTCAAACACATTTTGTGAGTGTGCCACGAATCACATCGTTAGCTAGGAAGCATATGCAATCAGGTAAATTCTGGCCAAAAAACCCAAACTGAAACAAATTCCTCATACATCTCTAAAACGGTGCATCGATCAGTGGCTATCATTCCCTCTGTGTCCAGTGTTCAGGCTGTGAGGGCCATTATTGCTTATGGAGACAAAAAGGCACCATCCCCCAAAAATAATAGGGAGGCATCAGCAGGCTTGTGGTAAACCTGAGGTCTGCATAAGTACAAAAAGGAGGGGGGATCTAGTGGGGGACACTGAAAACAGCACAGTGGAGACTGAGCATGCTCAGTGGACATGGGATGCTGAGTGACTGTTGGGAAAAACATAGGAAAACGAGGAGCGGGAATGGAATTGAATAGCTGGAATGATGAACAAGGAGAACTTCACACTACATTTTGTCGCAAGACATATGAACCTAAGGAGAGCCCTGCTGGATCAGACCAAGGTCCATCTAGTCCAGCATTCTGTTCACATCGTGGCCAACCAGCTGCCCACAGGAAGCCCACAAGCAGGACATGAGTGCAACAGCACCCTCCCGCCCATGTTCCCCAGCAACTGGTGTTCAAAGGCATACTGCCTCTGATCCTGGAGGTGGCACATAGCCATCAGGACTAGTAGCCATTGATAGCCTTCTCCTCCATGAATTGGTCCAATCCCCCTTTAAAGCTGTCCAAACTGGTGTACATCACTACATCTTGTAAATTCCATAGTTTAACTATGCACTGTGTGAAGAAGCACTTCCTTTTATCTGTCCTAAATCTCCCACCAATCACCTTCATGGGAAGAGCCCAGGTTCTAGTATTATGAGAGAGGGAGAAAAATGTCTCCTCTATCCACTTTCTCCACACCATGCATAATTTTGTACACCTCTGTCATGTCTCTCCTTACTCACCTTTCCCCTCCCAAGCTAAATAATCCCAGCTGTTATAACCTTTTCTCGTAGGGAAGTTGCTCCAGCCCCTTGATCATTTTAGTTGCCCTCTTTTGCACTCTCCCCCCCCCCCCAACTCTACAATATCCTTTTTTAGGTGTGGTAACCAGAACTGTACACAGTATTCTAAGTGTGGTTGCACCATACTGTTGACAAGTTGCACAACAATAATGACAAAGGATGAAACTTGTTCAAAGACAAGTTTGACAACCCCAGTAACCAAATGCTGGGGTAACCAAACGACAATCCCAGTAACCAAAGACAACCCCAGTAACCTAATGCTGGGGACAAATAAGAGTTTCCCAGAGTTTGTGAGTTTCCCAGAGGCAACTGGCTACTGGCCACCACTGGAAAAAGAATGCTGGTCTAGATGCAGGGATGCATTAAGGGTAGGTATGGTTGAACACCTGCTGAGGGCCCACACCCCAGCAGGGTCTCACTGACAAGAGTCATCTGGAGTTGCTCCTCTTCTTCACCGTTGCAACCCTGCTTGTTCATCTGCCTCTCGCTCTGGCCCAGAGAATGCTGGTGGTGAGAAGGAGCAATGGCAGATGCCCCTGCCTACTTGTTCACTGGCTCTCTGCCTGGCAAGCAAGCAAGCAGTAGCAATGATGAGAAGGAGGATGCGCAGCAATAGCAGCTGGTGGCAATGGTGGTGAGCAGGTAGACTCACTGAGAGTGGGGATCCATTGAGAGTGTATCAGCCAAGAGCTCTCAAAAAACTGGAACCAGCCCTGTCTAGATAGACCTTTAGTCTACTCCTTTTGGGGGACTTTATATTGACCGGCTGACATATGCAGAGCCTTTGAGCATGTACAAAGTGTCTTTCCTTCACCACTAAGAGGAAAAAGCACACAACTGGAGCGGTCACCTACTGCAGCTTTTGCTTTCTGTACCGTTTCAGGCTGCTGGTGTGGAATTGCAAAATTCAAATGCTTCCCCCTCTTGGAAATCAGACTCCCCGCACATACCAAGCTAATATATCATGGAAAATGTCCTAGTCAAGCCTTCTTCTTGAGATGCCACTTTTATGTGTATAAAGCTTTCAAGCGTGTGTAATTCCCCACCTGCAGTTTGAAGTGGCCCAGCCACAGATACATCACAAGAGGCTGCTGATCATGTAGTCTGGCTCTGAGCCACTACATATTGCTACTGTGTGGAGCTTAGCACCTTATTATCCAAATGGCTGAGGGTCCCCCCCCCCCCTCTAATGCAGGATTTTAACCGTAGTGTCCTCCAGGGCAATGGAAGAGAGTTTGCAGAAATATTGAAGCTGTTCAACTATTTTTCACATGCATACATGGGGTTTTAAAAACCAAAAGTTCGTATTCCAAAGAAGTTGGAAGGAGGTAGAGATTGATAAAACTCCTTTTCTGGAATCCTTTTGTATGGATAAAACAAAAATATAGAGGAGTTGGCACTAGTAGTGCCAGAATTTTTTTCCCCTCAGGCACAGCAGGGAAAACTGAGCAAAAGTGAGGCAGTTGCCTTGGGCACTGTTTGCTGGGAAGTGGCAGCAAGGACTCTTTGGAGAGCTGTGGGCCACATGGCCTGCCCTGTGCCCCCCCCCCCGACCTAGCCTGCTGCTTTCAGGTGTGGTGGAGGATGCTGTCTCCTTGCCAGTGTTGAAGAAAGATTCAGCTACCGGTCCAGTTGGGTTTTGTACACGGAATGGGAGGGTGTGTGCTCTTGTCCTTCGCCTCAGGCAGCAAAATGTCTCAGGCCAATCCTGGCAGGGGCGGTAATACAGAATGTTAAAATGTCCTTATTATTACTTTGGTTTAAAGTTAGTCCAACATGACTAGTGGATAACTTACTCTGTTCAATTTGCCACAGAGAGTTTCCCTTTCCTTTGCGTATTGTGCCTCCGACACCGCAAAGCCACTTTGGGACAGCAGACAGACTGGTGGACTTGGACTGGGGAAACCTGTTTTATATACCCTACTAAGACATGAAGCCCATGGACCTTGGGCAGTCACTAACTCTCAGCCCTGTTTAAATCATAGGATTGTTATGTGATTACAAAGAAAGGAGAGTATACCATCTTGTTAGCATCTTAAAGGAAGGCTGGGTAAAAAGGATTAGCCGGTGAAACTTTTTGAACCATGGAGATAAACTTGATCACTAGCTTAAAGTCTGCAGTTCATGTTGCTGTAAAAGACCCAGAAGCAAAGGCTCATAATAATAATAATGATGATGATAATAATAATAATAATAATAATAATAATAATAATTATTATTATTATTATTATTATTATTATATATGGGGTCCACAGCTTTTTTGGGTTAGTGGGCACATTTAGAATTTTGATAAACTGGTATGGGCACTCTCACAAAATGGCTGCCATGGTGGGCATCGCCAATCACAAGACACCCATTTCCTAGATTGTAAACTGGTGAGACTAAATGAAAAATAACTTAGCTAAGAACAAGTTCAAGGCAGAGGTGGGGGCTGATCTCCAAAACACAAAACCACTCCTTTGAACTCACAAGTTCTGCACTAACTGATGAGCTTCAGAGACAAGTAATTTGACCAAGAATGCCAGGTGAGGCCAGAATTATTCTTTGAAATAAAGATGATGCTGGAGGCCAGCACCTCGCTTTGCAGTACATTCAAATTTTAATCATCTAAAATAAAACTCAGGAGTGGCAGGGAGCCTAACAGGTGCCAAAGGAGGTGTCCTCGAGCTAAGCGGAGACCCAAGGGATATAACTTCACAGAGGCAGAGCAGGGCATTCAGAATGCATTCAGGTATTCTGAATTTCTGACAACCCATGTGCTGTCAGAAATGCTTAGCCCAGCCTGCCAGCCATGTCAACTTGAGAAGGTGGGAGAAGGTTGCAGCCTCTGACATCATATGCCATCCTCATGATCACCGCCCAACCACCTGGGGGGCATGCCAAATTGTGTTCTCCCTGAGGTAGGCTGACCCATGGATGTATAACTGAGGCCTCTTAAGGGGACCTCTCCATGTGCAAGGGAGCAAGGAGCTCACCCCCACTGCCTCTCAACTCAAGATCCTTGCCGATGCTCTAACACCAGTTGCAGTTTCCTTTGCTGCGAAGAGGTAAATTCAGCCCCGCAGGAAGCCAAACACCCCAGACCATGATGGCCAAAATTTCTTCTTGGTCTCGACAACCAGCCGCTAACACTGAGCCCACAGCAATGACACCTAATGTATGTAAATTATGTATACATGTATCATGCTTCTCTATAGCTTAATATAATAAAATCCCTAAGCAGTTCATATTAAAATACAATATTACAATATACAAACAAGACAGAAATAATTGTAAAATTAAAAAGATTACAACACCATCACAATAAATCAGGGTAGTAAGTAACATAATCCCTCACAGGACAGGGAAAGCTTGTGTGAATGTGTGTTTTCAATAGGTGTATAAAACTTGACACCATTTCTGCCTCTTGGACCACATGTGGGGGAATGTTCCAAATGATGGGTGGCAACACTGAGAAGGTCTGGTTATGTACTGCTACCAGGTGACATTCCATTGGCTGAAGAACGACCAGTAAGGCCTCCTCAGAAGATCTCAGGGATGGACTGGGAATATTTAGGGGAAGGCGGTCAAACAACACATGTATGTAGCAGCTATATTAACGAGGTGAGTAGGGTTGGGATGTTTGGAAACATACTGGTTGGACTGCTGGTAGGCCCACCCCTTTATCCTTTAGCAGTGGAGCAGAGGGAAGGAGTTCTCACTCTAGTCTGTCTACCTTAGCTCTGCCCTATCCCTCACAGCTGTTTCCTGATTGGCTGGGAGGGGAGCAGAAATGGTGATTGATTCCTGCTGCATTGGGCAGCCGACTGTTGTCATGCTGGGCTGACAAGTGGCACATTCCTTCCCCCCCGCCCCCCCAACTTTGTGCAGGCACAAAGGGGGGGTCCCTGTGCAAGTAAGAACACAGGCATGTTAAAATTAAAAATGCTTCCTCTTGCCATGTTGTAAAACTGAACAGTATCTTTGGGCATTAGTCCACTTTGTAAATGGTAAATTAGTTGCCCACAGTTTGAGGACAAAAGAAACTTTGCTAACCTGAGCGGCCAAGAAACTTTGCTGGTCCTGAGTAGCCAGACAGCTTGGATTTACCATGCTTCTAGGTGAGGCTTTCATTGTGCAATCACCTGGCCTCATTCATGGAATTTTACAAGGGGGTCCCGACAGCATCATCTTCCACTCGTAACACCCCCATGTGTTCCCACCACTTCTCTTGTCTTATTTCTTATTGTGGGAAATCTGTTAAGGAAGAAAAGATGGAATAGCTGCACAGTGCCTTTGATTCGTTAGTGCTAGGACCTCTCCATCTAGAAGCACCCTTAAGGTAAGAACATAAGAATTGCTCGATCTATTTTCAAGCAGTAGTAGCATCGGCCAGTTAGGTGCATCCACTCCCTTACTGCCCGATGTCCATCCCTTAGCTGTGTCCAAGAGACTCTAAAGCAGGGCTCTCCAACCTTGGGTCCCCAGATGTTGCTGGACTACAGCTCCCAGAATCCCTTGCCATTAGCCATGCTGGCTGGGTATGCTGGGAGCTGTAGGCCAGCAACATCTGGGGACCCAAGGTTGGAGAGCCCTGCTCTAAACAGATGATGGTTTTAAAAATGGTGAAAAAGTTGATCCTTGAACCATGTAATGGTTTTCAAAAAGGAAGAGTGGGGGCGGTGGCGAATGTGTTGGGCACGTTGAAAACCAAACCTTGGGTGATGTGGGACTGTACACTGAACTCTATTATGTAAAAAATAGCTATATCTGAATGCTGAGAACTGAAACAATTTTTTAAAAAGGTTTTTCAAGAGTTGGTTTCATATTTAGGAACATTTTAATGGTTAATAAAGAATAACTTAGGCAAAGCATTTCAACCGTCCATACTACACCTACACGTACATGCTACAATTGTGCATGGGGAATGGTATTTATATTCAGGGTACATCTATCCATGATAAATTCAAGTATGAGCCTCAGGAGTGAAAAGATCCATTCCTGCCTTCCAACAAGCCTGTTTCTTAACCAGGTGCTATTGATGGGCAACTACAAGGCTCTTCCTTCTGATGGTTCTTTATATGATGGTATCTTTATACCAGACTTGGACTGGACAGACCTTCAAATAGAGGACACCTTCAAAATAGACGACAGTCCTTTGGCAGCTGTTCAAATAGAGGACTGTCCCCTGTAAGAGTGAACACATGGCTGAGAATTCCTTGTTTCCTTTGAGCTTAGCCTCAGTCCTCACAGTAGCTGGGGTGGAGAAATGAATGTTCTCAGAAATCATATATAGCTGTGAGCTATCCCTGTTGTAATGCAAAGTATGAGATGGACTGATCTTGAATGGGATGGCCTGATCTTGAATGGACAATTAAGGGCGCAATCCTACTGATTGCATCCTCAATGATTGGAAGCTCCCAGACTTGGAGGCTTCCAATCATTCAGTGCAGGGCAGGAGGAGTGGTGGAGGCAATCTTCACCTCCTGTCCTCCTGCCCTGCATTTTTTGCTAGATGGGCTTTTTTGCCCATCTAGTGATGGCACCTCAGAAGGGGAGGGAAGGAAGCTGGCAGAAGCTCAGGACAGCTCATACCCTGGCTTCTCCAGTCTCCTCCCCTCCTCACTCACTGGGATGCCCTCTTCCCCCCCCCTCTCTGAAGTTGATTTTCTGACCTCGCAGGGCAGCTGGTGCAGTTCTTTCCATGCCAACTTCAAGGGGGCTGGAGAGGGGGGGGTTGGAATTCCAACTCCCGCTTCCAAGGTTGGAGTGCTGTCTCTGACCTCAGAGGGGAGAATCCCCAGTTTCCTATGGGCCCCTCAGACAATGTCTATGGGCCATAGGATTGCTCCCTAATACCCAACAGACTTATTTTTTTAAAAAAAAAGATATGCTCCTGATAGAGATGAAAACTGCTAGAATTGGTTTTTGATATGCATCAACACAGCGGCTTGCATTTTTGGCCTCTCAGTGGGGGCATAGCTACAGGGACTGTCATGACGAGTGCCCCACGCGTCAATATTTACCCCTACACCACTGGCGAGATATATTAGTAAACACCATATTTACAGTATTGTGTACTGGTGCAAATTCACCAAGGCAGACAGAACGAAATGGTTTATTGGACTGAGATTGTTATATGTGAATTTGGCCTAAATGTATCCTGCCTTTTTCTGGTCAGTCCCCATTCCTTTTCTTTTTCTTAATTCGTGTCATGGTCATGGGGTGAAGTCAGCAATCTGTACAAGCAGTGACTTTTGTGGAGGAGACTGGGGAGCAACAGGGGAGCAACAGGAATGTGAAGGTGAAATTACACGAGACTGAGAGAGTGACGGGGCATGCATGGTGTATGTCTCTGATCCCTGTACAGAACTTTATCAGTTGCAAAAAGCCAAACCCAGTATCAAGTTGGCTTTACCAAATAGTTTCACTAGTTTAGGGTGTGGACTGTTCCTATGGCTGACAAATCTTTTGATCTTGAAAAACACCTAAATTTGGTTTTATCCCTTTGAAGTGTCTAGAAGATAAATGCTGCAATCCAAAGGAATTTAGGCAAAGTTCCATTGACTTCAGTGAGATTTTGATGCAGTGAACTATCTCTATGATGGAACCAAAGACTTTAATTGAGTTTCTCTCATGGAAATGGCTTGTCAGCTATCTCCAAGGTTATCATGAACTTTTCCCAAGGCACATTAGGATGATTAGATAAAGGATATTCAACTCCCAGTTTATTGCATCGACCAAAAGGCCTGCCCACAGATTTAAGCTGCACAATGGATCATTCCAAACGGGATTAGCAGACAGATTATGATTTACCAATGTCATGGTTATTTTTCAGAATTTAATGACGTAAAACCTTGCAAAGGTTCTGAGGATTATACAGTTGTAAACATCAGGGGGTCACATATCAGATCAAGTTCTAAGCTTCTAAATACAGACTGGGTAGATATGATCTCTTGATTGGTTAACTCAGCATGCACAGAACACTTCTGTGATGACACTGGAGCAAGTCTAGTACAAAAGAAAAGAAAATCTGGCACCCTTAGCAGCTTCACTCAATTGCATTAGTGATCAAGAGCTATTTGATCTGCCTGTACTACCCTGCACTGCACCTGACCCCTGTATATTTGTTTGTTAATTATGAGTTGTTAATTATGGCCCAGTTTGTTTGTTTGTTTGTTAATTATTTGTTAATTTTGTGTATCCATAGCACAGCTTTGTCCAGTTTTCTTGGATGAGTTTCAGTTGGTACAGCTCAAGGACACTGACAAGGTGCTTGGACAGGTTCATGCAACCACTTCTGTATTGGATCCTTGCCACTCTTGGCTTATAAAAACTGGCACGGAGGGAACAATCGGCTGGGCCAGGGAGGTGATTAATGCCTCCTTGCAAGAGGGAGTGGTCCCAAACTGCCTGAGACAGGTGGTGGAGAGACCACTCATGAAGAAAGCCTTCCTGGACCTGGAAAATCTTAATAATTTTTGGGCTGGTGGAAAATGTTCCTTTCCTGGGCAAGGTCCTTGAGCGGGTAGTTGCCAACCAGCTCCAGATACTTTTGGATGAGTCTGATTATCTTGATCCATTTCAGTTGAGGTTCAGGCTGGGTTTTGGCATGGAATCAGCCTTGGTTGCCGTGTATGATGACCTATGTCAGAAGAGAGATGGGGAGTGTGACCTTATTGATTCTCTTTGATCTTTCAGTGGTTTTTGATACCATTGACCATGGTATCCTTCTGGGGTGATTGTCTGAGTTGGGAGTGGGAGGTATTGCATTGCAGTGGTTTCATTCTTACTTGGATGGTCAGCTCCAGAAGGTGGTGCATGGGAATATTGCTCAGCTCTGTGGATTCTCCAGTATGGGGTTTTGCAGGGCTCAGTTCCCCCCTCCATGCTATTTAACATCTACATGAAACAGTTGAGTGTGGTCATCCAGAGTTCTGGAGTGTGTTGCCATCAGTATGCTGATGACACCAGTTTTGAAAGCACTTCACTGGCTGCCAATTAGTTTCCAGGCGGAATATAAAGTGTTGGTTATTACCTTTAAACCCCTACATGGTTGTTGTTGTTGTTGTTGTTGTTGTTGTTATTATTATTATTATTATTATTATTATTATTATTATTATTACACAGCTCTACTCCTTTTCATCTTCATCAGGTGAGGCTGTGGATGTGCTATATCAGTGTCTGGCTGTGACAATGGACTGGATGAGGGCTAATAAAGCAAAACTCAGTCCAGACAAGTCTGAGATTTCATAGATCATAGAGTTGGAAGGAGCCTACAAGGCTATCGATTCCAACCCCCTGCTCAATGCAGGAAACTAGAGGAGGGGTCTCCCATCCAAGTAATAACCAGGCCTGACCCTGCTTAGCTTTCCACACTCAGACAAGCTGAGCCAGCGTGAGCCACAGGCCTGTATGCCTGGGGGGCTTGGGGGTGGTGTGAAGTTAGAGCAGGTGTTTTGCCTCTCTCTCTCTCTCTCTCTCTCTCTCTCTCTCCCTTTCTCATTCCCCCCTCCTCCTCCTCCTCCTCCTCCTCCTCCTCCTCCTCCTCCTCCTCAAGTAACACTGGATTCAAGCCTATGTGTCCTACTTTACAGATAATAGTCCTCTATTTGAAGGGCTGTTAGAGGACAGTCCTGTATTTGAAAGTGTCCTGTACTTGAAGGGCTGTCCAGTCCAAGTTTCATTTAAAGATAAAGAATGATAAGAAGGGAGAGACCTGGGGCCTTGAAGTTGCCCATCTACAGTTAGCACCCAGACAGCAGACTGAGCAGGCATACCAGTCACCTGGTCACAGTCTTCCCTGCTATTGTGAGATGCATTGTATTTTCATTTAAATTATAGTACAAATGTACATGTATACGTATACATGTACGTATACATGAATCCTGTGAGCAATGCCGTCGGGAGCTATATACTCCCAGTAGGGTCACCCATGGTGGTAAGGTCCGGGGAGAGGAACCAGACAAAGAACGATCCAAAACATAAAGTCCTCAACGGCAGAACAGGCGGAAGATAATTAAACCTAAATTACAACGGCTGTGAAGGCGGATGAAGGCTGCAGCAGAAAATGGTTTTCCAATCGTCAGGGTAACCGTGCCATTGGATCTCTGCCGTACTCTGTCAAGTTTGTGTGGTGATTCGTTGTGCACCGATCTCCCCACATAAAACAGTTTCACACACAGGCGTCTTCCAACCCAACCCAACCCATCCAACCCAACCCAAACAAACAAACAAACAAACAAAAGTCCCATGGCGACTGGCGAATGGCGACGGGGGCAGGACTGTGAATCTGGAAGCCCCTAGTCATGGACCAGCACATGGGCGGTGGATGCAGACTCAGTCGCCCTGTTCAAGGAACGAGGTAGTCGCAGCTCGGCAGCTGTATCCATGACTGAGCAGCCCTATTTAGGATCCACTCTGCTCACCCCGTATGGGGAGGGGGGTAGAAAAGGTGCCCTAAACATAGTCTACCTCTTTCTCCCCTGACTGGATTACCGCGTCCAGTGGGGTCACCATTTTAGCGGTCGAAAAAGACATTTGAATTTTGGAACATGGAATATACGGACATTGCTGGATAACATAGATAGTGAACGCCCTGAGCGTAGGACTGCTATTATTGCAAGGGAGCTGAGACGGTTTAAAATTGACATAACAGCACTTCAAGAAACTCGAAGGGCAGGAGAGGAACAGTTGAAAGAAGAAAAAGGAGGTTATACCTTCTTCTGGAAAGGACTACCTGAGCAGGACCGACGAATACATGGAGTAGGCTTTGCCATCAAAAATGAACTAGTGAACTCTTTGTCAGAAGTTCCTACTGGCATTAACGAACGCCTGATAACTCTTCGATTAAAGCTCGCCAATAACCAACAGGTAACTATTTTGAGCGCTTATGCACCAACATTAGATGCTGATGATGACATAAAGGAAAGTTTTTATAGCCAGTTGGACACTCTCCTGTCAGAGATACCTAAGGAGGATAAAATTAAAATCCTCCTGGGCGATTTTAACGCAAGAGTCGGGCGTGACTTTGATTTATGGCCAGAAACTATTGGAAAAGACGGAGTTGGTAATAGCAACCCGAACGGACTCTTACTTTTGTCTATATGTGCAGAGCATAATCTCACTATTACAAACACGCTCTTTCGACAAAAGAATAAGTTTAAAACATCATGGCAGCACCCACGGTCAAAGCACTGGCATCTTCTGGATTATGTAATTGTCCGTGTTAGAGATCGCCGCGATGTACTTCTTACTAGGGCTATGGTGAGTGCCGACGACTGCTGGACAGACCACCGACTAATCCGGTCCACAATGGTTATCAACATTGCTCCCCAACATAGGCTTCAAGGAAAGAAACCAAGGCGTAAAATGAACATCCAAGCCCTTCAAGATCCTATTAAGCAAACTCGTCTTCAATCACTTCTTAAGGAACATCTACCTACGGAACCTCCTGACAACATTGAGGACCATTGGTCTAAGCTGAAAACCTCCATTACTGCAGCTTGTGAACAAACTATTGGATATGAAACTAAGAAACATCAGGACTGGTTTGATGAAAATGATAATGAGATTAAATATATAATTGACCAAAAAAGGAAAGCCTTCCAAATATGGCAAAATGATATTAACTGCGCTGCCAAGAAAAAAATCTATGCTAGCGCAAAGGCTGAGGTCCAAAGAAGAACAAGAGAACTTAAGAACGCTTGGTGGAAAAAGAAAGCTGAAGAAATTCAACAACTTGCAGAATCTCATGATGCACGGGGCTTTTTTAAGGCCACAAGGGCCATTTATGGACCAAAAACCTATGGTACAAACCCTTTACAATCAAAAGATGGCACCAAACTCTTAAAAGACAAAGAGTCTATTGCACTGCGTTGGAAAGAGCATTACTATGACCTTTTAAATCGTAAATCTAAGGTGGATAATGAGATTTTTTCGCAAAACCCGCAAAAACAAATTAAAGAGGAACTTGCAATACTCCCCACTTTGGATGAAGTAAAAAAAGCCATTAATCAAATGAAGAACAACAAAGCTAGTGGACCAGATGGGATTCCTGCTGAAATCTTTAAAGAAGGCCCCCCCGAACTTGTACAACATCTTCATAAACTCATCGAAAAAATCTGGATAAGAGAAGGGATCCCAGAAGACTTTAGGAATGCCATAATTATCACCCTCTTTAAGAAGGGTGATAGAACAGACTGTGGAAACTATCGGGGCATTTCTCTCTTAGCAACCGCAGGTAAAATATTTGCTAGGATTCTCGCAAACCGTCTTCTATCTATTTCAGAAGAGATCCTCCCTGAAACTCAATATGGTTTCCGCCCCTCTAGAGGGACAGTAGACATGATTTTTACTGCATGTCAGCTCCAAGAAAAATGCCGGGAGCAAAATCAACCCCTTTATATGGCATTTATTGATTTGGCTAAGGCCTTTGATACTGTAGACCGTACAGCTCTCTGGACTATTCTTATGAAAATTGGATGCCCCAATAAATTTGTGAATATCTTGCAACTTCTCCATGACAACATGACGGCAACGGTTTTGGACAACAACGGCTCTCATGGTGCTCCATTTAAAGTGGGATCAGGTGTTAAACAGGGATGTGTTATCGCCCCAACATTATTTGCCATTTTAATCGCCATGGTTTTACATCTTGTCAAGGGGAAACTTCCCACTGGTGTGGGAATTATATATCGAACAGATGGAAAGCTTTTTAATCTCAGCAGGCTGAAAGCAAAAAGTAAGGTAATTACAACCTCCGTTGTGGAACTTCAGTATGCTGATGATAATGTGGTCTCCATAATGTGGAGATAATGTGGCACATTCAGAGGATGATCTCCAAACTATCCTAAATGCTTTTGCAGAAGCATACGAAAAACTTGGTCTCTCACTTAACATCAAAAAAACCAAAGTGCTTCATCAGCAAGTGCAAGCTAACCCTTTGGTGATGCCATCTATCCAGCTTGGCGGGACAATACTGGAAAATGTCGATCATTTTCTCTATCTTGGCAGCTATCTTTCTGTTACAGCTAACATCGACAGTGAAATCCAGCATCGTCTGAGCTCCGCAAGTGCCGCATTTTCTCGAATGAAACATAGAGTGTTCGAGGATCGGGATATTTGTAAGAAGACCAAAACACTGGTTTATGAAGCCGTTGTATTACCAACTTTATTGTATGCCTGCGAAACATGGACTATCTATAAACGTCACTTCCACCTCCTTGAAAGGTTTCATCAACGTTGCCTCCGGAAAATCCTGAGAATTACTTGGGAATATAGGCGAACAAATGTCAGTGTACTGGAAGAAGCAAAGACTACTAGCATTGAAAAAATGATCCTTCAACGCCAACTTCAGTGGACCGGTCATGTTGTTCGAATGCCTGACTGCCGTCTCCCAAAGCAGTTACTTTACTCCCAACTCAAGGATGGAAAGCGGAATATCGGTGGTCAATATAAGAGGTTTAAAGATGTTCATAAGGCTAATCTAAAAAAATGCAATATAAACATCGAAAACTGGGAAGCTCTGGCCCATGAACAATCTAAATGGAGGTTGGCCTTTCACAAAGGTTCCATGGACTTTGAAGAAGCCCAAGTGCAAGGTGAAAGGGAGAAACGTGCTAAGCGAAAAGCACGTCAAATGAATCCTTTACAGGACCATCTTCTATCTGGTAACCTGTGTCCTCACTGTGGGAAGCTGTGTGGATCTAGAATTGGCCTCCACAGTCACTTACGGACCCATTGCTAGAGTCTACACAATTTTCTTTAGAATTTCCTCCTTTTATCCCGGAAGACAATCTTACTCGGTCACGAGTGATCGCCTGATGATGATGGTATACGTATAATTTGCATTTGCAAGTTTAATGCAAATCTGAGTCTTCTTTTTAGGTGATGCATTTCCTCTCTTTTGAGCTCAATAGGTGATACATCTGAGTACACATGCATAGCATTGCACTGCTAAGCTCCTTTAATAGTCATCCCTTCTCCCCAAGGAATGTTGGGTACTGTCCTTCTGTGAGGGAGAGGCAACTAGGGATCTCTAACAGAATTCTCAGCACCTTCACCAAACTACAATTCCCAAGTTTCTTTTAGGGAATGCATGGCAATTAATATGATATTCCTTGAACTGTATATTATACTGCCACAGGAGTGGCTATATGCTTACCAGCATTATATGTAATGTGTTCTAATCGTATGTTAAAACAGTTGTTAATCTGCCTTCCACTGGGGTCAGGGATTGTTTAAAGAACGAAATATATTGCTTGCTTGCTTGAAATCAATAATGGGTTTTTTAAAAAGAGAAAAAGAAAAGAAAAAAGTCCAGAATCTTAATAACCTAAACAGTAAAAAGAATCAAAATGATAATTATAAAAACATTCAGAATTTTTACAGTCAAATCAAAACTGAAAGCAATCAATAGTTGTTACTGGAGAACAGAGAGACAATCTTACTGTGTGCACATTGATATACTCAGATGTTGCTTGTTCTGCTCGAACGCTGCTTCTGATTGCCCCCAGAAAATCTCACAAGAGTTGGACAATAGGTACATTGATATAGCGATATTATTTCCCATAAATATTGTCAAGCATGATCTGCAATTTTGCTTCAGTTTTCTTCCACATGGTAATGGAGTTGCAGCCTAGAACAGTCTAGGCTGTCTCCCTTGATCTCCAGGCCTTGGTAAATTCCATCACCCTCCCAACCCCCCCATGCTTGAGCCCTGCTTCTGCTCTGCATGTATATTTGCAAATAAAACAAATATTACAAAGACACTGTAGTGCTGAGTGCACTCTCAACCAAACCCAGGTGATACTGCCCCTGAAACACATCACTGCTCCCTCGGGCAAGTGGAGAGTATAAAAAATATATATACACCCATCTCTTGAATTTTGGAACATTTAGCTTCATCATGCCAGCTTTGAATTAGGAAACAAGTTTCTTATCTAGAAGGAAATATGGGAATGATAACATTTCTGGTCAAACTAGTGTGAGGCCTAGACCTCAGAAACCATTTAATGAATTTTCAGCGAACTCTGACAGAAAGGGTGCAGTCGGCCTTTTTGGTAAATCCATTACTTCTGGAGAAAGAACAGCGCTTCAACCTAAATGTTCAGCTCAGTGGCAGGTGAGGCACAGAATGTCCATGTGTCCTCTTTTACAGAGGACAGCGCTCAGTTTGAAAGGCTGCCAGAGAACCACCCTCTATTCGAAGGCGGCCTCTATCTGATGGGCTGTCCTGTCCAAGAACTGTTGCCTAGGTATGCGTGAACAAGCAAAACTCGAGTTTGGTGTAGTTCTGCAATTTCCACCTTGAAGCACATTCCATCTTGTGACCATATCAAATTGCAATCTTTGCTTTGTTTTCTTTTCACGTGAAAGTTTGTGCACATTCCCATGTGTACTTTTCAAAATGTGTGCATCCTTTGTGCACATCTTTGAAATATGGGCATTCTCCTTCTGTTGAATAAAGTGTGTTTGTGTGCATTTTTCAGAAGTACACAGGAACTTTCATGTACATTTTTCAAATGTATTTATGCTGTTGAATGCATTTTGGTTTTGGCCCATGAATCATGTTGCAAGCTCAGACACGTATGGACGTCATCCACAGATTGAGTTCGAATCCACGTTTGGTCCAGAAGGTATGAACTGGGTAAATCCTGATCAAAACCAACCTGAACTGAATTTCTTACACATCTCTATAAATGTTGCCAATCGCCTGAACAGAAAGCTAAACAGGCAGACACACAGGTCCCCTGGTCACAGTCTTCCGCACTATGGTGAGATATTCTGTATTTCTATTTAAATTATAATAATTTTCTCTAAAATTTCATCTATACATATAAATTAGCATATACAAATTTTATGCAGATCACTGTCCTCTTTTGCCCTCCTTTTTGGTGATTCATAAGAACCTTGTAACTAAGAACTGGTGCCTGAGTTTTGCTTTCTTCCTATTCCCTCCTCATCCCTTTTCCTTTTGTGTCATGTCTTTTAGATTGTAAGCCTGAGGGCGGGGACTGTCTAATATTAATCTTTGTAAACCACTCTGGGAGCCTTTTTTGGCTGAAGAGCGGGGTAAAAATGCTGTGAATAAATAAACAAGTAGCCATCCTGCAAGGATGTTCAGAATATTTGCAATGGCATGGTCTGTAAGGATCAAAACGTTATGTAATTTCAGCTGTGACAAAATGTTAGTCACAGCTCTTACTAGCTTGTCCTTTGGAATGAAACCCTCCCTTGGCTCACCTTGCCTCAGTGTCTGGCTGAGAGAAACAAAGCTGCCTGTTGGAATCTCAGCTGTGTTCATGCAGAGTAGCCAACGCAGAGTAAGTGGGGTACTCCACTAATTAGACACGTCCACTCCAGTGTCTGGCTGCCAGCTGGCAGACATGAGACCTCCCTGTATTAGTGTTACATGATGTAAGGTTAATTCCCTCTGCACCGGGCAGGTGTTTTTAGACTGCTCCTGCCCAGCTGGGATTTCCGTTACGTGGAGTGGGAGTAACGTGCTTTCAAACGGCGGTGGCTCAGGTCTGTTTACCGAAGAACTACTTTCACTTTCTCACAGGAGAAACGGAAAAAGGCATGCTCAAACACGATGGAGTGGATGCAGACGTGGTCATATTTAGAGTAGACCCATTGAAATCAATGGCCCTCAAGTCAGTCTTGACTAACTTAAGTAGTATCGGGTTCTATGGTCCTTCTGTAAGAATGACTAAATCTGCATCCAACTCTACCTCTTTTTGCAGATTTGCTGGAGCCAGTCAGCACAAACCTGTGTTGCATGTGGAAATATGGGTGACTGTATCCAAGGTGAATCCTGGCTTTCAGTGGGCTGTTGGTCACCTTGGCCTAGAAGGACCCCATAACTGCATCAGGGTGAGGGCCATGGCACAGGATGAATGAACTAGGATAATGTCCCAGAAAGTCCTGCACAGTCAATGCAGTGCTTGGCGAGGTTGGAGACAGCATGAATCACCTCTGGCCTGCCATTTCAGAACCAAGATGGAACCACTGCCTTGTGATGGATGAGCTCCTTAATTGGTCAGGGCATTGTCAGTCACTGAAAACAGCCCTCATTGACCATGCTGGATGAGTTTGTTTATAAACATGTGAATCATGTGGCATAGTGGTGAGGGTGTTGGACTGGGACTCGGGAGACCTGGGTTCTAGTCCCCGCTCGGCCATGAAACTCACTGGGTGACTTTGGGCCAGTCACTGACTCTCAGCCTAATCTACCTCACAGGGTTGTTGTGAGGATAAAATGGAGAGGGGGAGGAGGATTATGTAAGCTGCCGTGGGTTCCTTGTAGGGAAAAAAGGCGGGGTATAAATATAATAAATGAATGAATGAATGAATGAATGAATAAATAAATAAATAAATGTAAACCGCCCAACGGGGATTTGTCAGTTATATAAATCAAATTAATAAACAGTTAAATAAATTTAAACTGCAATGTGTTAGCTTGCTAATGTGGATTTAAAATATTATGAAAAGTGTTTGATATACGTATGGCAGTGTTATTGTTGTACCAATACATTGATGATATAGTATGGATATATTGGTGACCTGTTTGCTGTTCCTGTGAGCTGCTTTGAGTATAATTTCAAAAACCAGCCTATAAATAAACTTGATGTTAATGACCTTTACTTCAAAGACCTCCAGGGCTTGCCCCACTTCTCTGATATGATATCCTGATGCATCCCTGCCTTGGACCTTTGCTCATCCACCTCTAGAACCCTCAGCACTGCAAAGGCTTCCTACTCCTCCAAATAACTCTGCCCTTTCTTCTTTGCTGTTCCTTATGCCTTGGACTGCTTCCCAGAACACCTGCAAGACGCCACCTCTCTTATTTCCTTCAAATCGCCTCAAAACCCACCTTTCCCCAGGAAGCCATTCACACAGTCCCTTAATCCCCATACCCTGTTGGAAGAGATATTCTTCCACTGTTTTACTCCTGTCTTGATTTCTTCCCTTCCCTTCTCTTCCTTCTGCCTCCCCTGTATTGAATCTTCGATTGTAAACTCTTTGGGCAGGGATCTGTTCTTCTGTACTTTGTAAGGTGCTATGCACATTGATAGCTATAACTCTAATCACTGATAACAGAAGGCAAACAAGCCAGTAGTTATTTGCAAGCCAGGACTTGAACCTACTTCCTCAAATGCCTGAAGATCCATCATTGGCAGGTAAGTGGGGGATAGCTAGACAGACACACATATACCGAGTGCAGAGAAAAAACGTATATAAACCAAATGTTTGCTCATTGAACACTTAGATGCCATTAGTTTGAACAAAGTACACGCAGTTGTGAAACTGCACAGGGATCGGAGCAACTTGAACCTCGGAGCCATATGATAAGCCGTTCTGTGAAGAGAAAATGGTGTTCCCTGGTTGGGATTTCCTCACTCACTTAACTCCTGCTCTGTCCCGCCCACGCAACAGCTCATATATACAAGTCCACATGTCAACACAGGTGTTCGGCGAGCAGCTGTGATTGCATCTGCTAGCAAGGAAGGGATCTCAGCTGTTAGAAAGTACAGTAATCTCTAACAAAGCTTGCCACACTGATGAATCAATTGCTCTGCCTCTTTATTTCAGGTTTCAGGACCTGGATCCACATGCTGAACTTGTTCAGCAAGCTTACACACCTGTTGGCTTTTCTGTTGTCCGACTGATCACTCCAGCAGTTTGAGTCTCATACTGTGGCTGAGTGATCTTTAACCTCTACTTGCACCCATCCACCCAACTAATGTTATGTGACATGTCTGTTTGTTTATTTTTTTCCCCCTAGCTCGCTCTGATGCTCTACAAGCCTTTGTCTCCCCCTCCACTGACATCACAGCCAGCGGAGGTCAGGCAAGCTGTTTGAACCAGAAGCTGGTACAACCGCAGTGGGATGGCTTGAAGCAAATCAACACAGAGAAAATGGGAAAGGGTCAGTCCCAGCTGCACTTGTGTTTAAACTTGCTATTCTTCCTTTCTCGATGAATGAGGAAATGTGTGTGTGTATATGTTCGAAGCAGGGATCATTCTCAGAAGCGAATTTTGAAAAGTTAATCTGAGTCTTAAGGAATCAAGAAGTGTTCCTAAAACTCAAATCTTGTGATATGGAAGCTTCTATCACAAATGTGTAAGGTGTGGTTCCTCAACACCCAATTATCTCCATGGCAATAGTGCATGAAAAACACAGAGTATTTTATATACTAGCCTTCCCCAACTTGGTGCCCTCCAGAAGTTTGGGACTACAACTCCCAGCATTCCTGTCCATTGGCTATGCTTGCTAGGGCTAATGGGAGTTGAAGTCCAAAACATCCGGAGGAAACCAGGTTGGGAAAGGCTAGTATATAAAATAGAGGGTATTTTATTGCTGAGTAAACTTATGGTCTGTTTCAAATGTGACAGATCTTCCCTGGAGGAAAAATCAAAATGTGGAATCCACCTTTTAGTCTGCAAGAAGCAACCTCTCTATGAACAAGAATCCAATGTGAACCCTGTTCTTCTTGCACCTGTTCTGTCAGTGAAGCCATGTATCTACTTTGGTGGAATGCTGAAGAGAGTAAACTCAAACTCAAAGGCTGCTTCCACATCTTAGTTTTTCTCCTGAGGGGGAAAAATGGTTCCATTGAAGAGGCAATGGGGGATGTGCTTGGCCATAAAAATATTTCCATACCTGTTAGTTTCTGCCTTCTGTTGGTCTGTAGTGTGGACTTTTGCAAAGCTCCTACTAGAGCAGGGTTCTCCAACCTTGGGTCCCCAGATGTTGCTGGCTAATGGCAAGGGATTCTGGGAGCTGTAGTCCAGCAACATCTGGGGACCCAAGGTTGGAGAGCCCTGTACTAGAGGAAGGGAACCAGGCAGGTGAAGACTACCTCAGATCCTGCTCCAGCTGGATTGTCCCCCACAGGACCATCTACCACCATCTGTTGTGTGAGAAGGACCCTGATCCCTTTTATGTTTATATCATTTGTTGTGCTTTTATTTATGCTGGTTAGTGCTACTTGTAAGAAGTGCTGATTCCAGATTTTTGAGGGTCATGGGACAAGACACTCTTAGTGCCCCTCTCAGTGACTTTACTTTCTCACCACCATTGTCTCCAGCTGCTGTTGCTCCTCAACCTCTTTCTCACCATTGCTACCACTTGCTTGATTGACAGGGAGAGAGCCAGTGCGCAAGGAGGCAGTGGCATCTACTGTTCCTCCTTCTCACCACCACCGTTGTGTAGGCCAGAGTGAGAGGCAGGAAAACAAGTAGGCTGCAATGGTAAAGAGCAGGAGGAACTCCAGGAGGCTGTTGACAGTGGGCTACTGCTTAACCGTGGACGCTTGGCAGGTGACCAACCATGTCTACCCTTAATGCCAGCCCTGCTTGTAAGAGACCTTGGAAGGATTTCTATCCTGAAAGGTAGGATATAAATAATGTAATAAATACTACTACTACCACCATTAACTGGATTCACATTTCTTGAGACTCATTAGAATGGCTGTATTAGAACAAAACTCCAGGTAGTAGTCATGTGATGGCAGGCCAGAAGGCATGGTGTCCACTGCTGACATCAAGGAGATATTTCCCATTAATTCATTGGATGGCAGCCCTGTTTCTGTGACAGGCACAAAGAAAAGAGACGATTGGGTAGAAACGCACTATAAGCAGCACTAGCTGATACTGTTTCAGGCAGAAGCAATTTAGCCTGCAGTGCAGACATGGATAGAGTTTAAATTCAGACTGGAGCCATGGGAAGGAGGAACTCACAAGCTATTTATCATGGTAACTTGTTCTTGTTCTCCCTACAACAAGAAGCCTGGACTGCTATAGGATGGTGTTTGTGCCTTTAATCAAATATGTATCATACGTCCTATTGCTGTGTCAAAGTTCAGCAGTACAAATTGAATTTTTCTGATGCAAACTTCCCACCCCACAATTAATCAGAACCTATATTCATGAACTTGATTACAGGGGGTGAGGTAGGGGACAAGAAAGACATTTAAACTGAGTCATCTCAATGGAAAGCCACTGCATATTCAGAGTGCCAAAATCATTGCAAATTCAAGAGCACCATCTCCCAAATAAGATGATTATTATTTTAATACTTCGCCTCTCTAAAATCAATTGAATTTCCAATTTGCTAAGCCACACAAATCTCTGGAATGGATTGTAACAGAAGGAAACCTTGAGATAACATATTAACATTTTAATGATTTTTCAGAGGGGTCTGGGTTTTTTTGGGTGTCAAGATCTAAAATATATTTATCAGTTTTTATAGTAAGCAACCACTCAACGTTACAATTTAGCACAAAGAAAAAGCAAATTTATCCTTTCAATAATCCTCATGTTTCATTGAAAGTAGAATACCTTAAGAAGAGAACAGAAAAAGAGCCCTGCTGGGTCAGGGCAAAGGCCTATCTAGTTCAAAATCCTCTTTGCCACAACCAGATGTCCATAGGAAGCCCAAAAGTAGGATATGAGGGAAATGACCCTCTCCTGCTCTTGTTCCCCAGTAGGGATGTGCAACACTGGGAAGTCATTCCATTTAAACCCAACAGGTTTCTGCAGCATTTCCATTCTGGTAAGCAGCAGCCAACTGCAGTGGATTCCCCCCCCCCCCGCATTCCAGGGGGGGGGGAAGCACATTTTTTCCAGGTTCTGCCATTTGCGCAAATTGTAATTGTGCATTGTAATTTGAGCAATTTTTTTTGGGGGGGGGTGTCTTGAAATTTGCACAAATGGTGTCAAAATCTTTTTCAAAATTTATTGGCGTTCTTGCACAAGCATGCATGATCACTAGCCCACCTGTCTGCTATGTAGCCACGCAGAGGCATATTGTTAATATTCTTGTCAGTTCCATCTTCTCCAAACATGACTTTGCTTAGCCCAGCAGAGCCATGTTCCATACTTGTCCTCAAAGAACTTGCCAATTTACTCCGCCCCCTTCACTGGGGAAGCCCCAAAGTGAAGGATGAAATTGACACGTTCTTTGACAAGCATGGAATATGGCTCTGCTGCAGTAGTGTGTGGAGAAGATGAAACTGACAAGGATATTTACAAGAGCGGAATATTCCTCTGTGGGGCTACATAGCAGACAGGTGGACTTGCGATCATATGCACTTGCACAAGATGGTCAATTAAAAAATGTTTTTTAAAAATTATGACACCATTTGTGCAAATTTCATGATCCCCCCCATCCAAAATTGCACAAATTGCCACCATTAACCCCCCCCGAATCTGAGTACTTTAAAAAAATATATATTTTATTTACTTTTCAAAACAAATTATAACAAAAAAATATAACAAAATACAAAAATATCACAAAAATATAACCTAAACAACATACAATAAATCATGAAGTGCACCCCCCCACCCTCCAAGGGACCAATTAATATACTTCCATCCTCTTGATCAAATAAAGTCTAAATTCCAAAAATATAACATATCCTGACAAGGCATGTTCCCCTTCCCCTTTATTAATACATAATCTAGTAATTGATTCCATATATCCATAAAATTATTCTTCTTTAGCAATCCTTTTTTGCATTTGATACTACTAGTTAGTTTATCGTTTAGGGCTATGTCCCAAACTTCCTTATACCAGTCTGTTATTAGGAAAACATGTACTTTCCAATTTCTCGCTGTCATTAGCCTGGCCGCAGTTAACAAATTTACAATTAACGCCTTCATATTTTGGTCACAAATAAGCTTCTCCGTTATTGATAACAATGCTAATTTTGGACAGACCTCTAAATTAGTACCAATAATTTTCGATATTTCTGTAAAAACCTCTCGCCAAAACGCCAATACATTTTTACAACTCCACCACATATGAGCATATGTCCCTTTTTCCTGACATCCTCTCCAACAAAATGCAGAACAATTATTATCTATTCTATTTAATCTTACTGGAGTTAAATACCATCTCCAAATTAGTTTATAAAATTTTTCCTTTATCCTAATTAACATCATTTTCACAATCTGTCTATCCCATATATTGTTCCACCCCACCTTCGAGGTCACCTCTTCAAATTCATTATCCCATACTGCCTTTAGCTGATCCTCTTGTTCTTTTGCTTTTTGAATCAATCTATATAAATCCCTTGTTATACCTCTTGCTGATGCATTACCTGATAGGCCATCTCTAGACATAACCATCTTTTCAAAATTAGTTAAATCTCTCTCATACTCAGTTTTCCTTTTCCATTTCTTCGACCACTGTTCTAACTATAATAAATTTAACCACAACAATCTTCTTCTCCCAACAATTTCCATTATTTGGTCTCTAGTCCCCATCTTTTCCACCCAATCGGACAATCCAATAACCCTAACTTCTCTTAGTTTACCCTCAAGCTCTGATCTTAAATTTTCGGGAAAATCGTTTAGAGCTACCACCGGAGTTAATGGAGATATCCCTGGTATAAATATGCTCTTCATAGTACCCCAAATCACTAACAAATTTCTTAGAAAAGGGTTGTCTATATTTTTTATCAATTTATTATTATTTTTTTGAAAAAAAATATTCTCCAGAGTATTACGTAATTCAAATCTGAGTACTGTCTCAACTTGCTACAGATCAAGTCGATGCCAGCAGGGGTGGGGTGGGAGTGGGAAACAGAACAAAATCCACAGGGCTGAACACCAACAGGTCTGTGGCTTACGCTGGCTCAGCTTGTCTGAGCGTGAAAAGCTAAGCAGGGTCAGGCCGGGTTATTACTTGGATGGGAGACCCCTCCTCTAGTTTCCTGCATTGAGCAGGGGGTTGGCCTTGTAGGCCCCTTCCAACTCTATGATCCTATGAAATCCTATGAACAGGAAAAATCCTTCAAATTTTCACACACACCCAAATGGAATTCTCAAAATCCCTATAAAAGGACCGAAGCAACTAGTCATTCAGAGACAGGTACTATATAGCCATCATGACTAGTGTTCATTAATGGTTTTAGCCTCCATGGATTGTCTAAGCCCCTTTTAAGTTGTCTAAGTTGGTGGTCATCACCACATCTTAGATTATATTGCCCTCTGCTTTAAGACCATGAATCTCTGCTTCAGATGCTGTTCATGTCAAAGGACTTGTGTTCTAATCCTGTGCCTGTTGGGCATCTGACTGCTGGTTGCTGTGTAGGAAATGGAATGCCTAGCTACATGGACCTTGGTTCCTATTATTCACTTGCCCTTTTGGCTATCAAGAAGATGGTTTCCACTTCCAAAATCACTTGGAAATAGGGCAATTAAGCTGAAATGGCAGTACATCTAGCGCAGGGATGGGGAATATTTCACCCTCTAAGTCTTGTTGGACTGCAACTCCCATTATCCCTCACCATTGGCTATACCAGCTAGGGCTGATGGTAGCTGCTGTCCAACAACATCTGGATGGCGACATCTTCCCCACCCCTGATATAGAGGCTTCTCTTATGCACAGTCCCCAAACTGAAAAAATGGTATGTTAAAATAATTCTGATTCCCAAAGGAGAGATCCTCTTTGCATAAGGTCATAGTGACATCATTACCTTTAAGGTAAGAAGGGTTAGATAACAAGAGAGAATCAGGCTTTTGATGGAGGCAACCTAGCAATGAGTTGAGCAATCTCACACCATTAGCCCCAACCAGTGGTGTAGTGGTAAATTTTGAAGTGCAGGTGCTCATCATGACAATTCCTGTAGCCATACCCCCAAGGAGAGTCCAAAAATGCTGGCAGCTGTGTTGATCTGTATCAACAAAACAGTTCTAGCAGTTTTCCTCTGCACCAGAAACAAGTCTTTTATAAATCTAATGGTTCTTAATTGCCCATTCAAGACCAAGTCACCCCAAAATACTTTGTATTACCACAAGGAACGATGACTGGGTTCAGACAACACAGCCAATAACCCATATTCAAGGGTTGAGCGTGGGTTGTTGTTGAACTGTGGGTTATCGTGTTGTCTGAACCCAGCTGCACTAACAATCCACTGGCTTGCTAACCATGAACAACCCATGAAGAGTTTGTTCATGGTTGAACAACCATGGTTTGTTGTTGGGTTGTGAACTAGTGGGTTGTTCACCACAGGTTGTTATCTCAGCTGGGTTCAGACAACATGATAATCCACATTTCAACAAGCCACGGTTCAACGACAACCCACACTCAATCCTTGAGTGTGGGTTATTGTGTTGTCTGAAATCCAGTCAATATATTGTTCTGGGGGGAAATTCAGCCCCCCCCCAGCTTCTGTGAGGCTTGCAGCTAAGCTCAAAGGAAATTGGGAATTTTGAGGGGGGGTGGCGGCAGATGACATGAGCATCACTGTTAATGAAAATTAAAAAAAAAAAAATGCTGGCATTGCATCCCTGTGAGCCCTGGCTCCAATCCATCACTGGCCCCAACTGCAATTAAATGTTCTCATTAGTCACTAATGATTAGTGCCTACAAGGAGCACACTTGTAGAAAGAGGAACAAAAGTCTGCCTCCTACATCATCACATTTGTGGGATGAACTCCAGCATAGTGGGAGTGTTTGATATCATCCTGGATAAGTAGCCTACGTGATGAAGGAAGGGATCAACATTTTCAGCAGCTGGAACGGATGTTGCGCTGACACAGCAGCCCAACCTGCACAATAGGAGGGCATTTTTGGTTGAATTTAGGACTTATAATCACATATGACACAATAGGGATCTGGATTTGCCATTGAGTATCCATTCAACAGCCTCAGTTCCCCAACAGGTGTACCTGTATGGAATATGTGTTTGCAAATATGTGGTCACAAGATCTCCATGGAACATACGGAAGGCACTTTGTAATCCTTCTCCAAGGGGGAAAAATACATCTAATCTAACATCTGAACATTCCCCACCAGAAATGTTGCAGAGTTGTATTTCCTTGGCTCAGGTAGGGATGGATGAGAATTTTGTTTTTGACAGGAATTTACCAAAATTTGCAAAGTTCTCCATATTTGGAACAAAAAGAATTTGAGATGGGGGGGGGAATGAATGTGGGAGAAACTGAAATTCCCTGTGTCCATCAAGGCCCAGGGCTTTGAGTGCTTAGCTCTTAAAAGTCTGGGTTTGAATACCAGTGTATTCAATCATGTTTGTGCTGTACCAATTAGGATTGCTATTTCTTTTTCCTGAGAGGTTCCCCATCTCCTCATCAGCTATATGGCAGGCAGGTACATCATGGTCCTCTCCATACTGGGAATAGCTGTACCTATTGAATTTGGCTGGTGCAGATGGGTGAGAATTTCATTTTGGTTAATTTACTCAATTTTGCAAAGTTCTTCATATCTGGGGGAGAAAGGACTTGAGATTTTTTTTAAAAAAAATCAAATGTGGGAGAAAGTGAAACTGACAGATCCACCCATCCCTAAAACTTGGCCTTAAAATGAGGCAAACATTAGGATTCTCCAAGTTCAGTCTCACCTGGAGAAGAATGCCTTCCTCTCTTACATCTACCCACTTACCTGGCTGCTGCTACCGTGCCATCATGGAAGGAGGGAGAAAGGTTTATGTCCCTCTCTTCCTTTCCCCCAGTTACCAGGAGCCATGGGAACTGTAATTTTCCTAGGACTCCTTGCACCTTGGACAATGTCATGATGACCATGTTCCAGGATCCAGAACATGGGTGGAGGTGGAAGAGAGACACCTCCTTCCCCTCTGCTAACCTTGAGCAGCAACAGCCTCTGCCAGATAGGTGAAGTTGCAGGAAGTGGACTCTGGGACTTATGGAGGGTTGGGAAAGATTGTGCTCCTGCTGATATCATCAGGTTCAATTGGGCTCATAATTTGGCTGAGAAATATCCAAGCTATTTTCCCACTTCAAGGAAAATAGCTTAGTTAGCCGAGCCCCATTACAAACTGAAGCTGGGAATCACCACTATTTTCTATATTTTCTAGTTTAAGAAATGAATTCAGAGTAGATAAATGCTACACTACATAAAGGAAAAGCAACCTCTCAAAAAAGAATGTGTTTTCTAATGTAAAGTAGAAAGGAAAATGAGTTGTTCCATGGCTAGTGTTTTTTTTTAAAATTTAACTCTACTTCAATAACATCATAACCTATACACAGAGACCAAGGTATATAAACATACCATCTGCAGTACATTCAACTGAATAAACAGTTTGCATACTCTTATACACTTCTCAGGTGATCCTGTAAGCCAGCATTGCTTCAGATTCTCACATACCAACTTCCATACCAAAAATAAAAATGGAGTTTGTATATTCAAGCCTTGCAATAAAAAATAAACACACTTGGCAACATTCATTTTCCTCCTTGACCTCACAGGCTCATCCTTCAAAGGTCTCTCTCTTCCCCCTCCCCCCCTTTTAATCAAAATCTTGGCCTTTTTGACTATTCAGAAACTGAAGGACACCCTTTGACTGTTATCGATATGGGGTTGGATCCAGAATCTGCCTTCTGTGAACGGAAGGGACCTTCCATGAGAGGAAGAGACCTCCACCTGATTTTGGCGGATCTCCCTTGCCCACACCACAGCTTACCCCATTCAGCAGGGTCTCCTGATTCCCTGTGTGGCTATGTGTGTGTGGAAGGGAGGGGGCTGTGGGAAAGAGGGGGCAGGGAAGGCCACTTCCACCAGTGCAATTGGCCCAGCGAAAATCTGGATCCAATCTGCAATATTTGCATTCACCACTAAAATTATAGTCAATAATATTCAGAGAGAGAAAGAGAGAAAAGGCAGCAGTCTTGGCCTCCTCCATTGTGCCTGGATTCACCCCCAGCCCTCCTGCTGTTAACTACCACTACAGATAGTTGGATCTAGACACAGTGGAAGGTCGGCTGTTGCTTCGTCTTTCACAGATGTCCAGAATGTAACAACAGTACTTCTCGCCCCAGTGCTGGAGGAGAACGTACTTCCTATGCGCCCTCCACCTTTTTTTCTTACATCCGTTTCAAAGTACAAGCCTTCTTCAGGCTCTTGTGTTCAAAATAAAACCAGTCAGTGAACGTTGCTTCATAGGGGCCGGGCAACGTTCATGAAGGGCACCGTCTCCTTTAAGGAAGCCAGAAAAACCCACATGACGTTACTCAGTATCAGCAGCTGCAGCAACCACTAGAAGAGGGAAAGGAAGATACCGGGGGAAATGTGGCTCTGCGGTATTTCTTTCTTTTCTAATTACAGGTGCCAGTGTCTCTGCCATCTGGCCTGTCTCATGACAGCGACTCACCAGCCGAGAAATGTGGAAATAAATAGATAATTAGCAAAAAACATCGACTTCATGGACTGCCGATTGTTGCCAACATGAAAGCAGTTTGCTCACTCATACATCCTACCCTCATTTCTGGAATTGCTCCATAAACGTGGTATACGAGATCTCTTCTCTGTGCCGTGCTGCTGCAGGGACACATAGGGTTCATTTCAGGCAGGCAGACAAATAGTGCATTGCAAGAAGGAAGCTTTTCTGTGTGCGGAAATCATACCAAGATCTCAGCCTAATCCTCAAATTTTATTAACGTGAAATACCACCTCCTCTCACAAGTGTGTATATTCCTCACTTTACAGAGAAACTAACGGTGGGAAGGCAGCAATAATGGGGGAGATAAAAACTCAGGGGTGCACAGAAATTATTATTTTATTGGCCCCATGAGTTTCAAATGATATTTCTCCTTCAGGGTCACTATGAATAAGAAACAATAAACATTTTAGATAATTATAAGACTATCCAAACAACTATACAATATAATTGTATAGAGCCAGTGTGGCGTAGTGGTGAGAGTGTTGGGCTGGGACTTTGGACATCCGGGTTCTAGTCCCCGCTCGGCCATGAAGCTCACTGGGTGACTTTGGGCCAGTCACTGACTCTCAGCCTAACCTACCTCACAGGGTTGTTGTGAGGATAAAATGGAGAGGAGGAGGAGGAGGATTGTGTAAGCCGCCTTGGGTTCCTTGCAGGAAAAAAGGCGGGGTATAAATATAATAAATATAATAAATAAATAAATAAATATAAGGGTGAAACTAAATATCATTAAATATATATTTCAAAAAGGAGAAGGATAACAAATATCAGAAGAATTTTCATAAGGAGGGTAGCCACTTACACATCGCCACAAAAGGGGAAATAATTTGAGACTGGGGGGGGGGAACCTGAATGTGGAAGAAACCAAGATTCCTTGAGTCCATGCATGCCCAGGGCTTGGAGTGCTTAGCTTGTAAAAGTCTGGGATTGAATCCCTGTATATTCAGCCATGTTTGTGGTGCTGAATGAGGGTTGCTCTCTCTTCTTTCTGAGAGGCTCCTCATCTTTAACAGCTATATGGCCTATATGGCAGGCAGGTACATCATGGTCCTCTCCATGCTAGGATCAGCTGTATCGACTGAATTTGGCCAGTGCAGATGGGTGAGCATTCCTGTTCAGTTTGAGTTTGGTAAGAATTTCCCAAATGTCTGCATATTTGCGTTGGGAAGAACTTGAGATTTAAAAACCTGATGGAAAGCAATTTTGGCATCAACTTTATTGCCACTGAAATAAAAGATTACCTCACTGGGATAAGATTGTCTTTGAACTGCAGTGGTACAATCTACTACTTACATCTGCATGTAGATGCTCTGTGTTGCCACTGAAACCAATGTAAGTGGCAGTCATATGCTGATGCCTCTGAATACCAGTTGCCTCCGAATACACAAGTGGGAGGATGCTATTGCACTTGCACTCATGTCCTGCTTGTGAGCTTCTCAAAGGCATCTGGTTGGCCACTCTGGGAGCTGAATGTTGGAGTAGACAGGCATTTGGCCTGATCCAGCAGGGCCCTTCTGATGTTCCTATATTCTTATCACATATGCATGTTAAGCACTCGATGCTACATTCAACAAGTTGTAACTCATCGGTATAAATGAGCGAAGGCCGACTAATCGCCACAGACTGAATGTTCATATCAGCTGATATCCACTCAAACACTATGTCTTAAATGGAGAGATTCACTAAGAATCATCAAGTGACGAGTCATTACTTGATGGGTTAGCTCAGGGCTCTCCAACCTTGGGTCCCCAGACGTGGCTGGACTACGGCTCCCAGCATACCCAGGCAGCATGGCTAATGGCAAGGGATTCTGGGAGCTGTAGTCCAGCAACATCTGGGGACCCAAGGTTGGAGAGCCCTGGCTAGTGAACTAGCATGCCAGATGGCTGGATCATGTGCTACATCTTCATTGCCCACAGACTCTGTGGAGGATTCATGCTGTTGTGGAGACTTACCACAATATACAGTATTTGGCCAATCTACATCAGCCTTCCCCAACCTGGTGCCCTTTAGATGTTTTGGACTACAGCATTCCTGACCATTGCCCATGCTGGCTGATGCTGATGGGAGTTGTAGTCCAAAACATCTAAAGGGCACCAGGTTAGGGAAGACTCATCTACTTAGCTGCATTAGTGGTGGAGCATTGATCCTCCCACACACAGTGCCATTTTTTTTGTACCTGTGCTCAGAACACCGAAAAACAACCTAACATTTGTCTACTGTCAATTTTCTCCATTTTACAGTTCCAGGGGAACCTTGTATGTTTTTATTTTTCCTGTTTTATATGAAGGGTCCAAGCATCCTTGCCATCTACATTCATATCAAAAACCCTTTTGACATAATTATGACTTTCACTCGCATATCTAGGACTAGCAGTTAGTCCTACATTTTTATGGCATCCCAAGGGGGCACCTTGGCTTTATATTTTCCACGGGTTCGCTCACAGTTTTCTGCAGGGATATGCCTGCCGTATAAACTTGAGAAACTAGAAGTATTCATGAGACACCAACTAATACAAATACAAGTGTCCTCAGGGCACCATGCAAATGCGTATAGCTGATGCAATATTCATGCAGCCACTTACTATTACTAATATTTTTCTTAACACAGTCAGAATGCTACTGTGCAATGGGTTTTATTCATGGAAACATAAAAGTGGAAGGAAGCATTGATACTGCAACCAGGTAGGAGAAAGATGCAAATGGTCAAGAGCCATAAGCAAAGGACGATGGATACATACTAGAGAGAATTTCTCAACTTTATGGAAGAATACTTCAACTGAACATGAACATATTAGAAAACTGTCTGCCTTTCCCCACACATTGGCCCTGTACACTAGTGTGAGGGCAGAATCCTATGCATGTTCAGACAGAAAAAAGTCCTACAACTCCCAGCATGGCTGGCTGGGGAATGCTGGGAGCTGTAGGACTTTTTCTGTCTAAACATGCATAAGATTGCACCTTTAATTACTTTTTTTTTTTTTTTTTAATGACAACCAAGAAAAGAAAGATAGAGTTGGAGGGTTCAGGTGATACCCCCAAATATTGAAAGAGCATATGAAAGAGGTTCTGGGACCACAAAGGCTAGCCCCAAACCTAACTGCCAACACACACAATAGACACCCACCCCCACCCACCCACACTGTCTGTGGGTTTGGCAGCTGTGTGAAGGAGCTCTCCACATGTACTAATATAAACACATATATGTGTTGTAAGCCAGTGTGGTGTAGTGGTGAGAGTGTTGGACTGGGACTCAGGAGATCTGGGTTCTAGTCCCTGCTCAGCCATGAAACTCACTGGATGACTTTGGGCCAGTCACTGACTCTCCGCCTCACCTACCTCACAGGGTTGTTGTGAGGATAAAATGGAGAGGAGGAGGAGGAGGAGGAGGAGGAGGATGAGGATTATGTAAGCCGCCTTGGGTTCCTTGAAGGAAAAAAGGTGGGGTATAAATATAATATAATAAAATAAATAAATAAATCTCCTTCATGTGAAGGGGACCCTGGCCCAATCAGCGTCCCCCCACAAGTGGAGGAGCTCTATGTGTGTACATCACATGCTGGCAAAAGCTGAGGGTGGTGGTTGTGTTGCTGCCGCATGCATTGGTGGGGGAAGAGCCAGTGCAAGTCAGAATGGCGAGAACAGGGCCTACACAGACACACTTCCATTCACACAGACACTCAACAAGCCCTATGCAGGCGATCAGCCTGCACATGCTGATGCAAGAGCTAAACGTGTGGAGGAGGGGAGGGTGTGCATGCCAGCCCCAGATGCGCAGGTTCCTCTGAAGACCTTTGTGCATTTAGCGCTAAATTCTGATGGGGAGGTTGAAGTATGTTCGGCTGGATGTGCTTACAAACTTCCTCAGGATCAGGAACCTTGCCTTATCAGGGTTCCCGATCTCTGGGAGATTGGTAAATGTGTCCAAATGAAGGCACTTACAAGCCCCTCTTAGACTTTAGCACGAAATGGGTGAACATCTAAAGAGGTGCCCGGCATGTGGAGACATCGGGGACATAGGGCTTCAGTGCATGCCTCTGCCCCGTGACGCTTTTAACTCTTGTGTGAGTGGGCTGAACACCTGCAGAGGGCTACATGCATGCATCTATTCTCTGTCTGTGTCACACACACACACACACACACACACACACACAACACACACACACACACGCAGATACACACACATTCAGAAGCCTGCCTGCCTCCAGCCCCCCCCCCCCTAAACTAGCCTGATTGGTGATTGCCTGCTACTGGTCTCTCTTTTTCTCTCATCCTCCTTGCTTTTCCACAGGAGAATGAGAAAGAGATGGAGACTTGAGGCAGACAAGCCATCTGTCAAATATGGCCGCTCAGAAAGCTGACCATGGTGTGTGGCAGCTGGAGCATCATCAGATGGAGCCATGGCCTTTGGAGTGTGGGGGTGTGTGGGGGGGCTGCCTGGAAAGACCTTCACGGTCCAGATTCCAAAAACCTGGTGGTCCAGATTTGCAATGAATGCGGTCAAAGGAAAGGCTTTCTTTTAAACAGGGTTTTGACAGGGCTAAGCAGGGTTTGTTGACAGGGACATAGATAGCCCTGAAGTCTGTCAGCTCTTAAAATGTCATTTCTCCCGAGAATGGGGTGGGCTTGCACTTTCCCACTATCCTGAGCACCTTGAGGCTCCTGGAAGGGTGGAAAAGGTGGAGGACACTGAGAACTGTCATGTCCACATATAAAACCAGAGGATCTCACCACAACAGGGGGTGATATAGACGCCACCCCCTTACGTGAGCAAAGATCCATTCACGGCTTTGCTCTCACTTGACAGCTCACCATTTGGCAAAGCAACAAATTAACAAAGTATTTGTAGCCATGATTTATCAATGTTCCCAGGATGGTGCCACCTGCACTTGGACAGGAGACACTTCCCAGGACATTGACGAGGCAAGGCTTTTCATTCTGGATCTCCGTAAGTGCATAGGCGCGCACTTGAGAAAGACTGGGGTTTTTAAAAACACAATTTGTACATAATTTCAAGACCAAGCTAAAAAAAAAGAAAAGAAAATGTTTTTTAAAATGTGCAAATTGCCACATTGGACCCTGAGAAGAAAAAAAAAGGGGTGCAGTTCGCCACCTTTTGCTGTAACAGAAACGCTGTGGAATTCCATCAGGCTTAAACAAAATCAAATTCCCGGCATCACCCATCCCTAAAATGGGTGCCCTCTTTTGTCCTCATTTTTGGAGATTTGTAAGTGGCCACCTGAAGAAGCAGCAGCAGCTTGTCTTGCCCTCTTCTTCTGGATGGTGGTGCAGGTTGGCCCAGAGGGAGAAGGCTGCCTGCACCCCACTATCTGCTGGTAGCAGGGATGGCTGCGTGCGGCCCAGTCCTTGCTTGCATCTCCTCCCCATCTAAACTCATTTGCCCTTATCTTGAAGGAAGTCGCCTCATCTCCCTCATCTTCATCTTTTCTCACTGTCTTCCCACCCTGCCTCCACCACACGCTTGCCTCTTTGAGCCCCTACTGCATCAGAATCTTCTAAGACTGATGAGAGTAAAAAAAATTTTTTTTAAAAAAATGCCACACACACACACTCCCCCCCCCCCTGCAGTAAAGGCAAGTCAGGATGCAAAGAACCATACTTGTGATTTGTGTTCTGCTGCACTGAGCAACGGGACATATTCCAAAAGTCTGACGTTTTAAGTTGCAAAATGCCAAATTTAAATATTGCTGGTCTGCACGTAATTTAGCAAGCGTGTCAGTAAAGAACCGGATATGAGAAAGCTGGGCAGAAAGAGTATAAATTGCATTGAATTTCCTGATCATACATATGTCGACTATGCTGTTTGGAGTATGCAGTGTCAGCTGGAGATTATTCCTCTTTTTTATTATTATTGCTGATAATGCCGGTGATGCATTAACAGCATTAATAAAAAGGTCCTGACTTCTATATTTAAAGAGCTCATGACGCAAGAGGATGTAACTACAGCTACAATATAGGGAAGCATGCCTTTCAAGCCAGAGCAGCTTGTTTTCCCAGGAAGGATACCACAATATATTTGGCATTTCCATTTTTTTTACATTCTGGCAAAAAAAAAAAAGAGGTGTGGATAAGCCCAAACCTTTTCATATCCTGTTGGTTGTTTCACCCTCTTGGGTTTTACATATATACCATTTATTTATATATGGCCATTCATGTGCATGGATGTGCATGGATGTGCATGGCACGTTGCAAAGCATGAGAGGACAACTCCCTTCCCCAAGGGGCTTACAATCTAGATTAGGGATGTGTGAGGAATCCAATAGTGGGCTGAAAATCCCACTATTGAGTGAAGGCCTGAATTTTGCACAAATCTGAAATTAACTGTCAGGAAATTCAAGGTGGCCAAGGTGGAGTGTGTGCATATGCAGTGAGAGGAAGATACTTCCATGCGTCTCATGTTAAATGCGACAACAAGAACCACAACAGTGACTCCAATCTAATGGCCCTGATTTGCACAATATGTGCCAATTTACGCAAATTGCACTAAGGATACACAGTTCCTGACTCCAACTTTGCGCAAATATTTCAAGCAATTTCATGGAAGCTGATCCGCCCCGCCTCTGACTTGGCCTGCTTTTGGCCGTCAGGTCGGAAATGTGTTGAAAGTCCGTCGAGCTCAAACGGAATGCGTTTTCCAGTGTTGGATATCCCTACTAAAAATAGGCACAAGGAAGACAACAAAGGAAGACAAACGGGAGCAGCGGTTAAGAGGGGAAAGATATGCAATTATTTCTGGAATACATTCTTATGTTTAGGACCAAAACTGGGTGATGTGCCATTCATGCAATTAGCAGTTGTGTGAATGGCTTTTAAAAAGAAAATAACTGAGACAGATTCACATATATAGCACCATGAAAGCTACCTTGAACTTTCTGAAGGAAGACTAGGGTATAATAATCAAATCATTCCTGAACCCTTCTGTTTTCTGGATGGTGAAATATAAATTGTGCAGAGTTATTGTTGTAGAGTTAGTTTTGCCCAACCAGAACTTCAGGCAGACATGACTGAAAGCTTTAAGCAGGACCTTTGCTTACCATTTTCAGGCATCTTCTTGCTACATCTATGGATGGGAGAACCAGCAATTTTTTGAGCCTTCTTAATTTCTCTGAAAATCATTCGAAGCTCATTTGTCTCACTCTCATTTTAGTTTTCTACCTGTTTGTTTTTTTTTTTTGCTCGTTCGAACATGAAAAGTGCCCATTTCTTTGGATAGTTTTTCAAAAGTGCACACTCCCCCCCATTGACTAGAGTGTGAACATGCATTTTTTTAAAAAAGAAAAAGTGCACTTCAAAGTGCGCATGTTAAAAAATACAGTTATTTTTAATGTGAGAACAAATTCTGGAATCTGCGAACATTTCTAAAAAAAAAGCACTCCTGCTTATGTTTGCATTCAGGATTGTGAACAGGACACATTTGCATGATTTGCGAACAAAAACAAAATTCTCGTACATTCCTAGTTAGCAACTAAAGCAAACAAAGTAAGTAGGCATAGGTGAAAACAAAACCAGTACACAGTAGGCTGCACAGGACATGAAACACACACACACACACACACACACACACACACACCAACTCTCTGTTCCTACACACATCAACCATCTAGTGGCTTTTCAAGTAGTTATTTTTCTCTCCATACAGTAAGTTTGAACTAATGACTGTTGCTTGTTCCAACAATTATTACATACCATTTCAGAAATATTTTCCAGGGTTCCAAACTACATGGGGTGTCCATAGGAGAAGATATGTCTCTCAGCTGCAGATAGTCACCTTCCAAGCCACCAAGAGTGATAAGGATTGTGATGGAGGGGGCAGAGCTAGTATTCTCATCCTTACTTTGCCTCCTCAAGTGGTAGGTAAACACTTTTTCAGATGCCTGAAGAGGGCTGCTTTTGCAGCCAGATGTTGTCTCTAGTTCCCTGGCCCAGGGAAGCTGTTGTGACTTAAAGGAGCTGTGCACTACTCCTCAGGTTTTGGCTCCAATGGGGCTAGGGAACCCCCTCCTGCCCCTGGCTGTAGGGTGGTGGTGGCAGTGTGCCCTCCTACACCATGGAGGGTTCTGAGGAGGAGAAGAAACCCTCAGACCCAGTGAAGGGAGTCAGGGCTACCTCTTCAGGCAAAACAGCTGCCGCAATGCGGCAATGCTATCTCCTGGTGGCTCCCTCCTGTGAGAGTCTGCAGCAAGATGGGTATTTCTCTCTGGGTGTGATTCCCGTCCCACCAGTCTCTCTTATCCCCCATGCTCTCAGGGTCTGTGTCTGAGGCCGTGGCACTAGGTGAAACTCTGTTGGCCCCCTTATGTCACCAAATCCCTGCTGAGCTGATAGCTGCAAAACCACCTGTAGCGGGGGCACCGACGCAGCCTAGAGCACGAAAGCAACTCCTTCCTCGTGGAAGCTACCACAGTGGTGCTGAGAATAAGGTGCCTGGGTCTCAGTTCACAATCTCTAACACCTTGGCTTGCACACGATGTCTACCTCAAACTCATCGCAACTTCTAACACTGTTGTGCTCTCATGCAGAAACTGAAGACACACCCAGGCAATTATCACAGCGTTATCCAGTGCAGCGTAACACAAAGAAAAAGAAAAGATGACTGGTTCTCGTATGGCCAAGATGCAAGATGCAAGATGATCATTACCATAAATGTGCATTATAAATACAGATTAAAGGCAAATATATTGTGTGCAGTGTTTATCTTGCAATAAAGAAGACTCTTTCCTTTCCTTTGTTCTTCCTATATAAGTCAATTAAAAATGCCCTCCTACTGAGATATAATTTTCTTTGTTCATTTCCTCTTCTCCCTCGTCATAAACCTTCCTTGCACAACCAAATTCACTTCGGGCTGTTCGGCGCTGAATACACCGCTTGAATTTCTTTACACGTCTTAGTGAAGCAATCAGCAGAGCTGGAAGGGAAGACCTTTAATAAGAAGTTGAGTATCTTTGGCGATGTACTACTAAGCAATGGCCTGACAATCACGTCATCTTCATCCTTGTTTGGGAGACTTTTCTACAAAATACCTATTTGGAAGAGGGAGAGAGAAACCCTAATAGTCTAGACAAAGGGTTCAGCTATTGTGAACGGCTAACAAAATAAAGGGCATATCCCCATTACAAATCTACTTTTCCAGCAGTTTAACAGTTGTGGCTTCCTCAAAGGATCTTGGGAATCACCATTATGTCAGGTGCAACCCTCCCTGGACAAAGATAGCCTGGCCTCAGTTATCCATGCTCTGGTAACCTCCAGGTTAGACTAATGTAATGTGCTATACAGCGGGCAGCCTTTTGAAGACAGTCTGGAAACCACAGTTAGTGCAGAATTCAGCTACTACGTTACTAATGAGTGTTATGATCATATTATGGCTGTGATATATGCCAACTGCACTCCCAGTCTATTGCCAAGCCCAGTTGAAATGGCTGGTTTTGACTTTCAGGCTTTCCATGGACTAATTCAAGGGTGCCCATGCACCAGTCCACACATGTACCAGTATGAGAGCCAGTGTGGCGTAGTGGTGAGAGTGTTGGACTGGGACTCGGGAGATCCGGGTTCTAGTCCCCGCTCGGCCATGAAACTCACTGGGTGACTTTGGCCCAAAGTCACTGACTCTCAGCCTAACCTACCTCACAGGGTTGTTGTGAGGATAAAATGGAGAGGAGGAATAGGATTATGTGAGCTGCCTTGGGTTCCTTGCAGGAAAAAAAAGTGGGGTATAAATATAATAAATAAAAATGTACCTATCTGTACATTAAAAACTTCAGTGGACGGTTCCATCCGCTTTGTAGATGGGGGACAGAGCAGAACGGAGTAAATGTAAATAACCAGAAGGGCCAGAGTCCAGAGGCCCACATTCGGCTCATGGGCCGGAGGTTCCCTACTCCAAACTTAGGCGCAGGTAGCTGGAGGAGATGAATGATTATTAAACCAATTTAAGTGAAATTGATAGGACTTTGATCTCCCTGTTTGCTTAGGAATGCAGGAACACATGAAGCTGCTTTATAGTGAGTCAGACTATTGATCCATCCAGCCCAGTATTGTTGACATTGGCTGGCAGCAGCTCTCCAGGGATTCAGGTAGGACTTAAGTCTCATCGATTTCAATGGGACATGCAGGCCATTCCTGTTCCTGTTTGTTCAGAAACAAATGTCAACTGAGTTCAATAGGAACTGCTCCCAAATAAGTATACATAGCATTGTTGCCTTTGTGTCCTTAACTTTCTCTTGATTGTCCATGTGGCCTTTAGATTGCACAGATGAATTGGCGATACAGGAATGGCCTTCATTAAGATGAAGAAATTGATTCCATTTAGTGTAATTGAAAGCAATGGCTGCCAGAATCGTGTTGCCAAACAGATCATATATATATATATACACACACACACACACACCACTTTTGTAAGCTTCCAAGAAAGATTTAAATCATTAGGTCATGTCCCTTTGGGAGGGATCAACCCACGTGGCTATGACACGGATGGTAGATACTTATAGGTGTCACATCTGTGTGTGTGCCTAACTCACTTCCACATATCAAACAATTCAGAAAGCAACCTATAAGGGGGGGGAAACAGAGTTCTATGACACTTTGAAAACAAAGGATAGGCAACACTGAGAAAACTTGCGCTTGGTGGACTTTCCGTACCTTGCCAATGCAAGAGCAGAAAGCAGGCCGAGTTGGATTTTTTTTTTCATGGCTTCCACTTTTAAAGTGGGCTGTCTTTTGGCTTAAAAAATATATAATGCAAATCATGGCTCATTTTAAAGCAGAAGACCACATACTGGCTCAACTCATACCAGTGCTGAGTTGATGAGCCAGAATCTGGGGCTCATCCCTATTGAAAACTAACAAAATCATTCACATAGGCTTACACAGGAAAGAACCTCCCCTGTTAGATGTAAAACAATAAGTAACCAGTTGTAAGGTAACAGCTACTAAACAGAAACAGGAGAAACTGGTCAACATCTCTCAGCCTAACCCTATCACACAGGATTGTTGTTGTAAGGAATAAAATGGGGAATTGCCCTACGTTCCTTCCTTGTAATCAATCAATCAATCAATCAAAGGATTGAGGCCATTAAAGACTTGAGCAACCATTGTTGCAGTTTCATTCAGCCTAAGGAGAATAGTGTACTGTAGGTCCTTCCAGTCTTATACAAAGAATCTGGTTCCCTCCTCTCTCACACACGGTGGCCTAATAGCCACACCTACCAGCTCACCTTCCTGTTTTACTATTTCTGTATAGCGTGCAAAGCTGCCTTCAGCGTAGGGCAGCCACATGTTCTACTTTGCAGAGGACAGTCCCATACCAGCTGTACTGGTTGCCACTGAGTTTCTGGGCCCAATTCAAAGTGCCACTTTTGACCTTTAATGCTCTAAACAGTTTGGGTCCAGGCTATTTGAAGGACAACCTACATTTGTATGAACCTGCCCATACTTTAAGATTACCATCAAAGGCCCTAGTCACTGGTCTGGCACTAAGATTAGTAAGCTTCATGGTCACTAGAGATAGGGTCATAGAATCATAGAAAAGTAGAGTTGGAAAGGGCCTATAAGGCCATCGAGTCCAACCCCCTGCTCAATGCAGGAATCCAAGTCAAAGCATCCCTGGCAGATGGCTGTCCATCTGTCAGGGATGGTCTTGTCAGTGGTGACCCCTATGAGGGATGAACAAATCAGCCTATATCCAGTCTGTGTCCAGTTTCATAACTTTCAATCACAAGTCCATTCCATTCAATTTCAGCATCATTCTGCAATTTAAAGAAAAGAAAAGAAAAATCACATTTATTTTCATTTGCAAACTGCCCTAAAATATGCATTTTTGTATGCAGCTTTATCTAACATTTTTTGTATGATTTAGAGGGCTTTAAAAGCAAACTTGTTCCCTATGGTTTTTATTTGATTTAAATTTATTGAAAAGGCATTTCCTGCTGCTAGATATTTGAAACGGTATTTTATTGTTACTGGCTTATTGTAAAATTGTTGTTTAAATTTAAAGTGATTTTATAATTTGTTTGATATTGAACTGTACTGGTTTTTATATCGTAAGATGACTTGGAAAGGCCACAATCTTGAAAGGCAGCTAAGAAATATATTAAATACACTTTCAAAAAAAAATAAATATGAAGAGCTGCCAGAGGATAGTCTGCTGTTTGAAGACTTCTGTTTGATCTGGTCCAAGAACAGTTTAAAGATTGGGGGAAGACAACCATGCGAAGGGAGAGCTGGGCCTTGAAGTTGCCCATCAGCAGTTAGCATCTGGACAGCAGACTGAGCAGGCAGGTACGTGCAAGTCACCTGGTCACAGTCTTCCCCGCTCTGGTGAGATGTGTATTTCTCTTTAATGTGTAGTAATTCTTTCTAAATTTGCATCTATACATATAAATTAGCACAGGGCTCTCCAACCTTGGGCCAGAAGTTGCTGGCCTACAGCTCCCAGTATACTCAGCCAGCATGGCTAATGGCAAGGGATTCTGGGAGCTGTAGTCCAGCAACATCTGGGGACCCAAGGTTGGAGAGCCCTGAATCAGCACATACAAATTTTATGCAAATATGTGTCCTTTGGGTTTTTGTTTGTTTGTTTGTTTGTTTCTGTTTTTTGGTGATGCATTTCCTCTTTTCAGGCAATGTGTAAGTGGCTACCGTACTTTAGCCATTGATATTAGGTAGAATTTCCTATTCAGAATTTCAAAAAATAAAGGAAACTATGGTGTTTGCATTTAAAAAAATTAAAAAAAATCTATGATATTCTGGGGAATTTTGTAGGCATGTTTTCTATGGCAGACCTGTGGCCTCCAGCTCTATAGGTTGTGTATGTGTATTGGTGAATATGAATAGATGGATAGCCCTATGGTTGCTTCCAGCTCTGCAGTTCTAGAGATATGATATTCTGGAATAAAGGCCAACAGTTTAAACTAGAGGACAACTAGGACCCCTGCTCTGATTCAGCCTTCCACTTGCTTATCTGTTAAAAAGGGAGCAAAGGGAGTTAAAAAGGGAACTTCCTTATCTGTTAAAAAGGGACCTACCTCACCATGTTGCTCTGCAGATAAACAAAGTGAGGGCTGTAAAGCACATGCATATTCAAGGTGTTCTAGAAATGATTAATGTTGAAAACCCATTAATACACACACACACACATACACACCAGCTAAAAGCGGAGAGATTTTTTAACAAAGGAGTAATTCAGACTTGGGGTTCTCATATCAGGCAGACCTTTTAGCGTTTATGGCTTCCCAGGCTACAGTACTTTAAACACAGACATGTCACATGGCGCCATGGGATGCCATGTGTAGCCTGAAAGCAGCATGTTGAATCAGAAAATTAAAGACAGTAATTGCAGGTAGGAAAGGGTAATTATCTCTGCATTGTGAATATTTTGACACCGCCTACAATAAACTGGGGAAAATGTTGCTTCTCCTGCAGACGGTAGCTAGTGTTAGAACAATTTTGGAGCCTGCTAATGGGAATGTAGTAACAAATGGATACAGTGATGATAATAACAACAGCCTTGCAGATAGAAGGCCCAACTCAATGGGAAATCAATGGGATATGTTTTGTCAATAACTAGGAACAAGTAGTGTGTGTGTGTGTGTGTGTGTGTGTGTGTATCCCCTGGCAAATTAGCTGTATATTCAAGCCTTCTAAGGGCAGTTTGTACACTAAAATCCTCTACATGGAGCATCCCTAACTGGATGCAGCCACATGGAGACAGCAATAGCAGCAATCCACGTGACTGTGGTGGCACATCTCTCAGCAGCCTTGCTAACACTTACTGCTGGTGTGAGCAAAAACTATCAATATGGTTGCGCAAGAAGTGCCTACCTTATTCCCCCCCCCCCCCTCATGATTACATCCAAGACCTACTCTGAGTGGAGGATTTTAAATTTAGGCTGTTCGGTCTAGACCAGGGGCGGGTGGAAAATAGATCAGGTTCGACTGGTAGATCTCCGGGTGACTTGCAGGAGTTCAGCAAGGGGTCCTGCCATAGTTAGCCTTCTGCGACTTGCTTCTCTTTTAGCCTCAGTGGTCTTTACCTGTAAGAGATATGAGTACTCATTGGTTGCTTTTGACCAGGCCTTTGTGAATCTGTGCTGGCTACCTTCGAGAGTTTTGTGTTAGAATCTCTGATCTATAAGTAACTCAAAAGTAGATTTGGATTTCTATGTGCAGTGTATATGGGCTTGTGTGGTACAGTAGGTAATTGACTCTACTGCATGCAGACGCACGCGGCACAACTACTGTCACCACCACCACCACCACTACTTTGTACCTGGCTCTGATTAGTGTACCTCTGGGTACTACTAAAAGGCAAGGTAGATCCCTTAAGCCCGTATCCGCTCACTACTGATCTAGCCCTTTGAGATCAGTGGAATCACCGATGGAGGCTGCTGGCGGCCCCAATGCCAGAGGGGCTGTGTATCTGCTCCGGATCTCACGCTGAACTTTTAAGGAGCTCTCCGTGGTGCCGAACCCTATCCCCAAAGTAGGTTTGGCACCACGGATAGCTCCTTAAAAGTTCAGCGTGAAACCTGGAGCGGATACACAGCCCCTCTGGCATTGGGGCCACCAGCAGCCTCCACTGGGAATCACTCGATCCAGGCTTCAGTCTTGAGGAGGGGGGTCTGCTTGATTCCACCAGCCTGAAAGGTCAGCCATTGTTTGCCATTTTATAATAACTTGAAATATTCTTACATGAACAAATGTGCTGTTGTTCTGGGAGAAACTGGGCGAAGCTACCATGTGTTACGTGAAACCAGGGCCGGTGCAAGGCAGTTTGGTGCCCTAGGCAAGATCAGATATTTAGCGCCCCCTTTAGCGCTGTCTTTTTTCCCCAAGGCGTTTCTGGCGCCCCCTTTAGCCCTGCGCCCTAGGCAGCTGCCTAGTTGGCCTAACGGTAGCACCAGCCCTGCGTGAAACATATTGCTATCGCTGTAAATGACAGCCCCAAATCAAATGTGACCCTCCATTAAGGTATTCAAGTTGCCCCTTTCCCCAAACACATGCCACAGGAGATGATATGGAGCAGGGGTGATGAGCCAGTGTGGCGTAGTGGTGAGAGTGTTGGACTGGGACTCGAGAGATCCGGGTTCTAGTCCCCACTCTGCCATGAAACTCACTGGGTGACTTTGGGCCAGACACTGCCTCTTAGCCTAACCTACCACACAGGGTTGTTGTGAGGATAAAAGGGAGAGGAGGATTATGTAAGCCGCCTTGAGTTCCTTGCAGGAAAAACGGTGGGGTATAAATGTAATAAATAAATAAATAAATAAATAAATAAATAAAATGCCCAGCATGATGACTTCCAAAGACAGAATTAGTTATGGCAGGAAGACTGAAAAATGTGACACGGAGATGCCATTTTCAGTGGCAGTCCTATGTTTCTTGTAATGCATAATTCTGCCCTAGAGGGATGGAATGAAATGATATAGCATTTAAGACCCAAAGAAAGAAAAAAATATAGGTTCCTGCTTTGAGAGTTAACTATTGATTTATTAATATGGCATGACACCATTTCTTCCTATCTTCATATTTCACTCATTAACAGGCAGGGCCCTCAGTAAAAGGATTTTTTTGTCCATTAAAACACTTATTAAAATAGATTAGGCTGATATGAGATATATTATGTTGCAAAAGCCAGAGGCCATAGCCTATAAATTATAACCTTCTTTCTACTAATGTATTGGGAGAAACCCTTTCTAAGTTACACACACTTTACAAGACTAGACCTTCTTTAGAGCTTTTCACATCCCAAAGACAAAGGCTAGAATAACGGACTGGTCAGGACTGGCTTTTCACCACTGGGGTAGCAGTCCAGGCAGGTAGCATTTTTCTTTTAGCACAAGCTACTCAGGAGACACATGCATACATCTTCTGGGTAGTGTTTGGTGACAGCCATGTGGACAGTGGCAGAAAGCATAAAAGGCAAAGAAGAATAATTTTATGGATATATGGAATCAATTATTAGACTATGTATTAATAAAGGGGAAGGGGAGTATGCCTTGTCAGGATATGTTATATTTTTTTGGAATTTGGAATTCATTTGATCAAAGGGATGGAAGCATATTAATTGGTCCCTAGGAGGGTGGGGGGTGCACTTCATGATTTAATGCATGTAGTTTTAGTTAAATCTTTGTGTTATTGTTGTATTTTGTTATATTTTGTTTTGAAAATTAAATAAATTTTTTAAAAAGAAAGCATAAAAGGATGAGGCAAGGAAAGACGATAAAATAAGGATATCATTGTCTGCACTGGCACAATGCAGGTGAACATATAAGAAAAATAAGAATTACCTTGTTCGATTAGACAAAAGATCTCGCTCTTTCTACCCCTTATGACTGGAATGCCGTGCCAGGCTAACTTTGTGGTGTCAGCTCTACCTTCCTTCAAATCCTAGTTCAGAAGCCTAAAGACTTTGGCTTAACCTATCACCCTTGATAAACCTAAGACCTTTAACATTTTTTTCTCTGTCATTTTATTACATTTATGATCTAACTCTGCCTCCCCTCGGACTTTTGCCTCTCTGCCACACCTGCCCGCTGTAAAAATGGTAAATTGTATGTGGCTGGGTCGGACCTCTCTCTCTCTCTCTCTCTCTCTCTGCTTCAAATTACTCTGTAAAGCAGCCTTCCCCAACCTGGTGCCTTCCAGATGTTTTGGACCACAACTCTCAACATTTCTGACCGTTGGCCATGCTGTCTGGGAATGATGGGAGTTGAAGTCCAAACATCTGTAGGGCACCAGGGTTGAGAAAGGCTGCTGCAAAGTATCTATGTACATAGATAGTGTAAATAGAATAAGGATCCATCGATACTTGAGATGCTGGAGAAGTTCTCCCAAGTTAACTTCAAGGGCTCATGCAGCCCATCTCAAAAGGAGGGATGAGCTCTCCCAGCCCCGAAATTCTTCCCCAGCTCTGCTGAGCCCTTGGGAGAACTACATCTCCCAGAGTCCCCTACGGCCCAGCATGCTGTTAGCCAGCTTGATGGAGATTAGGGCAGTGGGACATAACGTGCTTCCTCCTCTCCTCTTGCTGCTAGCCTTTGCTGTTGCCACCAATTTAAGGTAAGGGAAGGGGAAGTATATTTGGGGCTGGGGAGATTTATTTTATTTATTATATTATATTGTATTTACTATATTCATATCCCACCTTTTTTCCTGCAAGGACCCCAAGGCGGCGTACACAATCATCCTCCTCTCCATTTTATCCTCATAACACCCCTGTGAGGTAGGTGAGGCTGAGAGTCAGTGACTGGCCCAAAGTCACCCAGTGGGTTTCATGGCGGAGTGGGGCACTAGAACCCGGAACTCCCGAGCCCCAGTCCAACACTCTCACCGCTATGCCACACTTGCCTTTGTACTTTGAAAATCAACAACAGCTTTTGTTAAAAAGGAAAGGAAAGGAAAAATTACTTACTGGTGTTTGACATTTTTCCTTTCCTTTCCTTTTTTTTTAAAGATGTTGATTTTCCTAATAGAAAGGCAAACATAGGTACAAAACAAAACAAAAAGAAAGAAAAGAAAATTGCATCAAGTTTAAATCTACTTGTTGACAGGGGGTAGTACGTTTCACATATTCCCCCCCCCCCATCCCTTTACTTGCAAAAATATGGGTGGAATCCATTGTCTGCTTGGAGATTTTCTTTATGATTCTTCATAATAGGAAATTATATTTACTCCCTTTCCTACAATCTGAAGAAAGGCTTTGATAGATGTTGCTGCATATGTCCCTGATTTGTATAGACATATTCAGCTGTGTGTGTGACATTTTTCTGAACCCTTGGCTTAGCTGAGGAATTTTTTCCAGTTTCCCCCAGTTTCTTTCCCCCAGGAAATTTAGAAAATTCCTGAGTGAGGAGAACTTCAGAGAGCTCACCCACTCCTAACAACCCTTACTTTCCTGCAATGACCAGCCAAGATGAGCAACGCTTCCAAAATTCTCATTCAATATTTCTCCTTGGGTTCTGGAGTTCCAAATTACCTATTCTTGTCTTCAAAGTGGAACCTCGATGCACGGGGAACAGTTCATTGTTCCATTTCTTATATAGGTTTTCTAGTCCAGGGATGGGGGAATGAGTGATGTTCGAGCTCATCAGTGTTTTCTCTTTTCTACCTCAGTGCTCATCCACCTCGTTCCCACTCCCAAACGTGAGCATCTTTTTTTCCTTTCTGAACACAGAAGGTGTGCATTTTTGAACATGAAAAATGCACACTTTTCCTAGCACGCAAAACTCAAATGTGCACTTTCCCACCCATAGCAAAGCATAAAAATATGGATGGGGGGGGGAATGCACATTTTCAGAAGTGCGTGCTTGCACAAGTCCACATGTTTGGAAGTGCACAGTTTCAAATGCAAATGCAAATGCAAGCTCGGGAAATTGTAAACATTTCCTGATAATGATTCCCCTGCTTGTCTTCACATTTGGGGTTGTGAATGGGACATGATTTGCAAATACGAACTAAATTCTTGCACATCCCTACGAGCGGAGACATGTGCATTTGCAGTTGGCCACAACTTTCAGTTCCTTCGGTTCATTTCTGTTCTTCCCACCTGCCACTGCCATATTATTGAGGCATGTATACACACTGATGAAGAAACCCTCTCTGGACCCGGAAGATCTTAACAACTTTAGGCCGGTGGCGAATGTTCCTTTCCTGGGCAAGGTCCTTGAGCGGGTGGTGGACAACCAGCTCCAGACACTCTTGGATGAGACTGATTATCTGGATCCATTTCAGTCGAGGTTCAGGCCTGGTTTTGGCACGGAAACGGCTTTGGTCACCCTGTATGATGACCTATGTCGGGAGAGAGACAGGGGGAGTGTGACCCTGTTGATACTCCTGGATCTCTCAGCGGCTTTCGATACCATCGACCATGGTATCCTTCTGGAGCGGCTGTCTGAGTTGGGGGTGGGGGGCACTGCATTGCAGTGGTTCCGCTCCTACTTGGATGGCCGGCTCCAGAGGGTGGTGCTTGGGGAATGTTGCTCGGCCCCATGGACTCTCCAGTACGGGGTTCCTCAGGGGGCGGTCTTATCCCCTATGCTATTTAATATCTACATGAAACCGCTGAGTGGGGTCATCCAGAGTTTTGGAGTGCGTTGCCATCAGTACGCTGATGACACGCAGCTCTATTTCTCCTTTTCATCTTCAGCAGGTGAGGCTGTGGATGTGCTGAACCAGTGCCTGGCTGCGACAATGGACTGGATGAGGGCTAACAAACTGAGGCTCAATCCAGACAAGACTGAGATGCTGTTAGTGGGTGGTTCCTTTGACTGGATGGAGGGTGTTCAACCTGTTCTGGATGGGGTTGCACTCCCCTTGAAGGAGAAGGTTCGTAGCTTGGGGGTGCTCCTGGAGCCATCTTTGTCACTTGAGGCTCAGGTGGCCTCAGTGGCAAGGAGTGCCTTTTACCAGCTTCGGCTGGTGGCCCAGCTACGCCCCTATCTGGACAGGGATAGCCTGGTCTCAGTAATCTACGCTCTGGTGATCTCTAAACTAGACTACTGCAATGCACTCTACGTGGGGCTGCCTTTGAAGACTGTTCGGAAGCTGCAGCTAGTGCAAAATGCGGCAGCCAGGCTTATTGCAGGGACCGGAAGGTCCGAGCATATTACACCAGTTCTGGCCCGCTTGCACTGGCTGCCAATATGCTTCCGAGCTGAATTCAAGGTGCTGGTTTTAACCTATAAAACCCTACACGGCTTAGGACCACAATACCTGACGGAACGTCTCTCCCAGCCGTTATCTACCTGGACACTATGCTCAACATCTGGGGCCCTCCTCCGACTGCCACCTCCAAGAGAGGCTCGGTTGGTGGCAACAAGGAGGAGGGCCTTCTCGGTGGTAGCCCCCCGGTTATGGAATCAGCTCCCCACTGAGACCCGCCTGGCGCCAACCTTACTATCTTTTCGGTGCCAGGTTAAGACTTCCCTCTATGCCAAGGCATTTAGTTAGGAGCTTGGAAGAGCACGGGGGGGATTGTCACCTGTAGGCTCAGTTTTATTGGCTTTTGTATTGTTATTTTAAACTGTGTTTTTAAATTTGGTTTTTAATTTTTTAAACTGTTTTGTATGTTTTAATGTTGTTTTTATGTATAGAGTGTTGTGAACTGCCCAGAGAGCTTCGGCTATGGGGCGGTATATAAATGAAATAAATGAAATGAAATGAAATGATTAAACACTGCAAGAAAGAAAGAAATCTTGATATTATCAGACATAATATTATGTCTGATATATTATCAGACTGCATCAAGATTCCATCCATGTGTGTTTTACTGAGGCTCGTGTGCACTCTGACCAGTTTTTATGCTGCACTCCATGGTCAGACATTATCATGAAGTGCAGGTTTGATCCTGAAACTGTATGGCTTCCAATCCATTCCATTTCCAAGTCCTATTCAGAGTGCTGATCTTTATACTTAAAGCCCTAAGAGAGCGATCCTATGGCCAATAGACATCATGGGGGGGGCACAGGGGGCACAGCATAATTCGGATGCTCAGATCCAAGGTCAGAGATAGATCTCCATCCTCTGAGCTGGGAATCTGCACTCTGATCCCCCTCGCCACCCTCACAGTTGGTGTGGAAAGAAAGAACCACACTGGCTGCCTTTCTGAGCTCAGGAAAGCAACCTCGAAGAGGGGTTAAAGGGGGCATTCTGGGGGGGGGCAGGGAGGGAAGGAGAATAGGGTCACCAGGATACAAGGTATCCTGTCAGTGCTCCAGCCTTCTTCCCTCCCCCTCCAAAGCACCTCAGCTAGATGGCCAAGAATTCCTGTCCAGCTAAAATGCAGAGCAGGTGGTGCGGGGAGGTGGAGGAGATCACCTCCACCACTCCTCCCTGGTCTGCATTGGATGCCCTTAAGCCTTCGAGTTCATTGTAATTGATAGCATTGTGTCCTAAATGGTTTAGAACCAGTTACCTAAAGGATAATTGTCAGGTGAAGCCAGCCAGGTGAAGTAGCATCATCACCTTTCCACCTACTGCTAGGGTGGCCATGTGTCCTCTTTTGCAGCAGACAGTCCTCTGTTTGAAGGGCTGTCCAGTCCAAGCTTGGTTTAAAGATAGAGAACCATCAGAAAGAAGAGCTGGACCTTGAAGTTGCCCTTCAACAGCACCTGGAGAGCAGACTGAGCAAGGCACACAGGTCAGCTGGTCACGGTCTTCCACACTATGATGAGATGTACTGTATTTCTACTTAAATTATAATAACTATTCCTAAATTTGTGCCAATACATACAAATTAGCATATGCAACTTGTATGCAAATCGGTGCCCTCTTTTGCACTCTTTTTTGGTGGTGCATGTTCTGTCTTTTTGGCATTTCACAAGTGGCCACCCTACCTGCTGCTGCTTCATGAAGCAGGGACTGGCCCCCTCCTCCCCTCACAGAGGCCATTCCACCCAACTGCTGGTGAGCGGAAGAGGAAGAAGAAGCCAGCCAGGCAATATACTGCCATCACTTTCTCCACCTGCTGCTGCTTCATCAAACAGGGAACAGGCCTGCTTTCCTCATAGAGGCCATTCCAGACAACTGCACTGTGAACTGGGGAGGAAGAGGAAGTAAATTTCACCATCACCTTTCCTTCAGATAGACTTTTAAAACAATTTTAATTATATAAGAACATAAGGAGAGCTAAGTTGGATCAGACCAGCTGCCTGTGGGAAGCCCACAAGTAGGGCATGAGTGCAATTGCACCCTCCTGCTCATGTTTCCCAACAACTGGTGTACATGGGCATACTGCCTCTGATACTGGAGGTAGCATATGGCCATCAAGACTAGTAGCCGTTGATAGCCTTCTCCTCCATGAATTTGTCCAATCCCCTTTTAAAGCTGTCCAAATTGGTGGCCATCACTACATCTTGTGGAAGTGAATTCCATAATTTAACTATGTGCTGTGTGAAGAAGTCCTTCCTTTTATCTGTCCTGAATCTCCCACCAAACAGCTTCATGGGATGACCCCAGGTTCTAGTATTATGAGAGATGGAGAAAAATGTCTGCCCTATCCACCTTCTCCACACCATAAATTTATGCCTGACATTAAATTTGCCTTTTTCACAGCAGCCACACACCAGGTCGACATTTCATCAGGTTGTCCATCACAACTCCAAGATCTCTTTCTTAGTCAGTCACTGCTAGCTCAGATCCCATCAGTTTATACTTTGAAGTTTGGATTTTTTTGCCCCAACATACATCACTTTACACTTTCTTACATTGAACTGCTTTTGCCATTTTCATGCCCATTCTCCCAGTTTGGAGAGATCCTTTTGGAGCTCTTCACAATCCCTTTTTGTTTTAACCACCCTAAATAATTTGGTGTCATCAGCAAAGTTGTCCATCTTGCTGCTCGCTCCTAATTCCAGCTCGTTTAAGAAGAAGTTGAAAAGCATTGGTCCCAATATGGATCCCCGTGCGAACCCACTGTTTAAATTGCTCCATTGGGAGAATTTACTACTTATTCCTATTCTCTGCTTTCTGCTCTTTAAGCAGTTACTGACCCATTAGATGACCTCTCCTCTTATTCCATGACTGTTAACGTTGCTCAGGAATCTTTGGTGGGGGATTTCGTCAGAATTCTTTTGGAAGTTTAAGTAAAAAACGTCTACTGGATCACCCTGTCCACACGTTTATTGACATTCTCAAAGAACCTTAAAAGGTTGGTGAGACAGGATTTACCTTTGCAGAAGCCATGTTGATCCTTTTTCAGCAGGGCTTGTCCTTCTATATGCTTACTAATTTTATCTTTAATAGGCTTTCAACCAGTGTACAATGCTTTCAACATTAAGCTAACTGGCATGTACTTTCCAAGATCCCCCCCCCCCCCGATCCCTTTTTAAACAGCGTGTTGGCCATTCTTCAGTCCTCTGGTATGGTGGCTGATCTTAGGGATATGTTACATATTTTTGTTAGAAGATCAGCAATTTCACATTTTAGTTGTTTAAGAACTGTAGGATGGATACCATCTGGGCCTGGTGATTTATTAGCTTTTTTTTCTTTTTCTTTTTAAATAAGAACATCATCTTTCGTCACCACTATTTGCCTCAGTTTCTCATACTACCCTCCTGAAAACATCTGTTCAGGCACAGCCAGGTATCTGTCTTACATCTTCTGCACTGAAGACAGATGAAAAGAATTCATTCAGCTTCTCTGCAATCTACTTATCTTCCTTTAGTATTCCTTTAACTCTGTTGTTATTCCATGGCCCAACTGCCTCTAGCTGGTTTCCTGATTCTGCTATATTTAAAGAATACTTTATTATTGTCCTTGATATTGTTAGCAATACACTCCTCCAAATGCTGGGGGGGGGGGTTTGGGTTTTTTTTTGCATCTCTTATTGTCTGCTTGCCTTTCCTTTGTACAAGCGTGTGCTCCCTTTTGTTCTCATTTGGGCAAGACTTCCATTTTCTGCAGGAAGTCTTCTTTTCTCCAATAGCTTCCTTGACACTGCTCGCTAACCATGCTGGTGACCTCTTGAACTTGGTGCTACCTTTTCTAACCTGCGGTATCCATTCTAGCTGAGCTTCTATTATTGTGGTTTTCAGTGATCGCCAAGCATTCCAAAGGTATTTAATCCCTCTTGGCTCCCCATTTCAACTTCCTTTTTACCAGTTCCCTCATTTTAGAGACATTTCCTCTTTTGAAGTCAAATATGACTGTGTTAGACTTCCTTGGCAGTTCTCTACTTAAATATCTTAAGTAGAGTGGACACTGTGGTCACTATTTCCAAATGGTTTGACAAAACTCACATCTTGTGCTAGGTCCTGGGCAGCAGCACTATGGATTAAATCCAGCATCGCCTCCCATCTGCTCAGCATCAGTTCCATGAGCAACTGTTCTAGGACACAATCATTTAGGGCATCGAGAAATTTAACCTCTTTGTTGTCACTGGAATATGCATTTATCCAGTCAATGTGGGAGTAATTGAAGTCACCCATTATTACGACACTCTTTGTTTGTATGCCTCCATGATTTCATTTCCAAATCAAGATCAAGCTGAGCGTTCTGCTCTCGGGGATGATAGCATGTCCCTAGTGCTAAATTACTTTTGGAGCCTGTTATTGTTACCTAAGGTGCTTCTGTGGAGGAGTCTGCCCCTTCTAGGTTTTCTGGTCTGCTTGACATTATGCCCTCTTTCACATACAAGGCAACACCTCCTCCATGGCACCCTTCCCTATCCTTCCTATAGCATTTATATACAGAGATGAATGTATCCCACTGGTTTTCCCCATTCCATCAGATTTCTGCTATGACTACTATATCTGAGTTTTCCTTTATAACCAGGCACTCCAACTCTGCCATCTTGACTTGGAGTCTTCTAGTATTAGTATAGAAACACAAGGCCCTGAGGCCTCATTGACTGGCTGTTACATTTCACCATATAGTCATGGCCTATTCTCTCCCCATCTCCATTTGGGCAATCACAGACTTTTTCATCTTCACCACATAGGCATGATTCAACCCAAATTGGATGCTTCCCAGCTCCTGTTGGCTTTCCCTTGGGGTTTAGTTTAAAAGCTGCTCTGCCTCCTTTTTTGTATGTTTAGCACCAGCGCTCTCTGGTTTCATTCTGGTTCAAGTGGAGCCCATCCCTCTTGAACAGGTTTGGCTTGTCCTGAAATGTTCCCCAGTGCCTAACAAATCTGAATCCCTCCTCCCTATACTACCATCTTATCCACACATTAAGACTCCTTGTCTTTGCCTGTCTAGCTGGCCCTGTGCTTGGAATTTCAGAGAAAGTTACCTTGATGGTTTTGGATTTCAACCTCCTACTTAGGAACCTAAATTTGGCTTCCTCACAACTACATTTCCCCCACCCCATGTCATTGGTACCAACATGGACCATAACCACTGACTCCATCCCAGTACTATCTAGATGGCACTTGATATCTGCAACTTTTGCACCAGGCAGGCAATTTACCATGCTGTCTACATGCCCATCAAAAACTCAGCTGCCTATTTGGCTAATGACTGTATCTCCCACTACCACAAGCCCCCCCCCCCGCCTCCTGGAGGCACATCCTCGGTGCAAGAGGATATTTGCTTGGCTTCCAAAAAACGGGTCACTTCTAAGGGATCATTTCCCCCTTCCTCACAATGGCACCCTCCTTCTCCAAGATCCCCATTCTCCATGACAGCACAGCAGCTATTACCCAGGGATTGGGACACTGCTATTAGGTCCCCGAAGGTCTTGCCCATCAAGACCTCTCTGCCTCTCTCAGCTCCTCCAGTGCAGCAACCTTGGCTTCGAGGGAACAAACCGAGAGCCAGGAGCTCAGTACACTGAGCGCACACTCACGAATTCTGTCCAGCTGGCAGATAGTCCATATATGTGGCATTCGGTGCAGTACACTGGATAGCCCACACATACATCCCTGCTGGATTTCTACCTTGGTAACTGGTTTTTTTAATTGTTATTTTGTGTCGTTTATGTGGTAAACTACGGTAAGTTTTATTTCATAGATCACAGAGTTGGAAGGAGCCTACAAGGCTATCGAGAGGAGGGGTCGCCCATCCAAGTAATAGCCAGGCCTGACCCTGCTTAGCTTTCCACGCTCAGACAAGCCAAGCCAGCGTGAGCCACAGGCCTGTCAGTTATTTACTAGGTGGCCATAGGGAATATATCAATAGTTATTTATTTATAGTTATTTATAAGGTGAAGGCAGGGAAGAGTCGACTGCCCTGGCCGCCTCACCCTGTTGCTAAAGTCGCATGGGTACTTAACTCGTATGTGTGCTAAAAGACTTCTTTTTACTTTGATGCTTTATCACTGGGGCCGAGACACTCGATAAGCTCTCTCCCTCTCCCTTTCTCCTTGTGTGTTATATGACTTAAATTTAGATTGCAAGTGTGAGGGCAGAGCCTATAATGCTTCGTATCTCTGTTAGCCACTCAGGGAGCCTTTTGGCTAAAGGATATAAATGCTATAAACAAGCAAACAAAATCTCCCATATATATGTATCTGGAGACCTTAAGTTCTTCCTTAGGGGCCTTTTTCTGGGTGCCCCCACCTAGTGACATGTGGTGAATGGTGTATTGGATGGGATCTACTGGAAGAATGGAGAGGAGATTTTTAAGGTTCAGCAGGTAGTGTACAGTAATACCTTGGATTACAAGTAACTTGGTTTGAGAGCGTTTTGCAAGACAAGCAAAATTTTTAATATTTATTTAATTTTTTTTTACTTGATATACAAGCGTCGTCTTGCAATACAAGTACTGTAGTACAGCTTAAATTAAAAATCTCTGTACAAATTTTTTTTGAGGGATTTCGTTTTGATATAAGAGTGTTTTGGATTACAAGCACCTTTCCGGAACGAATTATGCTCTCAATCCAAGGCATGACTGTAGTGAACTTTCCCAGTGTCCAAAAGCCAGGATAGTTTCTAGGAGCGATGCTAAGGCCTTCTTGGCCTTCAGCTTGTTAAAAAGAGCACCAAAGATAATTGCCTTGAAGTTACATTCTTTAGACAAGGGTTGCTTTCACTGTGAGAACTGAAGCAGTCTCGCTTCACCTCCCTTATCGCGCAAGAAGTGCACTTAGCTTGTAGCTTAGGATCCCTGGCAGACGCCTCCTTCCTCTGTTCTTGGCCTGGAGAGAGGAATTGACACGTTGCTAGCCCAGGCAACTTTGGAGGCCCAACAGAGCATTCCCCGGCCTATTCAGGGAACCAGTACTGCCACATATAAGGGGAGTGTAAGCTTTCTTTTGCTTGTTTATGTTCTGCATCCATATTTCATCATTGTATTCAGTAAACTGTGTATCATCTTTGACACAAGTGATTTTGTTTCATCCTGAGTATCCTTGAATCTGAAAGGTGGGTGCCTTGGCTTAACCAGACCCCTGAGTAATTAAGGCAGGTGGTACTAGGAAGAGGACCTTTTCAATGGTGATACCCCAGTTATAAAATCCCATCCCCAGAGAGGCTCACCTGGCACCTGTGCTTTTCAGAACCAGGTGAAAGACCTTTTTCTTTTTAAATTTTACCAGGCTTTTAAAACTTGACATCTTTTGAAGGATCTATAGATCTGTTGACATTTCTTATGATTTCTTTAATGCTTCTTTGAGTTTCTAATATCTGTTTTATCTTTTGCTGATTTTTTAAAATCTTGCTTTTATTTATTTTATTTTATTTTATTTATTATTCAAATGTATATACTGCTTTCCACAAAGGTATCAAAGTGAACATAAATATGACATAAAAACAATAAATATAATACTAAAAACAGCACAATACAAATGAATCAGAATAAAACTGATTAAAAAGCCAGTGTGGCATAGTGGTTAGAGTGTTGGACTGGGACACGGGCGATCTGGGTTCTAGTCCCCGCTCAGTCATGAAGCTCACTGGGTGACTTTGGGCCAGTCACTTACTCTCAGCCTAGCCTACGTCACAGGGTTGTTGTGAGGATAAAATGGAGAGGAGGATTATGTAAGCCGCCTTCGATTCCTTGGAGGAAAAAAGGCGGGGTATAAATATAATAAATAAAATAAATAAATAAAATAAATAAATAAAACTGCACACTCTACAGTGTGCTACATACCATGGCTGGCTGAGTCACACTTCAGGGAAAGCCTCTGTAAAGAGATGAGATTTAAGAAGATGTCTGCACATAAGAACTGTGGGTAGTCAGTGTTTTATGGTTTTATGGTTTCATATTTTAATGTAGTTTTTTTTCCCCCTCTTTGATCATCAACCACTGAGAGAACTTGTATTATTGGGCAGCATATAAATATTGCAAATAATTAAACAAACCGCTCCTTAGTACAGCAGACATTTAGCAGGGGTTGAAAGCATCTTGGAACGAGATGCGTGTGAGGCAGGCAGGGCATTTCTGTACCATCTTCTCTGTTATTAGAAACAGAGGGGTTAACCTGACACCTCGAAAGCTCAGTGTATCCTCACCAACTGATGTTGGGTCAGGAAGGGAAGAAGTGTCATCTTAACAGCTCTCTCTCTCTGATTAGTCACTCTTGTAAATGCTTCTTTGAACTTAAAAGACAAGGTGCCCTTCATTGGTTTGCTTAGAGCCTAGACAGCTTGTCGCCATTTGGTTTGAAGAACACAATCGATATGCAGAAAAACAAAGGTAGCAGTGCTGGTCCATGAGAAATCCCCCCCCGCCCCCAAATCCACAGTTCAGCAATACCTTGGACCAACCAAAATGCCAACAAAGTGTGCAAGCGTTTGAGTTCCCCTAGGGTGGCTAGGTGTCCTCTTTTATGGAGGAAGTCCTCTATTTGAAGGGCTGCCAGAGGACAGTCCTCTATTTGAAGATGTCCTCTATTTAAAGGGCTACCCTGTTCAATCCCAGTTTAAAGATAATAAACCATAAGAACTGTTGGCCATTAACAGTTAACACCCGAATTGCAAACTGAACAGGCAGGCACAAAGGCCACCTGGTCATAGTCCTCCACAATATGGTGACATAAAAATGTATTCCTATTTAAAGTATAATAATTATTTCTAAGTTTGCATCTATACATATAAATTAGCATATGCAAATTTTATGCAAATCACTGCCCCCTTTTGTCCTCTTTTTTTGGGGGGAGGTGATGCATGTGGGCTTCCTTTTTGGGGATCCGGAACTCATCAGGCCAGATGGTACAAAAATCAGAGGATAGAGGAAGAAATAGTAAAGTCCCCAAAACTGGCTGGTTGTTTTGGCCGTGAGGTCTGCAGTTTAGACCCAGCCTCAGAATGGAGATTTGATGATTTGCAGGCTGAATGAATTAGTCATGGGTAGGTGCTCGCAGTCATGGATCGAGGCTCGGTCTTACTACTTCCCCACTGATTTTGAAGCTGATGCTGAAGCAATATCAGGGTACCGGTACATACAATAACCTGTGTTTTCTCTGCAGTTGTCATACGAATGCAAGGAATTCTAGCTTTTGTTTTGATGCTCATGCTGATTAGCTCTTGAACTAATTTGTCTCTGGGCGGGGAAAAAAAAATCCCACTTACTCTGCCTGTTTGATTAAAATACAGAGCACTTAGCAACTCAGGCTAATTGTTCCAGGGTATTTAACTTTATGCTCACTCTACAAGAAAGAAAGGAAGAAAGCACGAAATCTCTTTTGTTTAAGCACAACAGGTTTACATTTAATTAAATTTGCTGTTCAGCAAAGCATCTGTTTTAAACACTAATGAATGACAGTTCCTATGGGACTTCCATATGTAAGTATTTTCACTTCATTACACAAATCCAAAGTGTGCTCGCTTTTGCAAGTTACCATCAGCTGCTTTTACACTAAACGGATGCTGGAAAAATTGCAAGATCGCCTTAGCCTTGCAGTGAATTGCTACCATGTAGACTTAGGGTGAAACTGAGGCCTAACTAAACCACATCAAAAGCAGCCTTCTCCAATCTGGGACCTTCCTACTGTGTTGGACTGGAATTTCCATCATCCCCCAGCCAGCATGTCCATGCTGCTAGGAGTGATGGGAGTTGCAGTCCAACACATGTGCAGGTCACCGGGTTGGAGAACACTGGTCTAGGGAATGGACATTTACCATCATCAAGCCTCTCTCAGAACCCATCAGGCCCTCCTGCTACCAGGAAGAGGCAGGAGCTACAGATTTTCCAATGGCCTGGGTGAGGAGATGCTCTGCCCCCCAAGGACCAAGACATCTGGGGGTACCCTGGCCCTGGTTGTCAGGTAACACACATTGAGGGTGGTGGTGCTATTTTCCTCTGTGGTTATGTTCAAAGAGTGGCAGTTGGAACAAACACAGCAACAGCAGCAACATCCAAGACCTGGGGAGGGGACATTCCTTATCATTCCACCCAGACCCTTCATAAGTCACCACTGCATGTTGAGAGAGAGAGAGAGAGAGAGAGAGAGAGAGAATCTTATGTTTATTATGTATTAATTGTCAGTTACTGTCAGCTGCCTTGGAAGTCTTGTTCTCAGGCAGAAAGGTGGAATATAAATCTTTTAAACAAACAAAACAAGCTATATGTTATGGAGGTCACCTGGCCATCACTGAAAGCAGAATCTCCGCATCTCCTCCTCATCTAGTATACTGAAAAGTGTGATGTAGCATTGCCAAGTTGGTAGTTTCCCCACCAAAATGCCTCTTCATTCGCCACAACTGCAAGGGCAGGGAGGCGCACAATAATACAATGATGTGTGGTGTCCTCCATTTTATACTTCAGTCAGGGAGAAAGCGAAGAAGAGATGGAGGGCTGCTGCTTTTGGTGACAGCCATGCAATATCTGTAATATCTAGGATCAGGCTTTCTCTTTGTTGTTGTTAAGCCTGTGCAGTGGTAGGATGACTGTGGCGTAACCCCACAATTCAGTTCCCTCGAGTATGTCTGCTTTAGTATATTTAGTGAGTATGGATGTTGGACTGAGTGGGTGTGGTTTGTGATGTCTTGGAAAGGGTGGGGGGGAGGAGTATATAAGGAGTGTTTGAGTGATGTCAGAGTTAGTTGAGTTGAATGAGTTAAGACAGTTAGTGTTGAGTGTGGGGAGAGTTGGGAGTTGGGGAGTTAGATTAGTTGGACTATTCGTATCTTGTCAGGAGTTTTGAGAGGAATCAGTGCTTGTATGAGGAGTGAAAGTATTTAGAATTATAGGGGCTTAGGTTAATTATAAAGTGTTTGGTGTAGGCAGGTTTAAAATTATTTTCTGGAACTAACATTTTGAGAATTAAAATAAACTTATTTTTATTTTGTTTGCTACCCAAATCCTACGTGTCAGCTTGGCGTTATTAACCTGCTTTACTTTTAAATTTACACACACACCGTTGTACCCACAGCATCATAAATTTAAAAATAGATCCTTAATAACCAGAAATAATCTTTTCCCTCATTAGTAGAGGAAAGGTTTCATTTGACCCTCCACTCAGGTTTTTAAGTGTTGATGTTTAGCCTGAGAAGGGCTTATGCGCCTGGTCCTAAAGTGTAAGGGGCCGTGTCGTCGCAGTGACCACTTATGCAGCACCAAAAAAAGAGGGCAGAAGAAGAGGACATAGATTTGCATAAAACTTACATATGTTAATTTGTATGTACAAATACACGTTTAGAAGCCCTCGTGGGGTGGCCACATGTGAATCACCAAAAAGGAGGACAAAGGAGGGTAGTGATTTGTGTAAAATTTGTGTATGCTAATTCATAGGTATAGATGCAAATTTAGAAATAATTATTACAATGTAAATAGAAGTACAGTGCATCTCGCTCTAGTGGGGAGCACTGTGACCAGGTGACCTCAGTCTGCTGTCCAGGGGCTAACTGCTGATGGGCCGCTTCAACACCCCTGCTCGTCTCTCCCTTCCGATGATTCTTTATCTTGACCTGGAGAACCCTTCAACGAGAGGATACCTTCAAATAGAGGACTGTCCTCTGTAAAGCAGGACACATGGCCATTCTACTGTACTAGGAGCTCAGCAGACCTCCCTGCAAGTTTCATGAACTTGCACATTTTCCAGTTGGGGTTAGTCAGGCTCCATTGTTACAAGCTTTTAGAAAGGCCTAAAAGACATTTGTTTTTCTTGACTTTCTTATAAAGGAGGTTTTATTTGATTGATGTTTGTTGGTTTTAGCTGTATTTATTTATTTATTTATTGGGGGAGGGTATTTTTTTCTGGCCTGGAAGCTTTTGCTTTGTTTATTTCAGTGCTGGTTCTTATTAATGACTGAATGTGTGAAAGTTTACAATTATTTGTATTTTTCTTTGGAAACCACCTTAAGAGGGTGTTTTACTCTTAAAAGCAACACACATACGACTTTTTAAAAAAAAATATCCAAGAGGGATGGATATGTATCCACTGTGCACCCTGCCCTTGCTTTTTGGCAGAGATAATCAATTCTAACCTGACCCTCTCTGAACCTCACACAGACCCTAGGATTAAAACTTCACACAGGCCCTATGGACATGAGTAACTAGGGATATGTGAGGAACTTGGCCCCCTGGATTCTGGTTTACCAGTCGTGCACTGGTGCCAATTCACTATGGTGAGAGTCATGCCAGCTCGCAGGCTTCTGTCTCTACGATAGGCCACAAGCTGCCCATTTTTTTAAAAAAAAAACTGCTAAGGAAATTTGTGTAAATTTACACAATTTGTGCAAATCAGCACCCGAAAAGTATGTAGTCCTTATGCTATTTGCACAGATTGGCCAATTCTATGCAAAGATCCACATGCTTTCTGGGTGCTGTGTATTCTGCAAAATACACAGGCTACCGTGATTTGTGCCATTTGCACAAAGCACGTAAATTTAAGCAAATTGCACAAGCAGCACAATTTACACAAGTTTCCGTAGTATTTAGGAAAAAAATGCACAAACTGTGGCCCATTTCAGAGTTGGAAGTGCGCGTGGGGGGGGGGCAACTACTCAGCCTGCTTGCAATCATTGGATCGGAAGCAGGATCGGAAGCAGGCAGCCCAAATGAGCCAGACTTCCCAGCATCAGCACATCCCTATAAAAAGCTTTGTGGAGACTAAGAACTGGGAAGAGATCCCAGGATATAGGGAATTTAAAAGATAGGGAGCCTAAAAGGAAGACGGCTAAATAAAAAGTGCAAAATACTAGGTTATGGGCAGAAGAACAGGAACACAAGTGAAGACTGAAGGAAGGAATGGGGATTTGAGGGAAAATGCAGAGGAAACGGTAAGGTATTTTACATATTGACTTCAATGAACCAGCCAATTCTTTGCCTCCAGGTGTCAAGTTTTAAATAATTGGTGAGAGGAGGGGGAGTCTTACTCACAAGAGTTATTCTGTGTAATTTAATTGCCATACTACTCAGGGTCTAGGGAAGAGATTCTTGAGTAAACTAAGTGTATATTTCTTCTCCGTTTACTCATATGTCTCCCATTAGTGTTAGTGGGAACCAATTTTCCTCTCAATTAAAGTAATGAAACGGGTGTGAAAACAGTATGAAATGGGAACCTAGCATGATTATGTTCATATTTTATATTCACTGCATAATATGAGAAATAGGATATGACATTGGATGGATTTTATTGGATTAATATGAGTATGCCGTTAGATTTATGGCACATGACCATCCCAAGGGGGAAATCCTGAAAGCCATGCCTTTGTCTCTTTTCAAGAAGCAGGACTTCTGTTGAAAAAAAGGATGGATTGGCATGGCCAATTCATAGGCCCATCAAATAAACAAACGGCCATACACAAGACAACCCCTCCAGGGAGGCGGGTGACTCCTATTTCGGTGGGGCTCATTTTCCATTGCAGGTTTTGCAGCTTTTATGTGGAGCTTCTTTGGAGCTATCCATGGTGCTCCATGGTGGTGAACCTATTTTGGGCATGGGGTTCAGCACCATGGGTAGCTCCTATGAAGCTCCCAATAAAACCTGCAAAACCTGAAATGGAAAAGGAGCCCCGCCGCCGAAATAGGAGTCACCCGCCGCCCCTTCTAATGGTTGTAAATTAGGCAGAGGTCCATTTCATATTTTTGTGTCCCTTTCGTTACATCCATGGTCATGGATATGCAAATGTGGACTTCACATGTTCCTGGTGATAACGTGGTCCTTGCAGCTGAGAGCATTTTGGGATGTTGTAGAAGAATGGGGAAGAGGAAGTGAAAGTGACTTAACTTCCTGTTCTCTGTGCTCCTTTGTAACAATTGGAGTCGAACATGCACATACCCCCTTGTGCCTTCCCCCCCCCATTGGAACATGCACACCTGACCATGTGGGGCAGCATGGTTTATGCGACAGACTTTACAAAACTGCAGAGAACAGGAAGCATGAATGACTTCTGCAGCCAGTTTACAACGTGTTATGTAATGTCTGGCTGTTGGCTTTCTGAAACGCCGCCCTATCATCTTTTACCAGGCTTGTATTTTAAAATGTTGTCTCTCCCTATTTGTTATTGCTAGTTTGTTGAAGTAGTGCAGCCTGATCCTATGTGTGCTTCCTCAGTGGTTAATTTTGTGGAGTAACAAACTCCCAGATAGATTCACAGCTGGATTTGCTTCACACCTCTGGGATAAGATATTTGGAGAAAATCTCTGAGCTTCAGTTTCCATTCCCCAAATCTCTCTTTCTCTCAGCCTCATCTCTCTTCCTCCACAGATGTTTGTCTCTTTCTTTGTCTCTTTAAGGCTTTTTTTTTACAAAAACAGCTGAGATTTCTGAATGCCTAGGATAGAAGCTGTTTGAAGCTTTCACATATGATTTGGGGAAAGGGGCTACAGGGTATGTATTCAAGATCACTTACTGTGGATGAGTTGCCCCATTATAGGCAAACAGAATTACCGGTAAGTGACTTCCGAACACTGGTAGAGGACTACTAGTGTAGACAGATTAAGGAGATTAAAGGTGCAATCCTATGCATGTTTAGACAGAAAGAAGGCCTACAACTCCCAGCATCCCTCTAGCCAACCATGCTGGCTGGGAATGCTGAGAGGTGGTGTACTTCTTTCTGTCTAAGCGTGCATAGGATTGCACCCTTAAGGTTCCAATAGTTTACACACTTTCTTGTAAATGAGCCCCTTAAGCACATTGGGACTTACTTCCATGTACATCTCCACAAGATTGTGCTTTTTGTTTGTTTGTTTCTTCATCTTTCTGCATTACTCAGGCTTATCCTAGATTCCAATGTGAAGACAGTTATTCCATTCCTGAGCCATCACAAACCTGGACTCTACGAGAGCTTTTAAAAGGATCCCTAAGCTTTTAATTGTATCTGTCCTCATTATTAAGGAATATGCCTTTTTGGTTACCCCGTTTTGTGACTGTTTTGCTTCCCATCAACATCTGGCTTAGCTACTCCACAAGGATTCATAGCATTTTGCTTGGGCAGAATATAAAAATGATTGTACATATGGTCAAATTAAAAAAGAAAGCACTCCTGCAACCAAATTATTATTCTTTTTTTTCACACCCTCCGGAGCTGGTTATGCAGCTCGGAGTGTGTGTGTGAGGGGAATATTGTTTATTGCTTCTGGGAACTACTCAGAAACTAATATTAACTACTATTTAATAAGTCTGATTTAAAACAGCATTATTTAATTACAACTTACTTGGCAAGGTTTTTGACAATACAGCTGCAATCCTATGCACACTTACCTTGGCATAAGCCCCACTGAACCCAATGGCTAGACATGGGCTAGCACTGTAAGTAATCTTTGTTTGAACTCCTCTCAATTTTGACTGTTTGATGGTTTTGGTTGCTTTATATTGTATTGCTGATTTGTAAACTTAGCTTTGTGTACCTGCCTAGAGCCCAGTTTGGTGGATGAAGGGCAGCCTAGACATTTTTAAAATCAATAAATAAGTAAACTCACGCAAGGCAGCAAAATGACTTTGGCTTTACCCTTTGAATGCCTGATAAGGGAGAGATCAGGGTAGGTTACTTATTTACAGTAATACCTTGGATTGCAAGTAACTTGGTCTGAGAGCATTTTGGAAGACAAGCAAATTTTTTACAAAAAATTTGATTTGATAAACGAGCAAGGTCTTGCAAGACAAGTGTGGGGATGTAACCGCTCACCTCGAGCAGGCGTAGCGGGCCGAAATCGGCCCCGCTCACGCCCGCCAGAGACTCACTTTGATATAAGAGTGTTTTGGATTACAAGCACGGTTCCGGAACGAATTATGCTTGCAATCCAAGGTATTACTGTATTCTTTATTTAATAGACTTATATACCACTGAACATATTTCAAATTATCTCTAAGAGGTTCACACAATACACTATAATATAAATTAAAATACAATTAAAATACATAAAAATTGCTAAAGCATTCAGGGCGCAATCCTATGTCCCTCCGACCTCGTCTGGGGGGACATCGGATGGGGCCTGGAAGGCGCAGCAACCTCAGAAATCCCTTCCGGGGCCGCAGCACCACGGAGCGCCCACCCCCACACCCTGTAGCTGGCGCGGTCCTTTCTGTGCTGGCAGAAGACTGTGTTCGGTTCCCCCATGGGGGGATGTTCCTGGCAGCGGGGCGGGAGTAGCGAGGCTCCGCCAGATTCTGAGGCCTCAGCCTCTCCTCCTCGCTGGGAGAGGTAAAACATCTAGACAGCCAAAATCAGTCTAGATGTTCTTGAGGGCGAGGGGAGCATGGTGGCAATCCTATCCACCATGCTCCTCTCGCCCTCAATAGGATGCCCATAATTCTCTAGGTTTGGAGGGTTACGGGCAGCCTCATAGGATTGCATTGCCCATTATATGTTTCAAATCAATTACAACACCACCATAATTACAGACAAGCAGACTGGGCAGGACATCCACTCAGGGAAGGCCTGTGTAAACAAATGGGTCTTTAAAATTTGGCACCTAAAGCATGATACAGTTGGTGCCTCCTGAATACCAGTGGGGAGATCATCCCATAAATTGGGTGCCACCACAGAGAAGGCCCAATTCCTGGTTGCTGAGAGATGGAAGTCTGTAAATCATGCTACCAGCAGCAAGATCTCCTCCAATGATCTTAATGATCACACAGATCTGTATTGGGGAAGGCGATCTGCCAGGTAACCTGGTCCCAAGCTGTTCAGGGCTTTATATGCTAACTACAAGACCTTGTACTTTGCTTGGTAGCTAATAGGTAGCCAGTACAGTTGCCTTAACACCAGTGTAATATATGCACGGCCAGGCACTCCATTTAGTATCCTGGCTGCTGCATTCTTTAAAGGACACTTGAAAACAAGGAAAGTTACTCCCCCACCTCATCCAACATCCACTCCCACCCCAACATACTTTCATCATTTTCATGTGATGCTCGCAACCAAATTCTACATGAAAAGGATACCCCCACAAATGCAACAAATTATTGTTTTAGATTTCCTTTTGCTCTTTGCAAGATACCTTTGAAGTCTTCCTTCAGAAACTCCAGCCTTGCTGCTTGAAATATTTCTCTTACTATTTGGGCCATTGCAGGCATTTTTGTGATGCTAAAACAAATAAGAATCAGAAGGTATCTAATTGTTCTGGTTTTGATTTCCATCATAAAAAATTGAAAGTTAAAAGGGAAGACAAGGAGATCTTAAAACTGCAGTCTCCTGCTGCGAAGAGGCACCAAGATGAATTGACAGAGATGATGGGAAATTCACTGGGAAGAAAATATTCCAAGTTGAATGCAATTAATAAGGGAGCAGCTAAACATTGTTTGCATGGATGTGCAGAGTATATTTTATTGATTTAGGAAGGAATCCCATGGCCCCTAGACCAGTGTTCTCCAACCTTAGGTCCCCAGATGTTTTTGGCCTACAACTCCCAGCATGCCCCAGCCAGCATAGCTGGCTGGGGCATGCTGGGAGTTGTAGGCCAAAAACATCTGGGGACCCAAGGCTGGCGAACACTGCCCTAGACAGTGTCTGAGGGACCATAGGATATGTCCGATTCCCAGATCTGAGGTCGGAGACAGTGCTCTGCCCCCTTGGACCTCTGCCCCCTCCCTGGGCCCCCCTTGCAGCCAGCATGGAAAAAAACTGCACCGGCTGCTCTCCGAGGTCAGAAACTCGACCTCAGAGAGGGGTGAAAGGGACCATTTCAGTGGGCAGGAAGGGGCGGAGACTGGAGAGACCAGGATACAAGTTATCCTGATGCCTCTCCGGCCTCCCTCCCTCTCCCTCCGAAACACTTCAACTAGGTTGGGCAAGAAAGCCCATCTAGTGAAAATTCAGGATGGGAAGGCAAAGATCACCTCCACTGCTCCTCCCAGTCTGCATAGGATGCCCGTAAGCCTCAGCGTTTGGGGGCTTACGGGCTTCACAATAGGATTGCACACCCTTATTATATTAGAAAAATGTATATCCTACCTTTCCACTTACCAGAGCAGTGGTCAAAGGGGCTAACAACATTCAAAGAACAACAAAACCATCATCATTAAACAATGGAAAACTAAAACCAAGAAATGGCAGGGCAAATAACTGAAACTTTGGAGTCCGCACAAGTGGGCTGTGGCCGCAAAATAGGCCCTCACTTGCACCTTGCACCCACCCATGTCAGGACACAGAAATAGGCCCCTCCATCAGATCTTACTGTGAAGACAGGAAGATATGGGCGGAGGCGGTCCATGAGATGCCCTTGGCCCAAGCCACTTGGGGCTTTAAAGGTAAAAACCTGCACTTTAATGCAAAGTTGTGCCAAATATCCCCCTCCCTTTTGAGAGACCATTCATCCCCTGCAAAATTTGGGGGAATATTCAGGGAATTTGGAGGGTGGGAGGGCAAAATTCAAAGTGTTTTCCAGGTGTAGCCTTCTCTTTAACTATGCGGTGGCCAAGGTTTTCTTTTAAACCCCTTGCCCCAAATGTTCCTGTTACTCCCAGCAACATGGCTTGGCTGCCCGCAGCAGCCCACTCACCTTCCTGGGAATGTAATTCCACCAGGTTGCTTGAAGCAACGGCAAGGCTTTTCCGAGGAGGAGTAAAAGAAGAAAAAGAATTTTTAAAAAAAACTTTCGGTCACCTTGTATTGAAAGGTAAGAATTCCCTCCCATACACACACCATATTATTATTATTATTATTATTATTATTATTATTATTATTATTATTATTATTACTACTACTACTACTACTACTACTACTACTACTACTATTACTATCTAGCATTTTGACCTTTAAAGCCCTTCATGGTTTGGGACCCACAAATCATATAGACCTTCTTCTCCCATATCATGCTGCCTCAGCTTGTCTGAGCGTGGAAAGCTAAGCAGGGTCAGGCCTGGTTATTACTTGGATGGGAGACCCCTCCTCTAGTTTCCTGCATTGAGTAGGGGGTTAGACTCAATGGCCTTGTCATCATCAGGCGATCACTCGTGACCGAGTAAGATTGTCTTCCGGGATAAAAGGAGGAAATTCTAAAGAAGATTGTGTAGACTCTAGCGATGGGTCCGTAAGTGACTGTGGAGGCCAATTCTAGATCCACACAGCTTCCCACAGTGAGGACACAGGTTACCAGATAGAAGATGGTCCTGTAAAGGATTCATTTGACGTGCTTTTCGCTTAGCATGTTTCTCCCTTTCACCTTGCACTCGGGCTTCTTCAAAGTCCATGGAACCTTTGTGAAAGGCCAACCTCCATTTAGATCGTTCATGGGCCAGAGCTTCCCAGTTTTCGATGTTTATATTGCATTTTTTTAGATTAGCCTTATGAACATCTTTAAACCTCTTATATTGACCACCGATATTCCGCTTTCCATCCTTGAGTTGGGAGTAAAGTAACTGCTTTGGGAGACGGCAGTCAGGCATTCGAACAACATGACCGGTCCACTGAAGTTGGCGTTGAAGGATCATTTTTTCAATGCTAGTAGTCTTTGCTTCTTCCAGTACACTGACATTTGTTCGCCTATCTTCCCAAGTAATTTGCAGGATTTTCCGGAGGCAACGTTGATGAAACTTTTCAAGGAGGTGGAAGTGACGTTTATAGATAGTCCATGTTTCGCAGGCATACAATAAAGTTGGTAATACAATGGCTTCATAAACCAGCGTTTTGGTCTTCTTACAGATATCCCGATCCTCGAACACTCTATGTTTCATTCGAGAAAATGCGGCACTTGCGGAGCTCAAACGATGCTGGATTTCACTGTCAATGTTAGCTGTAACAGAAAGATAGCTGCCAAGATAGAGAAAATGATCGACATTTTCCAGTATTGTCCCGCCAAGCTGGATAGATGGCATCACCAAAGGATTGGCTTGCACTTGCTGATGAAGCACTTTGGTTTTTTTGATGTTAAGTGAGAGACCAAGTTTTTCGTATGCTTCTGCAAAAGCATTTAGGATAGTTTGGAGATCATCCTCTGAATGTGCGGAGACCACATTATCATCAGCATACTGAAGTTCCACAACGGAGGTTGTAATTACCTTACTTTTTGCTTTCAGCCTGCTGAGATTAAAAAGCTTTCCATCTGTTCGATATATAATTCCCACACCGGTGGGAAGTTTCCCCTTGACAATATGTAAAACCATGGCGATGAAAATGGCAAATAATGTTGGGGCGATAACACATCCCTGTTTAACACCTGATCCCACTTTAAATGGAGCACCATGAGAGCCGTTGTTGTCCAAAACCGTTGCCGTCATGTTGTCATGGAGAAGTCGCAAGATATTCACAAATTTATTGGGGCATCCAATTTTCATAAGGATAGTCCAGAGAGCTGTACGGTCTACAGTATCAAAGGCCTTAGCCAAATCGATAAATGCCATATAAAGGGGTTGATTTTGCTCCCGGCATTTTTCTTGGAGCTGACGTGCAGTAAAAATCATGTCTACTGTCCCTCTAGAGGGGCGGAAACCATATTGAGTTTCAGAGGGGATCTCTTCTGAAATAGATAGAAGACGGTTAGCGAGAATCCTAGCAAATATTTTACCTGCGGTTGCTAAGAGAGAAATGCCCCGATAGTTTCCACAGTCTGTTCTATCACCCTTCTTAAAGAGGGTGATAATTATGGCATCCCTGAAGTCTTCTGGGATCTCTTCTCTTATCCAGATTTTTTCGATGAGTTTATGAAGATGTTGTACAAGTTCGGGGCCCCCTTCTTTAAAGATTTCAGCAGGAATCCCATCTGGTCCACTAGCTTTGTTGTTCTTCATTTGATTAATGGCTTTTTTTACTTCATCCAAAGTGGGGAGTATTGCAAGTTCCTCTTTAATTTGTTTTTGCGGGATTTGCGAAAAAATCTCATTATCCACCTTAGATTTACGATTTAAAAGGTCATAATAATGCTCTTTCCAACGCAGTGCAATAGACTCTTTGTCTTTTAAGAGTTTGGTGCCATCTTTTGATTGTAAAGGGTTTGTACCATAGGTTTTTGGTCCATAAATGGCCCTTGCATCATGAGATTCTGCAAGTTGTTGAATTTCTTCAGCTTTCTTTTTCCACCAAGCGTTCTTAAGTTCTCTTGTTCTTCTTTGGACCTCAGCCTTTGCGCTAGCGTAGGTTTTTTTCTTGGCAGCGCAGTTAATATCATTTTGCCATATTTGGAAGGCTTTCCTTTTTTGGTCAATTATATATTTAATCTCATTGTCATTTTCATCAAACCAATCCTGATGTTTCTTAGTTTCATATCCAATAGTTTGTTCACAAGCTGCAGTAATGGAGGTTTTCAGCTTAGACCAATGGTCCTCAATGTTGTCAGGAGGTTCCGTAGGTAGATGTTCCTTAAGAACATCTACCTTCCAACTCTATGATCGTATGAAATCCTATGAAACATCTACCTTCCAACTCTATGATCCTATGAAATCCTATGAAACCTGCCCAAACACTGCAATCTTCCACTAAGGCTCTTCTTAGGGTATCACCACCACCAGAGATCAAGTGGGTAACAACAAAGGTGAAAGAGTTCTCATATGTGGTGCCCCAATTATGAAACTCCTTCCCCAACGAGGCTTGCCAGGCATCAGGTGAAGACATTTATATTCCCTTAGGCATTGGGCAATGGGCAGAGCAATCCTATGGCCTCTAGACAGCATCTAGAGGGCCATAGGATTTTTTTGGAGTCCCAGCTCCAATGTCGGGAAACAGCTCCAATGTCGGAGCTGGGACTCTGCACTCAGAGAGCCCTCCCACTGAATGCGCTCAGAGTGCCAGCTGGTGCCAGCTGAATTCCAGCTGGTATGGAAAGAACTGTGCCAGCTGCTTCTCCATGGTAGCAAAAGCAACCTTGGAGAAGGGGTTTAGTGGGCATTAGATGCCCATAATTGTCCGTGTTCAGAGGGTTATGGGCAGCCTCATTGGACTGTGCCCTTAATATATTTATTTTAAGTACTGGAAGGATGCTGTACTTTAAACATTGAAAATAAAGTTTTCACTGATGCTTTAATTGGTATTGCATTGCATGGTTTCTTTGCTTACTGGTTTTAATTGTTTTATTGCATATTGTTGTTGTTTTGCTTTAATTTTGCATTGTAAACCATGCTGGGATAAATTTTATGAAGGGCAATATATAAATGCCTTAAATAAATAAATATGTGGTCACATCACCCAGACCAAATTGAGATGGACAGCAATACTTCCTGAATTAGTCACACAGCAAACAGGGCGATGTCACACTGCTATGTAGCCAATGAGCTTTGGGGATGATGTTACCGCAGCCAAGTGAAGCCAGTTGAACTAGTGAGAACCAGTCAGGGCAATGTAGAACAAATGGGTGAACATTTTATCAGAGTGCTGAAAAATTGTCGGAAAAGAGAGGTGTTTTTTTCAGCACTACCAAAAACGTCCATGAAAAGTGCGAGCAGTTTTGGTTCAGCCCTGAGTTTATAGGGAAAGAGTCCTCTGGCTCCAGCCATGTCCCAGAGCTCTTGACATCAAGAGCAAAGCCCCTTAAGGATGCAGCAAGGCACTTGACAGCAAGTTGATTAAGTGACAGGAATGGTCCTGAGGCAAAGCATAGTTCTAACACTTTTCTCTTTAATCCCACAGCAGGCTCGCTTGTAAGCAAAGTGGTGATTTTTCAGAGGCCAATTTGAACACAAGAGCAAATGTTCTGAATAGCCTTCAGGTGAATATTGTCTATGATGCTGAATCCTGCTCTCTTTTTGATGTTCAGGCATGAATGCTGATGCTTATATGTAGCCAAAATGGCAACATCTACACACAAGAGGGAGGTGTCAGCAGGCCTCAGGGATACCCAAGACTTGTAGAAGTACCAAAACAACAACAACAATCTTTAGAGAAAATACCTAAGCAAGGAGGGAACTCCCCCAAACAGCCCAGTGAGGACTGGCTGTGTCCAATAGCCACAGAATGCTGACTGACTGTTGGGGGAGAACTGGAAGATCAGATGGGAAGAGAATGGAATGGAATAATGGAGGGGAGCATGGCTGGCTGACTTGAGCTCAATCATGAGCATGCAAGTGTTTGTGGCATGAAGCACCAGAAAGTGTGAAGGAAATATCTGTGCCTCCAGACACTTGATGCCCAGTGGTGACATACCCAGGAACCATGATTTTTGTTCACACAACCTCCATATATGTGCCTACTGTGTTTTCTTGTCTGTTTAGGGATATTCATCTTCCTTTCACGTTTTTCTTCTGCAAACACCAGTGTACTTGTGACACGCTCATTGGCCATGCAAAGTATGAATCAGTCCCAAGACTTCTAAGGCAGAAGGGAAGCTCCAGCTCCCCTGCTCCCAGATCACTCTGAGGTTGACATGGAGGGCGGGTTATGGGGAGTAACAAAGCAGTGTGTGTGTGTGTGTGTGTGTGTGTGTGTGATTTGCTTGACCAGTGGTAATATAATTGCTATAGCTATTATGAGCAGTGGAGGCTGATGGCCCCAATGTCAGTGGGGCGGTGTATCCACTCTGGGTTTCAGTCTGAACTTGAAAGGAGCTATGCATGGTGCTGAACCATAGGCCCAAATAGGTTCAGCACCATGGATAGCTCCTTAAAGCTCAGACTGAAACCCGGAGTGGTAACACCTCCCCACTGACATTGAGGTCACCAGGCTCCACTGATTATGAGGTATAAAAAGCAAGCAGAACAAATGCTCTGAAAATAAATTGGGGATTTTTGTGCAATTTGGTTTTTGCCTATATTCAATAGCAGGCCATAAACCTTTAAGGGAATCCTCCCCAGGTATCTATTCACCCCAGGCTGACATGACGATCCTGATGTAGCAAGCCCGAGGCACAAGATCTCAGTGATGCTGAGAGGGGTTTGTCCGGTCTGCATTTTTAAGCAAAATGTTACGATTCACACTTCCCTGGCTAATATGTGGATTTGAACAAAGTTCTCCTTGGCTTTTCGTACTTCTCTACGTTTTACGATACAGTTCTTGGCTCAAAAAAACATGCGTATCAAAATGCATATTTTGTGAAAACAGACACATAGATTGATGGTCTCTGTGTTCCATTAATTATCTTTAAAAGTCACTTTGGTCCCTGTGGGAAGAAACAGAAAGTCAGGAGAGAGAGAGAAAAACACTCTTAATCCAGTGATCTCCTTGACAGCATGACAGCCAGATTCTTCAGATCCTATATTAGAATATAGACAGCAAGTATTGCAAAAGGTAATAAAGTGTCTAAGATGGTCCTGAGGCAGTATGTTTAATCTTGCTGCATATAGTACTTGGGGTGGGTGGGTTTGGGGCTTTTTTTTCCTCAGGAGGCAGCCTTTCATTTTTTAAAACACTAAATATCATAAAGCCTTCATATATAATAAAAAAGCAGACCTCTTTGAAGAGCACAAGCTTGACTGAAAACCTGAGCTGAGCATCTCTTCATACATCACTCCCATGCACTGCTAAAAAAGGGGGGGGGGCTGTTTACCTGCAGGGTAGATAACAAGGTTATCACATCTCACCAGTACAGTTGCCTGCCAACTTGTTTCTGGGCATAATGTAAAGTGCTGGATTGGGCCTATGAAGCCTTAAGTGACCTAGGATCAGGCTGTTGGTTGTCTGCTCCCATATGAACCTGTCCATTTCTTAATACCATCATCAGTAGTGCCCAAGCCTTGAGTGCTCCCACATTCTGAAGTGCGACAGACACAGCTAAGGCTAAGGCCTTTCACTGGCAATACCTAGATTTCAGAAAAGTCTCCTGAGGCACATTTGCCAAACATTTGTTTTTCAGGCATTGGCTGTCATTTTTTCCTCAGGCTTTTGATTGCATTTAAATAGATGTGTTTCTACTGTAACCCATCAAATCCTGTTTTATTATTTTCCTCATGTTGTTCTAATGCTTTCTGACGGGACTGGTGTCAGGTCTGAGGAGACCCTCAGTAACTAAAGGCCTCTCGTGGACCTCTCCTAATGTCAGTGGGCCAGGAGCAGCAGTGCTGCAAGGAGTGCCAGAAGGCTTGGAGGCTCCATTTTAATTTCTCACAATGCTCCTGGTGTAGCGTGACTCCGGGGCATTCTAGGGAATCAAAATGGTGGGTGGCTCCCAGTCCCAGCTGTTCAGTGTGGAGGAGATCCCAGGGCAGGTGTCACTACAGCAGTGGCTCATGCTAGGGCACTGGGCCTTGGCAGTTGCCTGAGAATGCCATGTGCTTGTACCAGGCCAAGTTCTGCTAGTTTTATGAGGTTGTTGTCTTAAATAGTATGGTGAGTTGCATTAGAGACCAATCTTTGGTTGAAAAGTGAGATATAAATACTTTAAATTAAAAAAATAATAATTAAATAATGCTGTGGTTAGCATGGCCATGGCTCCAACTTTACAAACGACAGGCCGCTATTTGGAGTCATCCTCTAGTTTAAGGTTTCTCCATCCAAGATAAAGAACCTTCAGAAGGAACAGCAGAGGCTGTGTGCATTTCCCCATAAACAGTTAATGGCTGCAGTTCACACAGTGGGGGAAATAAGCCACTGTGGCTTATTTCCCATGCCAGTGCATGTGATCACATGCTGGGGGGATTCACATAATTACCTTCAATGTCCTGCAAACCCAGTAAGGGTGGCTTGTTGCCATGGTTAACAAGCCACCCCAGAACCCTAAAATAGCCCATGGATTCTGGGTGGCTTATTAACCATGGCAACAAACTGCCCTCTCTGGGTTTGCATGATATTGCAAGCTGCGCTGGTGAGGGTAATAATGCAAATCCCACACAGTGGCACACAGTGAAGGAAATAAGCCACCATGGCTTAATTCCCCTGCTATGACTGGGCAGGCACACACGTCACCTGGTCACAGTTTTCCCCACTATGGGTGAGATGTATTGTATTTCCATTTAAATTATGATTATCATGTCTACTGTGTAAATGTCCCTCTAAAATATAAATTAGCATATGCACATTTTATGCAGATCTGTATCCTCTTTTTTCTTCTTTTTGGGTGATGTGTTTCCTCTTTTTTGCGGATGTGTAAGTGGCCATCCTAGACATGGGATATAGAATGTTGGAGTGGAGACATAAAATGTGGACACTACTGATCTAGCAAGCTCAGCTAATAGAATGCTATCTTAAATGCTTAAAATATTGTCTAGGAAACCTCCACAACAACGGTGAATTGCACCAGAACAAAGTGGGAAAAGTCAGGAAAGCAAATTTAAAAGAAAGGGAGATTATGGCAATGACTTGCAAGGTCAGATGCTAAACTGGCAGATCTACAAATGTTGATATTATGCTGATTATGATGGTGCAGTTCCCCATGTTGACTTATGTGAAATACTTTAGAGTGAGCATGATGGATGGCAGACCATGGTACACCAATGGACCATTGGCCAATTTGCAGTACACCACTTTGCAGTGTTGATTGCTTGGATTGTGACAAAAAATGTTGGACTAGGAGAAAACGTCTTCTGTAGTGAGGAGTATGTAGTAGTCAAGGCCACTTAACTCATCTATGTTAAGAGACCTTGAGTATGCACTCTTGTTCATAGCCTTAAAACACATTTGTGGACCACAAGGATCCTAATTTAAAAAACAGACCATGGAAGACCCAAGTCAGCCTATCTTGGCCAAATTTTAACCTGTGCCATGTTATATTTTTCTTTGAGTTTCTCCAAATGAAATGTATGCCCAGCTTTTTCCAGGTGCTGTTTCATTCACAGCTCCATCCAATTCAAAGCCATTCCTTCTCATAAAATTCTGCAGTGGTGTCTGTACGTTGCCAGGTGGAGAAACAGAATACGCCGAGGGACTGTCTGGGGTCAGTTTCCATTATGCAAAGAAAGGATGGATGGATCATGCATGGATGGTGGATGATGTAAGAAAAAGAGCCATTGAATGTGTGCTACAATGATTTCTGTCCATTTTCATATATGAATGATTATAAGGAAAAACAAAGTCTTATGATTCAAATATGGGTTCAGCACAGAGATCTTATGTTCTTTAGTCCAATTCCAGTGATTAATATATTAAAAAGGTATGCTTAACAATTGGAAAGCTAATTTTCTGTTTAATTTTAATCACTCCAAAACAAAACAAATGGCTTACAATAGCACATCTAGTGTGTGTGCGTGCATGTGTGTATGTGTGTGTGCGCGCACATGCACGCACACACACAGATTTTCAAATGTGAAACATTTTGGCATACAACACCAGCTTCAGTCATTTTTTCATCCACTTCAGCTGGTGTTTTGTGTTGAAACATTTCACATTTTAAAATCTATATTTATATATATGTGTGTGTGTGTGTGTGTGTGTGTGTGTGTGTAATAAACTGGATGCGATATTGCTGGTCATTTGTTTTGTTTTGGAGTGCTGTGTCATGCACATCACATCACCTGCATATCAGTTTATTTGTAATTTTAATCACAAAACGTTTCTGAGGGTGTACCACTACATTATAGACTTACGGTGCAATCCAATCGGGATGCCCTCCAAACTTGGAGGATTACAGGCATCCTATGAAGGGCGGGAGGAGCACAGAGGCAAAGGTCACCTCCGCACTCCTCCTGCCCTGCAACTCAGCAAGACAGCCGATTTTGGACATCTAGCAGAGGCGCTTCGAAGCTGAGGAGCCGCCAAGATACCTCGTATCTTGGCGGCACCAGTCTCCAGTCTAGATGCTGTCTAGTGGCCCTAGGATTGCACTGTTAGATGCATTACTGAGAGTTTGGTCTCTAGAAGACCCAGAAATATTTGGCGGCATCCAATGACAATTAAATATGTACCTATCCAGATAGTAAGATAATTGACTGAGGACCTCCTCCAGGTGGCCCCGCCAAATGAGGTGAGGCAGGTGGCTACGAGATAGAGGGGCTTTTCAGTGGTGGAACCCCATTGATGGAATGCTCTCCCCAGAGAGGCTCACCTGGCTAATTTATGCTCTTTTTGGTGCCAGGTGAAGACTTTTTTATTCTCTCAGGCATTTTAAGAACTGTGGGTGCTGGGGATGTTGGTGTGTGTTTTCAGCACCTTATTCTGCTGCCACTTTTAATTTGGCTTTATGTGCTGGTATAGTTTTATCTTTTGCTGCTGGTTTTATCTTGGCTTTATTCTGCTCTGTTTTCATTTTTTTGTTTTAATGTTTATATAATGTCTTTAATGTACAGTCATGCCTTGGATTGAGAGCATAATTCGTTCCGGAAATGTGCTTGTAATCCAAAACACTCTTATATCAAAACGAAATCCCCCCCAAAAAATGTGTACAGAGATTTTAAATTTAAGCCGTACTACAGTACTTGTATTGCAAGATGTCGCTTGTATATCAAGTTAAAAAAAATTAAATAAATATTTTAAAATTTGCTTGTCTTGCAAAACGTTCTCAAACCAAGTTACTTGCAATCCAAGATATTACTGTATTATACACCACCCACAGATCTTTGGTTATTGGGTGGTTGAAAAGTACAATAAATAAATAAATTGGCATAGCACCGATACAAGTCTGTAGCGTGGCGTAGTGGTGAGAGTGTTGGACTGGGACTCGGGAGATCCAGGTTCTAGTCCCCGCTCGGCCATGAAACTCACTGGGTGACTTTGGGCCAGTCACTGACTCTCAGCCTAACCTACATCACAGGGTTGTTGTGAGGATAAAATGGAGAGGAGGAGGAGGATTATGTAAGCCGCCTTGAGTTCCTTGCAGGAAAAAAGGTGGGGTATTAATGTAAATAATAATAATAATAATAATAATAATAATAATAGTAGTAGTAGTAGTAGTATAGATGTGCCCTTCATATTGCTATGTAAGAAATAACCATTAGAGAGACAATCAACATTTTAATAAAGATGCATTGAATAAAAAGCAAGAGGGAGATTCTGAAGGAGAATTATCTGAGTAAGACACATAGCAACACCTTGCATTAAAAAAAAAAAAATCTATTCCTGACAATGAGGTCAATGAGGCAATGAAATAATTTACCTAGGGGATTCATCAAGGGATCATCAGAAGAGGTACTGAAGCAAAAATTAGATTTAACACTTTAAGAAGTAAGCTAATTGTTAGCATTGCACTTTCATGGAGAGCTAGGTTTGATGGCTGCTGTGTGGCATCATTTCCAAACTGAAATATCTCTAGACGGATCGCACCTAATCAAAATTAAAGGCTTAATGGCATAAAACATATTGATGGAGAAATACTGATCTCTACATTTCGTCCGTTCCTGTCTCACCTCTCTCTTGTTTTCCTAACCGTGTCAGGCAGCTATGGATTTCTTGACTCTTCCAGAATGAGAAAAGGTATGTGTGTGTGTGTGTGTGTGTGTGTGAGAGAGAGAGAGAGAGAGAGAGAGAGAGAGAGAGAGAGATATTTAGTGCAACGTTAAATGAAGGTAAGTCGAGTGTGCACCCTGAATGTTTTAGGCGTGCGCCTAAGGATTTTAAAAAAGTGGGGGGAAATGAGCACTTCTCACCCATTACACTGAATGTGTGGAGGGGTGGGAAGTGGTGTGTGGCACAATCCATTCCTGTTCCGATCCTCTACACCAGTGTTCTCCAACTTGGGGTCCCCAGATGTTTTTGGCCTACAACTACGCTGGCTGGGGCATGCTGGGAGTTGTAGGCCAAAAACATCTGGGGACCCCAGGTTGGAGAACACTGCTCTACACATTAAGTTTAAGTCTGGCAGGCTAAGGGAGCGATCCTATTGTCCCTACCTAGACATTGTCTGACGGACCATGGGATTTTTCACATTCCCACTTCCAAGGCTGAAGACAGTGCTTCAGCCTTGGAGCCGGGAATCTGAGCCCTGACACCCACACCCCCGACTCCTCTGACCCCTCGCAGCTGGAGCAGTTGGGAAAGTGACCTCGGAGAGCGGTAAAAGGGGGCGGGGCAGGGAGGGGAGGAGACTGGAGAGGCCAAGATACCTGAAGCTACTCCAGTCCTCCTTCCCTGTCCCTCCCCCTCCAAGATGCTCCAGCGAGGCAGGCAAAAAGCTGGTCTAGCGAAAATGAAGAGCAGGAGGACGGGGAGGCGAAGATCGCCTCCGCCGCTCCTCCTGCTCTGCACTGGATGCCCGTAAGCTTCCAAGTTTGGGAGCTCAGGGGCATCCTGATAGGATTGTGCATTAAAGGGAGAATAAGGGGGGGGGGCAGAATACGGCTCTCCACTTCTACTCCTGAATAATTGGTCAGTAACACTTCGTCTTTGTTTGCTGGGCTATGTAAGCAGCCCCAGATGTTTGACTGGGCAGGGAAATTGCACAGAATTCGCCAACCAGCGAGACAGATCTTTATGGAAGGCTGACAGCATGCACGTATGGCCCCTCATTGAATCGAGCTAGCCATTATTATAATATTTTATCATTACTTACACCAACCTTCCCCAGTGTTTGGGGGTTGGATCCAGATTAAGGTGCATGCAACCAGCTGGCAGAAACAGACTTCCCAGCCCGCTCCTCCCCCCACAGCAGCCCCTCCACCACCACCCCGCAAATGCTACACAGAGAGGGTTGGGGGACCTTGCTAAATGGGATGAACTGTGGTGCCTGGGAAGGAGAGTCCCCGAAAATCAGGCAGAGGAGCAGAGCCCGTTCTGTCAATGGAAAGGAAGATCCTGAATCTCACACTCTTGGACTACAACTCTCATTAGGACTGACCATTGGCTATGCTGGCAGGGACTGATGGCAACTGAAGTTCAAAACATCCAGAGGGCACCAAGTTGAGGAAGGCTGACTTATGCTTATACATCACTATTCCATCTTATTCTTTCAATGAACAATGTATAAAGATGAATTATCCATCAGTGGCAAAATGGAGTAGCCAACAAAGGATTAAGTATATTGTCTAAGGCAGCCCATTATTTAAGGTCCATATGGTTGGCATATAGTAGCAATTAGTCTTTGTCAAAATATCCACATATTTACTATGGGAAGAGCCATCATATGACTCTAAAATCGAGCGGCTTGAGTTGCAGGTATGTATTGACAAAGGATCCCAGTTCCCACAAACTTGTGCAATTGGTTTCATCTGTTAAGATTTAGCAGGGTTAGATCTTAAACATGATTTCACATGTTGAAAAATATTTCTTCTATAGTGTGTAGAATATGCTGCTCATATCCTTATTGTTCGCCCAGTTGTGCAGCATATGTTACTCGCCACCAGCACAAAGAAAGAAATAGATTACATGGAATCCGAGATCAGAGGGGGCTGTAGTCACTAAGTCTCACTACAGCCCTCATATGGAATATCCTACCATAAATCAGACATGCAGCATTAAAAAAGAAACCCACAATGCTGAAAACGAAGAGACAAAATGTACCACTGCATGAGGCCCTGAGGATTTAGCTGGGACAATGCACCCAGACAACTGAACCAAATGTTCCACCCATATGCAGGAAGCACAAACTGAATGCTATTTAACAGCTAGTTTGTCTTTAGGCATAAACCCTTAGTAGAGCTGTTCAGTGAAGTCCTCTGCGCATTGACTCAGAAGTAGGTTTCAGTGCATTCAGTGGGCTTACTCTCAAGTTAGTGTGCATAGGATTGCAGCCTTCAATCTTTAGATCAGCAGTGGGCAACTTGTGGCCCTCCAGATGTTTTGGCCTAGAACTCCCACCAAGCTTCACCATTGGCTATGCTGCCTAGGGCTGATGGGAGTTGGAGGCCTAAACATCTGGAGGGCCACAGGTTGCCCACCCTTGCATTATTAGATGTTTAAATGTTCATCTGTTTATGGCAATGTACATCTGTGAGAGCAAAGTTTCATCAAAGTGGTTGAGTAGTTCAGCAACCAGTTTTTAAAGCTATTTTGGTTCTAGTGTATTACTGAAATAGGGTAGCGGGGGGGAGAAAATATTAAAGATTACCTTTCTAACAATGAATGTTACCTTTTGTTTATTACATTTTAAATAACCTCATACTTCCTTCAGTATCTTAGCATGACACCTATGAGGGACTCATGATATGCAAATCCATTTGAATGTAACTGAGTAAATGAATTTTGCTAATAAATTTAAATTTAATTGATTATGAGGTAGATGATTAATCTTTTTTTTAAAAAAAGTAAAAACTGCTTAAAACTGATTAAATTCATTGGCCAACTTGGCTTATTAGAGCTGTAGCAAATTTGTCCCTCAAAATTCTCCTCAGAATTTTCCTCTGTGAATCTTGATGTCAATGTTTATTTGATATTCTTCTCTCTGAATATTTCCTGCATCTTCACTAAACGTTGGATAATGTCTGGCATCTGATAATATATTTTTTCAGCACTTGACAACACTTGCCAGATGGTATTCAATGGTATTTAGTAAATCCATGTCTCCCCTCTGCTTGTGCCACAGCATAGTCTTGCGTAAATGGCACAATCTGCTGCAAAGCTGGATCCATCGAACCCTGGGGTACTTCCCTTCTTCCCCATCTAGATTGCCCTCAAAGAGGGATATCATAGAATCATAGAATCATAGAAATGTAGAGTTGGAAGGGGCCTACCAGGCCATCGAGTCCAACCCCCCGCTCAATGCAGGAAATCCAGGTATGACGGGGATGGTCTTCCACCTTGCAAAGGTTTACAAATACTGCAAATGAAAGTATAACCCATCATAAAAGTTTAAAAGAAGAGGTCTATATGAAAATACCTGTTTAAAATATATGCAAATATTTTGGGACACGGAGGCATGTTTTCTCCCAGGTAACTCCCTCCCACTGGATTTCCCTGCCCTTTAAGTTTCCATTGACTAACTCTTTGGGGGCCAGCAATGGATCACAATACTTTCTTGTTTGGTCAGTGAGGCTAGTTGGTTCTGTTGCTATAACTTTTTTGGATCTCTTGTGTCCTAATGATTTGGATTAGATGTTCTGGGCCTTTGTAATAGTTTTCAAGGCATTCTTACAATTTTACATTATGGTTGTAATCTGCCATGCAAATGGTCTTTATTTTATTTATTTACTTTATTATTACATTTATATCCTGCCTTTTTTCCTCCAGGGAACCCAAGATAGTTTACGTGATCTTCCTCCCCTCCCGATTTTATCCTCACAACAACCCTGTGAGGTAGGTTAGGCTGAGAGTCAGTGACTGGCCCAAAGTCACCCAGTGAGCTTTGTGGCTGAAAGGGGACTAGAACCTGGATCTCCTGACTCCCAGTCCAACACTCTAACCACTACACCACACTGGCTCTCAAGTCTTTGCCTTATATTGAGTCAAACCATTGGACCATTTAACCCAAAGTTGTCTGCTCTGGTTGAGAGCATCTCTCAAGGGCCTCTGCTACTTGAGATATTTCTCAATTCAATATCCCTGTTCAGGCATTCTGTACCTGAATAGGGCAAACATGTGATGAGAGGGAGCACTCCAGACCCAGCCCTCTCCTTCATCACATCTGTATCAGAATGCTGATTTTCAGAACTCTGAGTTGCAGTTCTGTCTGTTAAAAAGAAATGGGTTGAATTTCATGTGATTGACCGCTGATATAATTCAGAATAAAGGGGGATTGTGGCAATCATAGTTGTGTTTTGTTTATCTACTAATATTTTTTATATTAGAACTATTTCTGTTAATATTGTTTTACTGGAATTATTTGGTCTTTTAAAGTTTTCATTTATTTATTAAATTTCTGTTTTGTTTTGGGTTCCTCCCACCCACCCTGTTAGTCATCTCTATAATGTGTTATAGGTTTTTTCCCATTGTATAAGAAACTATATCTCCAATATATATATATTGGAGAGTCAGTGTGGTGTAGTGGTGAGAGTGTTGGACTGGGACTCAGGAGATCCGGGCTCTAGTCCCCACTCAGCCATGAAGCTCACTGGGTGACTTTGGGCCAGTCACTGACTCTCAGCCTAACCTACCTCACAGGGTTGTTGTGAGGATAAAATGGAGAGGAGGAGGAGCATTATGTAAGCCGCCTTGGGTTCCTTGCAGGAAAAAAGGTGGGGTATAAAATAAATAAATAAATAAATAAATTGTAATGAATTGTGTTCATCTTAATTATATTCTGACCTGTGTCTTCCCCGTTTTATTGTATCATTGAATATTGAACATTCAGTGAAAGCCTTTGGCTAGCTAAGAAATAAATACTGAATGGCTCATGGGGGGAGCCTCCATGGATACAGGAGGCTCTCGCCTTCAGACAGTCAGCCTCCAGTGAATAGAGGGCCAGATGCAATGAAGGAGGGGGCAGGGTTGGAATGTTTCCTCTCGTTGCATGTTTGACCTATTCAGGTACAGAATGCCTGAATAGGCTAATAAGTCAAGGACTGAACCCAAAAACCTTTATCAAGGCATATTCTTTACCAACGAGCCAGGGCCGGCGCTACCGCTAGGCAGACCCAGGCGGCTGCCTAGGGCGCGTGGCGGAAGAGGGGCGCAGAAACGGTGCGCTGCTTCCTCGCCGCCGGCGCGCTCCTGCCCCGCCTGCCGCCTCCGCTGCGCCTCCCCGCCCCCGCTGCCGCCTCCGCTGCGCCTCCCCGCCCGCCGCTGCCGCCTCTGCTGCACCTCCCCCCCGCGCGCGCCCGCCCGCCCACCTACCTACCTACCTACCTACCTTTGCATCGTTTCCGGAGCCCCGCTGGCGTTGTTTTGGCGGAGGAACCAGGGCAACAGGGCTTAAACAGCCCTGTTGCCCTGGTTTCCCCGCCCCGGCAAAAAAAAAAAAAGCGCTCTGCTCGGGCGGAGGCTCGCCAGGCGGAATGGAAAGTGAAACTCACCTCCGGAGCGGCTCGAGGGGGGAGGAGGAGGAGGAGGCGGCGGCAGCCCAAAAGGGAGCGTGGGTCTGGCTAGAGACCAGCGGGGCACAAAAAGGGGGTGCCTCTCTCCCCGGGGGGGCTAGGGCTTTCACACTGCTTGTTTACTCTGGAGTGCCACTCTTTGTTCACTCACTTTTTATTTATTTATTATTAATTTTAAACGTTGAATTTTCCAAAAGAAAAAAAAAAAAAACGTCGGAGGCGGCGGCGACAGCAGCAGCAGCCAGCAGCGGGGGGGGGGGAGGTAGGTGGTGGTGGTGGCGGCGGCGGCGGCGACACGGAGGGGGGTTGCAGAGCAGGGCTGCTTTGCTCCGGAGCCCCCCCCACGGCACGAGAGGGGTGGGCGCTAAATATAATTTGGCCTAGGGCGCCAAGCAGCCCTGCACCGGTCCTGCAACGAGCTATGCCCTACCCCAAAGGGGCAGTCTAGGATTATGGGTGAGTAGAATTACGACAGGTCTTAACTTCTAAAATGAGATATGTCAAGAATCAAACCTCCCACCTGCAGTCCTTCCTCCTAAATTTGGGGGTTGGTGGTAGGAATGGGTGACTCTGCTAGTTTTGATTTCTCCCATGTTCAGTTTCCATTCCCCCCCCCCTCCCAAATATGAGGAACTTTGCAAATTTGGGTACATTCTTATCAGAACCAAACTGATATGAAATTCTCACCCATCTGCACCAGCCAAATTCAACAGATACAGCTATTCCCAGCATGGAGAGGGCCACGATGTGCCTGCCTGACACGTAGCTGTTAAAGATGAGGAGCCCGTCTGAAGAAACAGGCAGCAAGCCTAATTCAGCAGTAACATAGTTGAATACATAGGGATTCAAAATTTAGGGATGGGGGAACCAGCGAGGCTTGACCTAATTTAGGTTCTATGATTGCCTCCTCGAAACTTGTTTTGCCTCATTCCCATTCCCAAATGTGAGCATCCCCCCCTCGCTGCCATGAGGAACAGCAGTACACATTTTCAGATGGGGGAAAGTGTGCATATTTTAAAAGCATGCACCCAAATGTGCACTTTCCCGCCATTGAATAAAGCATGAAAATGCACTTCTTCTTTTTTAAAGTGCATTTTATAGTGCACATTTTTCGGGGGGGGTGGGATGCAGTTTACAAATGCAATCACAAGCTCAAGAATGTGTAACCTTCGCCTGAAAAAATGCAGTTGCTTTCATGTTCAGGGTTTCAAGCGGAGCATCCTAGTGTTCAAACCAAAATGAAATTCTTATACATCCCAGACTTTTAAGAAAAAAGCACTCACACATTTGAATTCTTAAAAATGCAAGGTGGGTGGTTTCCCCCGCTCCCAAATATGAAGAACTTTGTGAATTTTGGAAAATTCTTATAAAATTGAACTGGAACAAAATTCTCACCCATCCCTACGTGTTGTTACTGGGATGGGGTGGAAGTGGAAAAGAATCAGTGTCATCACTGCAACTGTCACTTGCTACTTAGTCCTTTTGCCACAAATGCCTCCATAGTTGTGTTTTACCTGTGAGTTGAAAACTGGAGGACAAAATGGCAGATTTTCTAGATTTGACCCGGGAACCTCCAGCTGCTGATCCTTAATTAGTAGGGTAGGAAGATGATAGGAAAGGGGACACTGGGCAAAAGGCACTTCCAGAGGAAGATAGCATAATCTATGTGTATGCGAGAAAGTAGGTTTGTGTAGATATATAAGAACACTGAAAGCACTCTTTACAGTATAATCTGAAAAAATTGTATGCACCTTCAATAAACATTGTGTATATTCTATCTTCTGTGACAGACATTAGCAATCTGAAACATAATAGTGTCACCGTTCTGGTGAGCATGGCGGCTTCCTCTCTTTATTAAGTTTGTAGCCCTCATTTTGGTCTGAGCTTTCCTTCAAAGACTGGGTCTTTACTCTAGATTTTACTTTGTTTCTCCATGCTGAGATCTTGGAGTACTGTGTAGGAGAAGTTCCCAGTGGCTGGTAATGCTAGTCAGTAGAAGTTAGGCTGCAATCATCAGCCATTGAACTCTATGGGAATATTGCCTTTGTTTTCGATGGGACATGAATTGCAACCCAAAGTAGTTAGCTTCCAAGTACTCTGGCTTACTTGAGTTGTGGATTATAGCCTGAAGTCAGCAACTGTGGGGAATAATATGAACCAGTCATGCAATATAACTGGCAAATGTATGTGCAAAAACAGGGGTGGAGTTGTGGGCTTAGCCATAATTTTCAGATATTTGCAATTTTTCAAAAGCATCTGTGGTGTTTTTTGTCATTACTGCCTGATAATGAACTTGGTCTTATTTCTTAAGGGGGGAGGGAAACGATATATATATATACACAAAACTACAGAAACATTAAAGCCAAATTCTGTCCTTTTGAAGATAAAAGCAACAAACTTGAAAGTTTTGGGGCATCTCTGTTGTGGCTGGTTTGTGGAAAAATGTTAATTTAGATACATTTACTGGAAGGAACAATCCTTTTACTGGCTTGGGGATCTAACTGTATGATCTAATAGGTATTTCCATCTTTAGTTTCTATGTTCCTTATTGTGTTAATTATGTTTTATTGTCCTGTTGAATGGCAACAGTACAGAAGTATAATACATGATCATAATTAAAATGGCAAGACAAAAAAAAAAATCACCAATAGGTTATAATTAAGCCCTGTATTCCAGCCATAGTCGAAACATAATTTCATCTTCTGTGTGAATGTTGCATTAGTGTTTGTCCTAATAAAAGCAGTTGCATTTAAATGAAAACAACATTTCAGTAAATCATATTAATAAACATCTGAATCTCTTTAGCGACTTTAATATAATCATTATATTGGTGTCAAACTTCTGAGCCTTCAAATTCCTGCAGTTCATAATACTGTGTTTCACATTGTTTCTTTGGGCCATTGTTTGTAGGCGAGAAGCTGTTGCATCAATTAAAGCAGCCCAACATGGATAAAACCAGGATAGGACTCAAGTCAGATGAGAAACAAACCATGGACAGAATGGATCTAGTGCAGGGCTCTCCAACTTTGGGTCCCCAGATGTTGCTGGCCTACAGCTCCCAGCATACCCAGCCAGCATGGCTAATGGCAAGGGATTCTGGGAGCTGTAGTCCAGCAACATCTGGTGATGCAAGGTTGGAGAGCCCTGATCTAGTGCAATCTTTCCCAAATGGCTGATAGCGGAGGCAAACCAAGGGTGGGATGAGAATTTGAAGCAGGGTATTCAACTATATGGGCACCCCTGCTCCAGTTCCTGTGAGCAGAATCTAGGTGACACAGCTTGATGGATCTCACAAGCTGTCAGTGATGCTCACAGTATCATTTTTCACCAGGAATCATGGGGGTCCAAGTTCAGTGTTGCTATGCTGGCAGTGTCACCCATGAATTTTTGGAAAGGAGAGGGCCACTGGTAGGATGGCCAGGTATTCCCTTTTACAGAGGGCAGTCCTCTATTTGAGGGCTGCCAGAGGACCATCCTCTATTTGACTTTCTTTTATTTGAAGGGTTGCCAAGTCCAAGTCCAGTATATAAGGAACCATAAGAAGTTGCCCATTGCCAGTGAGCAGCTGGACAGTAGAATGAACAGGCAGGCACACAGGTCACCTGGTCATAGTCTTCTACACTATGGTGAGATGTAATGTACTGTATTTCTATTTAAATTATAATAATTATTTCTAAATTTGCATCTATACATATTAATTAGAATAAGCAAATTTTATACAAATGTATGTCCTCTATTGCCCTCTTCATTGATGCATTTCCTCTTTTTTCATGATTCATAAATAGCCACTCTCCTGTCTTCGAGGGAGCCATCTACCAACTTCGACTTCAAAACCCACCCCCTTCCTTAAAAAAAATAACAATCAAGACACATTAAATGTGATCACACTTTTAATGCAATATGTAGTTTAGCCCTTTGATTATCTGATTTCTGTATCAGTCCTTCATAAAACATATTCTGTAGCCTAGATCTATAAACAATACAATTGAACTAGAGTGAAATTAATAAATTCACAGTTTGGTTCTGGAGTCCTTGTATTCCCCCCCCCCCTCTCTTTCACATACACATGTAAAAACGTCTCTTGCACAGAAATCCTACTAGGTTTTCCTTTCCCCTACCCAAGGGTTCTGTCCTTATTCTGTAGTCAGGTGGTGGTGGTGGCAAGGGATTGTGTTTGCACAATTACGCTTGGTGTGCCAGCTATGACCCTTCCTGAGTTGGACTGACTTGGCAATAGTTATCCATGGCATGCCTTGGTACATCATGTGTAGACTATTGCAATGTGCTCTATGTGGGTCTACCCATGAAGAGTGTCTGGAAGCTTCAACTGGTGCAAAATTAGGTGCGCAGTATCAGGTGCATATTACATTTGTCCTGAAAGAACTGCACTGGTTGCCGGTTCTTTTCTGGATGCAATTCAAGGTGTTGGTTTTAACTTTTAAAGCCCTAAACAGCTTAGGACCTGGCTATCTAAGGGAACACTTGTCTCATTATGAACCTGTCTGGGTATTAAGATCTGCAGAAGGGGACCTTTTAAGGGCATCATTACTTGTAGAGTCCCATAATCGGGTATGCGTGAAAAGGCTTTCTCTTGTTTTGCTCCTAAACTATAGAATGTGTTTTCTTAAGAACTAGGATTGGCCCCTACTTTCTTGGCCCTTAGGAAGGTTGTAAAGACTCATCTTTTCGATTTAGCCTTTTAAAAGATGTAGTTTAATGTTTTAATCATTTTTAATATTACTCTTTTTATTGTTTTATGGTTTTATTGTTTTAAATGTAATTATAACATGTGCTATACAAATTCTTGTTAATAGTAATTATAATTTTTATTATAATTACTATTAACAAGAATTTGTATAGCACATTTTCTCCCTCTCTCATAATACTATATCTTGGGGTCATTTTATATTTGTTTGTTTGATTGATTGATTTGCAGCCCATCTTTCTACCAAGAAAAATGATGCTCAAGAGGAGGCATCCAATGAAGCTAACTAGTGGGAGACTCGGGACAGACAAAAGGAAGTACTTCTTCATACAGTGCACAGATAACCATTCTCCTGGAGGTTCCACGTGGACCTACGGCCCGAGTGGAGTCCACTAAGAGAAGAGGCTTCAGTGTGGCGGCTCCATTTATTTATTATTTATTTACAGCATTTTTACCCTGTTCTTCAGCCAGAAAAGGCTCCCAGAGCGGCTTGCAAAGATTAATATTAAACAGTCCCTGCCCTCAGGCTTACAATCTAAAAGACCTGACACAAAAGGAAAAGGGATTGGGAGGGAGGAGGAAGAAAGCAAAACTCAGGCACCAGTTCATAGTTACAAAGTTCTTATAGATTTTTTTTTCTTTTTTCTTTTTTGCTTTTTCTGGCAGGGAAAGGCAAAACAAGCTCCCTGCTGCTGTTCCTTCTTTGGCCGATGTATGGGGCCAGGCTGGTCTCCCCCTTGCCGTGATGTTAATTCTGGGAGGTATGGGATGCAGCCTCCCAGTGGCCCTTGGTTCTCTGGCCGATGGATGAGGCCAGAGTCTGCCGCCTCAGGGAACTGTCAGTTGGAGCTGTGTGTTCCTTCCGACAGGGAGGGGTGAAGCGAGCTCCCTGCAGCTGCTCCCTCTTTGGCTGATGTATGGGGCCAGGCTGGTCTTCCCCTTGCCATGATGTTACTCCTGGGAGGCATGGGGTGCATTTCTATGGAACTCTCTACCTCTGGAGGTCAGGCAGGCACCAACAATGTGTTGTTTTCGGCACCTGTTGAAGACATCTTTGATTTGGGAAGCCTTTCTTGCTGACCAGCCATGGTTTTAAATGTTATCCTGTTTTCAATGTATTGTTTTATTGTTTTTGTCTGTTTTATCTTTTTATCATTCACTGCTCTGGAATCTGCCTAGATATGGAGCGGTATACAAATACTGTAAATTTGTTACTTACATATTAATAACATCTATGGAATGTAGTGCCACAAGATGGCCACCAACTGAGATTGCTTCAGAATGGGATTATAAAAATTCATGGAAGGTAAGGCTACCAATAGCTACTAGTCATGGTGACGGTACATATTACTCTGCAGCATCAGAGGCAGTATACCTCGGAATACCAGTTGCTAGGGAATTGCACATGTCCTGCTTCTGGGCTTCCCAATTCCCATAGGCATTTGATTGACTGCTATGGGGCACAATGCTGGACTACTAGATAGGCCTTTTGTCTGATCCAGCTCTCATGTTCTGTGGGGAATTCCAGGCAATATTCTGGAATATCCAATATCATAGTGTCCTGAGATTATTATATATTTAAAACATTATTATAAGATACCAATAATACATCCACCTTCTGAGATGATTGCATCTCTAGCCATTGTTGCTGTATAGTAATCCTTTATTGGGAAGCCTAGATAAAGTTTAATGAAACCTATGTAAAAAAATATATTAACTGTAATTATTTTAATCTTGCTTCTCGGGCAGATTAATGAGGAGCATTTAACTTCCTCGCTCACTGATCTTTTTAAATTTATTCCTTCAGTACTTATTCTCTCATTTCATTTAACGTCAGACAACGGAGATATCAGGCTAACTCAATGAATATGGAAGAAGTCAAATGTTTTCAGTCTTTTTAACTTTGAGCAAATTATATCATAAACTGGTGATGACTCCTTGTCAACTGTAACTAATTTGTATATCTATTAAAACAACAACACTGTCACCTTTTTCTAAATATGGCGGGAATTTATGGCCTATGAGTCCAATGGTCCCTATTTACCTCACACAATCCTAGCTGGTGAGCCACAGACCATACAGGCCTAAACTGCATGTACATGAACTAAATATTGCGTTAAATGTGCACCCCAGCATATAAGAGGGAGAGAACAAGCCTACAAAGAGAGCTGGTGTGGTGCAGTGGCTAGAATGTGGACTATGACCAGGGAAACCTTGATTCAAATCCCCCCTCACCCATGTAGGCCCATAGCTCAGTAGCAAGGGTGGCCACTTACACATTGCCAAGAAAGATAAAATATAACACCACCAACAAAGAGAGGCCAATAGTGGATGAAGATTTGCATATGCTAATGCATATGTATAAATGAAAATTTAATACCTGTAGTTTTCCTTCACAGAATTAGGAAATTAGAAACCTCTGTGTTGTAGAAGAGTAGCACTGACACACATTATGGTCTTCCTAGCACCATATTGACAACTGTGTGATGTAGAACTGGTCTGGGGGCATTTGCTTCGCATTCAGTCCATTTTTACACTTTAAACTGAAAATGATTTTTGCCCTTCCCATGTCTGTACGGTGAGTGCAAAACCTACATGATTGTGAGGGTTGTTGTAGGGATAAAAGGGGGTTGCTGTGGGGCAGCAGCCATAGCTCAGTGGTAGAGCACCTGCTTTGCAGGCAGAAGGTCCCAGGTTCGATCCTTGACATCTCCCAGTAGGGCTGGAAAAACTTATGTCTGAAACCCTGGAGAGCCACTGCCCGTCAGTGTAGACCAGCCTTCCCCACCCTGGTGTCCTCCACGTGTACTAGAAATCCCATCTGCCCCAGCCAATATGATCAGTGGTGAAGGATGCTGGAAGTTGTAGTCCAACATATCTGGAAAGTACCAGGTTGGGGAAGGCTAGTGTAGACAATAATGAAGGCCCGATTCTATGCCACTGCTTTTGAGAATCAGGATGATTCATAGATTTCATAGATCATAGAGTTGGAAGGGGCCTACAGGCATCGAGTCCAACCCCCTGCTCAATGCAGGAAACTAGAGGTGGGGTTTCCCATCCAAGTAATAAGCAGGCCTGGCCCTGCTTAGCTTTCCAAGCTCAGACAAGCTGAGCCAGCGTGAGCCACAGGCCCGTCCTATAAAAGATGTGTCCAGAGCCAACAGGAGTAATTGTGCAAATGAATGTGCTTCCCTAAGCTCCCTGGCATCTCCAGTTAAAGACTCTTGGAGTGAGAGCTACCTCTGGCTGAGACCTCTGAGAAGGTCTACACTGATAGTCAGTGCAGGTATTACTGTGCTAGATATACCAATGGTATACTCAAAGTAAGGTTGCTTCCTATGTGGCACTCTGAGCTCAGTGGTTAAGGCTGGGGGAAAAGCAGTAATAAATAAATATGAAGACTTTAGCATATGGGGATCACTGTTCCCCATCCTTTAGCCCAGACCTGCACAACAATCCCCTTCCATTTTGTAGTCCATGAAAGCTAATGCCATAATAAATTTGATCATCTTTAAGGTGCAACAAGACTTGTTTTTGCTGGAAATCTGCAAGGCATGTGGAAGAAACCCAGCCCTCGTCGTTCAGGAGGTAAGGTGCTGGAATCTGGCTGCTTGGAGTAGGGCAAGAAGGTAACAGTCTTCCTCTTGTGTATCCAAAGCAACTGAGACATACCTGTGCTGTGTATGTATGCTGCTTCCATATTGCAACCATGGCTAATAGCCACAGATAGAAAGCTCTTACGACAGGAACTTGTTTGCAGAAGTGACAACCACTGGGGATTGGAACAAACATGTCGAGACACGTCTGTTTCTGAAGTTCAAAACACAGATAAATGCACAAAGCACAGGAACCTGGCCTATGTAGGCTATATATAAATAAATGCAGGAATGAAAATACATAGTAGATGTAATAGAAAATCACAAATTACAAAGATTAACATGTGTGAATACAAAATACAAAAATAGAATAAACAAGATAGGAAACAGTTCAGAGAAATGGCAATAACTTAACAGGATATGACGACATGTGTAAATACACAAAGAATTACAAAATTCTAGAAAGCTCAACAGCATATAACAAATGCCTCTGTTCTAGAAAATGCAAAATGCTATAACGTAATGTGTAAATACACAAAGAATTACAAAATCCTAGAAAGCTTAAACAGCATGTAACAGATGTATCTGCACCAAGGAATGCAAAATGTTTCTGAAGTTCAACATTTTCCCCCAGGCAGGCTTCTTTTATAGACATAGTTCAAAACTAACTACAGACAACTACAGCAGACCTACCCCAGGCTAAATCTTGATTGATGATTGATTGATTGATAAATCTCATGCACCTGGAGCATATTTTTCATCCTCCCTCTTGTGCATGCATGCACACACATAAACACACACACACACACACACACACTTAGGCTGTCTTTTCGAGCCATGCCCTTACAAGGCAGCTTCCAATATATGAAACACAATACATCATCAAAGTAAAAAAACATATCAAAATAATATAAAACAAGAGCACTGAGCAAACAGCCCCTTGAAATGCTGCACCCTATTTGTGGGTAGAGAATTTGAAGGAAGGAACCATTTCACTGAATTGCTCCAGGGGGAGGAGGAATTCTCCAGCAGTTTCTCAGAGGTGGACTCACCATTAGCAGTGGCAGTAGTGCAGCTCCCTTCTTTAATGTGAAGAGTGGTTTGGGGTGTGTGTGTGGAGGGTTGTTCTTTTCCCCTACCATTGCCAATGGTAGCACCAACTGTGCTGGCAGCCTGTCCACCATTTTACATCCTCCACCCCTGAACCTAGCATCTTTGGGGGGGCAGCGGTGACCATACACAAAAATGATGGAGAATGTTTGGAGAAATTTCTGCAAAGTGACCTTTCTCTAGGGAGGGTGAGGAAAAGAAAAACCTCCGATATTCTGAGAATGTTCCACTCAGCTCTACATAAAACATCATTGTAGCCAGCCAGCAGATGGCCATGTGTCCTCTTACAGAGGGCAGTCCTCTATTTGAGGGGCTGCCAAAGGGCTGTCCTCTATTTTGAAGGTGTCATCAACTGTCCAGTTGAAGTCCAGTATAAAGATACCGTCAGATAAAGAATCATCAGAAGGAAGAGCTGGGCTTTGTAGTTGCCTATCAGCAGCACCCAAAGAACAGACTGAGCAAGGCACACAGATCACCTGGTCACAGTCTTACATCACTATGGTGAGATGTATTTTATTTCTATTTAAATTTATGTATGTATGTACTAGCTGTTGCCCGTGGCTGCGCTCGTGTGGATTTTAGGATTTGATATAATTGTTTTTAAAAGAAACATGTATGAAAAAGATGCAGTGTCTCTGACTGAAAGTGTAATGTTTAGGCTGGGTGCTGGCAGCAGAAATCTTTTGTGACAGAAATATCTGTTCTTAATGAAAAATCAGGTTAATCCTGAGAGTCTACAGGTGATGAAGAGTGAGCATGCCAAGTTTGGGGTAGATCCGTCTAAACGTGATGGAGCCTATGCGACGATGCCCCACACACAACAGTCAGTCAGTCATTTAAAAAGTTTCCCTCCATTTTCACCCCGTCATGTAAACTTTTCACCCCCTCAGAGAACATTCTAAATGGCCTAGGGGAGATTTGCATACCCAGCCCTATTGGCCCTTGCAGGAATTCATAAGAACATTCTAAGTGTTGTATGGGCTATTTGCATAACTGCTGCTATTGGCTCCTGCAGCAAATTGGCTCCTGCAGCAATTATGAGGTGAGGCCTATTTGCAGAACTGCAGATATGAGAGTGGGGTGATTTTGCCCCCTTTTTTCACCCCCTTAGGGATGGAATTTCCCAAAATCCTTCCTTAGTGGGGGTCTACGTCATAAAAGCAATGTCCCTTCAAAATTTCACGTTCCTAGATTAAACGGTTTGAGCTGGGCGTTGATGAGTCAGTTAATCAGTCAGTCAGTCAGTCAGTCAGGACACCTTCTTTTATATATATAGATTATATTTATAGCCTGCCTTTTTTTTCCTGCAAGGAACCCAAGGTGGCTTATGTAATCCTCCTCCTCTCCATTTTATCCTCCAAACAACCCTGTGAGGTAGGTTAGACTGGGAGTCAGTGACTGGCCCAAAGTCACCCAGTGAGCTTCATGGCCAAATGAGAACTAAAACCTGCTGGATCTCCCAAGTCCCAGTCCAACACTCTAACCATTCCACTCCACTGGCTCTTACTAATAATTATAATAATTATTTCTAAATATGCATCTATACATATAAATGAGCATGTGCACATTTTATGCAGATTGGTAGCCTCTTTGTACTCTTTCATAGATTTCCTAGATAGAGTTGGAAGGAGCCTACAAGGCTATCGAGTCCAACCCCCTGCTCAATGCAGGAAACTAGAGCAGGGGTTTCCCATCCAAGTAATAACCAGGCTTGCTTGACCCTGCTTAGCTTTCCACGCTCAGACAAGCTGAGCCAGCATAAGCCACAAGCCTGTATTGTTTGGGTGATGCATGTCCCCTTTCTTGGCACATTCACAAGTGGCCACCCTACAGCCAGCTCCATTCATGTGGCACCGTCAGTCCCGTCCTGGCAGAATGAACACAGGGTGAATGTTCCCTTTAAGCCACCACCCTTGCTGGCAAACAAGGTGAGCTTCTCCCATGGCGGCTGCACTGCACTGCAGTTCAGAAGCCATACGGAGCAGCTGACGGCAGTTGGTAGGAGGACTCATCAAACAGGTTGGGGAAGGAGGGTGGGGCCTTCAGCTTCAGGAATCAAACTCTGCATCCTCTTGCATGAAGAGGAGGGACGCAGAGAGGAGCAGCCAGAAGGGGACAGGTTATGTCATAGTCAAGGGAGAAGATGGAGGCTTGTAGGAAGCAAATGAAGCCCGGATTAGCATTCCATAGCAGTTTGCCACTGAAAATCAGTGGCAAATTGGTGGATTTTTCTTTTTTCTTTTTTTGCCACTGAATTCCGTGGAGTGCTGGCAGCAGGCGTGCAGCCCACAGAAGGCCTGGTGACCGGCCAGATGGGCGATTCAAAAATGTAATAATAAATAAATAATACACTAGGACTTACCCAGTGGTGTAGCCAGCCATATCCCACGGGTGTCAGGCACCGCAGCATTCCGAGCAGGAGACCTACAGCCCATGGACCAATCCCTGTGTCACTGAGGGCCAAGGCACACATTCCTGCAAAGATATAGCTGGCAGCTGCAGCTCCCCCTTGGATGTCTGAAAGCAGCCAAGGTAGCTCTCCACCTCAGCGGAAGAGACAGGCGGTGTAAGGCAGCTTTCCCTAAGCTGGTGCCCTCCAGATGTTTTAGAGCAGTGTTCTCCAACCTTGGGTCCCCAGAGGTTTGTGGCCTACAACTCCCAGCATGCCCCAGCTATGCTGGCTGGGGCATGCTGGGAGTTGTAGGCCACAAACCTCTGGGGACCCACGGTTGGAGAACACTGTTTTAGAGGACAACCCCCAGCATTCCTGATCATTGGCCATTCTGGGGAGGGCTGATGGGAATTGAAGTCCAAAACATCTGGAAGGTACCACATTGTGGAAGGCTGACCTATACACCTGGGGTGCAGCACCTCTGGCCCAGGGGCCAAATCTGCCCCCGCTTCCCTTGGCTCCACCCAGTTTCCTTCAAATACCAACTGTTGGGTGGTTTCCTGGCTTCTGTGCCATTTTCTTCCCTTCCTAAAAGTTTGAAATGCCTTCCCTAAGGTTTAGTTACTGGCAGTAAGAGCTTGAAGCTCAAGTACACTGTTGGATGTGTGGGCCTGACCCTTTTGCCCTTAGCCACACCAACCACTGGAATGCAGCCCTTGAGAGCCTCTCCAAAATGGAATTTGGCCCTTAGGCTGAAAGAGGTTCTCCAGCCCTGCTGTACACAATGGGACCCCACAGCTCTTGCCAGGCAAATAAAAGGATCTAGGTTTTCTTTGCCTGGGGCACATCTCCCTACGAAGTGCCCCGCTCGTACGTGCCCTGTAAAGGAGCATAAAGCAACATTATGCCAACAATAAAATTACCAATAACAAATGATAGCAACCCAGCACAATAACCAGTCCGGGCTCCTTCCAATGAGAGAAAGTTCAGCTTTGAGCCTCCTAGCCAGCTGGACCCAGGAAATCCTTCCCATCTCCCCTTATAGTCTCAATGGTTCTGTTTCTATCTTTCTCGCTGGAGTGACTTCATGGAGGTTTCTCTCCCGCTTGGTAGAAAGTCATCTTTCTCAATACTTGGCTGTTCAAGGCTTGTTTTCACTCCTGCCATTTTGTGATTTCCCTCCTTTCATTTGTGTCCGCTTCTATTCACATTCTCCGTAAACTCCTGTGTGGCTCAGGGATCTACTCTGCAGCTGTTGCACCTGGAATGAAGCACAGCTAGAACTACTGGGGTTGCCCCTGGCTTCACTGGTTCCAGTGACTCCAGCAAGCCCCTGCAGGTCTCTGAGCACCCTGGCTGCCTCACAAAGACCACTGCCTCTCTGCACCAGCTTACTGACCTTGGAGTCTGTCTTTTGCCCTGCCGGATCCTTGATGCTGCTGTCTACACAGATGTGTAGATCAATCAGGACCGGCGTCTAGGGTAGGCATGGGTGGCCGATGCCCCAGCAGGGTCCCACTGACAAGAACCACACACCCCTGGAGTTGCCCCTCCTCTTCACCACTGGAACCTGTTTGTTCACCTGCATGATAGAAGTACAGCTTCCAAATCACGTGAAGTGATCATTCCCCTCTACTCGGCACTGGTTAGGCCTCATCTTGAGTACTGCGTCCAGTTCTGGGCACCACACTTTAAGAAGGATGTAGACAAACTGGAGAGGGTTCAGAGGAGGGCAACAAAGATGATAAAAGGACTGGAAACTAGGCCCTATGAGGAGAGAATGAAAGAACTGGGCACGTTTAGCCTTCAGAAGAGGAGACTGAGGGGAGATATGATCGCACTCTTCCAGTACTTGAAGGGCTGTCACAAGGAGGAGAGCCAGGATCTCTTCTTGATCATCCCAGTTTGTAGGACACGGAATAATGGGCTGAAGTTTCAGGAACCCAGATTCCGCCTAAACATCAGGAAAAAATTCCTGACTGTTAGAGCAATAAGGCAATGGAACCAATTACCTAGGGAGGTAGTTGGCTCTCCCACCCTGGAGGCGTTCAAGGTACAGCTGGACAGCCATCTGTCAGGGATGCTTTGCTAGGGATGTAACGGTTCGCCCCGCGCGGGACCAGCACCGGAGGCTCGAGCAGCGCGGAGAACTGCTCCATGCCGCTCAGAAGATCGAGGCGGGGGGCCCACCCCCGCAGAGAGCCGAGCCAGTGGAGAGAGCGAGCCCCCCCCCAGGTTTGTGGCGCATCCCTAGAGGGGTGGACGATTCGCCTCACGCTGGCGTAGCGGGCTGAAATCGGCCCTGCTCATGTCCGCTCGAGGCTTGTGCGGGCCTACCTGATCCTGGCGGCGGCTTGCCTCTCCGCGGCGAGCCGCTCGCGCCACCTGCGCTGGTCCCGGCGCGTCCCGGCAAGTGACGTGACGGGACCCTGCTCCGGCGCGCTGGACCCCCGCGCTATGTTTTTGGTGGGGAAACCAGGGCAACAGGGCTTAAACAGTGACGGGACGGGACCGGCGCGGCCGGCGCTGGCAGCTCGAGCAGCGTGGAGAACGCTCCGCGCTGCTCAGAAGAACGAGGCGGGGGGGCTGCCACCGCGGAGAGGCGAGGTGGCGGAGAGGCGAGGGCCCCCCCCCCCGCAGGTTCAGGTGAGACCACTAGATGTGGAGCAAAAGAAGCTGATGAGAATGGGAGTGAGAAGATAGATTCACTGACAGTGGGGGCCTATTGAAGGTGTCTTGCTCAAGGGCCTTAAAAAATGTGGAGCCAGCACTGGGATCGCTAGACAGCCTTTCTTCTGCAGAGTGATCTGCATCTTGCATAAGTCAAAGTGCATCCCCTAGTGAAGTTTATCCAGCATCTTGACCTCAGGAAACTAATGACTCTCCAAAAAGAGAAGGATTTTGCTGCGTAAACTGGTTATTAAATTGGGTAGTTATAAAATGCCTTAATATCATTTACTATCTGATGTTTTTCCATATGACTCTTTTAATTAAACTACCCATCATACTGTCTCATGCCTTTTATCTTCACTCCATTGATATTAATGCTCCTGTTCATTTTTATTATTCTTGCATGTGAGTCTCTTTCTCATAGATGGATGACACATGCATGCAGCATAGCACTTATCTTAAGAATTTATGGTGCAGCCATCACCAGCACCAATTATACCACTTTTAGTGGGAGTAACTGATTTGAAGGGTGATCATCCATGCTTCCGCTGTCAAATTTGGCTTTCTGCCATCATCTTTAGTGTTTCAGTGTGCCTCTCCTAGTACCGCACAGCGACCCAGCCCAGCTGCCACATTTCTGATGCTATTAGAAATGTGTACAGTTTAATTCAGCCCGCCCACCCGGTCTACATTAAGCCATGATAATAATCTACTCACATCTATTTTTTATTACTAAGAACCACTACAAAATGCTACAATGGCCAAATTTAACTAGTTTTTCAAACAAAATTTGGCCATTGTAGCATTCCATAGCAGTTTGCAAAATTGGTTTGCCACTGAATTCCGTGGACTGCTGGCAGCAGGAATGCACCCACAGAGGGTCTGGGGACTGGGAAAACTTGCCCCTGGACCTAGAATCATAGAATAGTAGAGTTGGAAGGGGCCTATAAGGCCATCAAGTCCAACCCCCTGCTCAACGCAGGAATCCAAGTCAAAGCATCCCTGACAGATGGCTGTCCAGCTACACCTTGAATGCCTCCAGAGTGGGAGAGCCCACTGCCTTCCTAGATAGTTGGTTCCATTGTCATAGTGCTCTAACAGTCAGGAAATTTCTCCTGATGTCCAGGCGGAATCTGGCTTCCTGGAACTTGAGCCCATTATTCCATGTCCTGCAATCTGGGATGGTCGAGAAGAGCAGGTTACCAGATAAATAAAATGAGATCAGATTGTTCTGGCAGGATTCCTTCTTGACAAATCCATGTTGGCTTCTAATAATCACTGCATTGTTTTCAAGATGCTTGCAGATTGACTGCTTTATATCTGCTCCAGTATTTTCCCAGGGATTGATGTCAGACTGACTACTCTGTAGTTCCCAGGTTCCTCCTTCTTGTAGCGTAGGGGAGCCAGTGCAGCGTAGTGGTGAGAGTGTTGGACTGGAGCTCGGGAGATCCGGGTTCTAGTCCCCGCTCGGCCATGAAACTCACTGGGTGACTTTGGGCCAGTCACTGACTCTCAGCCTAACCTACCTCACAGGGTTGTTGTGAGGATAAAATGGAGAGGAGGAGGATTATGTAAGCCGCCTTGGGTTCCTTGCAGGAAGAAAGGCGGGGTATAAATATAATAAATAAATAAATAAATAAAAGATAGGAACAACATTAGCCCTCTTCCAGTCATCTGGCACTTCACCTGTCCTCCATGATTTCTCAAAGATAATAGACAGTGGTTCTGAGAGTTCTTCTGCCAGTTCCTTTATTACTCTAGGATGCAGTTTGTTGGGCCCTGGATATTTGAACTCATTCAAAGTAATCAGGTGTTACTTGACCATTTGCCTATCAATCTCAAGCTGCAATCCTGCCCCTTCAGCTTGTACTTCAGGTTTGCCAGGGGGGGACATAGACCCTCTTTTGGGAGAAGACCAAGCCAAAGTAGGAACTGAACACTTCTGCCTTTTCTTTGTCATCTGTTATCATTTTGCCATCCTCATTGCGTAGTTGAACCACCATTTCTTTCCTCTATCTTTTACTATGCACATATCTGAAGAAAGCTTTCTTGTAGTTTTTAGCATCCCTCGCTAACCTTAGCTCATTCTCAGCTTTAGCCTTCCTGACACTATTCCTGCAGTTCTGTGCTGCCTGCCTGTACTCTTCCCTTGTAGCTTGTCCTTCCTTCCACTTCCTATACATGTCCTTTTTTGTTTTCAGGTCATCTTTGAGTTTATTGTGAAGCCACATTGGCTTCTTCTGTTGCCCTCTGCTTTTTTTCCTTGTGGGAATTGTTTGCAATTGTGCCTTTAAAATTTCCTTTTTTAAAAACTCCCATCCATCCTGGGCTCCTTTTCTCATTAGAGTTGCTTGCCATGGGATCTTACTTATCATTGTTCTGAGTTTGTTAAAATTGGCTTTCCTAAAATCCAGGGTACGTGTTTGGCTACACTCAGCTTTTGCTCCCCTTAGAATCAAGAACTCAAGTATAACATGGTCACTTTCCCCCAGAGTTCCCGTGACTGCCACTTTATCCACTAACTCCTCTCTGTTGGTTGAATCAAGTCAAGGATAGCCGATCCTCTAGTTCTTTCCTCCACTTTCTGTAGGAGGAAGTTATCAGCAACACGAGTCAGGAATTTCTTGGAGGGGCCATGTTTGGCTGAATAAGTCTCCCAACAGATATCAGGGAAATTGAAGTCCCCCATTACTACCACATCATGCCTCCTTGAAACATTTGCAATTTGCTTTTCAAAAGTTTCATCCTCGTCTTCTCCTTGATTGGGTGGTCGGTAGTAGACTCCAACTGCCATGTTCGTCTTATCCTTTGCCCCCTTTATTTTAACCCAGATGCTCTCAATGGTGCTGCCAAGCTCCTCTTCCTGTATCTCTGTGCAGAGAAACGTATCTTTAATGTACAGCGCAACTCCACCTCCCTTTCTGTTGCTTATGTTCCTTTTGGACAAGTTATACCCTTCAATTGCTGTATTCCAGCCATGGGAGTCATCCCACCAGGTTTCAGTTATCCCTATCAAGTCGTATTTGCCCTCATGTATCAAGAGTTCAAATTCGTCCTGTTTGTTGCCCATATTCTGGGCATTAGTATAGAGACATCGAAGACTATGTGCTTTATAGTCCGACTTTCCCCCTACATTTTGTGGTAGACTATCATTGGGAACCGCTGGAGCTGTTCTCTCCGTTGTGGCACAGAGGCCTTCTTCCATTGTTACCCCCAAGTTTATGTCTCCCTCCCCCATAGGATACAGTTTAAAGCCCTCCTGATGAAGTTCTTCATGCTGTGGCCAAACACATTCTTCCCAGACCTTGTGAGGTGCAACTCATCCCTTGCCAGCAGTCTGTCTTCCAGGAAGTGTAGCCCATGGTCCCAGAATCCAAATCTCTCACGTCGGCACTGCCTTCATAGCCAGTCATTAACCTGGAGTATTTTTCTTTCCCTTTCTATTCCTCTTCCACGTACTGGAAGGATGGATGAGAAAACTATCTGGGCCCAAAGTTCTTGAGTTTCCTTCCCAAATCTTCAAAGTCTGACGTAATTTCTTCATAGCCCCGCTTGGTTTGTTCATTTGTTCCCACGTGGATGAAAAGAAAGGGATACTTGTCAGTGGGCGTTATGAGCCTTGGCAACCATTCAGTCACATCTTTAATCCATCCCCCGGTGAGACAGCATACCTGGTGAGTCCATGGGTCTTCACAACATACTTCAGTTTCAATTCCACACAGTAGGGAATCTCCCACAAGTAGTACTCTTCGGGCCGGTTCGCACGACCCAGGCTGCGGGCGGGGGAGGCACCACGGGGCGATCCGTGGGGTCCGGCGGGGCGCCGCAGACGACCTGCGCCCCGCGCACGTGGGCGGACCCCGCAGTCCCTGCACCACAGTGCGGGCCTCCCGGCGCTAGGGGGCGGGCCCCGGGATGCCCAGAGGGGCCGTTTGCCCCTACAGGCTAGAGCGGTGGCAGCTCCGGCCGCTCTGGGCAGCCGCCTCTGTGCAGACCCTGCGGGACGGCCGCCCGCTGTTTGCACGGCACGGTGGCCACGCGTGGTAGGGGCTTACCCCTCTACCGACCATGGTCACTTTGCGTGCGTCCCGCGTGCGGCCCTCCCGCGCGGGCACCCCCGGTCGGCGTTCACACGACACGGGAACCGCGGGGGACTTCTGCTCCCCCGCAGTTCCCGTGTCGTGCAAACAAGCCCTTTCTCTCATTGTCGGTCTTGGTTTCATTGCCTCCACTTAACTGACCTTCAGCATCTTGCTCACTCTGTCACGTGGGGTGCCCTGTAATTCTTCCTCTGCAGCCTGTCCTCCAGTCTCATCCTCAAGTACCTGAATGCGGTTCCATAGTTCCACTGCTTCCACTGGTGCAGAAGGTCTTCGAGTTCTTCTGCTCCTAATTGTCACCCTTTTCCAAAGAGTTTCGTTTACTTCATTTTTCCTTGCCTCAGCATTCTCTGATTCTGCCTCACCTCGTTGTTGCTCTTCTGGCTCCTGTACTTCACTTTGCTGCTGTAGTTCCACCATTCTGTCTAGAGACTCTTCGTGTTCTCTTATTCCCTTGAGGGTTGACACTCGTCACTCCAGTCCTATCACTTTTTCGTCCAACAGTGCAACCAGCTTGCACTAGTTGTGCGTGTAGGCCATGTTGATCTCAGGCAGGAAAACAAACATTGTGCACACCTTGCAGGTCACCACCACTGGAAAGTCTTTTCTGTCCATACTCTCTATTCCCTTTTTGTTTCTTCCTTTCTGATTGTAATGGAACGGCCTGTGCTTTGTCCTGCCTTCCCTGAAGGTCCCACTGGTATATAAATGTGTGTTACAAGAAAAGAAAAGGAAAGGAAAGAAAAGAAAAGAAAAGAAGGGAAAAGAAAAGAAAAGAAAAGAAAAGAAAGGGGGGAAATTGTTAGGGACCTCCCCCTTGACCTCCCTTGCCAAACTCCCTTGCCAAACTCCTGTGTGCTCTCCCCGTGTGTTTGCTCCCCGTTTGCTCTCACTCTGATTGCTCGCTCTCCGAAAGCCTGTTTGCCTATATAGCCCCAAAAACAGCTGGAAACAAGCAAAGTTGCCTATGCCTGCCCTACATGGACAACTAGGGCTTACCCAGTGGCATAGTCAGCCATATCCCATGGGTGTCTGGCACCACTGCATTCCGAGCAGGTCAGATACCACCAATTCCTGTGTCACTTAAGGCCAAGGCACACATCCCTGTAAAGATATAGCTAACAGCTGCATCTTTTTGTTTTCTTATTTTTACTCTAGGGTAAGCACAGGGATCGGAACCTTAGTGTGGGTGGTAGAGGGACTTATAAAAAAAAACTATTTGTTTGTTTGTTTATTTATTTCTCATATTTATATACCACTTTCTACATAGGTATCAAAGTGGTGTAATGCAGAGGTCCCCAAACTTTTTGGACATGAGGACACATTTGGAAATTTGAGAAACTGCTGTGGGCACCACCAGAAAATGCCTAATCAGTGAATCACCACTTTGGCATCTACCTGACACAGCTATGGATCTTAGGCTGTGTCTTATTCAGCAAAAACGTTTGTTTCGTGTCTATTTTGTTTCGTGTCTATTTTGTTTCGGGTCTAGTCATGTCTATTTGATAAGGGATTGTCTAATTCAGCTAATTTCTGGCAGTGCAATACACAGCTAATGCTTCTTTGAAATGTATGTTTTGGCGATGTCCAGTAGTTGATTCTTTTTGGGAAGAGGTTATTACACAGATAAATTTTATACTGGAACAGTCTGTAATATTCACTGATGTACATGCTCTTTTAAATTATTTACCTGCTTCATGGAAATTAACAAATGGAAGGGGAAATGGATTCTCTGCACCCTTCTGATCGCTAAAAGACTGATATTGCAACACTGGAAGGATAAACACGCACCTCCTATAATACAACAGACTGAGGACCTTACAATGCTTTCGGTATTTGAATGGGTGGCATATAGACACCACCTTCTTCTTCTTTTTTTTAAGTTTTAAATTTTATTTCTATATAAAACAAACACATAATATCAAACATATAACAATTAATAAAACAAAATAGACCTCCGATTTTCTTCTACAGCAAATATAACGTAGGTAACATACAATAATTTTTCTTACTCGATAATCAGAATGAGAAATCTCTTTCTTCCCATTGTCCCAAATTCACGTATTATTCCATAAATCCACAAACGAACAAATCATTATTTTCCAGTCTCTGCAAAAAGTCAATTAGAGGTTTCCACTCAATAATAAACGTGGATGTTGTCCTTTCTCTGATTAATGATGTGAGTTTGGCCATCTCTGCCAGCTCCAGCATCTTGACCAACCATTCTTCTGTCGTAGGCACTGCTGGACCTTTCCATTTCTGTGCATATACTAATCTCGCTGCCATTGTCATGTATAAAAATAAAGTTCCATACCTTCCTTCTAGCTGACTGTCCATTATTCCCAAAAGAAAAGCCTCTGGTTTCAATTGAAAAGTAATCTTTAAAATCTTTTGCATTAATAAATGAATTTCAACCCATTTTTTTTTAGCTTTCTTACATGTCCACCACATATGATAAAAGGTTCCTTCCTGTTGTTCACATTTCCAACATATATCTGATGCACCGTTATACATTCTAGCCAATTTCTCCAGAGACAAATACCAATGATACATCATCTTATAAAAATTCTCTTTAAGACTAGAGCATAAAGTAAATTTCAAACCTTTTAACCACATATTTTCCCATTGTGTCATTAATATATTATAGCCAAAATTTTGAGCCCATTTTATCATACATTCCTTCACTTGCTCTTCCTCAGTTTCAAATTTCAACGAAAGCTTATACATTCTTGAATGTTCATCATTTAGACATAATTCCCTTTCAAAGTCAGATACACTCTGTTCAAAATCATACAACCTTTTATCAACTTTAAACCTTTCTACAATCTGTAAATAGGAAAACCATTGACATGTAGACCATTGACATATAGACACCACCTTCAAATGGATACTTATTTGGATATTTAGTCGACTTTTGTTGAAGCCTATGTATAATGGCTATAAATTTGTAATCTGTGGTTTTAAATCTTATATTTACATTATATTGTATTTTATGGTTTTAACCGTTGTAAACCGCCCAGAGAGCTTCAGCTATTGGGCGGTATAAAAATGTATTAAATAAATAAATAAATTGTATGCGTTTCATATGTATTCATTGCTATGGATATATAAACCCATGTCTGTATATTAAAAAAAGGGGGGGATTAAAAAGTTTTGTGGGTGCCTGAGGGGTGCCACATTCAGGATCGTTTCAGGGGTGCTATTGGAGGTACCCACAGGTGCCATGGCACCCATGGGCACTGAGTTGGGGACCCCTAGTGTAATGCTATCAAAGCACCAATAAAATATAACAAAAAAGCAGAGTAAAAGGTTAATCAACAGTAAAACCACACACTGTACTCTGGTACAGACCATAGCTGGCTGGGTCCCACTTCAGGAAAAGCCAGTGTGAAGAGATGGGTCTTGAGAAGATGTCTAGAAGTCGGAACTGTGGTAGGCTGTCTAATGGTAAAGCATTCATCCCCCCTGCCCCCTGTTGTGGTTCAGATCAGGGTGGGAGGGGTGGATAACTCCAATATATAAAGCCAAATCGTGATCCATTTGCTCGGACCCAGAATGTGTGCTTCAGTCAGAGACCGTTGGTTGGAGGGGGAGAACAGAGGCAGTTCTAGACAGGATCCCTAACATCACACATCAGGTTTCTCCTTGTCCTAGGAATCAGAAGAGCTCTGAGAGCTATGCCCATGCTATTGCTTGCTATAAAATTCCAAGATGTCCCAATGCTCGAATTATAGGGGAGCCAGAGGGCACCTGCCCCCTGTCCTTTTGTGGTGCACCCCTTAGCTAGGGAGGTCAGAGAAATCTGCGATGAACTCAAACAAGTTCAAATTTCTAAGAATCTGACCCGTGAATTTTGCAGCAGACTGGCTTTTCCCGAGTCATGCAGACTCCACGGACTTGCAGACTTCCCCCCCACATAATTTTGCACAAATTCAGTCACAGAAAAATAAAAGACCACTGACCAAAAATGTGAATTTCCCCCATGTGTGAAAATACACATTTTTCGTGGATTTGCACATTGTCGGGGGGGGGGGGGATTTGCACGTTTACACGAGTGTGAATTTCCGCAACTGTGAATTTGCGCAAATGCATGCAAGTGCATTTGCACAAAATCTGATTCCCTCAATGAGCGGGTGCCTGAACGAAAGGCACCTGACATTCCACAAAACAGAGACAGGATGGATTTTACAGTGTCCATACATCCCTACCCTTAGCTACTGTTTAGAAGTCTACAGGAGGGCAATGATTTGGCTAAAATTGTGTGGGGGGGTCATGGAGGGGCTTTTGGATTTAATTAAAACTGACCCACACCTTTTCTCCCATAATTCGAGTACTTCCAAGACCTGTTGCGCTTCCCCAGACTGGGTAACTTGTGCTTCAGGCAGCCCAAACCCTCTCCCTCTGTGTTCCAGGACTGTCTGCCCACCTGCCCTCCTCGTCTGCTCAAGCTACATGCTGTCTCTCCAGCTGGACCTTGCCATCACTTGGACCAGAGTGCCTGGCAATTGTAATGGTTCTGCTCTTTTAATTATCGTTTATGTCTCACAGTCTATCAGTTATCTCTACATCTCACCAGGTGGGTCATGGTTGCTTAAGCCAACTCTGTTTTGGCACCAGTCTTTTTATATATAACTGCATTCCCCTCTTGGATAATTAAGTTCATTATTCCACCTGATTGGAACTAATCTATTTATTATCAGACCTGCCTCGCAAAGATTTTATCTTCTGTCAAGCCTTTTAAAGTTAGAGCTACAGGGTTTAGCTAAAGGCAGTCTTTCCCCAAGCATAGTCGGCAAGGCATATTAAATGATTATTAGAAATAACAGAGGCACACAACTGTTTCAGCTCATTTATGTACAATAAAGTAAGATTTCTTTGTAAGCTGGGCCACCAAAGTCTCTCTTTTGAGGGGAAAATCTTAATCAATGGAACTGCAATGTCTGTACTGCTATTATAGAACCAGCTATTTTTGTCCGAAACCGTTCCTAAATGTAAGCAGAATATTTGGTTCTTGCTTCTAGATGCAAATCTAACAATGCTTTCAATGTAATTTAATTATTACCTTAACACAAGATCAAAAGTTAAACAAAATACTTCAAGGAGCAGGAAAAGAACACCAGACGGCTCATTTTATTGCTGAACAAGCAATAAACATGTATGGGAAAATAGCTGGTAATTTGTAAGAACAGAATAAAAAGTTATGGCAGAGCAGACTCGACTGAAGATTTTGGGTGTTGCCAGAACCTACCAGGGCAACACCTGTCTGATTCCTATCAGTTGTAGAGTTCCTAAATTGCACACATCAATCTAAACTAGAGACAGCAGAGAAATCTGCAACAGATTCAAATGAGTTCAAATTTCTATGAATCCAACCTGTGAATTCCGCAGCAGACCAGCTTTTCCCAAGTCACACAGATTTCCACAGACTTGTGGACTGGTTTTCCCCACTTTTGGGGGTGATTTGCGCTAATTCACATTAAGACTAATGTGCATTAGCGGTAGTGTGCATTAGCACAAATATGCAATTAATTTTATTGATTAATATGAATTAAATCATATTACTGATGATTTAATTCTATTTTTAACTTCTGTATTTTTCTATTTCTGTTTTAATTGTATGACGTTTAAAAGTTGTGAGCCACCTTGGGTCCCAGTGTTGGGAAAAAGGCGGGATACAAATAAAATAATAATAATAATCATCATCATCAGCAGCAGCAGCAGCAGCACATTTGCACAAGTGTGCATTGGTGCTAATGCAATTTACACTAATGTGCACTTACACTAATGTCTATTAGTGCTAATATGAATTAGTGCAAGTAGAACAAAATTCTGATTTTTTAAAAAATCTGATTCCTTAGCCGTGACTTATCTCTTAATTTTTAAAATTAAAACTGAAGGAGTTTCTGTTGGATAGGTAGAAAGAAATAATGAGCAACTGTAATAAGACAAATGTGCTGGCTAGATGTTTTGGTACTAGAGAGTTGGGGGGGAGTATTAAAAACCTTTGTCATGTGGTTATTTACTAAATAGTTTATAGTTACTTTTTATGCTTGGGATTTTCAATATGCTCTATCTTGTAATTGGAAACAAAATGAAACTATATTTTTTTGTTTATCCATAAATGCTGAATTTAAAGTAGATTAAATAGTTGATTTATATTTGGGATGGGTGGAGACCTCTTGTGTTTGTCCTTTTTTGTTTTTTGTCATAACTCTGGAAGTGATTTTTGGTTAATAGAAATTTTTCTAAGAATAACTGTGGTTGCTTATATGCTGTGGAGAAGATTGGAAGTCCATTTTAATTTTGTTTATTGTTTGTTGTATATGTGTCTTTGTGTCTTTTTTTATGATTAAAAATTCTTTTGAAAAAAAAATCTGATTCTGTCAATGAGCAGATGACAGAGCAAAAGACATCTGACAATCCCTGACGGAACGGATTTAACAGAATCCATACCTCCCTAATCTAAACTACGAAATATACTGGGCTTCTATTTTATGTGCATGCAGTTCACATCCGAATAAATTAATTCCTTGGGGAACAGCAAAGTTCCCTGTCATGGCAGAAACCTGAAAGAGCTTTTAGGAATTGGCTGTGACATTTTTGTTTGGTGGATATATTTTTTTTTCTTGTTTGAGTTTTATCACTGTATGGTAGTAGTCTGCGACTGGTGTTATTGGTTGCCAGTGGAGGATTTGAAGGTGGGCCACTGCTCCATTACCTAAAATGGTTAAAAAAAGAAAAAGTGGTCAAAGCAATGATTGGTACGGTGATGAAAACAGATCTCCTGCCCAGTCATTCCCAGAACACATTTCTTGGACAGAGAAAGATACAGACTTACATTCCATGGGATGTTTATTGTGATATGGACTTCGGTATGGTTACACTGATAACATTAAGACAATAAGTCTGCCATTCCCCTAGAAAAATAATCCATGCTTGACTGGAGTTCTTTTTTCCCAATTATGAGCAGGACACCAGTGCTGCAGGGCAGCATCCCTTAACCTGGTGCCCTCCGGATGATTTGTACTCCCATCATCCCCAGCCAGCCTGGCCAATGGTCAGGAATGCTGGGAGCTGTAGTCCAAAACATCAGGAAGGCACCAGGTTGGGGAAGGCTTTTGTAGGGGATGGAGGAACAGGAGAGGGATGGAGGTGGCTGATAGCAAGGCAAGCAGAGGCACTGTGTAGCGACATCCCATGCTGTGTGAGTACTCCTAGTGCAGGGCTGAGGTTGAATTCAGTATCGGAGAAGCTCTTGTGGGGGGAAGTGCATTCCAGTGCCCGGTAGGGCCAAAGGCAAAAGAGGTGGCGCCAAAAATATTAAAAAATACTCACCAGTGTATTGTAGCGTAAAGCTCTTGCTGCCAGTAACTAAGCCGTAGGAGAAGCATGTCAACCTTTTAGAATGAGGGGGGGGGAAATACTGCACAGAAGCTGGGAAACCAACAAAAGGTTGTTGGTTGGGAGGAAGGGGCGCGGGGCCAGGAGAAGGGGGCATGGCTATCTGGGGCATGGCCCCTCAGCCTGAGGTTTCCCACCCCTGTCCTAGTGGATCAGAGGATATAGCCCATGGTCAAAGCCTGGAGCTTTTCCAAGAGAGGGAAAGGAAGGGAATAAGTCAGACCTAGAACCCAAACAGAAGGGTCCTTGGCAGGCAGGCAGCTGGTAGTCTGCCAGGATCCAATGAGAAGAAAAGCCATGAAGAAAGAGCAAAGTGCTTCTACACACTAGACTTGCACAATCTGTGCCTAAACGCAGCCCACTAGCCATGTTTTGTGGCCTTTTGTTTAGGGAAGGAGGAGAAATTTGTTTGATTCGCATTTTAAGGCAAACTTACCCAATTTTTCCACTTTTGAACCTATACACAAACGGAAACTCAATTATCCTTTGAAATTTGCACTCCTCTGAACTTTGCAATGGAGTTGTCTGCTTTTTAAAAAAAGTCAATATTAAGGGAAGGGCAAACAAAAAAAATGCATACGTTTGTGAAAGCAATGTTCAAAAATGCATTGTATTTAGAAAACTTAATTTCAAAAATGTGTATATTAGGCAAAATCACATACAAAAATCCACATATTAGGAGAAGTATGCACAAAATCGAATGTGAACTTTAAAAAAAAGTACTCAAAGTTCCGGATGAACCAAACTTAAGACTGGAAAAATGAGAAACGGAGAGAAACCAAAATGGACAGATTCACCCATCCCTAAAAACAGGGATGGGCAACACATGGCCTTTTCTAGCAGCAGCCCCCATTGCTCCAAAATCGCAGCTGCGCTGCCAAATGCCAACAAATTTTGGCGGCATGGGACAGGACAGCCCCCCCCCCCCAAGCCACATTTTCTATTCAAAACAAGGCATGTAGGGAGTGAATCCCTTGTTTTAAAGCAGATTGCAGTCCCCTGGAGCTTCCTGGAGTGTGTGTTTTTTCTCACCATGGAATTGTTGCTAAACTTTGATGGCAATTTGGTGATGGTGATCTTGGGGTCGTGCTGGTGGTGCACCTCTAGTGGGTTCTGTGGGGTGGAAATTGGCCCCTGGACCCTTGGAATTTGTCCACCCCAATTTAAATAGAAATGCAAGTACATCTCACCATGGTGGGGAAGACTGTGACCAGGTGACCTGTGTGGCCACTCAACCTGCTTTCCAGGGGCCAACTGTTGATGGGCAATGCCAAAGGTCCTGGACTGGTCTCCCTTCTTCTGGTTCATTATCTTTAAACTAGAGTTGGATTGGACAGCCCTTCAAATAGAGGGCTGTCCCTTGTAAAGTAGAGCACATGACCACCCTCACGCCTGGCAATAGTAGTCCCAAACCTCTGGAGGGCACCAGGTTATGGTAGGCTGGCATATAGCCATCATGACTAGTAGTCATTGTCAAATTGCCAATGCCTGTGATAAGGTTCTCAGTCATTCCAGCTGGGGAGTCTTAAAAGAGAGTCATAATTGCATTGGGGAAGCAGTGGCTCATATTTCTGTGATGAGCAGGCCCAGAGGAAGGTCTTTACTCAATTTCTGTGCCTTGCATTATTTAACTTACCACCTGACAGTTCCTGTCATGCCGTAAATCCAGAAAATTACTATTTGCTCAGAATTCCACTGTTTCAGTTTATGCCAAGACCATGAGGCAGCCTCAAGTCTCTGGAATGTTAAAGACTCCATGAGAAGGACTAGGATTGTGAAAACTGAAACTAGCAAAAGGAAAAGAAATCACGGTGTCTTAGGAGAGGGTTTGAGGAAGAGAGAACTGTCATTCTGCACGATGCTCTTCAGCACCTTTTTAGGTAGCAGGAGAAGCCTGGCTAGCCCCTTCCAAAAGTGTGCAGACAGGCAGGAGGCTGTCTTCCGGGGATCCCAGCAAGGCAGGCAGGGGAATCTCCTGGGGATCCAGCAAGGCAGGCAGGGGGATCTCCTGGGGATCCAGCAAGGATAAGTAAACAAAATTATGGTAATTATTTCTAAATTTGCATCTGTTTGTATGAATTAGGGCCTGATGAGCTGCATCCTAGAGTAATAAAGGAACTGGCAGAAGAACTCTCAGAACCACTGTCTATTATCTTTGAGAAATCATGGAGGACAGGTGAAGTGCCAGACGACTGGAGGAGGGCAAATGTTGTTCCCATCTTCAAAAAGGGCAAGAAGGAGGAACCTGGGAACTATAGGCCAGTCAGTCTGACATCAATCCCCGGGAAGATTTTTGAGCAGATTATAAAGAAGTCAGTCTGCAAGCACCTTGAAAACAATGCAGTGATTACTAGAAGCCAGCATGGATTTGTCAAGAACAAATCCTGTCAGACTAATCTGATCTCATTTTTTGATCGGGTAACCTCCCTTGTGGACTGTGGGAATGCTGTGGACATTATATACCTGGACTTCAGCAAAGCTTTCGACAAAGTGCCTCATGATATCCTGATTAGTAAGCTAGCTAAGAGTGGGCTAGATGGAACAACTATCAGGTGGATCCACAATTGGCTAAAGAATCGGACTCAAAGAGTGCTTATCAATGGTTCCTTCTCAAACTGGGGAGAGGTAACGAGCGGGGTACCACAGGGCTCGGTCCTGGGCCCGGTGCTCTTCAACATTTTTATTAATGACTTGGATGAGGAGGTACAGGGAATGCTTATCAAATTTGCAGATGACACAAAGTTGGGTGGAACAGCTAATACTCTGGAAGACAGAAACAAAATTCAAAGTGACCTCGATAGGCTGGAGCGCTGGGCCGAAAACAACAGAATGAAATTTAACAGGGATAAATGCCAAGTGCTGCACCTAGGGAGAGGAAACCAAATGCAGAGTTACAGAATGGGGGACACTTGGCTCAACAATACTACAAGTGAGAAGGATCTTGGAATTGTGGTAGATCACAAACTGAATATGAGCCAGCAATGCGACGTGGCTGCAAAGAAGGCAAATGCAATTTTGGGCTGTATTAATAGAAGTATAGCTTCCAAATCGCGGGAAGTGATAATTCCCCTTTACTCGGCACTGGTTAGGCCTCATCTTGAGTACTGCGTCCAGTTCTGGGCACCTCACTTTAAGAAGGACATAGACAAACTGGAGAGGGTTCAGAGGAGGGCAACAAGGATGATAAAGGGACTGGAAACAAGGCCCTATGAGGAGAGACTGAAAGAACTGGGCATGTTTAGCCTTCAGAAGAGGAGACTGAGGGGAGATATGATCGCACTCTTCCAGTATTTGAAGGGATGTCACACAGAGGAGGGCAAAGATCTCTTCTCGTTCATCCCAGTTTGCAGGACACGGAATAATGGGCTCAAGTTACAGGAACCTAGATTCCACCTAAACATCAGGAAAAATTTCCTGACTGTCAGAGCAATAAGACAATGGAATCAACTACCTAGGGAGGTGGTGGGCTCTCCCACTCTGGAGGCATTCAAGGTGCAGCTGGACGGCCATCTGTCAGAGATGCTTTGACCTGGATTCCTGCATTGAGCAGGGGGTTGGACTCGATGGCCTTGTAGGCCCCTTCCAATTCTACTTTTCTATGATTCTATGATTCTATGATTAGCACATGCAAATGTTATGCAAACCTGTGTCCTCTTTTAATGTGATGCATTTTCTCTTTTTTGATGATGCGTATGTGACCAACCAATTGGCCATGCTGACCGGGACTGATGGGAATTGAAGCCCAAAACATCTGGAGGGCACATCAGTCAGGGAAGGATGCTATATGCTGCCCCCAAGTGTAGATGCTACCTCCAGGTTGAGGCAGTATGCCTCTGAAAACCAGTTACTGGGGAAGATGAGCAGGAGGATGCTATGGTGCTCATGGCTTGCTGTGGGCTCCCTGGGGGCATCTGATTGGTCACTGTGTGAAGCAGAATCCTAGCCTAGATAGACCTTTAGTATGACCCAGCAGGGCTCTTATTATCTTCTTCATTGTCTGAGATACAAGGCCTGCTAAGATAGTAAGTGAATTGTGTGTGTATGGAGTGCGGGGAGCAGAATCAAGATGGTGGGTGCTCTCCATGCTCCAAGCCTCCATATGATTCTGTTCCTGACTCCCAGCTGAGCAGGAGCACAACAGGAGAGAGGCTCCAGCTGTTTTTGGGACTGTTTTTGGGACTGTGAAAAGGCAAGCAGGCTCCCAGAGAGCGAGCGAACAGAGCGAGCGCACAGGGAGAGCAAACAGGAGTTTGGCAGCGGAGTAGTAAAACAACAAGTGCTGCAAGGGAAAGGCGTGGCCTGAGAGCTCATTCTGTTGAGCAGAAGCTCCTGCTGACTGCAACTACCTGGGGCTGATTGCAGCTGATTGATTGCAGGAAGTGGGGCTGATTGCAGGGCGTGGCCTGGGAGCTCATTCTGTTCCTGACTCCCAGCTGAGCAGGAGCACAACAGGAGAGAGGCTCCAGCTGTTTTTGGGACTGTTTTTGGGACTGTGAAAAGGCAAGCAGGCTCCCAGAGAGCGAGCGAACAGAGCGAGCGAACAGGGAGAGCAAACAGGAGTTTGGCAGCGGAGTAGTAAAACAACAAGTGCTGCAAGGGAAAGGCGTGGCCTGAGAGCTCATTCTGTTGAGCAGAAGCTCCTGCTGACTGCAACTACCTGGGGCTGATTGCAGCTGATTGATTGCAGGAAGTGGGGCTGATTGCAAGGCGTGGCCTGGGAGCTCATTCTGTTCCTGACTCCCAGCTGAGCAGGAGCACAACAGGAGAGAGGCTCCAGCTGTTTTTGGGACTGTTTTTGGGACTGTGAAAAGGCAAGCAGGCTCCCAGAGAGCGAGCGCACAGGGAGAGCAAACAGGAGTTTGGCAGCGGAGTAGTAAAACAACAAGTGCTGCAAGGGAAAGGCGTGGCCTGAGAGCTCATTCTGTTGAGCAGAAGCTCCTGCTGACTGCAACTACCTGGGGCTGATTGCAGCTGATTGATTGCAGGAAGTGGGGCTGATTGCAGGGCGTGGCCTGGGAGCTCATTCTGTTCCTGACTCCCAGCTGAGCAGGAGCACAACAGGAGAGAGGCTCCAGCTGTTTTTGGGACTGTGATAAGGCAAGCAGGCTCCCAGAGAGCGAGCGAACAGGGAGAGCAAACAGGAGTTTGGCAGCGGAGTTCGGCAGGGGAGGTCAAGGGGGAGGTCCCTAAAAAAAAAAAAAAAAAAAAAAAAACCAAACACACACACACACACATATATATATATATATTCTAGGAAGACAGAAACAGAGCACTATGGAAGGAAAGGACTCAGCAGTGGTGGTGACCTGCAAGGGGTGTGCAATGTTTGTTTTCCTGCCGGAGATCAACATGGCCTACACATGCAACAAGTGCAAGCTGGTCACGCTGTTGGAAGAAAAGGTCAGAGGACTGGAGCAGCAAGTGTCAACCCTCAGGAGCATAAGAGAAAGCGAGGAGTTCTTAGACAGAACGATGGATCTACAGCACCAAAGCACAGTACAGGAGCCAGAAGGGCAACTGCAGGATGAGGCGGAGTCAGAGACTGCAGAGGCAAGGGAAAATAACACAGGGGGAACTCCCTGGAAAAGGGTGACTGTTAGGAGCAGAAGAACTACAAGACACTCTGCGCCTGTGGAAGCAGTGGAGCTATGGAACCGCTTCCATGTACTTGAGGACGAGAGCAGAGGACAGCCTGCAGAGGACGGATTACCGGGCACCCAACGTGACAGCGAGCAAGAGGCTGAGGGTCAGTCAAGTGGAGGCAATCAACCAAGGCCTACAGCAAGAGGAAGAGAAGAGTACTCGTAGTGGGAGACTCCCTCCTGCGGGGGATCGAAGCCAAAGTATGTCGCGAAGACCCATGGACTCGCCAGGTGTGCTGTCTCCCTGGGGCACGGATTAAGGATGTGACAGAGCAGCTGCCGAGGCTCATGCAGCCCACCGACACATACCCCTTTCTTCTCTTCCACGTGGGTACAAATGATACTGCCAAACGGAGTTACAAAGAAATCACGGCAGACTTTGAAGAGCTGGGAAGGGAACTCAAGAACTTCGGGGCCCAGATAGTTTTCTCATCCATCCTTCCAGTACTTGGAAGAGGCATAGAAAGGGAAAGAAAAATACTCCGAGTGAATGACTGGCTACGAAGGTGGAGCCGACGTGAGGGATTTGGATTCTGGGACCACGGGCTACACTTTCTGGAAGATGGACTGCTGGCAAAGGATGGGTTGCACCTCACAAGGACTGGGAAGAATGTGTTTGGACACAGCATGAGGAACTTAATCAGGAGGGCTTTAAACTGAATCCAACAGGGGAGGGAGACATAAACTCGGGGGTACCAATGGAAGAAGGCCTCTATGCCACAATGGAGAGAACAGCTCCAGCGGTGCCCATTGATAGTCTACCACAAAATGTAGGGGGAAAGTCGGACTATAAAGCACATAGTCTTCAATGTCTCTATACTAATGCCCAGAGTATGGGCAATAAACAAGACGAACTTGAACTCTTGATACATGAGGGCAAGTACGACTTGATAGGGATAACTGAAACCTGGTGGGATGACTCCCATGACTGGAATACAGCAATTGAAGGGTATAACTTGTTCAAAAGGAACAGAAGCAACAGAAAGGGAGGTGGAGTTGCACTGTATGTTAAAAATACGTATCTCTGCACAGAGATACAGGAAGAGGAGCTTGGCAGCCCCATTGAGAGCATCTGGGTTAAAATAAAGGGGGCAAAGAATAAAACGAACATGGCGGTTGGAGTCTACTACCGACCACCCAATCAAGGAGAAGATGAGGATGGAACTTTTGAAAAGCAAATTGCCATTGTTTTAAGGAGGCACGATGTGGTAGTAATGGGAGACTTCAATTTCCCTGATATCTGTTGGGAGACTTATTCAGCCAAACATGGCCCCTCCAAGAAATTCCTGACCTGTGTTGCTGATAACTTCCTCCTACAGAAAGTGGAGGAAGGAACTAGAGGATCGGCTATCCTTGACCTGATTCTAACCAACAGAGACGAGTTAGTGGATAAAGTGGCAGTTTCGGGAACTCTGGGGGAAAGTGACCATGTTATACTAGAGTTCTTGATTCTAACAGAAGCAAAAGCTGAGTGTAGCCAAACACGTACCCTGGATTTTAGGAAAGCCAATTTTAACAAACTCAGAACAATGATTAGTAAAATCCCATGGCAAGTGACTCTCACGAGAAAGGGAGCCCAGGAGGGGTGGGAGTTTTTAAAGAAGGAAATTTTAAAGGCACAATTGCAAACAATTCCCACAAGGAAAAAAGGCAGAGGGCAACAGAAAAAGCCAATGTGGCTTCACAATAAACTCAAAGATGACCTGAAAACAAAAAAGGACACGTATAGGAAGTGGAAGGAAGGACAGGCTACAGGGGAAGAGTACAGGCAGGTAGCACAGAACTGCAGGAATAGTGTCAGGAAGGCTAAAGCTGAGAATGAGCTAAGGTTAGCGAGGAATGCTAAAAGCAACAAAAAAGCTTTCTTCAGATACATGCACAGTAAAAGACAGAAGAAAGAACTGGTGGTTCAACTACGCGATGAGGATGGCAAATTGATAACAGAAGACAAAGAAAAGGCAGAAGTGTTCAATTCCTACTTCGGCTCGGTCTTCTCCCAAAAGAGGGTCTATGACCCCCCTGGCAAACCTGAAGTGCAGACTGAAGGGGCAGAATTGCAGCTTGAGATTGATAGGCAAATGGTCAAGGAGCACCTGATTACTCTGAACGAGTTTAAATCTCCAGGGCCTGATGAGCTGCATCCTAGAGTAATAAAGGAACTGGCAGAAGAACTCTCAGAACCACTGTCTATTATCTTTGAGAAATCATGGAGGACAGGTGAAGTGCCAGACGACTGGAGGAGGGCAAATGTTGTTCCCATCTTCAAAAAGGGCAAGAAGGAGGAACCTGGGAACTATAGGCCAGTCAGTCTGACATCAATCCCTGGGAAGATTTTTGAGCAGATTATAAGAAGTCAGTCTGCAAGCACCTTGAAAACAATGCAGTGATTACTAGAAGCCAGCATGGATTTGTCAAGAACAAATCCTGTCAGACTAATCTGATCTCATTTTTTGATCGGGTAACCTCCCTTGTGGACTGTGGGAATGCTGTGGACATTATATATCTGGACTTCAGCAAAGCTTTCGACAAAGTGCCTCATGATATCCTGATTAGTAAGCTAGCTAAGAGTGGGCTAGATGGAACAACTATCAGGTGGATCCACAATTGGCTACAGAATCGGACTCAAAGAGTGCTTATCAATGGTTCCTTCTCAAACTGGGGAGAGGTAACGAGCGGGGTACCACAGGGCTCGGTCCTGGGCCCGGTGCTCTTCAACATTTTTATTAATGACTTGGATGAGGAGGTACAGGGAATGCTTATCAAATTTGCAGATGACACAAAGTTGGGTGGAACAGCTAATACTCTGGAAGACAGAAACAAAATTCAAAGTGACCTCGATAGGCTGGAGCGCTGGGCCGAAAACAACAGAATGAAATTTAATAGGGATAAATGCCAAGTGCTGCACCTAGGGAGAGGAAACCAAATGCAGAGTTACAGAATGGGGGACACTTGGCTCAACAATACTACAAGTGAGAAGGATCTTGGAATTGTGGTAGATCACAAACTGAATATGAGCCAGCAATGCGATGTGGCTGCAAAGAAGGCAAATGCTATTTTGGGCTGTATTAATAGAAGTATAGCTTCCAAATCGCGGGAAGTGATAATTCCCCTTTACTCGGCACTGGTTAGGCCTCATCTTGAGTACTGCGTCCAGTTCTGGGCACCTCACTTTAAGAAGGACATAGACAAACTGGAGAGGGTTCAGAGGAGGGCAACAAGGATGATAAAGGGACTGGAAACAAGGCCCTATGAGGAGAGACTGAAAGAACTGGGCATGTTTAGCCTTCAGAAGAGGAGACTGAGGGGAGATATGATCGCACTCTTCCAGTATTTGAAGGGATGTCACACAGAGGAGGGCAAAGATCTCTTCTCGTTCATCCCAGTTTGCAGGACACGGAATAATGGGCTCAAATTACAGGAACCCAGATTCCACCTAAACATCAGGAAAAATTTCCTGACTGTCAGAGCAATAAGACAATGGAATCAACTACCTAGGGAGGTGGTGGGCTCTCCCAGTCTGGAGGCATTCAAGGTGCAGCTGGACAGACATCTGTCAGATATGCTTTGACCTGGATTCCTGCATTGAGCAGGGGGTTGGACTCGATGGCCTTGTAGGCCCCTTCCAACTCTACTTTTCTATGATTCTATGATTCTATGTTACTTTGAACAGAGCCTATGTTCTACACATGTAGGCTACCCACACATATGCATAGTCTCTGTCCAGCACTTCAGAGGAACACACATGGAGGTCAGGAATGGGGGCAGGTGGCATGATCCTAATCCCCTCCGTCTTCATGCATTCACTGAATAGATATGGTATGAGTCATTTCTATATATGAGTCATTTCTATATATGGAAGAATATTCAGAACAAACAGTGATTCTCCCCATTTTCATTTACATCTCCAGCTGCAGAGTAATCCCAGTATGAATGCTCAAGGAGAGATGGAGGCTAACATGAACACAGGAGCCTATATTCTTTTACACATTACCTGGAATGGTGTGATTATCACCTCCTCTACAGCTGTACCCACAATGCTCCAGAGGAACTTCTATACCTGGTTAAAATGCATTATGTCGTTAAATACCATGCTGATGTCACAGTGCCAAACAGGTGCCACTGCCCTGCCCTGCCACAGAACCTCATGGGCGCATAAGACATAGATGTTACAGAAGGTGGTTTGGAAGTTACTACAGAGTAGGTGGCTGGCAACCACACAACCCGTGGTAATCTGAAAAGAGGGCTTTATACTAAGTCCCCTTTACTTGTTATCCTTCATGAGATCATAATTATGTGGAGGGAAAGAGTGTGTCCACATGTGCTGACCCTGCCATCATGTCCTGCTTCCACTCTATCCCCCTCCTCCAGTGTTTCCTTCCCCGTATCCATGTTTTGTTTTTTGCTTTCAGAGTAGTTACAGCTACAAGGGAGCACATAGCTTGTCAATGCTTGTGTTTCCCTTCTATAAGCCTTCATTCTAGAGGCTTGCATTACACCAGGATAAAGGGACCTGCAGTGCTCCATTGGCTCCAGCTCCCCATTGCAGACGACCCCTGTGAACCAATAGCAGAAGTTTGTCTCCTGGTCCACAGGACTCATTAACCAAAATAAAAGCCTCATTCTCCCTTCGCTCTAGGAGAGGTAATATATATGCATTCTGATGTCTCCTCTGTCTTTTTCTCTCCCTCTCTGCTATCCAACTTCCAGTCTTCTTTGTTCTGTTAGCAGACCACTTGGCTATACAGTAGGCCCTGCACCTTGGATACTGGCAGCCATGAGTATGGTGTCTTTAAGGAAGGCCTTGGCATGAGAGTGTAGTGGAAACAAAGGAGATTGCTGAGCAGTTGCAGGTCACGTATGCAAGGCGAGATCTAACATCACCAGATCAATCAAAGTGGCATATGTAAAGGACCCAAAGGCAGGCAAAATATAAAATTAATCAAGCTTGCAAAGGATCAGTCCTAAAGTAATGTACCCCTCCTGATTGGAAGGAAGCACCCTCAAGGTATAAGGAAGAGAAATGGAATTGTTTGAAAAGGTTTCACAACCTTGCCAATTTGGGAAACGGCTGCATTGGTCAAAGTGCTCATTCCCCAGAAGTACTCTCTTTTCTGTTTCATTGATGGCTCTGGTTGCCGGGTAATCAAACCCTTTGTTTTCAGTACTTCAGTAAAATCCGTACTTCCCTAATTGAACCTGACATGTGACCTTATTTATTTATTAATTATATTTATACCCCGCCTTTTTTCCTGCAAGTAACCCAAGGTGGCTTACATAATCCTCCTCCTCTCCATTTTATCCTCACAACAACCCTGTGAGGATAGGTTAGGCTGAGAGTCAGTGACTGGCCCAAAGTCACCCAGTGAGTTTCATGGCTGAGCGGGAATAGAACCCAGATCTCCTGAGTCCCAGTCCAACACTCTAGCCACTGCATGCAAATCATGTGCTTTACTGCTGAGATATGGCCCATGAGTTAGAAGGTACTGGAAGTCTCGCCTTCCCCAAAGGGTATCTCCAGCACATCCCTATTAACAAAATGTGAGAGCCCTTCACCCTTCAGCCATGAAGAAATGGTTTAATATTCATCATCATCATCATCATCATCATCATCATCATCATCATCATCATCTATATACCACCTTATCGACTAAAAAGCCATCAAGGTGGTGTACACCAACTTGAAACAATAACACCCTATCCATAAAAAAGAGCTGGGAGCATTAAAAAATTAAAACAACTACATAATTTACAAGTCTAAATTAAAAAGACCTTTTCTAAATGGCAAGAAAGTAGTGGGTGACAATTGTAGTGGGGGGAGGGTGCTGTTGCACTCATTCCTTGCTTGTGGGTCTCTCGTGGGCAGCTGGTAGGCCACTGTGTGAACAGAATGCTGGACTAGGTGGACCCTTGGTCAGATCCAGCAGGGCTCTTCTTATGTAGTTTGAGGGAGTGCATTCTACAGTTTGGGAGCACTGCAGGAGAAAGCCCTTTCATGTATGCCCAGCAAATGGCCCTCTGTGCATTAGGGTGCTTTCAAGAGGACCTCTCCTGAAGATCTTAACAACCAGGCAGGTTCATAATGAGACAGACTGTCCCGTAAATAGCCCAGTCCTAAGATGTTTAGGATTTAAAAGATTAAAAGCCACACCTTGGGAAAGCAATTTGGCAACCATTGCAGGTCTTTCGAGTCAGGTATAATATAGTTCCAACACAGTGCACTGGTTAGCAGGCTAGTGGTTGCAGTTTACACCAACTGAGGCCTCCAGATACTCTTCAGGGGTAGCCCCACAAAGAGCACATTGCCGTAGTCTAAACATGATGTAAGCAGGGCATGAATAGCTGTTGCCAGATCAAACTGATTCAGAAAGGGTTACAGCTGGTGCCCCAAGAGTAATTGTGCAAATGCACTCCTTGCTGTCGCCACCACCTGATGATCCAGGGGCAGCCTAGGATCAAGGAGTGCTCCCAAGCTACACACCTGATCCTTCAGGGGGAGCGCAACCCCTTCCAGAACAGGTTGGATCCCAATCCCCAAGTCAGACTTTCTACTGACCAACAACACCTCCATCTTGTCTGGATTTAATCTCTTGTTTATTCACCCTCATCCAGCCCATTATCAAACCCAGGCAACATTCAAAGGTTTTCACTGCTACTTTGGTGTTAGGTGACAAAAAGCAATAGAGCTGGGTGTCATCCGCATATTGCTGGCACCTTACTCCAAAGCTCTGAATGAGCTCTCCCAGTGGTTTCATGTAGATATTAAATGGACAAGATCAAACCATGTGGGGCACCACAGGCCGATGGTCATGGAGTCAAACAGTAATCCCTCAGCACCACCCTCTGGACATGGCCCGATATAAAGGACCAGAACCACTGCAAAACACAACCCCCAAAGCCCGGCTACACCAGACATTCCAGAATGATACTGCGGTCAATGGTATCAAAAGCTGCCAAGAGGTCTAGGGGAACTAACAGGGTTGTGCTCCCTCCACCTATTCCTGGCATAGGTGATCCATCCACCAAGGCAATGAAAGCAGTCCCATATCCTGGCCAAAAACCTGATTTGAAAATAGTTCAGATTAGCAGTATCATACAGATACATCTGGAGTTGTAACAACAACACCATCTCAATCACCTTAGCCAAGGATTTGAGACTGGCCTATAGTTAGATAGATCTCCTGGGTTGAGACTGGCCTATAGTTAGGCAGATCTCCAGGGTCAAGGGAAGATTTCTTTAATGAAGGTATGCTTACTGCCTTCCTTTAAGCAAGAGGAACAACCCTCTCCTGCAAAAAGGCATTAATCACTTCCCTTAGCCATGGCACTTCCCTTTGGTCCACCCAGCAAGGTTCTTGCTGGGCAGTACAATATCTTGTAGTAAGTCAAATGGTACTGATACTTGGACCCACAACTGAAGAACATAAGAACAAACTAAACATGTGATGGCAATGTGTGAATGCATCTCTGTCTCTACAATTTTTTTGCAAATTGCAGCTTCAGTGGAGCCATATCTGGATCAGGACCACAGAGGAAGGGGTTTAACCTTCCCCCTATGCCATTTTCTTGATGAAAATCCCCTACTGCTGGGGCTGGTGGACCTCTTTCTGCCCAAGGGCCAAATTCTATTCCAGAGAAGCTCGGGGGGGGGGACATTCCTGTAGTGGGCTGGGCTAAAGGCAAGAGGGCTGGGGCTGAAAATACCAAAAAATACCAGTATACCGTATTTTTCCGTCTATAAGATGCCCCCATGTATAAGACGCCCCCCACTGGGCAGTTTCGCAACTGTGCGGTTCTCTCCTTGGCTTACTTCCGTGTATAAGACGACCCCCAATTTTTAGTCTAACAATTTTAGGAAAAAGTATAGTCTTATACATGGAAAAATACTGTAGTTTAGCTTAAAGCTTTTAGTGCTAGTGACTTAAGTCTGAAGAGAGGCATTTCAGCCTTTTAGAATGGGGAGAAACACCACAAAATTCAGGAGGCCTGCAAAATAATAGGTGGTTGGTGGGGGGAGAGTGAGGCCACCTGGGGAATTCAGAGGGCCATATTGGGCCACTGGGCAGGCCATATTTGGGTCCTGGGCATGTGGTTCTTCACCCCTGCCCTACACATGTGCGCGCACACGCACACGCACACGCACGCACACACACACGCACGCACACGCACGCACACACAAAATTGGCTTCAGGGGAAAAGAAAAAAAAACCCCATATGTGTGTGGTTATGCCTGCATATTTTCCCCACTGGAGCAAAAAGCAGATTCAGGAAGCGGTTTTCATTAGAAAAATAGCAGGGGTGGGGAAGAGGAATGAACCCCACTCCCCTTGTAGCTGCTGTTTATTAAAACAAACAAACCAACAAACAACAATTAAAGAGACAGGGATATTGAAGGGAACGAAATAGTTAAAAGAAAAACTTACAAGAGATTCAAGCCAGGCACGAAGGCAGATTGCCAGGGTCATGACTAATACTAAAAGAATGTAGTCAATGGCTGGTAATGACTGTGGCAATGACTGTCAATGGCCGTCAATGGCTGTTGATGACTCACAAATGTTGAGGTGTTTTGTTGTCTCACCCTGCCTACCTGACCAAGATAAGATAATACCTAGCAGCTGCTTGATTGTAAGATCATCTTCCTGTCTCCTTGTAAGGAAATCCCCCTCTCCCTAAAGCAAACCCCCTTTTGTCTTGACCTTGCTGACCAATGTAAGAACTGTTGCCAAATGACCAAACTCAGGTATGCTATAAAAGTTGTTGTAAAAGCCCCGCCCGGGGTTCTGCTTTGTGACACAGTCCGCAGGACCAATTGTGCACAATAAACCTTTTTCCAATAACCCGAGTTGGTCCTCGTTGTCCTTATCCGAGTTAAGAGGTGACCACTTCAATATATTTACACATATCTACTGCCACTACTTTGCCCCTGCACAGTACCTTGCTGAATACACCAAAGGTCCATCTAATGCAGCAGTCTGCTCACTGTAGTGGCCACCCAGGTACCTCTGGAAAGCCCCATGAGCAGAACTTGAAGGGAACAGTCCTCGGCTGCTGTGGCTCACTGGCAACTGGCATTCAGAGGTGTGCTCTTTTTAAACATGGAGATACCATTGAGCCATAATTCATTCGCTGAGCCTCAGAAAGTGCCTGGAGGCAGTCTTGGGATGGATGGGGGCAAGTCAGCTGAGGGCCAGGGATGTGCGGATTTTGTGCAATCTGTTCCATCAGTGTTCCACGGATTGTCAGGCGGCTTTCATTCCGCTGTCCGCTCATTGACGTTATCAGATTTTTTGTACAAGAATTTTATTCATTTGCAAATGTGCATTTGCATAAGTGTACACTTGCATAAATCCCCCCCCGCCAAGTTAAAAAATGGTTCATGAGTCTGCAGAATCCACGTGACTCGGAAAAAGCTGGTCCACTGTGGAATCCACAGATCAGATTCACAAAACTCCAATCTCATTTGAATCCATTGAGGATTGCTCTGACATCATCCCTGGCTGAGACTTAATCCAGATGATGGAAGTAATCTGGGTGGGGAGACCTGCTGATCTGGATTAGGGATGTGTGAGGATTTCAGTTGGGGGCGGACTAGCCGGGCTCAACACACACACCCCGAACTCCATCCCGCTTACCTCTTCCCTGGCTCAACTCACGTTCTCCCAAGTCAAGCCAGGGAAGCTATTTCCAGGTTCCTGGCAGGCTAGTGTTTAGTTAGAAAATGCTTTAAAATATGCCTAAAGCAGCCGCATTTTGCATAATTGGCACAAATTGTGACCGCTTTTGATGTATCTTAAGGCATTTTCTGCATAACCAGCAGCCCGTGGGGAACCCGAAAGTCTGGCACGTGGTGCAGCACATGTGAGCTTTTGGCCTGGCTTGGTGGGCACAGCAACAGCAGCAGCATCCGCTGAGCCGGAGGCGGGTCGGGTCCCAGTGGATCACCCACCCCTCATCTGGATGGAGGTGTGAAATCTGTGTTGGAAGGGATTGCACACCAGCTGAAGACCGAAGTGTGCAGCCTGGGGGTTCTCCTGGACTTGTTGCTATCTATGGAAGCCCAGGTAGCATTGATTACCAGGGGTGCCTTTTATCAGCTTCAGCTGATTGGCCAGTGGCAGCCCTATCTGGAGAAAGCAGACATTGCTGTAGTCATCCATGCCCTGGTTATAGCCAGACTAGACTACTGCAATATGTTCTATGAGCTTTTCTACACGAGGCTGTTAATCCACTGTATCTACTTTTGGTTTCTAAAACTGGACTTTTACTCTTGCTGTTATTGTAAAAATGGTTTTATTTATTTGTTTATTTATTTAATTGTTAAATTGTTAAATAATTATTTAATTATTTCTAGGCTGCCTTTCAGGGCAGACACCCTCCCAAGGCAGCGTACAACATTAAAATTCATATAAATGAATTTATATTCATCAAAGCTGGTGGCAGCAAATTCCTTAAATGAATGGTGCATTCGGTGAAGAAGTACACTCTGGGGATGATGGGAATAAAATGATACAGTGATAAGGCAGCAAAGCATTCATAAAACAACAGACACCAGCAATAAAACATTACCAAAAAAACCTAGAACATAATGGCAGCTACAGAGCAGAACGGTCCAATAAAACATCATCAGGGCAGCCAGAGTAAACAAGTACCGGTAGGTCTTCGGGTGCTTCCTAGAAGCCTGCAGCTGATGGAGCCTGATGGACTCCTAATGGCAACCCATTCTAGAGGTGTGGGGCCACTGCAGAAAAGTCCCCTCTCACATCTTCAGCCACCTAAGGTGTTCCTGATCTTAATGTGCGGGCAGGATGAGTTCTTTAGGCTGCGGTTTTACTTAACTGTATTTTAGTTTTTATTGTTTTAAAATGTCATCTTGTAAACTTTTTTTTAAGTTTTACTTTAAATAAAATATTAAAAAAAAAAAAAAAACATGACTAGTATCCATTACTAGACTCATCCAAGGTGGGTTTGTCCAGATCTCTCTGAAAGCCATCAGAGCTGGTGGTCACCACCATACCTGATGGCAGCAAATTCCATACATGAATGGTGCATTCAGTGAAGAAGTATGATGCCAATTCAATTTATTGTGCCACACACTTACAGCTGGTTCACACATGTGTATAGAATACTTGTTGGCAGCTGTAACCTCAGAACCTCAAATTGAACACCCCAGGTAGAGCCCTATCACCTTACATTACTGTACTTAACTTTTCAATGGAGGAGAGTTCACATTTTCAGCTGCTTAGTCATGAAGTGTTGAGTAAATGAGGTGTTAAAAATTCAAGAGATATACATGCATTTATGAACCAGCCCTTAGGGGATACATTTAGTAGCCTCATGGGGTTTATCTCTGATTGGTGTGGAGTGGAGCTGCTTCTCTCTGGCTGGAAAAGGAAGACAGACAAAGATCAGTCCAGATGGAGGGAGAGTGGCTAGAGTTTCATGGCTGGGTAACTGCTTTTCCTTTGGTTTTGTATCTGCACAAAGCAAGTGCTTTATTTAGTGCTATGATGACAATGGGGGCAATCTAATGAAGCAGTTGTGATACTGACATGTGGCCCATGCTGGCTCAGCTTGTCCTGAGCGTGGAAAGCTAAGCAGGGTCAGGCCTGGTTATTACTTGGATGAGAGACCCCTCCTCTAGTTTCCTGCATTCAGCAGGGGGTTGGACTCGATGGCCTTGTAGGCCCCTTCCAACTCTATAATCTATGACCTATGTGGAGGAGGTACAGCTCAGTTGCTCTGTTTGAAACTGCTACTGTGTTCTCTTCTGCAAAAAGAGATGTCTGCTTTCCACAGCATTCCCTAGCTCACGGGAAGAACCAGTGCATGAACCCGACCCATGACAGCAGGTTCACATGAACAGAGCACTCCAGTGAAGAATTATTTGTGAGTGTCAGCCAGGTGAGATAGCATTTGAACTGGCTCTTTCTTCACAATACTAAAAAAGATTTGTTTTTTGTTTGTTTGTCCAAAGCGTTTTTATTCTGCTCTTCAGCCAAAGCTCCCAGAGCAGCTTACAAAGTGGCCTGCAGGCTTACAATCTAAGAGACATGACACAAAAGGAAAAGGGATTGAGAGGGAGGAGGGAAAAAGCACATTCAGGCTTTAGATTCTTAGCTGCAAAGTTCAGCAGGAGATGAAGTTGGATCTAAACACAAGCTGGTGCTTCCTCTGACTGGTCTCAGCAGTAACAGTTGATAGCAGGAGGAGGTGGACTTACAGAGGGAATTCTGACAGTTAAATAAACCCTATTCCAGGTTGTGTGAATTGGTGATTTATCAGGGACCAACAGAGATGTTAGACTAGTGGTGGGGAATGTGTGGACTGCCATCAGTTCTAGTGATCATAGTGGGAGCTTCAGTTCAATAACATTTGGAGGGTCATACGTTCCCCATCCTTGCATTAGACTCAAGGCTATCAATGGCTATTAGTCATGATGGATATACGTATGTTACCTCCAGTATCAAAGGTAGTATGCCTCTGAAGACCAGTTGCTGGGAAACACGAGTGGGTCGTATTCATGTGGGCTTCCCATAGGCATCTGGTTGTCCACTGTGGGAACAGAATGCTGGACTAGGTAGGCCCTTCCCATCTGAACCTGCATGGTTTTTCTAACGTTCTTATGTTCAAACATTACTGATTGCCTAAATGCGAGTAGACTTGCAAGTAGGTCAAAGTGTAAATCTGTAATTTACCATGGTACAGAAGGTGTTCTCCTACTCACAAATCTTGAGATAATGTAAACCATGAAGTAACCCTAATATGCATGATAAATTTCTGTAAGTTCCATCCTCTTCACACACCATTTCTATGCTGCCAGCAGAAATTTTGCAGAATGTGGGGCTTTTAGTTTAGAAATGGCAAGTCAGAAGGGACATGATAGAGGTGTAATTATACATGGTGTGGAAAAAGTGCGTAGGGAAGAAAAACTTCTTCCTCTCTTCACAGTGCTGGAACACAGGATCATCCTAGGAAGCTGAATGGTGGGAGATGCAGGACAGATAAAAGGAAATTCTTTGCAAGACAGCACATAGTTAAACTATGGCATGCATTCGCTATGACAAGATGTAGTGATGGCCACCAACTTGGACAGCTTTAAAAGGGGATTATCCAAATTCATGAAGGAGAAGACTATCAATGGCTACTAGTAATGGCGGCTATATATTACCTCCAGTATCAGAGGTAGTTGCTGGGGAACACAAACAGGAGATTGCTATTGTACTCACATCCTGCTCGTAGGCTTCCCACAGCCATCTGGTTGGCCTTTGGTCTGATCCAGCAAGGCTCTACTTATGATGTGATGATTTTAGAGATGGCAGACCAGGAGGAAGGATAAAGTTAAGAACATAACAAAGATGCACTGGCACTGCTTCTGCGGGAGTGTCTATAGCATAGTACAAGATCACATGTATTGCCAACACATGTTCCAGGTTCATATGAACATAAGAAGAGCTCTGCTGAATCAGACCAAAAACCCATCTAATTCAGCATCTGGCTTCTCCCCACTGCCAACCATATAGCTATGGAAAACCCACAAGCTCTTGATGGTATTTAAACTCTGCTCTCTGATTTATTTTTATTTTTTTTAGGATGGTTCTGCTGTGCTTTTAATTGGTGGTTTGTATTTGTATTATTGTTTTAAAAAATGGATATCACCTAGGGGGCTGAAAGGCTCAAGTGGCCTCAGTGGCAAGGAGTGCCTTCTAACAGCTCCGGCTGGTGGCCCAGCTATGCCCCTATCTGGACAGGGATAGCCTGGTCTCAGTAATCTACGCTCTGATGATCTCTAAACTAGACTACTGCAATGCACTCTACGTGGGGCTGCCTTTGAAGACTGTTCGGAAGCTGCAGCTTGTGCAAAATGCAGCAGCCAGGCTTATTGCGGGGACCGGAAGGTCCGAGCACATTACACCAGTTCTGGCCCGTTTGCACTGGCTGCCAATATGCTTCCGAGCTGGATTCAAGGTGCTGGTTCTAACCTATAAAGCCCTACACGGCTTAGGACCACAATACCTGACAGAATGTCTCTCCCAACCACAATCTACCCGGACACTACACTCAACATCTGGGGCCCTCCTCCGACTGCCACCTCCAAGAGAGGCTCAGTTTGTGGCAACAAGGAAGAGGGCCTTCTCAGTGGTAGCCCCCCAATTATGGAATAAGCTCCCCACTGAGACCCACCTGGCGCCAACCTTACTATCTTTACGGCACCAGGTTAAGACTTCCCTCTATGCCAAGGCATTCAATAGTTAAGAGCTCAAAATAGCATGGGAGGGGGGATTGTCACCTGTAGGCTTAGTTTTATTAACTTTTGGATTGTTATTTTAAACTGTGCTTTTAAATTTTGGTTTTTAATCTTTTTAACTACTTTGTATGTTTTTATGTACAAACTGTTGTGAACCAGAACCGCCCAGACAGCTTCGGCTGTGGGGCGGTATAGAAATGAAATAAATGAATGAAATGAAATGAATGCAACTTTTAAAATAAATAAATAAATAAATGATTAGCAGGACATGAGAGCAATATTCCTCTCCCACTGGTGTCCGTGCTGTCTCTGATCATGAAGGTAGTATATAGCCATCAGGGCCGGCACTACCGCTAGGCAAACTAGGCTGTTGCCTAGGGCGCGTAGCTGAAGAGGGTGCAGAAACGCTGCCGGCGCGCTCCTGCCCCGCCCGCCTAACCGCCCGCCTGCCTGCCTCGCCGACAAAGCCAGGTCAGTGCGGGGGGATTGCGCCCGGAGGTAGTGGGGGGGTGGGGCCGAGCCTGGGCGCCACCGCCCGCCCCCGCCCCCGCCACCGCCACCGTACCCCCACCACCTACCTTCTCCGCGCCGCTTCCGGAGCCCCGCCCGCGCTCTGTTTTGGCGGGAGGAACCAGGGCAACAGGGCTTAAACAGCCCTGTTGCCCTGGTTTCCCCTGGCCAAAAACAGAGCGCGGGGGTCCCGTCGCGTCACTTCCTCTTCTGAGGAGGCGGTGGCCAGGGCGGGGGGAAGGTAGGTGGGGGGGCGGGGGGGTCCTGGCGGCGGGGGGCGGGGTTTGCAGAGCAGGGCTGCTTTGCTCCAGAGCCCCCCCCATGGCACGACGGGGGGGGGCTAAATATAATTTAGTGCCTAGGGCGCCAAACTGCCCTGCACCGGTCCTGATAGCCATCATGGCTAATTGCCACTGATAGCCTTATTCTTCATGAATTTCTCTCATTCCCTTTAAAAGCCATCTACATTGGTGGCCACCACCATATCTTGTGGTAGCAAATTCTTGTGGTTTGTGCCTAGAGATCTGGCAAGGTTAGTACTCACAGTGCCCACTGCAAGATGCTTGTGGAAGAAAGTTATTAGCCCAAATTTCAGCTGTAGCAACCTCTTCCATAGCACCCTTCAGAGAACTAGAGTAGCATTCATCATTCTAGGTGATATGATCAGGTGTGAGCACTTTTGTTGCTTGAGCTAAATTAGGATTAAATTGGTTTAAATCCAGGTATTCATGCTGAACTGGCTTGTGGATTAGGTTATCAGGCGATTAAATAATTCCCTGAAAGGGAGAGTAAGAAAAAGGAAGATTTTTTAAAGTTGCTCTATTGCTACAGCTGCAATATTATGATTATATACTGTATAAATATGTATACAGTTATTATTATTATTAATAAAAATTTTTTTAACCTAGAAAACTGTAAAAAAAAAAGTTAGACATATTGAATCCAAGTTTGTGGCTTCTTGCAAAACAGTGACTCTGGACGATTACAATTTGTAATGTGATAAAGTATGATGTAAATTTAATGGCTTCTGAGACTCAAGCTATTAGGTAACATACATATCTGTTATATTCATTTAAAGGCCTCAGTTGCTAGGTTCCTTGATATTACTGCCAGTTTGGGTAACTGAAAGCTGAGTTTCCAGCTCTCCCAGATGGGAGTCAGAATTACAGCAAAAACAATGACTTTCTTCAAGGTTCTACATACCAGTCGGGAGAGTCAGTATTCCAGGAGACTGCCAACATATACAGAGACAAATGCATACAAGCAGGGAAAGCCACATAGAGGGAAGGATGAAAGACCGTCTCAGCGCTGTACATCGGTCCTATAAGTCAGTCTGCAGAGAGCCTTGCTGCAGCTGTAGCAATGCAAGAAAACCTTGCTTGAAAAAGTCTCTTTTTTTCCCCCTGCAGTCATCGGCTAGACCCAGAATGAAATTACGGTAAGTGGGGCAGAAAATATGGCAATCAAGGGAAAACATTCAATCTTTCTTCATTTAGGAGCAATATTCAAGCATTTATATTAGGATGCTGTGTCATAAATACATGTTTCCTCGGCATGATAAAATTACATCCACCACGAGTTATTTTACTTTATTTTTTAACATCAAGCAAACCTCATACGCACTGCCCAATGACTGCAATAAAACAAGCCATGAGCACCTGTCTGGTCCACTTGACTGCTGTCTCGTATAATGCAGCAATTGTGTCCCAAAGCAAAAGGGCCCCCCACCCCACATATCACCTGCCAAATATACTCTTACCTCAACTCAGACCAAAAAAAAACCTTTGAACCTTCTGGCATTCCAGTTGCTGAATCGAAATTCAAGAGCGGTCATTCAAATCCATAAAGCCGTCAATGTCGCTTTCGTACGGTAACCATAAACATCAGGTGCTTGAGGTGTGGGGTTTCAATAACCACAGCACAGCTAGGCATCCAAGATTGGGGGGTACTCAGCTTCCCGCAAACCCAGTCCAGTACTTTAATGCACATAAGTGGAACTATAGGAAGCACTGCGGAGGCAGGCATGTGTGTGTGGAAGAGTATGTGTGTGTGTGTGTATGTAAAGAGGGACAATGCTACAAAATGTCTTGATATTTTGCAAGTCTAGGCTTGATGGGGTTCTAGGTTCCACCACTAGACGATCATTATTATTATTATTATTATTATTATTATTATTATTATTATTTACAGTATTTGTATACCGCTCCACATCAAGCAGATTCTGGAGCAGTGAACAATAAAAAGACAAAAACAGATAAAAGAAACAAAAAACAATACATTGAAAACAAACTAAAATTACACTGGTGGTTGAAGAGCAGAGAAGGCTTCCCGGAACAAGGAGGTCTTCAGCAGGCACCGAAAACATTGGGTCTCAGCCAGAGATCCAGATACCCTTACAGAAAAAAGGTGACAGTGAGCTGCTAGTAGCGCAAATAATACTTTGCTGCGGATAGCCTGTGTGGGGGAAGAGCCTGGCTGCTACCTACACTGCATTGTCATTGTGCCTCTTTCTGCATGTGCAACACATAGAAGCTGATCTGCAGACAGGATGGCCACTTGTGAATTGCCAAAAAAAAAAAGAAAAGAGGACAGCTTTTGGATAAAATTTACATGTGCTAATTTATATGTATAAATGCAAATTTAGAAACAAATATTGTAATTTAAATAGAAATATAGTGCATGTCTTACCATAGTGTGGAAGAGTGTGACCAGGTGACCAGTGTGCCTTGCTCAGTCTGCTCTCCAGGTGCTGTTGATGGGCAACTTCAAGGCTACAGACCTCTTCCTTCTGATGGTTCTTTATCTTTAACCCAGACTTGGACTGGGCAGCCCTTCAAATCAAGTACACCTTCAAAAGATAGGACAGTCTTCTGACAGCCCTTCAGATAGAGGACTATCCACTGTAAAAGAGGACACATGGACACCCTAGCCATTCTGCCAATCCACATGGGATTTCCCTGTTATCATTGTGAAGCAAGATCCTCGGTGGGCTCCTTGGTGAAAGCCCCATGACTAGATCTGTTTGCTTTCTCTGTGCAGCAGGAGCTCCTAGGACAGGCCTGCATGATCTGGGAACCACCAGGAATGGGGACTCAGACTCGACTCGTGAGTCGGACTGATTCCCCCCTCTGACTCGACTCGGACTCGAGTCCCAATATTTTTAATGGGACTCGAGACTCGACTCGGGACTCGAGACCAAGGACTCGTCAACGTCCCTGGGCTGTGCCAGAAGGAGTGGAGAGGAGCGTGATTGCCGGCAAAGAGCGCATGGAAGCGAGGTGTGCCGCTGCTCAGGCCACTATGGACGGCTACCAGGAGTGCAGCCCCAACAGTGTGTCAAGATTTATTTTGATTGATGTGTTACGTACTTGGGAGAGGCAGAAGAAGGACCTGAGATTACTCTGTGTGGCTGCTCTGAGTGTGTTTCTGGTTCCTGCAAGTTCATCACCAGTGGAGCGGGTGTTCAGTGAGGGTGGAATTGTGATGAGATCTCACCGTTCCAGAATGAGGGCCAAACATTTAGAAAAAATCATGTTCCTCAAATGCAACATGGATAAGTTTTAGGAAGTACAGCAAGTTTATTTTTTAAAATCATTTTTCTACTCGTGAGTCACCATTTTGGACCAAGGACTCAGACTCGGACACAAGACTCGGGTCCAAAGACTCGTGACTCGACTCGTGACTCGAGACCAAGGACTCTTCAACATCCCTGGGAACCACCACAGTGAACACAACCCAGCCAGCCGGCCTGGTATGAGGGCTGAGCGGTGATTCCAGAAACTGCTGATAAATGCTGCTTTCCTGGGACTACAAAAACAGGAAATTGCCAAACATAGATTTCATAGATTTCATAGATCATAGAGTTGGAAGGAGCCTACAAGGCTATCGAGTCCAACCCCCTGCTCAATGCAGGAAACTAGAGGAGGGGTCTCCCATCCAAGTAATAACCAGGCTTGATCCTGCTTAGCTTTCCACACTCAGACAAGCTCTGACAGGCCACCAAGATGGTGAATTTAGCTTGGTGAATCATAAGTTGTGCAGGCCAGCCATGAGTGGGTTACAAAACTCCTGTTCAGCACACATAATGTACCCACTGTGCACACAAAGGGGTATCACTGAATCAGGGCATATTTATCACTTGCAAGAGATCTTTTTAACAAAGTATCTAGGGCCTATCAATAGAGGATTCATGACATTTTTAAGGAGAGAGAGTCTATGATTTGAGTGATCCTAGATCAGCCTTCCCCAACCTGGTGCCTTCCAGATGTTATGGACTAGAGCTCAAAGGATTCCTGACCATTGGCCAGGCAGGCTTGGGCTGATCATGGGAGTTGAGGTCCAAAACATCTGGAAAGGCACCAGGGTTGAGGAAGGCTGCTGCAAAATGTCTATGTAAATAGAATAAGGATCCATCTAGACTTGAGAGGTTGGTGAAGTTCTCCCTAGACAGGCTTCGAAGTTAACTTCAAGGGCTCATACACCCCATTTCAAAAGGAGAGATGAGCTCTACCAGGCCCTAAATTCTTCCCCAGCTCTGCTGAGCCCTTGGGAGAACTACATCTCCCATAATCCCCTATGCCCCAGCATGCTGCTAGCCAGCTTGATGGAGATTAGGGCAGTGGGACATAACGTGCTTCCTCCCCTCTTGTTGTTAGCCTTTGCTGTTGCTCCTGTGCTGTCCCTATTTAAGGAAAGGGAAGGGGAAGTGTGTTTGGGGCTGGCGGGTGGAATTGCTGGTGCATGACCAGGTTGGGGAAGGCTGTCCTAGACGGTGTCCTACTGCCTCCCCACAAACCCTTAGCGAATGGCCAGTTCTGAAGGCATTGCTCCATTCAGATCAATAGATAGTATGATGGAACTGAGTTTTTAGTGTGCTCTCTGCATACTTACCATTGTAAGTAACAAAACACTTTCAAAAGAGAGCTAGTGTGGCGTAGTGGTGAGAGTGTTGGACTGGGACTCAGGAGATCTGGGTTCTAGTCCCCATTCGGCCATGAAACTCACTAGGTGACTTTGGGCCAGTCACGGACTCTCAGCCTAACCTACCTCGCAGGGTTGTTGTGAGGATAAAGTGGAGAGGAGGATTATGTAAGCCGCCTTGGGTTCCTTGCAGGAAAAAAGGCGGGGTATAAATATAATAAATAAATAAATAAATAAAATCTCCCATATGTACCTGCCCGGACACTAAGATCTTCCTCAGCAGTCCTTCCCCGAAAGTCCCTGCCAAAGAAAGTGAGACAGGTGGCTACCAGGAGGAGGAACTTTTCTGCTGTGGCACCCCGGTTGTGGAATGAGCTCCCCAAAGAGGCTCGCCTGGCGCCTACTTTGTACTCTTTCTGGCGCCAGGTGAAGACCTTTCTATTCTCCCAGGCATTTTAATCATTTTAATCATCTTAATTATTTTAATCTTGTAGCTGTTTTTAACTCTGCTGCTAGCTCTGCTGTTTGTTTTTAATCTGTGGTTTTAAGTTTTATATTTATTTTATATTGTATTTTATGGTTTTAACTGTTGTAAACTGCCCAGAGAGCTTCGGCTATTGGGCGGTATAAAAATGTATTAAATAAATAATTAAAAAATAAATCTAAAAGGAGGATTTGTGGCATCTTTAAGACTAACAGTTTTATTGTCACTCTAGTGTTCGAGGATCGGGATATTTGTAAGAAGACCAAAACACTGGTTTATGAAGCCACTGTATTACCAACTTTATTGTATGCCTGCGAAACATGGACTATCTATAAACGTCACCTCCAACTCCTTGAAAGATTTCATCAACGTTGCCTCCTGGAAAATCCTGCGAATTACTTGGGAAGATAGGCGAAAAAATGTCAGTGTACTGGAAGAAGCAAAGAATACTAGCATTGAAAAAATGATCCTTCAACGCCAACTTCAGTGGACCGGTCATGTTGTTTGAATGCCTGACTGCCATCTCCCAAAGCAGTTACTTTATTCCCAACTCAAGGATGGAAAGCGGAATATCGGTGGTCAATATAAGAGGTTTAAAAATGTTCTTAAGGCTAATCTAACAAAATGCAATATAAACATCAAAAACTGGGAAGCTCTGGCCCATGAACGATCTAACTGGAGGTTGGCCTTTCACAAAGGTTCTATGGACTTTGAAGAAGCCCGGGTGCAAGGTGAAAGGGAGAAACGTGCTAAGCGAAAAGCACGTCAGATGAATCCTTTACAAGACCATCTTCCATCTGGTCACCTGTGTCCTCACTGTGGGAAGCTGTGTGGATCTAGAATTGGCCTCCACAGTCACTTACGGACCCATCGCTAGAGTCTACACAATTTTCTTTAGAATTCTCCTCCTTTTAAAATCTCCTTTTTGTAAATTTTCTTTTTTATCCTGGAAGACAATCTTACTCGGTCACGAGTGATTGCCTGACTGACTGAGTCCAGGCAAGCTTATTCTACAATAAATCTCTTAGTTTTTAAGGTCTCAGAGCCTTTTTTGGTTAGATGTAACAGACGATCATAGCCACTCTGCTGAAATTTTAAAGAACAAGTAAACTGGACATGCAAAGATTATTGGGCAGCTGCACTAGATGTACTGCACAAGATGTGCACAAGGTTAATAGTGGTGGATGAGAATTTCATTCAGTTGTTTTATTTTTTATAAGAATTTACCAAAATTTGCAAAGTTCTCCATATCCAGGACAAAAAGAACTTGAGATTTATTTATTTTTAAATCAAATGTAGCAGAAACCAAAATTGAGGATGCATCCATCCAGGCCCAGGGCTTTGAGTACATAGCTCTTTAAAGTCTGAGTTTGGAACCCTGTGAATTCAACCATGTTAGTGCTTATCTAGGGTTGCCACCTCTTTTTTCTGACAGGCTCCTCTACTTTAACAGCTGTGTGGCAAGTAGGTACCACATGGGCCTCTCCATGCTGGGAATAGCTGTACGTACTGAATTTGGCAGGTGTGGATGGGTGAGATTTTTGTTTTAGTTCGTTTTGGATAAGAATGTATCAAAATTCACAAAGTTCATATTTGAAAGAGAAAGAACTTGAGATTTAAATAAAATAAAATAAAATACGGGAGAAAGCGGAACTGACACGTTCACCCATCGCTACACAAGAAGTGGCATCTTCCTCTCAGTTTTTGAGGCATTATGGCTGAAAGTAAGTGTCTAGTCCTTATAGACAAAAAAAGAGAGAGAAGTATGAAAGGTAGTAGGCATTGCCTTCTGAAATCTTAGAAGTAAGGGAAGTTAAAGGAGAGGAGTAGCCCTCCCACTGGTGAGGTGCAGGAAAGGAAGAGCCATAGCTTAGTGGAAGAGGGCATGAATGATCTGCATGCAGAATGTCCCAGGTTCAATTCCTATCCTTTCCAGTTAGAGCTGGGAAAAATCAGTGTCTGAAAGCCTAGAGAGCCACTCACCAGTCAATGTAGACCAGTGTTCTCCCACCTTGGGTCCCCAGATGTTTTTGGCCTACAACTCCCAGCATGCCCCAGCCAGCATTGCTGGCTGGGGCATGCTGGGAACTCTAGGTCAAAAACATCTGGGGACCCAAGGTGGGAGAACACTGATGTAGACAACACTGAGCTTTATGGGCCAGTGTTCTGACTCTGCATACAGCGTCATCCTATATTCCTAAGAGAGCAGTTAATGCCCTGGTTTTTCCTCCTGTGACTGCTATTCTTTGGCTCAGCCTTTCCCAGCCTAGAACCTCCCAGACGTTTTTGACTCCAACCCTCATCAGGCCCAGCCAGCATGGCCAATGGTCAGAAATGGTGGCCGGTTGACCGGCCAGATGGGCGATTAATAAATATAAGAAATAAATAAATAAAATGGTGGGAGTTGTCGTCCAAAACATCTACAGGGCACCAGGTTGGGGAAGGCTGCTTGAGGAGAGTAAACCTTGCAAAATACGCTGGATTTATTCTGACATTGCAGCTACTGGTGGTAGTTGCAGTGGGGAATGCATGACGAGACGATGCGGTATCATGCTTTCCATTGCTTCACCATCTGGAAACGTTGTGGGGCAATGTAGTTCTTTGTCTGAAGGCCGGCATCAGCACATGGCATCCTTGCGCAGCTGCCAGGGCCCAGCAGAGCCCACCACCCTTTCTAAAGCATCTGGGTTTGGGTGTTGCCATTTAAATTTCTCAGAATGCCCCCAGAGTGATGCTATATCAGAGGCATTATGGGAAATTTAAATGGCACCTCCTGGACCCAGGTGTCTGGAGCTGCCACCAGGTGAGCCAGAGGGAGCCCACTGATATGACAGGAGTAGGCACCCTTTTTGGGCCCTTGGGCACATTTGGAAATTTGAGAAACTGTCCTGGGAACCACCACAAAATGGCTGCCATGGGAAGTGTAGCCGGTTGCAAAGGATGAGCAACCTGCCTAAAAGTCTGGATCCAAGGCAGAGGTGAGGTCTGAACCCCAACACACTGAATAACTCCCTTGAACCCAAAGTTTTCAGCACCAACAGAAACCTATTTCACAGAAGGCAAACACTTTTTCTTCCTCACACCCTCCTCTACCAGCCAACTCATTTCCCCCTCTCTCTTTTCTCTCTCTCACCCTGGATCACCACACATAGATGCACTCTTCCTCTCTCTCTCTCTCTCTCTCTCTCTCTCTCTCTCTCTCTCTCTCACACACACACACACACACACACACACATCCTCTCTCTCTCTCTCCCTCACCCCCCCACATACCATAGAGAGAGAGGGACAGAGCACCTTGGGAGTCACCAAGAAAGGTGTCTGGGGGTGCATTGGTGCTCATGGGCACCACATTGCCTACTGCTGATGTAAGAGGTGTCCCACCAAGATGGCTCTTAAACCCGGAGCCAGCCCTGCTTCACCATGTCCGATTCTGTCCATAGGCAGCTCCTGAATAAGGCTAGTTGCCAGGTAACTAGTTGCCAGGTAGAGCCAGCCCATGAGGGAGTGTTCTGTTCATCATACAGCTAGCTCAGTGTTCTCCAACCTGGGGTCCCCAGATGTTTTCGGCCTACAACTCCCAGCATGCCCCAGCTTTGCTGGCTGGGGCATGCTGGGAGTTGTAGGCCAAAAACATCTGGGGACCCAAGGTTGGAGAACACTGAGCTAGCTGCTAGATCTTGTCTCCAGGAGGTTTTTTTTGCCAAAGGGAAAAGGAGGACTGTACACAAGGAGGGGCCAGAGCTCAGTGGAAAAGCACATGCAGTCACAGGGTGGCCACCTGTCCTCTTTTTGAATGGCTATGGTGAAGGCATCCTTTGTTTGAAGGGCTGTCTGAGTCTGGTTTAAAGATAAAGGACCATCATCTTCCACGCTATGTTGAGATGTACTGCATTTCTATTGAAATTATAATTATTATTTCTAAACTTGAGCATATGCCATTCTTTTATGCAAATCAGTGTCATCTTTTGTCTTTTTTGGTGATTCACAAGTGGCTACCCTACATGCAGATAGTCTCAGGTTCTGTCCCTGGCATCTCCAGTTTTAAAACTTTCCGGTTGCAGGTGATGGAAAAGACTTCTGCCTGGGACCTCAGAGACCCACTACCTGTGTGAGTATTGGACTATATGGACAATAGTCTGACTTGGTATGAGGCAATAATCTAGGCTGAATGGCCAGGCAAAATGAATAATAAGAAACAAATAATATTTTATCTTGTCCACTCTCTGGAAAGGTATTATTTGGGACTAAAGAGGCATAGTGGCATATACCGTATTACAGTTCTTCATTTTAAATATATATATAGTGGAACATCTTAATACCTTATCTAGGTTCTGTTCTTGCCGTCCTAATTATTCCTTATATAGAATTCTGATATCACTGCAATACCTTTTAATTATGTCCTTATACATCCAACCCATTTCCTGGAATTTATGCTGCAGGGCCTTTGCCCCCACTGCTGTCTGCATTTCAGGTTCCAACTTGGTCCTCTTCCCAATTTTGAAAACAAAACAAACCCTATAGTGGTGTTTCTAACCATCTGAGAGAGAGAGAGAGAGAGAGAGAGAGAGAGAGAGAAACAAACTTCTCAAAGGTTCATTCTTCTGTCTCTGTTATCTATGCACAATATCACTATTGTCAAAAAAGGCTCCGGCATTTAAATCCAGACCTGAACTGGAAAGTCAGTTTTAAATACCTCAATCTGGCCAGTAAAAACAGAAATCTGGAGTGAAAATGTGAGACACACACACACACACACACACACCCTCACCCAAAAAAATCCTTTGCTTAACTCTTGTCTCTTGAACGGGATCCAGTTAGGAAATTATTTGGATGGCTATGCCTAGCTACCAGACAACAGCACTTTTTTAAAAAAAAAAACAACAACACACACACAACAGTATTCCTTCTCTGTATCTCTATCTCTGTATAGATGCAGAGGATGCCAGAAAAATAACAAAAGAGGTGCAGTGTACTGTAGCTCACTGGCTGAGCACATGCTCAGCATGCAGCAAGTCCCAGGATCAGTCCTCCCTGGCATCTCCAGGTGGAACAAGAAAGTATTCCTTTCTGAAACCCTGGAGAGCCACAGTGTAAGTTAGTGCAGATCTGGATAGGGAACCCAGCATCCTCCAAGCAGTGGTGCAGCTGGGGCTGGAACTTGGGGCCAACGTCCACGGCACAACAGCCCAGGTGGGCCAAGTGACAACCTGGGGAGTGACAGGTGCGTTGGAGCACTGATAACCAGGCCCCAGCATCAGCACCTGAGCTGGCACGCTGCGCAGTAGCACAGGCCAGGCTGGAGCCCACCAGGTGGATGCTCTTGCTGCAACAGCCTTTTCTTTTCTTAAAAGCAATATATATATATATATATATATATATATAATGATTGAGCTGTTTGTTTGCTGGTTGAATAGTTGTTATGCCACTTATTTTGTAATTTTATCATTGTTGTTATATTGTATTTCTCTTTTTTTATATAAAAAGTATATTCAGGTACACCACCCTGAAATCCCTTGTGGTTGATGGGTGGTTTGTACATGTTAAACATACAATAATAAACTAAATATATAACAAATGTAATTGTGTTGCTGTAAAAAACATACAAGTGCTGGTGAGCATCTCTCTAGTACCAGAAACCACTTACAGTATGTCCTGAAGAGAAAGAGATAACATCTCCTAATTTGAAATATTTGCTGAGTAATGAAAGTCCTACCCTATTACTCAGTGCAATGTGTACACACCTGAAGATAAGACCTTAATGGCCCTTCAGCCGATTCATAATAAAGCACTCCCTTAATGAATGTGATGGTTTTCTTCAGCAGCACACACAATCTTCCATTCAGGCAACCAATTTAATGCAAGATTAATTAAATGCCATACTCTCTCTTCTTATGGCACTGTAGTACAAGTCAATACTCTGGATGGGACCAAGGTTAGAATCATAGAATCATAGAAAAGTAGAGTTGGAAGGGGCCTACAAGGCCATCAAGTCCAACCCCCTGCTCAATGCAGGAATCCAGGTTCTTTTCTTTTAACACCAAGTGAGAGAAATTTAATGTCAAGAGGCTCCAAAAAGTTGTAACAATTGTAACAGTGGAGTATGGAATCTGACTGCTTTACCATGCATAAGATATACAATTGTCTATGATGATGATGATGATCATTGCCACTTTTCACGGACCACCCAAAATGTTCAGATGCCAGGTGAGGGTGTACTGAGTTTTGTATACACTGCCTCTTCCAGTTTAAGGGAGCTCATGGAGGGACCCAAAATCATGGAGGCAACACTAATTATGGAGACAGTACTCCTCCTCCAAAGATAAGTAGATGGCAGGTTGGATTTAGACTCTTCCTTCAATGAAAGAAATAGACCTTCCATGAGAGGAAGGGCTCTGCTTGCAGAAAGAACCTCCACTTGATTTTAGGAGATCCCCCTCCCCACCACAGCAATGTTTGAGATCAGTAGGATTCTTCAAACATTGTCTCGCCATTCATCTCTTGCCCAATTCCTGTTTGTATTTGTGATTGCTGCTCGCTTTGTGTGAATGGGAGATTTGTGCAAACTGAGCAGCGATCGAACAGTGGATTTGCACAAATCTAAAAAAAAAATTGTGCAAATCTCCCCATATTTGCATAAATTTTCTAATTTTTGCAAATCTCCTCCATAGACTATGTTGAGTCAGTCTCCTTAGGAAATTTGGACAAATTAGGATATTTGTGCAAATCAAATTGGGAATCAGAAATGAGACAAATGTGAACCCGTGTTCAACAATTTGTGAATATTTTCAGCAGACACATGCTTACGCTTTCATTCAGGGCTTTGAATAGGGCATGCTCACATGTTTTGTGAGCAAAAATGAAATTCTCATGCATCCCTACGATTCTTTGTGTAGCATTTTCAGGGGGCTGGTGGGACTGCAGTAGGTAGGAGGGGAGGGGAAAGTCCACTTCTGCCAGTGCAGTTGATCTAGCATAAATCTGGATCCAACCCAATGTATAGAAATAATAGAAAACACAATGGGGGGGATTAGGAAGGCAAGAAAAGGATCCTTGTTTCATACCTTAGCACATAAATGATCACAAATCCAGAATTTTAATTAATATCAGTACATAAAAGATTACGTAGATATAGTCATAGGGATGTGTGTGGAATCTAATAAGGAATCCAATTCTCGTTCTCCAGCCCTACATTGGCACCAACTTGCTATCGTGAGAGTCGAGCCAGCTCGCAGACTTCCATCTCTATGACAGGCCATGGTTTGTGCATTTTAAAAAAAATGCTAAGGAAATTTGCACAAATGTTACCATTTCCACAATTTACATAACTTTATCCTATTTGTGTAACTTTATGCAAATTATGTAAATCACAGTATTTTGCAGGTTTTGTGCAAATCAGCACCCAGAAAGCACATAGATCTAGTGAGATTTGCGCAAATCCATCAATGTTATTCAAATCACGCTAGACCGATGTGCTTTTTGGGTGCTGATTTGCACAAAACCTGCAAAATACTGTGATTTATGCAATGAGTGTAAAGTTACGCAAATGGCACAAATGACGCCATTTGTGCAAATTTCCTTAGCTGTTTTTTAAAAAAATGCAAACCACTGTGCGTCTTAGAGATGGCAGTCCACGGGAACCACCACCCCCTGACTCGGCCTGATTCTGATCATCTGCTCTGAAGTGCGCAGGAAGTCTGTCGACTCGAGCTCAAACGAGCCAGACTTCCCAGCACCAGCACATCCCATAAAGTTATAGATACACACACACATACACACACACGTACAGGGAAGGGCAGCAATAAAGCATCTTCTTAGCATACAGAAGGTTGTAGGTTAAGTTCCTGGCATCTCCAGTTAACAAAAGGATCAGGTGGCAGGTAATAGGGAAAGACCTCATCCTGACACCTCAGAAAGCCGCTGCCAGTTAGAGTACACAATACTGGCTTGGATAGCCAAATAGTTTGATCTGATATAGGCACCTTCCTATGTCCCCCCCCCCCCCCGCCTTTCCTCGAATTAGTTTCAGTGCCCATCAGTATAGTATCTGGTGCCCCAACCTTTACATATTTGTCAGTACATATGTGTCAGTTTATCTTCTGACAAAGTCATTACAAGTCACCTGAAATGTCAATATTGTCGTTTTATCATTGGATGGGTTTTTATTGTAAGGGATGCTATTGTATAAGCCGGCTTGGGAGGGCTCTTCCCTTTAAAGGTAACCTAGAAACATTTTCAATAAAATAAACAGAAAGAATGAATGCAATGTCACATTTTGTCCCAATGGCTCAGTAGTCTGTGATTTGTTAGAATGGACTGACCCTACGCTTGTATTTCCTGCCATAACACGGGTACCTTTTAAAGGCATCTATGGGCTCCTTACTATTTCCTTCCTCATGTCTAATCGTGATCCCTCAGGTCAACTGAAAGTATCCCTTGGGCAAACTGTGAAATCATGCGCAGAGTGCATCATCTACATTAGGGATGGGCACCCTCTTTCTGTCAAGGGCCAAGGGTGGAGCCAAAGCCAGTGGTGAGTGGGTCCAGAGCCAAATGTGTGTGGGGCCAGCCCTTTTCATTCTCTTTTTCTGCCACCCCTTTCATTCTCTCTCTCTTTCTTGTTGTCCTCTTCTCCTTCTTCTTGTTCCATGTCTCTTTCCCCCTTTCCTCTTGTTGGAGTTCAATGTATATCATCTAGATCAGTGTTGGAGAACACTGATCTAGATGTCTGAGCACATTATAAACCACTATCATAAAGAGTGTGAGTATATTTGAGAGAAATGTATCTCAGTCGTAATTTGGTTAGAAGGGTTAATGTGGTAGTAAGGAGTGGAGGTCAACTTGTATTATTACTTTTAATGCAATAAATTTTTATGAATCTATTTCATGTTCTGGTTGCCTTTTATTTTGCTTTCTAGGACTGGATGGGACTTATAAAAAAAATAATAATACCTACATTAATAAATCAATTGCAGGGCACATTCAATCCCCACATGCCATAAGGAATCTGTGCAATGCATCTTTCAGCAGCACCCATGACAGACTAGAGGGAATCCTGGCGATTGAAGGTGGGCCCAGCTCCATGTTCCAGAAGGCCCCGAGCAAAATGCCCCCCCCACACACACGCACATGATGAGCCCTTCCTCCATTTGGCCTCCCTGCCAGCCAGGGTCTTACATGGCAGAAGCAACTGAGTCTAAGAGGCCTCTTGCTATTTTAAATTTCCCACAGTGCCCCAGAGTGATGCCATGTGGGAAATTTAAAATGCCTGGCAGCTTCCCAGAGCTATTCTGTGCCAAAACGTAAGCCAGAGGAAAAGGCAGACAGGATGACCACAACAAGTTTCTGTCCCACTGGCACCAAGGCAGTCATCAGCACTGGTGGACACTGCTGGAGCACATGGACGCTGGTGCCTGGTGCTGACCCCAGCCCTGACTGACAGGTCAATGCAAGTATCACAGTTCAGATGCACAAAATATCCCTGGTGTTTAGACCTTCATATTTTGTGTAGTGCTTTCTGAGCTTCTAGATCTGTTGCGTACTGAAGTTCTGAACCAGAAAGGCAGACATGTCTTCTGCACACATGCCTACAATTCTAATTTCTTTCATCACCCTGGCCATAAGGGATTTTTTTAAAAAAAGAAGGGGGGGAGTAAATATTTTGTCACTTTATTGATAAAACTTAGCTAGGTCCCTGGGTTTGTGGTAAATGCCAGAGTTTTTCTGAGTATATGGAAATCTTATATGCATCCACACAAAAGAGCTTCCCTTTTCACTTACTTGGTGGTGTGTCACAGTGTGTATGAATCTCTCTGCGCAAATGCGCACGCGCAGCTACATGCCCTGCCTATACTCTTAAAATGAACGGGGGAATGGATCCACATGTGTGAAGAAGTGAATGTTGACATTCAGATCAGAGCCGCTATGTTTCCCTCTGCTAGAAATGGAGAGAAATATCCATCAGGTTAATTAAGGAATGTTGTTTTATATACAATCTGGCCAAAACATACACATATGCACACCTTCAGTCTTATGCAGATAAGGAGTGTACAGTTCATGAAGCCCGGAACACCATCAGTATGGATATTTACATGGCGTCCCTTCAAAGCATTCTGGTTTTAATTTGCAAGATCTGATTGAACTTGGAGACTTCAGCTGGGTGCACAGATCAGATAAAGCAGATCACAAACATCCTCAAATGACGATCAAAATATGGTGTGCGGTATTAAAAAAAATATTAAAAGATACATCAGCAACCTGTACTATATAAAGAAGTATTTTTCTTCCCTCTGGCACTCATTTTCCTAGGCTCCTCATCAAGTGAGAGATTATGGCCCAGGGCAGCCACAAGAACTTCAGTCTGGAAGATCAAAAGAGACTGACCAGAAATATCATAATAGGTTTTTCAGCTGCCTTGATTCAAGTGCCTTTATAAGCAACAAATAGATACACAAAACACTTTGTAGAGCCAAAATTAAAGCTACTGTATAAAGTTCACAGCACTCATGTAAAGAAGGCAAATACTCCCTAGGCAGAACTGCCCCACCACCACAACCCCCCCTACTTTTTTTAAGGAGAGCTTTTTAATTAATGAACAGCTACATCAAGCCTTTGGATTGTGTTGTGTAATATGTTAACCACAGGAAACTGCTTTATATCGACTTAGACGATTGGTTAATCAAGATCAGTATTATCTATGCTGACTGGGAACAACTCGCCACATTTTCAAGGCTGGAGTCCTTCCTAGCCAACTGGGATTGAATCTGGGACATTTTGCATGCAAAGCATGTGCTCTACCACACTGAGCTATAGTTGCTCCTTAGTCATCTTTAGTTTGTGATAGCAAGGAGAATCTGGAGTAGATTGCTCAGGCTGGACAAACATATGATCTTTGAGCTCATGGAGGTTCTCCAAATTCCTCCCGAAGCTCAGTTCTTCTCATTCACGTTCCCGAACGTATCTTCTTCTTTGTTCCCGATCAGGAAAAATCCACATTTTGAAAAGTGCACACCCAAAATGTGCACTTTCCCCCATAGTCTCAAGCGTGAAAATGCAGATTTTGTGTGGAATTGTACAAGTGCACACTTCTGAATATGCACGCTGTGGAAACCATTTTATGGGAATTGAAACAGCAAGAGATAATAAGGTGTGAGTGAGTAATGTTAAGAATGTAGAAAGTAGCTGGTGCTTGTACATAAGGCACGCTTGTGTGTAGCCAATCTGCTCAACGGCTTTCACAGCAGCAAAATGGACCAATCGGTGCTTTCCACCTGCAGTGTCTTACAAGGAAGTGTGCTGCGTCACAAAGGCAGAGAAACTTTTTTTGTGGAAGTTTCCTCCAATGTGTTGCAAATAAACTGAGTGTTTGGATAAATTCCATGCGTATATAGTTTATTTTCCACAACGCAATTTCAGGAAATTATGAAAATTTCCTGAGAATTGTACTCCTCCTCACATTCACATTTGCAAACATGAGCAGGACACATTCATATGATTTGCGAACAGGAACAAAATTCTCACACATCCCTAGCTAATGGGCAAACAATGAGCCAAAGATAAACATATTTAAGTCCCATTGATTTCCGTGGAGCATGTCCTTAAACTGGGCTCCATTTATGTTAATAGAACATGAATGTATCTAACTTTGGCTGGCTCCGACCTGATGTTCTCTATATGGTGAACATATCCATGCACCTACAGCAAGGGCGCTGAACCTCAAAGTTCAATTTCAGAGAAGATTTTGGAGGCTACATTCCAGAGCTGAATGGGGCGGAAGGCAAAAGGAGTAGGGCAAAATACTAGAAATACCAGGATATTTGAAATTAAGTGTGCAATCCTATACATGTTTAGACAGAAAAAAAGCCCTACAACTCCCAGCACTATGGGACTTTTTTCTGCCTAAACATACATAGGATTTATTTATTTATTTATTTATTTATTTATTTATTATATTCATAGCCCGCCTTTTTTCCTGCAAGGAACCCAAGGCAGCTTACATAATCCTCCTGCTCCTCTCCATATTATCCTTACAACAACCCTGTGAGGTAGGTTAGGCTGAGAGTCCATGACTGGCCCAAAGTCACCCAGTGAGCTTCATGGCCGAGCGGGGACTAGAACCTGGATCTCCCGAGTCCCAGTCCAGCACTCTAACCATTATACTACACAATCTTAGGATTGTGCCCTACAGCTCTTACTGCCACTAACTAAGCCTTAGGAGAGGCATTTGAACCTTTTAGAATGGCAGCTGCATAAAAGCCACCAAATGATTGGTGGTTGGGTGAAAGGGGTGGGGCCAGAGAAGGCGGTGTGGCTTTCTGGGGAAACCCAGAGGGCCAGATTGCAGGTGAACCAGACTTGGCCCATGGGCTTGAGGTCCAACACCACTGGCCTGCATGGTATTGATTCATAGTTGTTTAGATGTTGCTTCCTAAGGCAGGAGTCATGTGACAGGCCTTCTTGAATAGGCACAGAACTGGAGAATCAATGTGGGGTATTTGTCAGTACTGGAAAGCAGGGCCGGCGCTACCGCTAGGCAAACTAGGCGGTTGCCTAGGGCGTGTGGCTGAAGAGGATGCAGAAATGCTGCGCTCCTCTTCGCTGCCGCCACCACGCCACCCCCGCCGGGCCTCCTCCCCCGCCGCCCCGCCCGCCCGCCGAAGCGCCTCCCCCGCCTGCCGAAGCCGCCGCCGCACCTCCCCCGCCCGCCGAAGTGCCTCCCCCATCCGCCAAAGCCGCCGAAGCCACCGCCGCGCCTCCCCCGCCCGCCGAAGCCGCCGCCGCGCCTCCCCCGCCCGCCGAAGCCACCCCCCTCCCCGCCTCCCCCGCGCCTTCCCCTGCTACCTACCTTCTCAGCGTCGCTTCCGGAGCCCCGCCCGTGTTGTTTTGGCGGGAGGAACCAGGGCAACAGGGCTTAAACAGCCCTGTTGCCCTGGTTTAATTCCCCGGCAGAAAACAGAGCGCGGGGGTCCTGTCCCGTCACTTCCTCTTCGGAGGCGGCAGCAGCAGCCAGGGCGGTGGAAGGTAGGTAGGTAGGTAGGTGGTGGTGGTGGTGGTGGCGGCGGCGGCGGCGGCGGCGCGGGGGGGTGTTTGCAGAGCAGGGCTGCTTTGCTCCGGAGCCCCCCCACGGCACGAGAAGGGGGGGCACAAATTTTATTTCGCCTAGGGCGCCAAACTGTCCTGCACCGGTCCTGCTGGAAAGGCACAACCTGTCTACACTTCTGTTTGGAAGATGGAAAGAAAGGGATTGTTCAGGTATACCTCACCCTCTATTTCTTTTTCCAGTGTGTGTGTGTGTGTGTGTATACCCATCATTAGCCCATCAACAGCACTTCTTCAAAGCACTGTATGCATAGTGGATAATTAACTTGTTTTAGAAACTGTTGAAGGCTGGTTACTTTCATAGTTTTAATTACTATGAAAACGCCCGGAGCCATGGGTGGACATTTGTTTTCCTTTACTAATGGAAACCCCCTTGTAGTTAACTGAATGTGAGTACAGAAGTGGCTGTTTGATGGAGTTGGTACGTAGGCCTAATGCAAGGGTGGGCAACTTGTGGCCCTCCAGATGTTTTGTCCTACAACTCCCATGACTCCTCACTATTGACCATGCTGGCTATGGCTGATGAGAGTTGTCAGCCAAAACATCTGGAGGGCCACAAGTTGCTCACTCCTGACCTAATGGGAAAGTAACTAAGGGTGCAACTCTATGCATGTTTAGACAGAAAAAAGTCCTACAATTCCCAGCCATATACCCTCCTCGCACATTTCTGCCACCCTTTACCCATGGAGGGCGACCTTCTGAAGAAGGGAGCTTCCTGTATCCATGGAGGCTCTCCATGTGATCCAGAACACTGGAAAATCAGGATTGGGCATTCCTATGTGTTTAAAAATGCTATTCTTTTTAACTGACATGTTTTATAGTTGAATTTTGTACTACTGTCTGGTTTTATAGTATTTCATGTTTTTATTTATTGTTGCGAGCCAACTATGGCTGCCATACAAATAGTCCTTTTACAGAGGGCAGTCCTCTATTTGAAGTGCTGTCCAAGGCAAGTCTGGGTTAAAGATAAAGAACTGTAAGAAAGGAGAGTAGGGGCCTTGAAGGTGCCCATGATCAGTTGGCACCTGGACACCGGATTACGCAGGCACACCAGGCACAGTCTTCCCCACTATCGGGAGATGTAGACTATTTCTACTTAAATTTTAGTAACTATTTCTAAATGTGCATCTATACCTATAAATTAGCATGTGTAAAATTATGAAAAGTGGTGACTTCTTTTGGTTTCTTCTTTTTGGTGATGTCCTGTGTATTCCCTCTTTTTTTGACATGTAGTTAGTTGTTACCCACTCTAAATGTCTCCCCTGCTGTTGGAAACTTATTCTGGTATAATGAACCATTCATTTCAAATCTAATATTCGGTTCCAATTCAATAATCAGTTCAAATAACCAAATTTTAACCTTCTTTCTCACTGAAGGTTCCTGATGGTTAATGGTATTATTATTATTATTATTATTATTATTATTATTATTATTATTATTATTATTATTACTACTACTACTACTACTACTACTACTACTACACTTCTGAGTGGATTGTCCCCTTATTCTAGATCCAGTATCTTGTGTGCAGTATAGATACTTGCCAGTTGGGTACTTGTAACATGGAATGGTAGCTTCACTTGCATAGACTCCATGAGTCTATTCCAGTGAACAGACACATCTGGGACTAAGATCCACCACTCTGCCACTGACAGCCACCCAGATCCAAGGTAGTGGTGAAGCAGGAACTAACCACAGCATAGGATACCATACCATATGCCTATTGTCTAAAGCAGGGCTCTCCAACCTTGGGTCCCCAGATGTTGCTGGACTACAGCTCCCAGAATCTCTTGGCATTAGCCATGCTGGCTGGGTTGTTGGAATATGGCTTCTCATATTCAGGTTTGCCTTCGGGCAAAGAAGCAACAGAACCAAAGAACCGGCAGACATGATCAAGGTCATGCCTGAGCTAATCGTCACCTTTGGCCCAGTGTAGTGGGTGTACAGTTTTTTCTGTCTTCAGGGAATCTGGAGCAGGGGTCATGATAGATTGCTTTCAGCTGGGATTACATCATGCTATGGGTGCAGCTGGCATTGCATCATCTATGGGTGTGACTGTACAGAATTGTATATAAGGTGTGCAAAATCTCTGTGTTCTTGTTGGGGGAATAAGGAGTCATTTGTATTAAGGAGTTATTGATTATAAGCATTCTGTAAGTAAAGAGATAGTTTATGTATGTCTAGACTGTATCTGTTTTTGTCTGACATACTGTTCTCTTTCACTTTTGTACAATAGCACTCTGTGTATGTTCTGTTCCTATTTTGCAAATCTTAGTTTAGTAAACCTTTGTGTTTAAAGAAACAGACTTGTGTTTTGTTTTTTACCTACTGGCCTAGCACTCGCTTCTCACGCCACAATCTCTCTCCGCTGCAACTTCTGCAGCTGCTGGGACAAAGTTGTTTAACTTTGTCCCCCCCCCCCCCCGGCGGCTCAGATTTCCAACATGGATATGCTGGGAGCTGTAGGCCAGCAACATCTGTAGACCCAAGGTTGAAGAGTCCTGGTCTAAATAGTGCATCTGTTGAGGGTGTGGCCCTTAACAGCCATAATTTCCTGGCATTTGGGAGCTTAAGTGAACATGGAAAGCCTTTTACATAACACGTTAAACTGAAAGGGTGTTTGTTTGTTTGTTTGTTGAATATCTTTTAAAGGTGTGGCTATAGTTGTATTGGGGCAATGTTCTCCACAACTGTGGAGCCTTCACCATGCCAACTTCATTATAAAGATGGCTACTCCTGATCCCTAAACCACTGTATGGAGTTGGCCATCCCTGGCCTAAGGAAATGATTTCCAATAGAGATGCCTCCAAATAGGGATTGCTAGGGACAAGTCTCTTACAGTAATCATGGGCAATATAATTGCTTTGCCAACTTGTTTGTATCGGGTCAAAATGCTCCTTAGAGAAAGTCATCTCCATCCCCACTTTTTTTTTTTGGCACAGACAGAAAAAACTGGAAAGGGCTGAGCGCCCGTATCCATTTATTATGAAAAAGCATCACCTCCAACACCTGGGGGAAGGGGCAGAGAATAACTCAGCCTTGTGTCCCAAAGTTAATCCAATTATTAAGGGAACAAAGAATTTGGCAAGGGTTTAATAGATTGTTTCTCATTAGCATTGTTTCTGAGAAGGGTGGAGAAAGGAGCAAGCAAACCCGTGAAAATCAATCTGTCAAGGATTGAAATGAATTATTGTAGAAACAGAGTATGTTTTTAACTGCTTCTCAGCTGTTCAAGTACCAAGCCATAAAAATGTTGACTTTGGTGGTACACTTCAACCTAGAAAGTGCCAATGTGTCCAACTTAAGGGGAGGTGATTTATGCAGAGGGAAAGAGATGAAGAGGCTGCAGACTTAAGTGCAATGGGGCTTTCTTTTGAGTCAATATGTATAGGATTACATTGTGTGTGTATGTGTATCTATTGAACAAGATCAAGCCAAGTCCTGATCAAACACTATCATATTGTACGGAGATTATACACTATAAGCAGCGTCACCAGTCTGTTTCTATCTAAAAACTCAAAACGTCTGAACGGAGAGCCTGTCAGGCAACACACCCAAAGCTTTCATCGGCAGTGGTGGGCACAATGCCTTTTGGTGACAGCTGCTGGTCTCCATATTGAGGGCCTCCTAATACGTTTCCAAAGAATTGAGGTCCTCAGCAAGATTACAAGGCAGAGTTGCAGAACTTCTTTCAGCCCAAGGGGCGGATTCCATTTCAGAGCTTTTGGGGTTCCCATGCCAGTGATGAGTGGGGCAAAAGGGGCAGAGCCAAAATTACCAGCATACTGTAGCTTAAAGCTCTCATTGCCAGTGACTAAGTCTTAAGAGAGGCATTTCAGCCTTTTAGAATGGGGGAAACACACACAAAAGCTGGGGAAATCACTCAATGATAGGTGGTTGGGGAAAACAGGGTGGAGCCATGGCATGGTGGAAAGGGGCATGGGCATCTGAGGCACCCAGGAGGGCCAGATTGGGACCTCCAGAGGGCTGCATCTGGCCCCTTGGCCTGTGGTTTTACACCCCAGTCACTCAAAGGCCATCACTCAATGGTAGAGCACAGTTCAATCCCTGGCAGTTCCAGGTAGATGTGGGAAAGACCCCAGTCTGACGGTCCAGAGGAGCTGCTGCCCGTCTGTGTGCTGAACTTGATGGACCAAAGTTCTGACTCAGTTTCAGGCAGCTTCTGAAGTTCCAAGACACTTGAAAACTACAAGTGTATCCTATTTTATTATTGGCTTAGAAAGTGTTTAATATTTGGCAGCCTTTGAGAGTTGACATGTAATGATAATTAGTATTTGACAGTTGACGACTTATGGGATTGCATATCTGCAGCCTGCCAAAATCAAAACTGTCAAAGGGATGCCAGCAAAGCTGAAAGCCTTTGAATTTGAATGTAAAATTTCACATTCAAAATGCAGGTTTGAAATTTGAACTTGATATTTCTCATTCAAAATTTCAAGAGTGGGGTTGGGGTGAATGCTGAATATCTGTGACATAGGGTTGTTTTAGGGTTTTTTTTTTAATAATGACAAATAAAATTTAAGGTGCAATCCCATGTATGTTTAGACAGAAAAATGTCCTACAACTCCCAGCATTCCCCAGCCAGCATGGTTGTCTGGGGCATGCTGGGAATTGTAGGACCTTTTTGTTAATGTCTAAACCTGCATAGGATTGCACCCTTAACCTATACCAGTCAGTCAGGCGATCACTCGTGACCGAGTAAGATTGTCTTCCAGGATAAAAAAGAAAATTTACAAAAAGGAGATTTTAAAAGGAGGAAAATTCTAAAGAAAATTGTGTAGACTCTAGCGATGGGTCCGTAAGTGACTGTGGAGGCCAATTCTAGATCCACACAGCTTCCCACAGTGAGGACACAGGTTACCAGATGGAAGATGGTCTTGTAAAGGATTCATTTGACATGCTTTTCGCTTAGCACGTTTCTCCCTTTCACCTTGCACTCGAGCTTCTTCAAAGTCCATAGAACCTTTGTGAAAGGCCAACCTCCAGTTAGATCGTTCATGGGCCAGAGCTTCCCAGTTTTTGATGTTTATATTGCATTTTTTTAGATTAGCCTTAAGAACATCTTTAAACCTCTTATATTGACCACCGATATTCCGCTTTCCATCCTTGAGTTGGGAATAAAGTACGTAACTGCTTTGGGAGACGGCAGTCAGGCATTCGAACAACATGACCGGTCCACTGAAGTTGGCATTGAAGGATCATTTTTTCAATGCTAGTAGTCTTTGCTTCTTCCAGTACACTGACATTTGTCCGCCTATCTTCCCAAGTAATTCGCAGGATTTTCCGGAGGCAACGTTGATGAAATCTTTCAAGGAGTTGGAGGTGACGTTTATAGATAGTCCATGTTTTGCAGGCATACAATAAAGTTGGTAATACAATGGCTTCATAAACCAGTGTTTTGGTCTTCTTACAAATATCCCGATCCTCGAACACTCTATGTTTCATTCGAGAAAACGCGGCACTTGCGGAGCTCAGACGATGCTGGATTTCACTGTCGATGTTAGCTGTAGCAGAAAGATAGCTGCCAAGATAGAGAAAATGATCGACATTTTCCAGTATTGTCCCGCCAAGCTGGATAGATGGCATCACCAAAGGATTGGCTTGCACTTGCTGATGAAGCACTTTGGTTTTTTTGATGTTAAGTGAGAGACCAAGTTTTTCGTATGCTTCTGCAAAAGCATTTAGGATAGTTTGGAGATCATCCTCTGAATGTGTGGAGACCACATTATCATCAGCATACTGAAGTTCCACAATGGAGGTTGTAATTACCTTACTTTTTGCTTTCAGCCTGCTGAGATTAAAAAGCTTTCCATCTGTTCGATATATAATTCCCACACCAGTGGGAAGTTTCCCCTCGACAAGATGTAAAATCATGGCGATGAAAATAGCAAATAATGTTGGGGCAATAACACATCCCTGTTTAACACCTGATCCCACTTTAAATGGAGCACCATGAGAGCCGTTGTTGTCCAAGACCATAGCCGTCATGTTGCCATGGAGAAGTCGCAAGATGTTCACAAATTTATTGGGGCATCCAATTTTCATAAGGATGGTCCAGAGAGCTGTTCGGTCTCCAGTATCAAAGGCCTTAGCAAGATCAATAAATGCCATATAAAGGGGTTGATTTTGCTCCCGGCATTTTTCTTGGAGCTGACGTGCAGTAAAAATCATGTCTACTGTCCAAAACACAACCATAATCTGTCTCGCTCGGTGCCATCCTACTAGTGGTGTAGGCATTATGTCAAAAAGCCATTTAAAAAAATGAAGGTTACAGTACAGTCGAGAGTTTCAAAACCCACATTCCCTTGTGTGTACCTACAATGAATACTGCATCTCCAACTAAAAGGCAAAAAGGTCTATCTTCAGTTACATGCACTCTATAGTATGAAACAACAATGACAAGTACACTGTGGGATTAAGTGCAGAGAGTGACTGTCACCAGAGGGCAATGACCTTCTATCTGGTATGGCTACAATAGTGTGTCTTCCTGTTGAATTATGCATTACAATATTTATGTTCCAATTTAAATATTATTTAATATTTAACTTGCTGTTTTACATTCCCTTGGTGTTTACTACTGCTACAGTTTCCAAGGAACAGCAAGGTTTTTCTGAAGTGCCATTGTAAACTCATCTTGCTGTGAATCTGGTAGTGGCAGCTTAGGTTTGCTTCTTCTGCTTTGAAAGGTCATGCAGAAAAGGGCAACCAAAATCACCAAGGAGTTGGAATATCTTCCACATGATGAAAGGCTAAGCCATTGATGGCTTTTTAGATAAGATTCAAGACACCTAGGTAGGGGGGGAAATATCATAGAGGTATTTAAAAGCATGCATTGTGTGCAGAAAATCAATAAGGGCACAACCTTGTACATGTTTAGACAGGGGGAAAAAGCCAACAACTCCCTGCATTCCCCAGCCAGACATGCTGGGAGTTGTAGGACTTTTATTCCGTCTAAACATGCATAGGATTGCACCCTAGAGCAACCTTTTCTCTCTCATTCTCCCAAGATACTAGATCTCAAGATGATGGTGATGGTGATGATTTAAATGTCTTAGATGCCTTTCTCCGAAAAGACACAAGGCAACTTACAGCAAAACTAAAACAAAATTTAGAACAAGTAAGGGTGGCTCAATCCTATGGCTGGCAGATGCTGTCTGGCCAGCCATATGAAATGTCGGAGCACCAGCCCAAACCATTATTTCATCACTATAACAAACCAGGGACTCTATTTATATTGTAATTGTGGTCACATGAACCTGGAGTATTCCCTTCCCCGCCCCCACCAAAGTGACCCTTTGCTTTTCTGAATTAATTCTCCCAGCAAGATTGCACAAACGTAACATGCAACGTGCTTATCCACATTTTGTCAGAGCTGGAAAAACAATTATATTTGGTAGCTTTTAATTAAATATTAAAGAAAAAGCCTCTCCTTTATCTTTTTTCAAAATTTTAATTAGCTATTATGCAAGTGCCAGAAGGTACATTATGTCATTTTTGGAAACAAACTGCAGACTGTGGTTCTGGATGCTCTAAAGAGTTTGCAGAACTGATGTTATGGACAGCATTAAGTGTTGATAGTATCATCCTTCTTTGTGGTTTTAACCTTGGTGAGTTGTTTTGATATGTTTTCTGAAGTCTTCTATTTCTTCCTCATCATCATCATCATCATCATCATCATCATCATCATTATTATTCATATGTTTCTGAGCAGGATTCAAGATGCTGGTTTTGACCTATAAAGCCTTACACAGCTTGGGACCGCAATACCTGATGGAGCACCTCTTCCAGCATGAACCTACCCATATACTACACTCATCATCTATGGCCCTCCTCCAGGTGCCTCCTCCGAGGGAGGCTCAGAAGGCATCAACAAGGGAGAGGGCCTTCTCAGTGGTGGCCCCACCAATTATGGAACAATCTCCCCGATGAGGCCCACCTGGCACCAACATTGTTATCTTTTTAGTGCCAGATTAAAACCTTCTTCTTCTCTCAGGCATATTTGGCAGCATATGATGAGATTTTTAATCAGGTCTGGAATTTTTTTTTTGTTGATTGTTTTTAAAAAAATTAGATATATGTGTGTGCCTCTCTAGGTGTTGTATGCCCATGTGTTTGTATATGGTTTTTATAATGTATTTCAAAGGTTTTAATCTTTGTAAACTGCCCAGAGAGAGCTTTGGCTATTGCTCAGACATGAGGCCCACGGATTTCGATGGGACTTACTTCTTTGTATGTGTGCATAGGACTGGAGACTTAGCATCATTTATGAAACACCCATAGAATTTCATGTCCTTACTTTTTAACATTTCTACCGTGCCCTTTCCTCCGAGGAACTTAGGGTAGAGCACCTGAGGTCAGGAAAATCAATGTGGCAATATATTCTCAAGAAGATGCTCTGGTTCATACACTGAAAATTCCTCCACACAGCAGAAGCATGGGAGCCACAGTGGAGAACTAACGTATGAACTGGGTATTCCGCATCAGTACAGCTGGGAGATATGCATTGTCAAGCCAAACCGAGGGGCTTGTCTTGCTCTGTTTTTGCTCTTAAATTCCCTCTTGTTGATCCTCCACCCTCTTTCTCTTCTTTCCCCTGATATTCAGCCCTTTAGTTGCACTCAAGTTCAGAAAAAAACACTTTCTGATTGACAATATATGCATGATCTCATACTGATGGGATCTAATGCATCTAGCAGCTCCATGGCCCTGTGTGTTTGGGATGTGTTGTATTTCTCACTGGCTTAGCTTAAAGGGAGGAATGGTAGTGAATGCATAACATAAAAACAGCTTATTTTTCAGTGTCTGCATCTTTGGCAAACTTCTCCAAATGTTTTCATTTCTCAAATATTTCTGCAGCTACTGGAGATCTCCAAGTGATCACAGAGATCTCAAAGCTGTTTATATTATGATAATTAGTTATTAACTAGAGATTTGCAGCCGAAGATTTTGGCAGGCTTGTTTAAATAAATATGAGAAATCCAGCCTCCTCCTTCCCTTCTGCTTAATTCCATTTCCATTCCACTATCTTGAAAGCTCCCTCACATTCACCTCTAGAAATAACAATATTGCTGAAAGATTTCCCTTGAGCAGTTAGAATATTTGTGGACATTCCATGGCATCACAGAAGCCCTGCTCATGTTAATACCTAAGCTATTGAATCTTCTGATTAGAGATGGATGCAGGGAGACATTTGTTTGGTTCTCATTAAAATGTGAATTTACTTAATTTCACAGTTTTGAACCAAACCGAATACACAAACTGAATCTCTGTTATCCTTCAAAATTCACCCTTGGCCAAATTTGGCAATGCATACAAAAATGTGTATATTAGGGGAATGTGCACACAAAAATGCATGTATTAGTAAAAATAACGTTAAATGCATTATAATAGGACAATTGTTTGCAAAACAAAAAAGTGTATAATTAGGCAAAATCGGATACAAAATGTGTTTATTAGGAGAAATGTGCATACAAGTTTTCATACAAATTTTGAAAAAAATCTCTAAGTTTGGGATGATGAACCCACTCTTGAGAATTCTGGATCTCTAGAGAATATTATTTCAAAGAATTTGGGAGCCTGATGGATTCTGAATAGGTCTATCTACAGGATTCCATATTGTTCCTCTATCTTACCTGCCTATCTTGCCCTGTTCAGAGGATGGGTATATATACTGATGAGGCAATCACCACTAGAGCTTGAATTGCATAGATCTCAAGGCCAGAAGAGCCTCCAGGAACCAAGGGCAGGGCCTTAATGCTTTGCGTAATGCCTTGGGGCTTACTCATGGTTAGAAGAACAAGATTAAATTAACAAAAAATTAAAATATAATGAATTTACAACATCTAATATAAAGACTATGCTTGCAAGCTTTAATATGTTTAAAGGGTAGATTCATAAATTGAAGTTTAATTTGCTTCATTGATATGGTGGCCAGCTTTAATGGCTGCTGCTGTTCAGGGTACACATGACACTTTTCTTCTATAGGCTACTTTAATTCTGCTGTGTTACTGTAAGAGCGAATGAAAAAGAAACTATTAAAGGAGGACTTTTCTGCCAGCCCTAACAAATACAAATAATTAGCTTTATTTAAATAGCAACATTTTTTCATAACATTTGGGAAATCCACCCCCACCCCACAAAGTTGACTGGACACATCCGTGCTAGAAGTAGACCAGGCCTAAGCAGTTTAAGAACATATAAGAAGAGCCCTGCTGGATCAGACCAAAGGTCCATCTAATCCAGAATCATGCTTCCCACAATGGCCAAGGAAATGCCCATCAGAAGCCCAGAGGCAGAACACAAAGGCAACTGCCCTTCCTAACCTTCACAGCCTAATGACATGTATTCAGTGCCACACTGCCTCAGCACATGCAGGTACACATGTCCTGCTTGTGGGATTCCAATGGACATATGGTTGGCCACTGTGCAAAATAGGTCTTTGGTCTGATACAGTATGGTCCTTCTTACATTTTTCTGTTCTTAAGTTCCATTTAGCTATCATGATCAATGGACAATGATAGATACGTATCCCTCATAAATTTGTCTAATCCACTTTTAAAGCAATCTAAGCCAGTGGCTATCACCACATGATATGTTGTGTGAAAAAGCACTTCTTTTTCCACTGCCAATTAATTTCACTGGATGATCCTGGGTTCTAGAGTTAGCCAAACTAGGCCGAACGCAGCCCATGTCTTTTAGGCCTTCCACAGCTTTATCATCCTCCCAGGTTTGCGTCCTACCTGGGGCTGCAAAAACATGGACAGAGGTAGTAGGAGCATCAGTCATCCAGCATAGGTTGGCCAGGTATCCTACTTTACAGAAGAGAGTCCTCTATTTGAAAAGCTGTCAGAGGACAATCCTCTATATGATGTTATCTTCTATTTGAAGGGCTGTCTAGTGAAAGTCTGGGTTAAAGATAAAGAATCCTAAGAAGGGAGAGCAGGTGCCTTGGAGAGCAGGTGCTGCTTGATTCACAGCACCTGGGCAGCAGACTGGGCAGGTCACCTGGTCGGTCTCCCCCACTATGGTTAGATCTATTGTATTTCTGTTTAAATTGCAGTAATAGTTTCTAAATGTGCATGTATATATATCAATAGGTAAATCATATGCAAAGCTGCCTCCCCTATTTAGGTGATGCATTTTCTCTTTTTTAGCCATGTGTAAGTGGTGGCCACCCTAATCCAGCAGGCCACGCTGCATGGTTCAACTGCTGTATTCAACTTGGTGTGTCCCAAAGTTGTAAAAGCCTGAACTAACCTATGCACATGGGTTCCCCCCCCCCCCGTATGAGTAATCATCTTGGCTTTATATTTCATTTGTCATCCTCATGACTCACAGGCCCAAGCCTTGTTTCTCATTATACACTACCTTCCAAGATCTGATCTCTGCACTCTGCCGACTTTATCAAAAATCATAGAATCATAGAATCATAGAAAAGTAGAGTTGGAAGGGGCCTACAAGGCCATCGAGTCCAGCCCCCTGCTCAATGCAGGAATCCAGGTCAAAGCATCTCTGACAGATGTCTGTCCAGCTGCACCTTGAATGCCTCCAGAGTGGGAGAGCCCACCACCTCCCTAGGTAGTTGATTCCATTGTCTTATTGCTCTGACAGTCAGGAAATTTTTCCTGATGTTTAGGTGGAATCTAGGTTCCTGTAACTTAAGCCCATTATTCCATGTGTCCTGCAAACTGGGATGATCGAGAAGAGATCCTGGCCCTCCTCTGTGTGACATCCCTTCAAATACTGGAAGAGTGTGATCATATCTCCCCTCAGTCTACTCTTCTGAAGGCTAAACATGCCCAGTTCTTTCAGTCTCTCCTCATAGGGCCTTGTTTCTAGTCCCTTTATCATCCTTGTTGCCCTCCTCTGAACCCTCTCCAGTTTGTCTATGTCCTTCTTAAAGTGAGGTGCCCAGAACTGGACGCAGTACTCAAGATGATCATCTGGAGGCTTCATTGTTCAAGCATCTCCTGTCTGGCATAATTGCCTACAGCTTAACTTCCTTCAAATACCCACTTCAAATGCTTCTGCTGTGATCCTCCATCTGAATAATCAGTATATACATGCTCTTACTTCTCAAATCCTCTGCAAGTCAGCTATGCCTTCTCATCTGACCTTCTCTGGTTGCAGAAGTCACTATTTTTCAGACTGGCATTGATAAATGCACAAAAGGATAATTACAGCCACATGGGGGAGCTTGTCAATTATAGCAGCTAGCCATGTGATGAGTCTAATTTGATCACGCCTCTCCACCCCTCCCACATTTCCTGTCGGTTGCAGAGATGTAGTCAAATTTGCTTCACCATATGGCTAAACACCAAAGCTGTAATCCTGTGGACATTTAGGTTGCTTAAATCCACATTAAGTTCTAATGTATGACATGAAATTGTGGACTTTATCACAGACTACCATAAAAAAGATAGAAGCATTTGAAATGTGGATTTGTTGCAGGATGTTACAAGTTTCATGGACCGAGAAGGTGACCAATGAAAGAAGTATTAAAGAGAATGTATAAAGCTGAAGAAATGATAAAACACATAAAATGCAGAAAACTAGAATATTTTGGTCATATAAAGAGAAATGAAAAATATAGACTGTTGCAGCTGATTATACAAGGTAAAATAAATGGGGAAAGAAGTGTAGGAAGAAGAAGAAAGTCTTGGCTGAAAAACCTTAAAGAATGGTTTGGGGGCAATACAATATCATTGTTTAGAGCAGCCATATCTAAAGACTGTTTAGCCATGATGATGTCCAACCTCCAGAAAGAGGCGGCGGCTGCGGAGGAGGAGGAGGAGGAGGAGGAAGAGGAAGAGGAGGAGGAGGAGGAGGAGAAGAAGAAGAAGAAGAAGAAGAAGAAGAAGAAGAAGAAGAAGAAGAAGAAGAAGAAGAAGAAGAAGAAGAAGAAGAAGTCTTCCACATTGAAACATTTGGAAATTAAACAGACTAACTTTGTGCTAGAGAGCAGTTAAGAAGACAAGAATTGCCTTCCTAAGGATGAGACCAAAGGTCCATCTTCTCCTGCATCCTGTTTCCAACAGTATCTAGTCATATGTCTTTGGGACCTCACAAGCAATGGGAGCCAGTGTTGTGTAGTGGTTAGAGTGTTGGCCTAGGACCAGGGAAACTGAGGTTCAAATCTCTACTAAGCAATGAGGATTCCTCAGTGACCTTGAGCCAGTCACTACCTCTCACCTTAACCAACTGCACAGGGTAGCTGTGAAAATAAAATAGAGGAGAGAGAACGGGTAGGGGAGAAATTTGTTCAGTTCACATTTTAATGTGAATGTACCTAATTTCACAAGTTGAATCCAAGATGTGAACCAAAACTCAATTCTCCTTCAATTGCACTTCTCAGAATTTTTCAAGGAGGTTCTCCAATCAAAAATGCATATGTTAAGGGAAAGTGCATACAAAACTATGTGTTTATTTATTTATTTATTACATTTATACCCCACCTTTTTTCCTACAAGGAACTCAAGGCGGCTTACATAATCCTCCTCCTCCTCCTCTCCATTTTATCCTCACAACAACCCTGTGAGATAGGTTAAGCTGAGAGGCAGTAACTGGCCCAAAGTCACCCAGTGAGTTTCATGGCCGAGCGGGGACTAGAACCCAGATCTTTGCTTGCAAAAATGCATGTATTGGGAGCAACGAGCACCAAAATGCATATGAAATTTCATGCAAACGTATTTTGAAAAAATCTCAACGTTCAAGATGAACCAAACTTAACATCAAAACCCAAATGGACAAATTCATCCATCCCTAAGGGAGAGTGAGAACTGTGTACACCCCTGGCGCTCCTTGGAGGGAATGTGGGATATAAACAAACAAATGTTTAGCATACCTCAGTGTTGACTGCATGTTGTGTGATCTAATGCATGTTTACCAGAAGCAAGTCCCACCGAACTGAATAGCAATTATTATTTCCAAGTACTGTAAGTGTACACAGAATCCCAGCCTCAGTTCCCCCGATGACCAAAGATGCTTCAACCCCAGCTCCAGAAATTCTTTCTGCCCCCTCCTTCTTCCCTATTGCATATGTTAAACTGCAATCTGATAGTGGACAGCTGGTGAGAAAAGATTACAATGTATTACTTCGCTGGAAAGACATACAAGACTGGGTGGCGAATCTAAGCAATTAGGATGTTTACTGAGACTTTCACTTATCCCTAAATTGTTGTGATATGTATCACTTCACCAGCTGTAGCACACTGTTTACACATGGAAAGAACAGAATGGCTGTAAACAAGTTTGTTATGTCTTTCTGGGTTCTCGTGTTTTTCGCATGGGAAGCCTAGACCGTGGGAGCATTATGAGCTAGTCACATGGTTTGTATGTTCTGATGACGTGCTAACTTGTTTTCTGTCTGAAGCCATCTTAGAGAGAGGCAGGATTGCTTTCTCTCTTCTCCTTTGTTCTTCTTGCTGGACTTTTGTCACTGCAACAATGTAACTTCTTTGCTGAGGTGGAGTGAAGCTCAACTTACTCCACTGGATGTAATGCTTGCTATGCATTTATATTCTGCACATGGACTGTAACTAGGAAATGTATACTCTGTAGAACTTTACTTGCTAAGTGAATAAACAGGTAGAATTAGACCTGTGGTGTTACAGAGTGTTTCCTGACTCCATGGATTAATCTGCAAACGGGGAAGATGGAAGCAAGTTGGATTACAGGCAGGCTGGGCTGGCATCTTCACAACACGCTGCATGCTGCGAAAAGGGGGGAGCTGAGATCTGGAAGATCTGTGTGTGGAATAACAGGCCTCTGCTAGCACACAGACAGGATTTTAAATCTCCCATGCGCACACGCACTCTGCTGCTCACGCACACACGCACCAACATAAACTGTCAAAGCAGTAGTCATATTATTATTTGAACAGCCCATTGCACAACATGCGCTGCTAGTATAGGCTCTCGTACAAGCCACAATAGGAGCACCAATGAAGTTAAACTGGAACAACCAAAATGTATTGTTGCGAGTCTGCTATTTGATTAGTGTGAGTCGTATTACTATGGTTTTGCCTACAGCAGGGGTGAGTGACTTGTGGCCCTCCAGATGTTTTGGCCTACAGCCCTCATCAACCCTCACCATTGGCTATGCTGGCTGGCAGGAGTTGCAGACCAAAACATCTGGAGAACTTCAGCTTGCCCACTCCTAGCCTACAGTAACTTTGGAGTCAGTAATTTGACACTGAAGAACTTTCATATTATTTTCTGGCTGTGGATGGTTGCAGAGGTGTATTTTTTGCTCCACTTATGGTGTCCCTCCATATTTGTAAGGAAAGCTAATATTGTCCAGGTGTCCTAGGTGTCCAGTGCTCACTCATCCAAATGAAACGCAACCTAAGAGCACTGGACCTGTAACTTTTCATTGGTGGGGGAACACCTTTTATCATGTACTGTGTTTATTTAAAAGATTTGTAGTCCACCTTTTAGGGCAAGATGACTTCCAACATACAAATATACAGTAAAACAATACATTTTAAAATCCATATAAACCAAATACCAAAATGAACAACTAATTAAAGAAGCAGCAATGACACCGCAACAACACTAACATAAAAACATCTAGCCCAGTAAAAAACATGAAAATCTAATGAACCATTATGGCTGAAATGGTTGAGCTATACCACATCATACATCCAAAATCTCAGTAAGATCCTTTTCGCAGAAATAGAAAAGGGCATGCAGTGATGGGGCCTGGCATACCCCAGTTGACACAGCATTCCACAATTGTAGGGTTACTGCCAAAAATGCCCTCTCCCTCATACCTGCCAACCTGCTTGTTCTTACAGGCGGGCATGTAAATACGTAGGTCTCCCAATGCAGATCTCAAAGTGCGGGCAGGCTGATATGGGAGAAGACAGTCCTACAGGTAACTGTGGGACCTTGCCCTAGTTCGGAGGGAGCTTCAGTTTCAGGCACGGATTCTGACTCGGGGGAAGAGGTGGTAGAGTTGGGCCCAGCTGTAGGGAATCAGAGACTTGACAGTTCAGTTCTGCCAGGCCTCCCACTGCCCAGCAAATGGGGGGGGGGGGGGGCGATGAGGCGCTGGAGGCTGATATGGACAACTCTCTGCAGCTGGACGACTCAACCATGATGGATGGAGGCTCCTGCTTATCAGTCCAGGACATCATCCCTGGCAACCGGGCAGCAGGAGGAGGGATCTCCAGGAGAGGGTGCTTCAGGGGTGGCCCCTTTGGTCTGTCACCAGCAGAAGAGGCCAGGACAGAAATGCCCAGTCAGGCGTAGCCATCGGTTGAGGGGCCGGTTTCCCTGCCAGGACTCAATGTCCAATAGTGATTCCTTGTAGCCACTCCCTGTATACAAACCTTTGTAGCTCCTCAATAACCCTCGTAGGAGACAATGCACCACCATCCTGGGTAGCTTCCCGCCTTCCTGGAAAAAGGAAAGTTGTGAACTTACTTGGAGAGCTGCACTGGGTGTGTTGCACTCTGTTCATGCTCTGGATGGCTGGACTTATAGCCTGGGACTTATTACCACTCTGTTTATTTGGACAAATATTGCCTCTGTGAGAGCTGTTAGCTCCATAGTGGAATTACTGCAATAAAAGCTGTTTACTGCGACTCTTGCATTGTCTGTGGGAGGCCAGGATGGGACAGATAACTATGTCCCAAACCATCTAAGGCTTTAAAGGTCAGTATCAGCGCTCTAAATTGGGCCCAGAAACACTTCCAATCAGTGTAACTTTTACAATATAAGTGGTTTTTTAAAGTTAACAAAAAAGTAAGTGTGTGTGTGTGTTCATTTTTATGAAGCAATTTGCAAAGCAAAAACTGTTCTTTCCCATTTTAAAAGAAAAGTTTTCATTACTCTGAAACAGAAGTTTTTGAGTTATGGAAAAAGCCATCCTGGCAGATTTTGGGGGGGGGCCTAATTTCCTCATAACAATAGATTTAACAGAAAACACATTTTCACTGTAACAGAAGACATAAAAGAAGCAATATGCATTTGGAAATCATGCCCCAAAAGGCAATGTTTGTTTATATGAACATCTAATATCTTTTGCTTATATTATAGGAGGTTTGTTTTGTTTGTTTTTTAAGTATAAATTGAAGTAATTTAACTTGCTAAATCATGGTATAACCTCCAGTATATAACCAAAAACAATGCACATTTTGAAGCTTGGGAGTTGCTCTGTGGAAATTCATGCCATCTAATTGCACATAGCAAATTTGGCTCCAAATGTGCCCGGGGCTATTAATGCGATGTTTAAATAGAAGGAGAAAACTATTAAATATTACTGAAATGAATGGAGACTTGTTCTTAAGAAAGGGAGCACCATTGAAATGAATGCAATGCCCGTTGGCCACTTCTTGGTCCCAGTTGGAATGAACACTGGTGACTTGGATGGCATATGTGCAGCTACCCAAGGCTGCAATCCCACTTACTATCATGCTATATAATATTCTAGGATTTCTGGAAGTTCCACTCTGATGAGCTAGAACGACACAGTCATATCCATGCCTTGGCAAAGCCATTGAGCTGCTCAACCAAAGTTTCAGCCAGGCTTCAGCAAACCCAATCACAGATCCATTTTGCCATGCTCCCAGCATAGTTGCTTATTCACAGCTCAAACATTTCCGCAAATCAGGGTATTTATTTATTTATTTATTTATTTGATTTAAACCCTGCCTTTCCACCCAAAAAAAAATTGTGCTCAAGGTGACTAACAATAATAAGAACCATTTTTAAAAAATAAAATCTTGATTAAAACAATCATAAAACAAGTACATTAAATTACAATTAAAAACACACACAATAATAAAAGAACAGAAACTGCGCTCAACCCAACAGACCAGCTTAGAGGCCAAAGGCCCCCGCTTGAATAAAAGTGTGTTTGCCTACTGGTGGAAGGACAGCGGAGAGGGAGCCAATCTAGTCCCCCTCAGCAGGGAGTTCCACAGCCTGGAAGCAGACACTGAGAAGGCCTTTTCTTACATCCCCACCAAAGGTGCCACTGAAGGACCTCCCACCAGAGATCTTAAAATCCAGGCAGGTTCATATGGGAGAAGGCGGTCTTTCAGGTAGGCGTATAGGGCTTTAGAGGTAGGGTGGCCGTGTATCTTCTTTCATACAGGATTTGAGGGGCTGCCAGAGGACTGTCCTCTGTTTTGAAAGCAGGATAACTGAGGCAGGGCCCATTCCCTCCAATGGAGTTGCCGTTGGCGTGTCATCCTAAGCTGGTAAAAAGCACTCCTAGCCTCAGGTGGCCCTCCTCCACTCACCCTCACCCACACCAAACCAGACACTGGTTCAAGAGTTCCACACTCTCCCTGAACACCAGTCACCTGAACACGGTCTTCCACACTATGGTGAGAATACACAGGCCTGTGGCTCATGCTGGCACAGCTTGTCTGAGTGGGGAAAGCTAAGCAGGGTCAGGCCTGCTTATTACTTGGATGGGAGACCCCTCCTCTAGTTTCCTGCATTGAGCAGGGGATTGGACTCAATGGCCTTGTAGGCTCCTTCCAACTCTATGATCTATGAAATCTTGAAATCTATGTACTGTATTTCTATTTTAAAAAATTTAAAAAGTTACTTCCAAATGTTTATCTATACATATAAATTAGCACATGCAAATATTATGCAAATCAGTATCCTCTTTTGTCCTCTTTTTTGGTGATTCACAAGTGGCCACCCTATTTATAATTTATAACCAGCATGTTGAACTGCGCCCAGAAACAGACTGGTAGCCAATGAAGCTGTTGTAACAAGGGAGTCACGTGCTTCCTGTCATTGGCCCTGGTCAACCATCTGACCACAGCATTCTGGACCAGTTGAAGTTTCCAAACAGGTAGAGAAGTTTCCCACATAGAGCATATTGCAGTAGTCCAGATGGGACTTGACCCACTGTGTAGGCCTCATAGCAAAATAGGGGGTGTATACTAGGACAAGCCAGACAGATTTGCCGATGGGGAGTTTGTTCCTCTTGCATATCGCCTCATGTCCCAGAATAGCTGCATCAGAGTGCTACCGCTACATTCTTCTTCCTAACTTAGGAAATGGCCTCCAGGCGCCCACTTGCTGCACTTTTCTCAGATTACATTCTTTAAGTTGTGTGTTGAACTGATATTAGTGGCTAGGACTTGGAGAGCAGGAAAAAACCAACAAATGAGATTTCAAACCAATTTTAATATAGTGGGTAAGATTTCAAACCGGTTTGGTGAGGGAGCTTAACGCAGTGGTTGAGCAAATCCGTTGCATGCTGAAAGTCTCGGGTTTGATCCCTGGAATCTCCACTTCAATCTCCTCTGGATTTTGACCCCCCAGGCGGATTCCCCTCACATCCTTATGCCCAACCACGCCTATACTTTTTCTCTGGCCCTGGGCTAATTCACATCACTCCTCTCTATAAAATAGTACACTTTTAATTGGCGAGCCATTTCTGGAACTTAGAGGAGTTTGCCCATCACTATTCAGGATTCTCTACATCATAGTTTATCCACCCTGTGAATCAGGCTACCACTTTATAAATGAGAAATAAAGGTTTCTTGGAGAAACATTATGTCATCAGCAGATGAATGCAGCTCAACTGAAAGGCATCTGGAATAGGGACAGTACGTTCGTTGACAAGACTTTGTCATCTCCATTGGGTTGGCCACATGGCTTTGCACCTTGAATGAAGTTGGAAATAATAACCATTAATTCTTCTTGCACATCGTAGTTTTGTTAAGCCAACCCAGTTGGTGTCTTGCTAATCCACCATTAGTAGGTACCTGACAATGTCTGCCATCATTTTTTAATACCAATTGCTCTTCCATTTTAATGAAGCAATTTCATGAAAGGCTCAGTAAGATTTACTGTGGATTTCTTTTCTCCATTATATTACTTGAATAACATTGCAGTGAGTCTAAAACAAGCACATTCTGCACAGTGGTCTTTATTTAACTTCATAACTATCATGCACTGCTTAGGGGAAATGTTGTGAATGTAAAGTATGTCCTGCACATTCTTGAAGAGGAAAAGGAGGCCTTTGTTCTCTTCAGATGATCCTTGGAATATCCGTGGAGGATCATAAACATATCATGAGCTCACATGCTCACTCCTCTCCCTTCCTCTTGCCTTCTTGCACAGAGATTCCATCTTCTCTTTCCTGCTTTTATTTAATCATGATTTGCCATGATCGGGGTCATCATCAAGCATAGGCATGGTCAGGCACCTGCCGAGGGCCCTCACCCCAGAAGGGGCCCACTGACAAGAGCCCCCTGGACTCTAGAGTTGTTCCTCCAATGACCTCCTTCCATAAGAAACTTCTGCACTGGAACTTCTCACTGCTTGGAGATGTGGGGTGGAACTAACAGTATGTATAATGCATGAACACAGAGAATATGAAGGGCTTGACAGATTACAACAGGCCTGCACAACTTGGGACCAGCCAGATGGAATGCAGACCACCATCTGTGTGTGGAGGCCATGGTTTCACTACCTGCTTGCCTGCCTGGAGACATCCAAACCAGAAGAATTATTGAGCACTTGGCAAGAAGCCAGCGCATGGCAGCTGGGCTGCATTTCTCTTGGCCTGCTCTAATTCAACAGCATCCACTGCACCACAGTGCCTCTATCATGGCTAAGAATCATCATCATCATCATCATCATCATCATCATCATCATCATCATCATCTTCACCATTCATCTGTGCTTATATCTGGCATTCTCTGGAAGGGAAATTGGTGTGTTTTTTCTCCATTTTAAAACATTCTGATTTGCTATGCAGTTGTTAACAATTTTGAGCAAGTTTGCACACAGGTTTCTTGTGGTTAAGTACTAGTGAGAAGAGAGGAGGCGGAAGGAGCCAAGGATGCTATGGGTCATCACTGGGTGTAGACTTTGAGGTAAATGAAACGCTTGGCAGAGGCAATGTCTAACCCCAAATCTGTCATAAGCTAGGGCTGCCATCAAAATGTGAGAGTCTGGATGTAAAACATTGGTTTGGGAGTCTTCCTGGGTGTGAACCCACACTTCAGGAGAGAATAGTCCTTTATTCAGGACTCGAAAAGCAGGTCGCCTATAATCTGGTCTGATGTCATCTCTTGGGAAAGTTTGGAGGTGCGTGGTGGATGGCTTGAAAGGGATTAATAAAAGCAGGAAGGAGATCCATTGGGAGATTGCAGTCTTCTGCAGCTACCCCAAGATAGCAGGAGGTGAATCTGAAAGTGAGGTTGTCCCCTAACTGACTACCACAGATGGCTTCCTCCCAGGAAAGGAAGATTCAGGTGAGGCTGTGACTTGCCCCGGCTTGCAAAGTGAGTCCATCAAGTTTCTTCTCAGTAGCCAATTTTCAGTGTAACACTTGTTTTCTGGCAACATCTAATGATTTGCAGTTGTGTCTTTCAAATGTGTTTTGAATAAAGCTGGCCAAGATTGGGTGTCTGTGTCATCCATGGGGGAAAGGTGAAGCCTACGGGAGCCTGCATACTTACGTAACTTATTTGAAGAGATTTTCCCCTCCCCTTTCTGTTCACTCCCACTTGTATATGATGACGTGGATCTGGTCAATAAGACTAGTGATATTTCTCCAGGAGGTTTTGCACATTCCCTCCAGTGATCCATGCCTTAACTCGGACTGTTGTTATTCACACGATCTTCTTCTTTTTTTACCTCTTACAACAGTGGGCAAATAAGCAGGATTTCTACCAAATGTTAGATGGCTCAGGGAATGAGAAATAGATGCGAGATATGGGGGAAAGGTAAAGGGCAATGCATGAAATTCAGTGGTAAATCTGGATCTCCTTTTATGGATGTTCCAGAAAAGTGACGGAAGAGGCAGCATGAGAAACTTGCACTGGCATGCTTCCAGGCCTCAACTGAAGTGGGAGGTGCATGTTCTTCCTTTCATGGAGCAAATGTGCACCTCTCTGTGCGTGACGTGCTCATCTTGTCGCTTCAGATGAGATCTGGAAGTATGGACAGTGGAAGCACATGTCACTCATGCTTCCTCTTCTCCGGAGCATCCAGTGCAGCTTTTTCTACGGGGGGCCAGCATATATCAGCCATGAGCACAGCATCATTCTCTCCTGCCTTTGGCTTTCAGTGTTATCTTACAATGCAATTTGTTAACATGCCTAGAGATCGGGAATGATAAAGCATGAGCCATTCATGTCAGCACAGATTAGGGAATTTCACAAGATTTGGGAGGGAGGAATACAATGTAAAAACAGAGCCAGCAAGTCCATGGGCACCACCACCACCACCACCCCCTTTCCCAGGGCAACAAAACTATCAATCTTTGTGTTGCTTCTTCGGCATCTTTTCTTCGTTTTGAAATGCTTAGTTCAGAATCCAAAAGCCAGTTCCTGGAATCCGTTCCCCCGATTGAAACAAGCCATTGTGTTTCATTTTTCCACACCCACTCCCCAGAGGCACATGTACACATTGGTACAATGACAGGCCTGTGAAACAACAGCAGCAAAATTGCCCTGAATAAAAGAATAATTAAAACACACACACACACACACACACACAAAACAATAGGAACAAGGTGGCACTTGCCCACTGAAGACAGCATGGCGATTATCTGTGGAGACAACTCCACTTGTTAAAGTGCTTTCCGGTCCATTGCTGCTTAAGTTAAGAGGCACTCAGTCTTGGCACAAGAGTGGGCCACGCTGCAGACATGCCAGGTGCCTGAGGACATAGTCTCACACCGACAGAATGGAGAAGATAGGAGCTGCTTTAATTTGTTGGATGGAGATATGACCTGTAGATAGCCTAGCTTTGCTTTGAATAGTATTGGACACATTCATGAAAGGCTGGTTAGTTCCTTGTTGGCACTAACTCTTCTCCATGCATTGGTGCTGAGTTGCGGCTGCTGTAAATGGCATCCTTCATCTATTACATTGGTTAAACTGTCTTTCATACTAAGCTCTGAGAGCGCTGTTTTGGTTTTACAGCCCCATGAATCAAATGAAGTGCCCACAGACAGCCACACTGAGTGAGATTCTTGGGGTGGGGTGGGAGCACGTTAGAGCAGGGATATGGAACCACTTTCAGCCCAAAGGCCGGATTCAGTTCCAGAATAGCTGTTGTGGTGGATGGGGCCGAAGGCAAATCAGGGCAAGGCTAAAGGCAAAAGGGGCGGGACCAAAATGCCAAACATATCCATATATTTTAGCCAGTGACTAAGCCTTAGGAGAGGCATTCGAGCTTTTAGAATGGGGGGAAATGTCCAAAAGCTGAGAAAGCACCAAACGATCAGTAGTTAAGAGCCGGGGGGGGGGAAGGGGAAAGGGCATGGCCAACTTGGGACCCCTGGGGGGGCAGACTGGGGCCCCCAGGTGGGCTGGATTTAGCCTGTGGGCTTGAGGTCCCACACCTCTGCCTTAGAGACTAGCACATTTGTTAATCTTTAAGGTGCCACAGACTAACGTGGCTACCCTTATGTACATTGTAGCCAAGTTGGAATTTGAACCTGGGTTCGCCCCATCCAAACCCACCACTCTGAAAGCAGCATCATAGGTTCACACACAACTCACTAAGCGACGGTGGCTACAGTAAGCCCTAGAACAAGCCACGGCTTCAAAGGGTGGCTTCGGAGCCATGGCTGAGAAACATTGACTGGGTTCGCACAACATGCTAAGCTACGGGGGCTAGCCGTGGCTTAGCGTCCTTTGCAGACCAAGTCAGCGTTTCTTAGCCATGGCTCCGAAGCCACCATTTGAAGCCATGGCTTGTTCTAGGGTTTACTGTAGCCACCAAGGCTTAGCTTGTTGTGCGAACCCAGCCAATGATTCCTATATTCCATTGAAAACATGTAGGAATCAGGGCCAGTTCATACGAACATCCTTTTCATGCAGCACATCAGTTCTTCTTGAGCCTTTTCCATTTTTCACTGGAAATGCAAAATGAATCTCCCTAGCGAGACCCAGCTGACACCAACATTGTTATATTTTCAGTTCCAGGTAAAGATCTTCCTCTGCTCGCCGGCATTTACCAGCATGTGATAATCAGACTATGGGATTTCTTACCGTTGATTGTTAAAAGTGTGTGTGTGTGTGTGTGTGTGTGTGCGCGCTGTCTGTTTATATGTTGGTATGTACAGTATTTTTCCATGTATAAGACTATACTTTTTCCTAAAATCATTAGACTAAAAATTGAGGGTCGTCTTATACACGGAAGTAAGCCGAGGAGAGAACCGCGCGGTTGCGAAACTGCCCAGTGGGGGGGCGTCTTATACATGGGGGCGTCTTATACACGGAAAAATACGGTAAATGTTTTTTTTTATTATGTACTGTGAAGAAAAGCGTCAGAGTTTCCTGCACCACACACACACACACACACACCTCCACACGTGTAAACAAGGTCATCCCAGCTGGAGGTTGGGAATCCCATGCAAATGTACATAGCCTTCTCTGATGGCGCCTCAGAGTCTCCCATGTCCCTTTGATGCCTCTGTGCACCCTCTAGTCATGAGCCACCCCTCCTCCACCTAGCCCAGATGTTCATCCTGACTGGCCAAGGTCAGCCAAGCTACGGAAAGGTGTGGGGGGGGAAATCTATACTGCCAGCTGTGGCTTCTGGTTTGGGCTGTTGTGTTGGAGCGTGTGCAGAGTGTGTGCGGGTTGGGAGATTTATTATCCTGTCTGTGTGCTAGCAGACGCTTGAAATTCCACACACAGATCTTCCAGATCTCACCTCCCCCCTCGCGCAGCGTGCAGCGTGTTGTGCCAGTTTAACCAGCCCAGCTTCTCCATTGCAGATTAATCCATGGAGTCAGGAAACACTCTGTAACACCACAGGTCTAATTCTACCTGTTTATTCACTTAGCAAGTAAAGTTCTACAGAGTATACATTTCCTAGTTACAGTCCATGTGCAGAGTATAAATGCATAGCAAGCATTACATCCAGTGGAGTAAGTTGAGCTTCACTCCACCTCAGCAAAGACGTTACATTGTTGCAGTAACAAAGTCTAGCAAGAAGAACCAAGAAGAAGAGAGAAAGCAGTCCAGCTTCTCTCTAAGATGGCTTCAGACAGAAAAACAAGTTAGCACGTCATCAGAACATACAAACCATGTGACTAGCTCATATTGTTCCCACAGTCTAGTTTCCCATGCGAAAACACGAGATTCCAGAAAGACATAGTTTACCTCGCCATTCTGTCCCTTCCATGTGTAAACAATGTGCATACAGCTGGTAAAGTGATACATATCACAACATGTTGTGTGTCTGGACGTGAAGCAGCGTGGAGTAGGGCTTTTGCTGAGGCAAACCCTGAGAAGACCAACCCTCAGGCAAAGAGAGTAAGTGCCTGGGTGTGTATATAGTAAAGGAACTAGTTTTTGTTATTTTGTAGCTCTACTTGTATGTATACCAAAGTGTCTCCCCACCTTTCTCCCTTCCCTCATTCCCACCTTTGATTGTAAGCTGGTTACCTTAAATAAGCTTTCCTGGTTTTACCCCACACGGTGCGTGTGGTTCCTCTGTGGTTCAGTGCTAAATCCAGTGTATAGACCCAGGGCAAGGCCCTGAGAGAATCAGGTCAAGACGGCAGAGCTAAGGCTGGCAGTTTTGCACCTTCAAGATCCCCAGATGTCACTGGTCTGACTCTCTAAGAGGAACAATTCACACTTACATACAAACATAAGAAGAGCCCTGCTGGATCAGACCAAGGGTCCACCTAGTCCAGCATTCTGTTCACACAGTGGCCAACCAGCTGCCCATGGGGAAACCCACAAGCAGGACATGATTGCAACAGCATCCTCCCACCCATGTTCCCCAGCAACTGGTGTACATCGGCATACTGCCTCTGATACTGGAGGCAGCATATAGCCATCAGGACTAGTGGCCATTGATAGCCTTCTCCTCCACGTATGTATGTGTCCAATCCCCTTTTAAAGCCCTCCAAATGGGTGTCCATCACGACACCTTGTGGAAGTGAATTCCATAGTTTAACTATGCGCTGTGTGAAGAAGGACTTCCTTTTATCTGTCCTGAAAGCACAGGGGAGGGGCCATCTCCAGGGCTTCTTCCTATGCGGCTCTGGGACCATTTGGGTATAGCAACCCCATGGGTGGGACAAACTGTGTACAGTAATGCCTTGGACTGCAAGTAACTTGGTTTGAGAGCGTTTTGCAAGACAAGCAAATTTTTAAATATTTATTTAATTTTTTTTAACTTGATATACAAGCGACGTCTTGCAATACAAGTACTGTAGTATGGCTTAAATTAAAAATCTCTGTACAAATTTTTTTGGGGGGATTTCGTTTTGATATAACAGTGTTTTGGATTACAAGCACGTTTCCGGAACGAATTATGCTCTCAATCCAAGGCATGACTGTACTTGCTTCCCACACAAATGCCACCTGCTAGAAGGAGGGCAGTGCTTGTGTGGGAAGGAACAATGCCATTCGTCTCATCCACATGGTTCCTATATGCAAATAGCCCTTGAGCTATGTAGGAAGAGACCATGAAAAAGCAGAGTTCAAAGCATGGCTGGGTAAATGTGAACGGAGCCTGATCTTCATGAATGTGGTCCACAAAGCCCACAATGCTGCTGCCTGTTACACAGGAACATAGGAAGGTGCCTTATACTGAGTCAGACCATTGTCCATCTAGCCCAGTAGTGACGACACTGACTGGCAGTGGCTCTTCTGGGTTTCCGGCAGGGGTTTCTCCCAGCCCAACCACAAAGCAATGCCTCCACCCCACCCCGGTCCTGTACTCAAGTTTATTGCCTTCCTGCCTATAATGAGGGACCCCCTGAATTAGAGCGCTCCTGTACAGTTGTTGTCACTAGTCTATCTAACTGGGGCAGGCATTGGGCATTATGAGCCGTGGCTCCAGGCCAGGAACTGTTGTTCCTACTCCAAACGTCCACAGCTTGGTGTGGTCAGTGCAGGGTTCCATAGCCACTGGACATGCCTGTGATGTTCTTTGATATAACATGCCTGTTATCCAACAGGGCTGGCAGCAGCACCACTTGCAGCGGGATGTGGTATGAGGGGACAGGGACAGGAAATGGAAAGGAAGGAGTACTGCCTGGGCTGCACACAGAACTATGCAGCAGTTGTAAATCAAGTCAAACCAAATGTAAGAAGTGCATGATGCTCTTTCCCTTGCAGGCAGAGTGCCTGGCCACAGAGGGATAGACCTGTTAGACCACTATGAGCTTCTGGGGAGGCCTTGCTGTCCATGCCACATCCATAGAATCATAGAATCATAGAAAAGTAGAGTTGGAAGGGGCCTACAAGACCATCGAGTCCAACCCCCTGCTCAATGCAGGAATCCAGGTCAAAGTATCCCTGACATATGGCTGTCCAGCTGCACTTTGAATGCCTCCAGAGTGGGAGAGAGAGCCCACCACCTCCCTAGGTAGTTGGTTCCATTGTCTTATTGCTCTAACAGTCAGGATTTTTTTCCTGATGTTTAGGTGGAATCTGGCTTCCTGTAACTTGAGCCCATTATTCCGTGTCCTGCAAACTGGGATGATCGAGAAGAGATCCTGGCCCTCCTCTTTGTGACAACCCTTTAAGTACTGGAAGAGTGCGATCATATCTCCCCTCAGTCTCCTCTTCTGAAGGCTAAACATGCCCAGTTCTTTCAGTCTCTCCTCATAGGGCCTTGTTTCCAGTCCCTTTTTCATCCTTGTTGCCCTCCTCTGAACCCTCTCCAGTTTGTCTACATCCTTCTTAAAATGTGGTGCCCAGAACTGGACGCAGTACTCAAGATGAGGCCTAACCAGTGCTGAGTAGAGGGGAATTATCACTTCATGCGATTTGGAAGCTATACTTTTATTAATGCAGCCCAAAATAGCATTTGCATTCTTTGCAGCCACATCGTATTGCTGGCTCATATTCAGTCTCATCTGGCAGCAACACAGCCTACTCTGCGGTGGCACCACCCCCTGGGATTTATTTATTTTATGTATTCATTTATTCATTTTCTATACCGCCCAATAGCCGGAGCTCTCTGGGCGGTATACAATAATTAATTAAAAAATACAATAAAAGACAGTTAAAAATATAAGCAATAAAAACATTATAAAAAATTTAAAACCAATTTTACATTATCTCCCCTCTGTGATATGACAGGCACTGACAATCAAGTGCTTTCAATGATTATTAAAGATGCAACCCTATGCATGTTTATTTTTTATATATAAATTTTATTTATTTTCAACAACAAACACCACAACAACAACAAAAAAGAAAGAAGAAGAATATACATCAACACAAACTAAAACTAAACTGGACTTCCAATTTTCTCTAAAACAAATATAAGTAACAATACTTTCTCTTACTCTAAAAATACAAATAAAGGTTCTCTTTTTTTTTCTGTCCAAAAAATCTTCTTATTATTCATTAAGCGCACAGATAAACAAAAACATTTTCTCTACCCATGATCTATTAGAGATTTCCGTTTAACAATCTAATAACATAAGTTAGTTAATTCTACTATAAATATCTTCCCCATCACACTTTTATTGTAAACAGTATTAAACATACAGTATAAGGATAAACTAAAGACACTACCAAACCGAATAAAATTTTCAAAATCCTTCCCACTACAACTACAATTATCTTTTAGACTGCTAGAGCACTAAATAAATTCAGTATATTTCCCTCTCCCTTAAAAATAAGGGTCACACATTTCAGGGTAGTCGTCCTCCTTCAGATCCACAACTAGAAAAAATCCATATCCCTTAACAATGAAATTCCTACCTTTCAGGTTATTCTAACACAGTTAAGTCTAAATCCTCCCCTTTCCCACATGTAATAAAGACACTCCTTTTTATTTTCCTTATATCCAAAAGACCCTCAAATGCCTTTATACATTTTAGCCAATGGGTAAACCCACATTACCTCCTCTTATAAAATTTTTCTTTAACATTTTAAGCACAGATTTTCCAGTATTCCATTAATACATTATAACCAAGGATTTAAACCCATTTTAACATACTTTCATTCATATATTCTTATCCTGTATTCCCAAGAAAAGCGGGGGGGGGGACATCTCCCCCCAAAAATTCCATCTTATTCCCTCCACCAACAAATAAACAAATCCCTTCCCCCCCTTTTTTAAAGAAGTCAATTAGCATATTCCACTCTGCACTAAAAATAGATGTTGACTTTTCTTCAATTAATACCATACGTCATCTTTCCCAGTTTCACCAGCCATTTCTCTTGCTTAAATCCTGTTCCTCTATCAAAGACAATCTTTTCCTTCATCAGCTTTACACACTTTCCCCTATTACAAATAGCAATTAACATCTCCTTCCAGACAACCATATCCCCCTTGTCCATGTCCTCCCCCTGCTTTTCAGTAAATAAAAATTGCTGGGGACCTTGCTCCATTGTTTCCCTTCCAACAAGAGAAATCAGTAAAGTCCTTATATCTTCAAACTCTGAAGTATTTCCAATTCTCAGGGAACTTTCTTCTTGTCTCAGACAGCTTTCTCCTTGTTTCAAATCCGTTCGAGCCAAGATGCATTCTCCTTCAAACTCTCCATTCCGCGCTTGTATTTCATTCTCTGAGATTACAACCTTAACTTCATTCTCAAATATTTGCTTTATATTTTTAATTCTTGTAGTATTTCCATCTTAATATCGACTAACCTCTCAGTCATTTTTTTCTCCAAGGCATCAATCCTGATTTCCATTTTCTCTGCCATTTGGTTAATTAAATTATAAATCAAATCCAATGTGGCCATCTTTGCACTGCTCTTATCTTTCTGTTCTCTCTATTGGCATAAACAACAAGCAGTCTCACGCTGCAAGGCTGGCTGGGGAATCCTGGGACTTGTAGGACTTTTTCCTGTCGAAACATGCATAGGATTGCACCTTAACACTTACTTTTTTTTACCTGGGCTTTCCCAACCATTAACGTGTCTAAATCTTGTGCTTTTATAATTATGTGGGGGGTTGGTTTTTTTATATATATAATTTGTTGTAAACCACTTCAGGATTTTTAAAATGGGAAGCAGTATATAAATATTCTGAAAGAAAATAAATAAAAATAACAGAGCTCTGATTTTCTCTCTTCCTGCCTCAGTGCGCACACATGGACATTCTGCACACTGGGTCTTTATGGGGAACATGGAAGGTTTGTGTGTATCTCCCATATCTGCCCCCTCTGCTCAGTCAAGGAATGCAAGCTCAGAGCTCATGTGCATTGGTCAAATGAAGCCTAGATATCAGAGGTTTGCACAGGCCTTTTATTCCATGTAATACCAGGGCTTTTTTTCTGGTGGAACTCACCAGAACTGAGTTCCAGCACCTTTTCTTCTATTAATTGCATTACAATTTAATCGCCATCTACTCCCGAGGAAATGTAATCCAAGAGTTCCGGTACCCTTTTCTCCAGAAAAAAAGCACTGTGTAATACTAATTGTCTTGGTGTGCTGGATGTCTCGTGGACATGCTCAGGGTGTGTGTGCATAGGGGGGAAATATCATTCCATGATCCCCTATGAAGATCTCTAAGGACAGACGCTGCACCCACACGGGGAATCGCCATGTCAATAGTTCCATAAACAAATCTCATTGCAACATAATCTCCAGGCCTCCGTTACTTGATAGTTCAATCTTATATGTCTGAATACATATGTCTGAATAATTTAATGCACTTCTACAAATCAGTATAATTATTGGTGCACATTACTTGCATGGGACATGTAATATAGCTCATAATACAATTTGGGAGGAAATAGTACTAGCACCGGATTTTGCAGAGGCAAAGTGGAAATTCTCTCTGATACAACTTTCTAAGGAATAAAAAACCAATGAGAAAACTGTTCAAAAGTTGCTGCAAATAGCAAACATGTGATTTGCTTGGCACGGTTCTATTTTTAAAACTCTGAAGTATATATTTACCCATTTCATGCAAAAGAGATGCTAACCTTTGCATGCGTGTTCATTCATGACCACAAAGTATCCACACGTACTAAAACATATGCTATTTAAACCGTTAGCATTCCAACATGGCCGTTCTTTCAGGGAACCCTATTAAAAGCTGACCATCTGAAATGATTTTTTTTTAAATTAAGTTTTAAGAATAATACATAAATTTATAAAGGAACAATTTACAGCAAATCAGAGACAAAATCTGCTTCATCAAGGATTGAGAGTAGATCAAGTTAATTCATCTAAAAGAGCCTTTCCAGAGAGTACTACGTGTATTTGGTGGGTGTTGTTCTTTTGCTTTGTTTCTTACTTACTCTAGGAAACAAAACCTGAAGGAAATGTCCTGAAATCTATGCTTGATCAAAAGTCCAGGATAGAATTAAGGTGGTAGTAGGCAAGACATAAACATAATAATATGAATAATGACTAGCATACAGTATACTGCTCTGGTCTCAACACATGTCAGGCTTTGAGTCTATCCAGGCAGGTAAAGTCACATTCAATCCACACTTTCATCATTCATGCCAATAGTCTTCAACTTCATTGATAACACAGCTTGAACAGCAAACTGATCAACTCAGATGATCAAACAGTTGTAGAACTGGGGCGGGCAACTGTGGGCAGTCCAGGGACATCCCCCCCCCATGAGCCACACTCCATGGGGCACCTCCAAAAAAGAATTTTTTAGTGAGAAAAAAAGGCCAGTTTTCCACCAAACTTGGCTAGCAAGCAACTCTGTAGTGCTACAGAGTGCTACAAGGGTCAAATTTAGCTTATTTGCAAACAAGCTAAATTTGACTCCTCTTGCACTCTGTAACACTACAGATGCCTCTCTATTTTTTTTCGTGAAAATACATGTTGTTGTTTTTTATTCAGGAGCACTGCGGGTGGAGGGGTCAGCAGGGGACAGTGGTTCCCGCAATGGGGGTGGCGTCTGCATGCACCTATGGGCCACTTGTTGCTCACCTCTGCTGTAGAAGACATGACTGGAAGGTTGAAGCAGCAGATTGAAACAAAAGTAATGGGATGGATGAGGTGAAAAGACAATGCAAAGCCAGGCCTTTCAGGCTGCAACTGAAGATGGCAAAGAACTAGGCCAGAGGGAGGCTTGACTGCTACTGAGAAGAAAAAAAACTGGTCTAAACAGGACTAGAAATTATTCCTAGGAGCACCCAATCCATGCACAATAATAGACAGTAAGACGTGATCAGTTGCGGAGAGATCAATGCATGGAAAATTAAAGCAGTTCTACATGCAAAAAATAATAAATAAAAACAAATAGGGGGCAACATAAAAAAGAACACAATGCCCAGTTCAGGCAGAACATAAATGGTATTGTTAGAATAGTGCAGGCCTGCACAAGTTGTTGTGACCTACCAAACCAAAAGTCATCAACTTTGTATGCTGGCTTGCCAGGCACTTGAGGACCTGCCATACTAACACCATTTTTGCAGTCCTAGGCAGGCAGCGCAAACGAGAGAATATTTGATTCATTGGTGTACATCGATGGTAGATATACTCCAGCTTTTCAAGCAGCGAGCATTGGTGATGTTTCCTGCTGTGTCTGTCCAGACATTGCAATGGACATCTTGGAGAATCTTGGAGAGGGACATCCTCAGCGACAAAGCCTGAGATGTAGCTCCCTACTACTGGCATGGCCAACTTCTGCATTCTTGGGATGCTACTCTGTTATCCAGACAATGGTCCAGAGGCAGAACTGAGAGTTGCAATCCAATACATATGGAGGGCACCATGTTGGGGAAGGACGATGAGGAGTCACATGCTCAATTACTTTTTAATGTGTAACAGACAATTTGTAGTCTGATTCCAAAAGCACTCTGCTGATTTCAAGACTGGAAATAACACTGACTCTCTGCCTAACCTACCTCACAGGGTTGTTGTGAGGATAAAATGGAGAAGAGGAGGAGGACTATGTAAGCCACCTTGGGTTCCTTGCAGGAAAAAAGGCGGGGTACACATATAATAAATAAATAAATAAACTTAAATGCATGAATTAGTTCTTCCTTTGTTGGCAAAGCACTGGCAGAGGGCATTGCTGACACATAAGACTTAATTAGTAAGTAATAAATCATCTAAACAAATCATTATGTTCCAAATAATGACTAACCATGGGAATCAGCAGAGCATTACAGAGAGTATTACAGAGAGTACAGAGACTATGTGATAGTAGGGTTAGATAAGATTTCCAATCATGTCATAATTTCCAATCTTACATCATTTTCAACCATAGGAAAGGTATTCCTGCCCTATTCAGTTTTATATATCTTCTCTCCTCATAAGATAGCACCTGTTATCTGCAATACAGGGTTCAGCTCCTGGTCCCTTGTATTAATTGTCATGTAGGGCATATGTAAATTGTGACTGCTTAAATATTTCAGCCGTACATCAAAAGTACACCATATATAATAATGTGTTCTCCATGGGATGATACCTTTAAACTTAATTAGCCTCTTACCTGAAAAGCTAAAAGGCATGTCATTACCCATAATTAAATATGTTTGAGAAGGAAGGGCATATGTGTATGTATGTACACACACACACACACACACACACATACACCAGCACCTCCTACAGGTTTAAATGGGGCCTGATCTGCCTCATGCATAATCCTGTACATTTCAAAACAGCCCGCATGTCCATGGGGAAAGGAATACTTCTTAGACCTGAAGTCCATGCTAAGGATGTGTGATTTAGCAAAACTTGAGCTTGTCAAGGTTATCCAAATTCCACCTCAAAGCTCGTTCCAACCCATGTCCATATCAGGTCATGACCTTTGGGTTTTTTCTTTCCAAATGAAAATTTGTGTGCATTTTCATGTGAATTTTTCCAAATGTATGCATCAATTGTCCACATTTTTTTAAATTTACGCATTCTTCTCCCATTGAGGGTTTGTGCACATTTTTTCAAATGTATGCATTTTTTCATGCACGTCTTTCAAATGGATGTATGTTGTCGAAGTCAATTTTCCTTTGGTCTGTGAATCGCATCGCAAGCTGAGAAATGTATGGACTTAGACCACAGAGTCCATACATTGTGTTTGAGTCTGTGTTCGGGTCCAGGAGGTGTGAATCAGGTAAATTCTGGTCAAAATTGAACTGAAACGAATTTCTCATACATCCATACGTGACTTCAATATCCTGCAGCAGGAAACAGCCAGTGTGGAATGCAATTAAAGCTTCACAGCTTAACAGTAAACACTGTTAAGCTCAGGGGTACTCACTTGTGAGTAAACATGTATAGGACAAGGTTGTACAGGGTGGGTTGTTTATGTGGGAGAAGCACTGTAGCCATATTCTCAAGGTATGTATGCACCTGAGCATTGTCAGGAATGTTAATTCCTGCTGGGTTGCGTGGGAGTTTTAGTTTCTCATAGTTCCTGCTTCAAGAAATGAGGCTAGGAAGTAGTGGAAATTACTATGCTTCTGAGAAGGAAATGATAATCTTAAGAAGCATCCAAACCTTATGGATGAGAGCTACAAGGCCACTCCTGTCTTCAACAAATCCTTCTCCCTCAGAGTCCTCTCCATCCTCTAATTCTAAAAGGTAACGGGTCTCTGGATAGAGGAGGGTCAGACAGGAAGGGCTGGGGAAAACTCTCCGAAGTGTGGTTGTTCTGAGTTTTATGTTTTGAAAAGTAGGTAAATGTTTTCCCCAAGTAATTCTACAAGCAAACTTAGGAAAACCCAAGTTATTGCAAGAAGAGCTTGGAGAAGCCTGCCTATCATTGCTCCTGACTCCCGCTGTTCTAAGGGTCCCGCCACACGTGCACTCAAGGCTGACTCAAGACATTCTGCTGCCCAAGGCAAAGCTCAAGATGGTGCCCCCACCTGTTTCATGAACAGAAGCTGACTGGACTGGCAGTCGAATCTTACTTTAATGCTGGCCATGGGTACCATCCACCGCCATGCCCAACCGCAGCAGGCTAGTTTAGAGGGTACAGGACAAGGTGTGTTGTAGCACACACAGATCTGTCCTCTGAAAGAGGGGGATGGCTGGGTGCTCAGGAGGAATGGCTATGGGGGTGCCACCCCAGCATCTGTTGCCTCACTCTACTTAATGGTAGCCAGCCCGGCTTGTGCTGTTATCACTTCATGACTGCAATGTCTTTGGAGGCCTTTCATGTGTAAAACAGCATCACAGATCAAGCATCCCTGTCCCTTTCCTGCATTTTGTCATCCTACAGCAGGGGTGGGCAACTTCTGTCAGGCAGAGGGCCACATTGCCCTCCCTTGAGCCCATGGGGAGCCACACCCCGAACCCAAAATTTTCCACCAAAATTTGGTGGCATGGTGGTGGTGATAAAGCAAAATCATGCTCCCAGCAGGCTTCTGGGAGCATGGTATTGCTTTAAAACAATGTGCATGCTTACCGGATGCTTTGTTTTCAAGAAAAAATGGCCAGGTGTTGTTGTTGTTGTTTTTTGTTGGACCAGCAGCAAATTTGGCAGCAGCAACAGCAATGGGGTGGCTACAAAAAAAGGCCAGGGGGCCTACAGTTTACACATTTCCCTGTGAGTCATTAGGAACATCACCAGATGATATTACTTTAATAGGACCTCTACAGGATGGTTGTTGAACCTGTAAGCAGAAGGTCCTACATTCAATCCCCAGCATCTTCAGTTAAACCTCATGTTGTAGGAGGTTGAAAGAAAGACCTCTGCTGGGATCCCTGGGGAGCATCTGCCATTTTGAGTAGCCAATACTGGACTAGACGGACCAATGGTAGAAGGCTGGTTCAAATGCCTCACTCATCACCAGTGGCAGAAGTGCCTGGGTTCATGTTTTCTAAACAGAACATCTAACATCAACCAAACAAGGCTAGTTGATCCTTCAATCAGCCTTCCCCAACCTGGTTGTCCTCCATATGGTTACAACTCCCATCATCCCTGACAATTAGCCTTGTTGGCTTGGGCAGATGGGAATTGTAGACCAAAACATCTTGGGGTGTACCAAGTTGAGGAAGGCTGATATAAGGCACCAGGCATCCTGCCTCCATTCCATTGGGACAAACACACCCTGTGGATGTGTGGTGATGACCACCAATTTGGACAGCTTTAAAAGAGGATTAGACAAATTCATGGAGGGTAAGGCTATCAATGGCTACCAGTCCTGATTGGCTATATGCTTCCTCCAGTATCAGAGGCACTATGCCTATGTACACCAGTAGCTGGGGAACATGGGCGGGAAGGTGCTTGCTTGTGGGAGCCTGTGGGCAGCTGGTTGGCCAAAGTGTGAACAGAATGCTGGACTTGATGGACACTTGGTCGGATCCATCATGGCTCTTCTTATGTTCTTACATCCTCATCTACATTCTCCCCTATTCTTGAAGGTTGTTGTTGTAGTATTTTCCTCAGAGGCTTTGAACTTAAATTTTGCAGCCATTGTGTGAGGAGAACCTCCTGTATTTAAGCAAAGAGTCTTGTCATCTGCAAAGCTAACCCATTCCCACTCCCTTGATTGTTCAGGTGGCTGTGTTTGTTTTAATTGCAATTTTTATATCATGATGTTTCATCACTTCTGTTGTACACCACTCTGATAGTTTGACTGAAGGGGGAACTAGAAATATCTCCAATAAACAAACCAGCAAAAACACATGAGGATGGAGATAATAATGCAGGGGGTGAGCAGCGCCAGTAAAGTGTCCAGCGATCTACAGGATTAGCGCTGGAGAGAAGGTCTCAGGTTTACTGCGATGATACCTTGAGTGATGAATATTGGAGATACCTTGAGTGATGAATATTGCCACTTCAGATATTGGTGGTGGGTGGGTTACTGGTGGCAGAGATAAGATTCTCAGCAAGGTCTTCAAGGCTATTCTTGAATGTATTCAAGCTTAAGAGAGGGGTGGAGCAAGAACAAGGGAGGGAGAGAGTATTTTAAGACTATTTGTTGTGATTACTGTTTTACTATCTCATCATAGCAATACAGTGCTGTTGACAGAGATCAAACACCGCCCTTTGTTTAAGCCAAGGGATTTGTGCCTTTGGCATGCATAACTAGTACATAATCCTTTTTAATTGTTTATAACAATAGTCGCTCCATGCTAGAACCAATTAGTTGCCCTGCAAGTTACTCCTGAAGAATAATCACATATGGCCTCAAGCACAGTGGTGTATGATGCCCCCACCACCACCTCAGCCTCCCTAATAGCATCCTTGATGATGCATCTGTGAATCAGCCCTTTTATGTCAGCAGCAGCAGAATCACATGGATTTATCATTCCTGGGAAGAGCACATAATGCCAGCCCAGCAAGCCTCGAACTAGCATCAAAGTTCTCTGGAGCAACATTATGAATCCAGAATGGTGGTGTAAATAAATGAGTGTTTCTATAACAAGCTTCGCCACCTCCTTACAACCAAAACCAGAGTGGACAACAAAAGAGGCACTGGGCAGCCATTTACTGAGAATACTGCTAAGACTGTGATTATTAATTTAGGACCAACAATGCCCTATGCAGTTTACAGAGCATAAAAGTAAAGCGATGCTTCCCCAAAGGGCATAATTGCACAATTAATTTTAAAGACAAAGCATGTACTGAATCTCATTTTTATGGCTGTAGATATCATGGCAATCTGTGCTAAAAGCAAGGCAAATAAATAGCAACCATCATGATATTATTAATAACAATATTTGCATATAGCATGGTTCCTATGTACCCATTTTCCTGAGATACTGATATTCTTATGTTTGCATATTATTTTGCAAATATGTTAAGGGATAAGATCTCCAAACTCAGTTAGGGATGGGTCAGACATTTGTTCACACCTCCCTAACCTATACACAAACTTGCACCTCCAAACCTACATACAAACCAGAACACAGCTATACAATACAACAATCTTCCTTCCCATGCAGTGGGCTACCAGGGAAGGGACAGATGGCTCCTTCCAGAGCTCTAAAATGATAGCATGCAGAGGGCTGTTGACATTATGCCAAGGGCCACATGAAATTAGAGCAAGGACCACAGGTTGCCCACCCCTGGAATAGCCAGACCTTTGGCTTTTAAAGAGTTTTTAAAGACACTTTTGGCTTTGTCTAGGCATGCTTGGAAGAAAAATTGTTAATAATGGAGAGGTGTTCTTGGGGTCAAAGTCTATGATGGGGGGGCAGATGTCAAGTCTTGGAGGTCATCCAGTTACTTTCCACTACTGCGACAAGATTTCATACACACACACACACACACACACACACTTCAGACATTTAGGTTGCAATCCTATATTCCCATATTATATGGGAATATGCTTCATTGAACTCAATGGGGACTTAGTTCTGAGTAGACATGTATAGGATTGAACTGTTAATGATGTTTTGAGAGAAGAAGACTTGACCCTGCCAGGGGAGCAGGGTGCCCTTATTTCCAAAAGGAATGAAGAAAGAAAAGTACTGGTGCAATTCAAGTTTGGATTCAAAAAGTTTCAGATAAATAGGCCTGGGCTCTGTGTCCCCCCGTGCTGAAGAAGAAAAAACAAACTTCATTTGATGATCGCCCAGCTGAGATTGACATGCTGACATCAGCCACATAAGTCCCACGAATTTTCATGGGAATTAAGGAGGGAGTGGAGTGGGAGACAGAATGTGCCCTAATCAACTTTCTGAAATCTCCACCTATTGCTCAGCAAGCCAAAAGGAAAAGCTTTGATCCTTTCAGATATTGGGTGGGGAAAGGGGAGCGGCACGTCTGATGTTATAATAATAGGTTACTCAAGCATGCCCATATCTTGATGGTTCAGTAGATTTTTGTTACCTTACTAAGCATTGATTCACCTCTGGGAGGACATTTGACGAAAGATCATGTTTGTTACAAACTGAAATCTATAAATGTTACATTTGGGGAGTAAACTGGTCTAAGGAAGGTTTAAGCCCATGGGGTTTGCTGCAAACTTGTGTTCAGTGCACTGAAGCGGTCTATATTTATTGGGAAGCTGGACCGTATCCAAACACAGCATCACATCCGAAGTGCTATTATAACCAACCGTAGATATGGCTTAAGGGTTTCTGTGCAAATCCATAGTAAATACAGTAATGTCAAATCTATAACAAGGCAGTGACACTTGCCTCTCTATTTGTTGTTCAAAATGCACACTGAGAGACCAAGACACAGGGAAAGAGAGAGAGAGATCATTGTCACTGCATCCTGGAAAGCCACCATCCAAAGCTAGGCGAGAATACATATGTCAGACAGCTAAGGAATGACTGAGTTGCGTGGTAATCTATAGCAGGGGTGAGCTGAAAGCAGAGCTCCAGATGTTTGGGACTTCAGCTCCCAATATTCCTGACCATTGGCCATGCTGACAGGGGCTTCTGGAAGTTGAAGTCCCAAACATCTGGAAATCTACATTCTGCCCGCCCTGGATGGGCAGAAGGCCCTATTTAGGCATTCTAAACGTAGGTAAACTAAATTTGGAAAAGGGAGTCAAGCACACTAGCCCTGCCTCCTCCTCCTCACTTGTTTCAGTTGCCCTCTACCCATGGAGGGTGGCTTTCTGAGGGGGAGGAGAGAGAGCCTCTTCTATCTGTGGAGGCTCTCCCCTTCAGAAAGTTGCCCTCTACACATAAAGGGTGACAAAAATGGTGCCGGGAGGGGAGGGAGCTAGTATGATCATTCCCACGCCCCCTCCTCACATGTTTACTTTACCCATATTTACAATGCCTGAATAGGGCTTATGTTTCTATATAGAAGGGGTTAGTTGGTGTATATGCTTCATATCTATCTATCTATCTATCTATCTATATGAAAACTGAGCTGGGAGAATATGTTTTGGTGGATTTTCCTCCCTCTAAAATTCTTCTCAGCTTTATCTGAAATGGTCACACTTAGGTGTTGGGCTTTCTTTTTTCTTTTTTTTAAAATTTATTTACTTTTCAAAATAAAATATAGCAAAATACAAGAATAACACAAACATATAACTTAAACTACATACAATAAATCATAAAGTGCACCCCCCCACCCTCCAAGGGACCAATTTATATACTTCCATCCCCTTGATCAAATGAATTCCAAATTCCAAAAATATAACATATCCTGACAAGGCATACTCCCCTTCCCCTTTATTAATACATAGTCTAATAATTGATTCCACATATCCATAAAATTATTCTTCTTTAACTGTCCTTTTTTGCATTTGATACTACAAGTTAGTTTATCGTTTAGGGCTATATCCCAAACTTCCTTATACCAGTCAGTTATTAGGAAAACATGTTGTACTTTCCATTTTCTCGCTATCATTAGCCTAGCCGCAGTTAACAAGTTTACAATTAATTCCTTCGTATTTTGGTCGCAAATAAGTTTCTCCGTTATTGATAACAATGCTAGTTTTGGACAGGGTGTTGGGCTTTCTTTCCCTCTTAACGGGGTATCAAAATCTATCTAGAAATTATGATTGTACCAGATCGACAAAGATCATCTCATGGCCATTTCACCCACTTAGAAACTGGGTGAAATGGCCAGTTCTGTCTTGACTACATTTGGGGTGTGAGGTGAAATTCATTTGGAGCGGGAGAAGAGAATGAAAGCAACTGCCATTTTGTTTTTCCAAGAAAGCCCTGTTCTGAGGTGCTTGTTGAATTCATTTTAAAAAAAAAAGAAAGAAAGAAAGAAAGAAAAGAATTCCTTTTATTTAATTCTCTCTCTCTCTCTCTCTCTCTCTTTTTTTACTAAGAACATCTTGTGGGGGACACCAAAGATGTCCCCCCACCAAGGTTTATAAGGAGCCCCATGACTTTTTGGGGGGAAGGGGGAGTCAGAATTTTGAGGCTTATAATGGCAGAACCCTTTTTTTCTTCTTTCTTTGCAACTCACCTTAACTAAAGGGGCACTCCTGTGCCACACACACACACATACACACATATACACATACACATATGAAAAGGCTTATTGGGTGGCTTCTGCTTCACACTCATCAGCATATATAGGGGAAAGACCAAACTTCCGTTTCATTGGCTAGTGACCCAGGTGAAGAGATGCACTATACTTTTCTTCAGGTCATATGGCATTTGCAAACAGGAACTGAATCCCATTGGCTGGTATTAGTAAGTTGGGGTAACTATAAAGCAAGCTGGGAGATCTGTTGGTAAATGAAATGCACAGAAGACACTTTGAGGCAGGTGTTTGAACGAACTGATCATAAGCTGCAGAAAAACAAATATTTTATTGATTTATTTTTATTTTATTTTTATTTATCCTGCCCTTCAATCCAGATGGCTTCAAGGATGGCTAACAACCCTAAAGAAAAGAAAAAAGACAGCAGCAAAAGGTTTAAACAATTAGAGTTAAGAACAGTAAATTACAATGAGCTAAAACTGATGCAACATAATGGCACAACAATGACCATAAAAGGAAGACTAAAATAAGAGCAATTACAATAGCAAAAGTAATAAAATGATTTTAAAAGACAGCACATAAAACATAACCCAGGAGGCCAAAGATTATTCCTAGCTGCTGCCTAAAGACTAACAGGGAATGAGTCAGCCAAGTGTCCCTGGGCACTACACCAAAAAAAGGCCCTGTCTTTGGTTGCCATTCACTTAACCTCCAACAGAGGGAGCACCTGGAGCAGGGACATCAAAGAAGGTCTCAAGGAATGGGCAGGTTCATAGAGAAGCAGACAATCCTTCAAACCCCTTCTGATATTGGGGGTTTGGGAAACTTCAACCTCTCTGAATCAGTTTCTATGATGGCTGCCATATTTTAATGGACTGATTGACCAAAGCCAGTTAATCACATGATTTCCCCCCCCTCAATTTATCACATTTGTATCCCTCCTTTCTTCCAAGATCTCAATCAAGGATGTTGGAGAATTCTGTTCAGTCTGTGTTTTTAAAGCAAAACAACACTTCCCCGACTACTGTGTGGATCGGAATGCAGTTTTCCTTCCTTCTCTGAGTTCTTGGCTCAAAGATGCAAACAAAAAATATGGATTTTAGGGGCAATGCATAAAAAATGTATATTTAGTAGGAAATGCATACAAAGTTTTGTGCATTTTTTCCACCCACAATTCACAGAACAGACCTATGACTGAACACATGTAAAACTTGCATGGATCAAAAAGAGACTGATCCATCCATGTCTACTCAAGCTGGCATAGATGAGTTATCTGATTTTATCCTCACAACCACTCTGTGAGGTAGTGAGTGAGTGACAAGGATTCCCTAAGGCCATCCAGAGTGCCTTATGGGAGAACAAGCATTTGAACCCAAATTTCTCCAGTCTAATATGCGCTAGCCACCTCACCACCCTGGTTTAGTACAGTTAGATCTATTCACATATCGGGACACTGAATGCAGCTTGTGCTTGCAATGGACAAGTCCAATGATCATATTTGAAGCACTGATAGAGTTTGAGAAATAGTTACGCTTTCAAACCACACAAAACTGGATTGTTGCCACTTCACGTGGACATATTTCAAGATGTAAAATGTGCAGAAACTTTAGGTTAAATTGTTTGTTTTCAAAGCTTTATTACTGAAAGTTTACTTTGCCAAGTTTATTTCAAGCAACATGAAATAGAAAAGAAGAAGAAAAACCTCCTTCAGTTCTGCTCATGACTTTTTTCCAGAAAGTCTGAATGTCATGCCAGTGGTTTCATCTTAACCATAATTCACTCAGAGTTCTAATTTAGTTTGATATCTTTATTTTAAAATATTGGAATGGGGGGAAAAAAACAGATGACGATATTATGGAAGCAGAACTCCAGTTTTGTAACCATGTTCTTTTGTATTAATTCTGTTTTAAAATTTGGCACAGTTTACCCCCGGCAAAGAAAGATTTAATATAATGTATGAAATAAAGCCTGCAGATTTCATCCCTAAGTTGTACATACCTATCTAATCCTCATATAAACAAGGATAAATAAGGAATATTTACAGAACAATCCTTAACCACTCTGGAGAGCCTTCTGGGGGTGGGGTTAGGATGGTTCCGTGGGGGTGGGTAGCGGAAGGGAACTCCGCCAGTGGGAGGGGAACATCCACCCTGGAAGCCTCAGTTAGAAAGCTCCACAGGTGTTACTGTACTGCCAGCGGTGTACATTGGGGTGGCCATGTGTCCTATTTTACAGGGGACAGTCCTCTATTTGAAGGGCTGCCAGAATCCTCTGTTTGAATACATTCTCTGTTTGTAGGGTTTTCTGGTTTAAAGATAATGAACCATAATAACTGTTCCCCATCAGCGGTTAGCACCTGGAGGGCAGGTTGAACAGGCAGGCGAACAGGTCATCTGGTCACAGTCTTCCTCACTATGGTAAGATGTACTGCAGCCTTACCCAATCCATGCTTGAGATGGGTTAGACTACAATACCCATTATGGGAGTTGTAGGCCAACGCATCTGGAGTGTACCAGATTGGGGAAGGTTTACTGTATTTTTACAGGTTTACTGTATGTAGTGTACTGTATTTTTATTTAAATTATAATAGTTATTTCTAAATTGGCATCTATACATATAAAATTAGCATATGCAAACTGATGTCCTCTATCTTGGTGATGCATTTCCTCCTTTTTGGCAATTCCTAAGTAGCCACCCAAGTGTACCTGTCAGTAGTAGGCCAAACAATGGGAGATTCTGGGGTGGGATAGAGGCAGTCTTGGATCCCATAGATCCAGGGCCTTTCATTTGCCAGGAAAGCCCCAAGATCGCCACCTTCTATGCTAGTCTGGAGCTAGTGTAATACCCCCTTTGGAATCCATGGGGGGAGAAATTACAAACAACAGAGATACACACAGGAGAAGAACTACGCTGGCTCAGCTTGTCTGAGCGTGGAAAGCTAAGCAGGGTCAGGCCTGGTTATTACTTGGATGGGAGACCCCTCCTCTAGTTCCTTGCATTAAGCAGGGGGTTGGACTCGATGTTCTTGTAGGCCCCTTCCAACTCTATGTGTGGCATAGTGATGAGAGTGTTGGACTGGGACTCAGGAAATCCAGGTTCTAGTCCCCGCTCGGCCATGAAACTCACTGGGTGACTTTGGGCCAGTCACTGACTCTCAGCCTAACCTACCTCACAGGGTTGTTGTGAGGATAACATGGAGAGGAGGAGGACTATGTAAGCCGCCTTGGGTTCCTTGCAGGAAAAAAGGCGGGGTATAAATGAAATAAATAAAATAAATAAATAAATCTATGAAACAATGAAACTGGTAAATCCATCCCACCCTGCCTGGCACAAGCCAGCAGGACTATGGAAATGGCAGTAGCTTTGCTCGCACTAGACACTGCATGTGATTAAGGCATTGGTGGGAAAAATACAGTTTATTTCTGACTCTGCTTAGCAAAGGATGTGCTTTTCGCCTGGTTCAGAGAAGCTGGTGGTGTATAACAAGTGCAGGCTGTTCCACTGTGCCACTTCTGGCATCTGAGCTACCAAATGGCCACCTGCATTCTAGGATGTGTTTGGAATTTTCTTTGAGTTTCTTTTCTTTTTAAAAAATGCCCTTTGCATTTTCTCTTCTTTTATTATTTCTTTTATTTTGGGTCTAGCTCAATAACACTGGGTGCCTCACTCATGTGTGTGCTTCCCTTCCCTTCACATGCCGACCGGGGAATGCTGGGAGTTATAGGACTTTTTTCTTTCTAAAGATACAGAGGTTTGTGCCCTTATTCTTTGAAATTCACACTTCTCCAGACTTTGCAATGGAGTTCTCCAGTCACAAAATGTGTACAAATATGCATATCGGTACATTAGTGAAAATGGCATTCAGAAATGCATTACGTTAGAAAAATTGCTTGCAAAAGATATATTTGGCAAAAATGTGTACAAAAACTGTGTGTATTGATTGGGACAAATGTTCACCCAAATGCATGCATGTTTTCATGCAATCCTGGGGTGGGGGGGGGGAATCTCAGAGTTTGGGAAGAACCAAACTTAAGGTTGGAAAAATTAGGAATGGAGAGAAACCAAAACTGACAGATCCATCCATCTCTAGGGCAGCTTCATGCATTTAGGGTCTAAATACCTGTTTCCTGCCATAAATAGCCCCTCCTCTGTCTGCTGTTCACTCCCAAAAGTGCTGCTTATTCCAATCAGCTGGGTGGGGTTTGGCAAGAAACTAGTCAAGAACATGCTCTGGATAAAGAGCATGATCAAGATCAGGGCTCAGCAATGCTGATTTTCTTTAAAATATAAAAGTTTCCAGCTTAAATGTGCTTTTTTAAAAGCATGTTTAATGTAACTTATAGTTTTGTCCGGAGGGTTGTATCTAATATTAGTCTAACCTATTCACTTCAATAGGTCTACCCTAAGTAGGACTAACATGGGATAGAACCCTTCGTAAGGATCTCAGCGGTAACTTTTGACGTAAGCTGCCTCCACCTAAGATGAAGTGAAAAGCTTACAGTCTGAACGCTGATAGTCCCGTCTAGCCATTTCCCACAGCTAGAGAAAACGAAACAATTTTGGCTGGCTCCTCCTGGGTAACTCAGCACACAGCAATCTGGCCCAGAGCACTGGGAGACAAGTCCATCTCAGTCACTTTGCAGAAGAATTGTGGGTTAAATGAAAAAAATATATATGCTGTAATGAACTCATAGTACAGTGTTCTCCACCCTTGGGTCCCCAGATGTTTTTGGCCTACAACTCCCAGCATGCCCCAGCCAACGACCCAAGGGTGGAGAACACTGTCATAGTAATAAGCAAGGGTAGATAAAGGGCTCTTTTCCTGGGAAGGCATCAGTGCTTAGAAAACAATGCGCAGAATGTACACATTTTCAAATGAGCACATACTGGAGAGGAGCTGCTGCTTTATTAGTTTGAGACTTTATAATTAACAGTGATATATCCTACTTTAATGAGCGGACAGGCAGCATCATTTAATGCCATAGCTTACATTTGGTTACGGTTATTATGTAGAACCAGGACACCAGATATAGAGGGCACAAAAGTGCCTGATGCTGGTTTCTGAACCAAACATTTTAATCCATGTGCCTGGCCAATGCTATATTGCACGCATAGCTTGCCTACAATCCACCTGATATTGTAGCCTTGAGGACTGACTTCATACATAGGCCTGTGGCTCACGCTGGCTCAGCTTGTCTGAGCGTGGAAAGCTAAGCAGGGTCAGGCCTGGTTATGACTTGGAGGGGAGACCCCCTCCTCTAGTTTCCTGCATTGAGCAGGGGGTTGGACTCAATAGCCTTGTAGGCTCCTTCCAACTCTATCAGATCTATGAAATCTATGAAATATCATTATACAGTAATACCTTGGATTGCAAGTAACTTGGTTTGAGAGCGTTTTGCAAGACAAGCAAATTTTTAAATATTTCTTTAATTTTTTTGACTTGATTTGCAAGACAAGCAAATTTTTAAATATTTATTTAATTTTTTTGACTTGATATTCAAGCGACGTCTTGCAATACAAGTACTGTATTCACTCCACTGAAAATGAGTGCTCAGTGGAGCTTGGTTTTGCACATGTAATTTAAAAGTGAGTCCTGAAAGTACAACTTTCATTCCAAAATTTCAGTCTTCAAGGAAATGGTCCCATTTCACTGAATTTTGCATTGTTCTCCTCTTGTTTGAAAACAGGTGAGTGGCCTGAGACATTACTCAAGCTGGCTGAAACATACTAGAATTATGTCTGAGCTGGCACAGCAAATTTCATTACAATACCTCGGTGTCAGTTCAGCAGAGTTATCACATTACAAACAAACCAACAGACAAAATGCCAAATGGTTGAGGTAACTGAGGTAGGACAAAATCCCCCCCATCCCATTTCACAGCCCCCTTTGCAAGCCATGAAATGGAAATGGGGGGCATTTCAGCATTTGGGGGGATTCACTGTGCAATTTGGGGTGTGTGTGGAATCACCAGAGTTCCGTCATGGCTCCAATCAACTGGAAGGTGCTATTTTCTTTTCCTCAGAATTCACCATTCTGAGAGGCATTGGGGGGGGGGGGAATAATAGTTGGCACGGACACAAAGGCTACCATTACTACAGGGGCATGGGAGTGCCTTTTTAGTTAAGCAAAAGAAGAAGAAGAAGGAGGAGGAGGAGGAGGAGGAGGAGGAGGAGGAGGAGGAGGAGGAGGAGGAGGTTCCACCATTATAAGTCTCACAATTCTATTGCTTATACAAATAACACCTGCTGAGTAATAACTTGAAGCTTGGCATCCAGGCTCAAAATTGATGAGGTCTTATGAGTGTGCCAAATTTCAAACTGATCTGACACAAATTGCCACAAGTTCAGCGGGCTAAAGAGTGCTTATAATTGGCGCATTTGCCCCTTTCACTCCAATTTTTAAACAGGCATATCATACTTTCTTTTTCCTTCAAATTTTGGTTAAAACTATGGATGTACTCTATTCAGGTTTGTTGAAGAAGGTAATTCTCTCTTCCCAAGAGCACACTCGCATCCTCCTCATCTGGATTTGGGCCTGAGAGATGAAGGAAAAGTGTGGCTGCAAGGAGGATAGGTTGCAAGCTAGAGTGACTTGTGACATTTCATAATATCATTACTGATCGTGGAGCATGTCTGTTGAGGCATCAACTTTCGTTTCCGATTTCCTGGCTTTGTTGAGCCAGAACGAGGGATGTGTGAGGAATCCGGTCAAGGGGACAAAATACGGCGGATTGGCCCAGCTCAGCCACCTGGATTCCAGCTCATCAACTCAGTGTTGGCACCAACTCACTCTGACGCAAGTCGACTCAGCACGTGGTCTTCCACTTTTAAAGCAGGACATGATTTGCATCCTTTTTTTTAAAGCCAGGGAAATTTGGTAAATTCCGGCTGCAAGTTTGTCCACAAATCATGGCCCACTTTAAAAGCAGAAGCTGCAAAAACAAACAAACAAAAATGACTCAACCCACTGTCATCTCTTGAGTCAGCGAGGTGCTGACTCAAGAGATGCTGGAAGTCGAATTTCTCAGTGTCCTGCATCCCTAGCTAGAACCTATATGAAATACCCTTGACTCTGGCCTTAAACTGGCACATTTTTTAATCACTGAATTCTCGTCATATTTTTCCCAGCCCTATCTCAACTTATTTATAGAGTGCCATAGTCTTACTGTGCTAACAGCTCTATAGTACTGCAGGTAGGTGTTCAAGCCCTTCAAGTGTGGGTTTCATGGACACTTACTCTGACTGTTAATGACAGACAGTGTGTTTATTTGCTTAACACTGAAAACACATTCACAGTAAAATGAAGCACGGAATGAGTCATTCGTTTCATTTCATTCATTCGTTCCATTTCTATACCGCCCAATAAACAAAGCTCTCTGGGCAGTTCACAACACGATAAAACATAATATAAAACCTTGAACATACAAAAAAATTAAAATGGTTTGAAACAGTTCAAAACAAAACAATAAAACTACCAGGACGCGATAAAAAAGTAACATTAAAAAGTCCCTTCATATACCATCAAATGCCTGGGAGTTGAGGGATGTGCTAACCTGGCACTGAACAGATGATAATGTTGGCCCCAGGCAAGCCTCATGGAGGAAAGCAATCCACAAGCGGGGGGTCACCACCACCATGAAGGCCTTCCCCCTTGTTGCCATCCTCTGAACCTCCCTGGAAGAAGGCATTTGGAGGAGCACCTCAAAATGTTGACCGTAGTGTGTAGGCAGGTAGGTTCATACTGGGAGAGGTGCTCCAGCAAGTTCTGTAGTCACGAGCCATGTAAAGCTGTATAAAGATAGGCGAACAAATGTCAGTGTACTGGAAGAAGCAAAGACTACTAGCGTTGAAAAAATGATCCTTCAACGCCAACTTCAATGGACCGGTCTTTATTTATTTATTTATTTATTATATTTATACCCTGCCGTTTTTTCCTGCAAGGAACCCAAGGCGGCTTACATAATCCTCCTCCTCCTCTCCATTTTATCCTCACTGCAACCCTGTGAGGTAGGTTAGGCTGAGAGTCAGTGACCGGCCCAAAGTCACCCAGTGAGTTTCATGGCTGAGCCGGGAATAGAACCCAGATCTTCCGAGTCCCAGTCCTACACTCTCACCACTAAGCCACACTGGTCAGGTTATTCGAATGTCTGGCTGCCGTCTCCCAAAGCAGTTACTTTATTCCCAACTCAAGGATGGAAAGCGGAATATCGGTGGTCAGTATAAGAGGTTTAAAGATGTTCTTAAGGCTAATCTAAAAAAATGCAATTTAAACATCGAAAACTGGCAAGCTCTGGCCCATGAACGATCTAAATGGAGGTTGGCCTTTCACAAAGGTTCCATGGACTTTGAAGAAGCCCGAGTGCAAGGTGAAAGGGAGAAAAGTGCCAAGCGAAAAGCACTTCAAACAAATCCTTTACAGCACCATCTTCCATCTGGTAATCTGTGTCCTCACTGTGGGAAGCTGTGTGGATCTAGAATTGGCCTCCACAGTCACTTACGGACCCATCGCTAGAGTCTACACAATTTTTTAGAATTTCCTCCTTTTATAATTTTCTTTTTGTAATTTTATCCTGGAAGACAATCTTACTCGGTCACGAGTGATCGCCTACTATAGGTCATAACCAGCACCTTGAATTGGGCTCAGAAACCCAATTGTTTCAAGCTTATTGTTTCAAGCTTAAACTTTTGTTGGTGTTCTCTACTGATTTCACCACTGTGGTCTTGCACAGTGCGTAATCTGCCATGCCTCTGCCCAAGATCTGGATAGTTCTGTGTCACTCCAGTATAGATGTGAGTTCACATACACATGTGTTCAGGGACATGTGGTTAACTGGGATGATTATTATGACGATGATTAATAGTATACCCCCATGCCATATAATCACGTTACTTTTGAAAAATTTCTGAGTTCCAGAAGTAGATTGCTGTGCAACACAAGTAGCTGTTGTTTGAGGAACACAAGTTTGATGCCCTGTTGGACATGTAGGAGTAGTTACATGGTTCTTTAGATGCTGGTCTTGGCTTTCAGGCTATATTTACATATATTTACATATACCTATCTCCTTCTCTACCCACTTCATATATCAGGAGCAGTAGGCTCCTGCCTTGAAAGCTCATGGCTAAATAAACCAGTTAGTCTCTACGATGCCACAATTCTCTGACTTACGAGAATGTAAACTCATGACCACGCTGTAACAGCCACCTAGAATGGGAAATTTGGTGGCTACCTTCAGGGGTATCCTGATCCCACTTAAATCTTATTAGAGCTGTGCACAAACGATATCTCAAAAATTTCCCACCCTATTTGTGGGCAGAGAAATTGGGGGGAAACAAATTTCACAAATTCCTCCAGGGGAAGGAGAAATTCTCACACAGTTTCTCAGAGGTGGAGCTCACCATCAGCAGTGGTTGTAACACAGCTTCTTTCTTTTCTTTTTTTCCCCTCGGGGTTTTTGTTTTTTGTACTGCCGCTACAAACGGCACCAGCAGCAAATGTGTTGGCACCCTAGTCACCATTTTGCATCATCCACCGTGTCTGTGGGCATCCATTCAGAGGGGCAAAGGGGTGCAACTGCCCCCTCCCTGGATTCCAGTCATGACATCATTCCGAGAGCAGCAACAGCAGCTGCTGTGCTATGCCTGCCCCATCTATCTCTACTTTCAGTTTCCAGCCACACGAGCAAGGCTCAGGACAGGACAGGAGGTCAATAAATTGAACACGGGAGTGGGGGATGCCCTTGAGTTTAACCGGCGCCACAAGAGCGCCTCCTCATAAGGCAAAGAGTAAACCAGGCTCTTCTCATTTTTCCTCCCACTCCTAAAGACACCCCCCAAAGACGCCACTGCTACTCTCTAGAGCAGTATTCTCCAACCTTGGGTCCCCAGATGTTTTTGGCCTACAACTCCCAGCATGCCCCAGCCAGCTATGCTGCCTGGGGCATGCTGGGAGTTGTAGGCCAAAAACATGCTGGGAGTTGTAGGCCAAAAACATCTAGGGACCCAAGGTTGGAGAACACTGCTCTAGAGCTGCCTTCCCTAACCTGGTGCTCTTTAGATGTTTTGGACATCAACTCCAATCAGCCCCAGCCAGCATGGCCAATGGTCCAGAATGCTGGAGTTGTAGTCCAAACATCCGGAGAGTTTGGGGAAGACTGTTCTAGAGAGTGTTCACCAATGTTTCCAAGATGAAGGAAATCATCCTAGGATGAGTCGTATGATGTTGTCAATGTTATGATAAGGTCAACATTGCCATAAAATATACTGTATTATATTCTTAAGACAGCTGTATTGTGATTGTGTGTGGGGGGGCGTTTCTCTCCTGTTCCTAGGTGTGTGTGTGTGTGTGTGTGTTTTATCCCTCACTCTAAATAAAGTTTTGTTAGAGTTCATAACGCTTCTTGAATACAACACTCTTCTGCATTAGTGCTGTTCAGTTCCCAGGATCTTCTACTACTCTGCGTGGACTTCTAAACATCATGAAATGTGATGCTATGCAACAGAGAGCACACACACAAGGAAAGTGCAAAGGTGTGTTGTAGTGGTGTGCTGTGGGCACAGATTGCAAATTACAACCACAAACTGCTTTGAAGCTTTGCCTGCACTCCACACACCCGAAAAGTCCTGTGCATGTCCATGACCGTGCCCCATACCTAGTGTCATTCAAGGGTATGGGGGGGGGGGGGAGCGGTGCACAACAAAAAAATTATTTATTTATTTATTTATTTATTTATTTATTACATTTGTGAATTGCCCATCTGGCCAGTCACCCGGCCACCCTGAGCGATGTACAATTAAAACAATGCAAAACCCAAACATAACAATTAAAACAGTATAGAAAGTATTCTTTTAAAATCCTAACCCACCCCATAATCCTGCCTGAAATACCACGTTTTTAATGTGCGGCGGAAGCTCATGACGGAGGGGGCATGGCGAAGGTCACTAGGGAGGGAGTTCCATAACTTGGGGGCTGCCACAGAAAAGGCCCTCTTCCTAGTCCCCACCAGCCTGGCTGCTCTGGCTGATGGGACAAGGAGAAGGCCGTCCGTGGCAGATCTTGTTGAGCGGAGAAAATGGTGGAGAAAATGTGGCAGTGGCCAAGAGTGCAGTGTGTGTGTGTGTGTGTGTTTTCTTTCTATTATACATCTCTCGGTTGCTTTTCAGCTTTGGGGCCGCCCAGGCTGCCTGCACTTCCTGATCTGAAAAAGCCCTGTGGGAGGAGTTACCTCATGATGTCTTCCCCTGGCCTTTAATTGAAGTGGGGGAAGCCAAGGAGGAGGCTACAGGCTGCCGGAGAGATGTGTGTACAATGAAAGAGAGGCACACACACACACACACACTCCTCAGCCACCTCATAAAGTAAGGTCAGCACAAATACCCTGACCCCAACCCATGGGAATTTCTCTAAAAAAAATTCTTCTCCTTTGAATTTCCTTTCGAAAGCAATTTCTTTTCAACCAAATTTAATGAGAATGGTAAAAAAAAAGGGGGGGGGAGAAATTTTTGGCACAACAACACTAAATTTCTTTATATCAGTTTGCAAGAAGCTAGTGAGAGATAATATGGAGCAATGGTTAGAGTGTTGGTCTAGGATTGGAAAGATCATGTTCAAATCCCCACTCAGCTATGAAGCTCGCTGGATAACCTTGGGCCAATCACTATCTCTCAGCAGCCTTATCTACCCCACAGGGTTGTTGTGAGGATAACCTGGTTGTGGAATGCCCTCCCCAGAGAGGCTCACCTGGCACCTATGCTGTGGTCCTTTCAGTGCCAGGCAAAGACCTTTTTAGTTCTTCGCTTTTTATTTTAAAAAAAATTCATTGTGGCATTTTTAGAACTTTACACTGCTGGTGGTTTTTACTCTGGTTTTATACTGTCATTTTACACTTCTAAACATTTTATATTAGGTGTTATCATGTCGCCATACTTTATAGTTTTAACTTTTGTGAACTGCCCAGAGAGCTTTGGTTATGAGGGGGGGGGGGGTTAATAAAAATGTAATACAAATACTTAAAAATAAAATAGAAGGGTCACCATGTCTGCTGCCTTGTGCCCCTTGGAGAAAAGATGTGATATAAATGTACAGTAATGTGATAAAATGCAGTTCTTCAGGAATTATTATAGGGACTTCTTCAGTGATCCTTTCAAAGATCACAAACCACCTGTAGATTGTTCCCTCTACACAGGCAGTTAGATAGTAACTACATTTCCTCTGTGTACTACAGACCCAAACCTTTTCTGTCAGGTACCCTGAAACATGAAATTAGACCCTAAAGCTATTCTCTCCCTAAAAACCATTATTTTCCTCCCAATAAATTCCTCAATTTGTAACCATTGTGGAGAATATATATCTAAACAGTCAGGGGGTAAAAGGCAAGTACCGTAATAAAATTTAATGGGGGGGGGGGCCACGACAAGTAAATACCTGTTGGTCATTCCTCAAAGGGCCAAATGGTTTTTTTAGTTATATTTCTGATCAGTTCAAGGATGAAAATGAAGAAGAAATAAAAGTATATTTTTATGGCTTCCGGGTTGCCTTCTGCTGCTGTGCTATCCAAACCAGACCTGTCACAGGCAAACTACCGTATAGAGTACAGATATAGAGTGGAAGACCTCACGGATAGGTCCAACCCCTGCTTGCATAGAGAGGGTCCCTTCATAATAACCCACCCTGCTGCTTCCACTGACAAGTACAGCAAAGCACAGCCTCTCCAGTGCATTTTTCTTCTCCCTTCCCTCCAATGAGAGTACACCAAACCATTTCCCAAAGAGTGTGATTTTGATGTTTTTATATATAAGTAAAATCCTGCCTTTCCCCATTAAGGCCTCCATCAACTGCAATGACATTTGGTCTGGAAAACGGCATTTGATCAAGTTCAAACAGGTGGGAAACCAGGGAGACCCAACAGTTGATCATTGGGAATAAGAACATAAGAAGATCCATGCTGGATCAGACCAAGCTCCATCTACTCCAGTTTTCTCTGTTCCCACAGTGGCCAACCAGATACCCACGGGATCCCACAAGCAAGCCATGAGGGCCACAGCACACACACCCCACCCATGTTCCCCCAGCAACTGGTATACACAGGCAGACTGCCTCTGATACTGGATACTAATAGAATCCACTTCAATTACTGGGCTTTTTGAGTGCGGCCTTAGCTGCCGTGTGCAGAGTCTCTTGGATTGGAACAATCTTCTTCAAGATCAGATAGATGCATGCTCCCGACTGTGCAGAGATGTTCATCAGAGTAACCCACCCACTGAACCAAATCAATTGGCAGCCCGTAATGTGCGGTGCATTGATTAACAGCCTGAGGTCAACAGAAGACAGTTAATACCTAGCAAACCACGGTGGTTTATAATACCAATAAACTTTGTGAAACGATGGAGTTTTCAGCGAACTATTTGGGAGCATAAAATATTTGCAACAGCTTCTACCCAACAGTGCCACATATTTTGAAGATGGAGAAGACTTTGACTGTAGCGTCGGCTGCTCTCAGGTTGTTAACAACTTTTCCCTGCTTGTCAAAAATACACAGAATCTTTGGACAGGTTTATAGTTTTACTCTGAGATCAATACAAACTTTATAGGGCAACTTCTTTTCCTGCCTCTTTCACAGCATAAGCCATACAGGCCTGTGGAGATACAGGCCTGTGGCTTACGCTGGCTCAGCTTGTCTGAGCGTGGAAAGCTAAGCAGGGTCAGGCCTGGTTATTACTTGGATGGGAGACCCCTCCTCTAGTTTCCTGCATTGAGCAGGGGGTTGGACTCGATAGCCTTGTAGGCTCCTTCCAACTCTATCAGATCTATGAAATCTATGATCTATGCCAGTAGAGCCAATATGGGTGGATTGCTTGGCTCGGCTCCAGAGAAGATACTGCTAATCAGTTACAAGAGGATAATTCTGAGCAAGCCTTTCAAAGGAGAAGGCATCACAAGTTAGATCAGTTACGGTACTTGTTTCAGACTTATTCAAACAACTGATCAGAAGTGAGCAAATGCTTGCAGGGGTTGTGGTGGGGAGCAGCAGGCCCCATCCCAAATTATCTGCCCTTGTTTGAAGGATCACTGGTCAGGTAAGCATGTCAACTGATCCTAAGTGTGAAGCGAAACCTATCCATCCAAAACCAAAACCAAACCTCAGTCTGTCTTTTGAAAACATTTTATGTAAACTGGAGAGACATCATCACCTCAATTGTCCAACTCAGCCTTCCTCAACCACGTGGCCTCCGGATGTTTTGATCAACAACTCCCAGCTTTCCTTACCATTGGCCCTGTTGGCTGGGGCTGATGGGAGTTGAGGTCCAAACCATCTGGAGGGCACCAGGTTGGTGGAGGCTGGTCAAGGCTAGTTCATATTGTCATGCTGTGTGTGGCTGGATGTTCCTTTCTTTTCTTGGTTGCAGTTTCCCATGCTATAATGTCTCATGCAATTTCCCATGCTTGGCCAACTTATCTGGGGATTGAGAAAGACACACACACCCCTGAAACCCTGGAAAGCTAGCACTGGTCAGTGTAGAATATGGTCTGTCAATCTCAGTCTCAGCAAGACTGTCCGGTTTCTAAGATCAGGTTTGTTCCATCCTATTTCCACATAAGCTTGCCGTTTCTAGAAAAGAAATCCATACTTTTTGTGTGTGTATTTTTCCTAATGCACACATCGTAAAGTGCATTTTCTTCAAGCACTTTACATTGCTATAATGCAGTTTTTGTGTACTTCACTCAAATATATCACTTTTGTACACACTTCTCCCTAATAGGCATGTTTTTGTGCACATTTTTCCTGAGATGAGTTGCCTCACAGAGCCCACAAAATGCAGATTTCAGAACACAACTCTTGTTCCAGCTCACTTAAAGGCTCAGGGGGTGCAAATTGGGTAAATCTGCACAAAAAACCTTGACACAGCCATTTCCTCACTCATCCCTAGTGTAGACCAGGGATGGGGAATGTCTGGCCCTCCAGATGTTGTTGGACTACAGGTCCCATCAGCCCTAGTCAACAGAGCCAATGGTGAGGGTTCATGGGAGTTTGTAGGTCAAAACACCCAGAGGGCCACAAGGTGCCCACCCCTGGTTTAAATAAACAGATCTCTCTTCATCATGCACAGTTGAGACTCAGTGTTCTCTAGATGGTCTGAAACTCAGCATGTCTAGGATTCCCCATTGAAATTGCTTTGATTGCTTAGTCAATGCAATTCTAAATGCCATTCTTAAACCATTGATATAGGACTCTCCCAACCTGATCCCTTCTTGATGTGTTGGACTGCAACTCCCATCATCCCCAATGGCCCTGCTGGCCCGGAATGATGGGACTTGTAGCTCGACACAGCGTGAGAGCGCCAGATTGGGGGATGGCCAGTTTATCCTATGAAGCACTGCGTGCCAATAAACCAATGGATTCACTCCAGTTAACATTTTGAGTCTTTGACATTTGACAGTGGTCATGCTTCACCCCCTGACCCCACTGGGTTGCAAAGGTGCAAATCTGAACTCAGATTAGACCACCAGATGAACAATAATAATAACTATGACTGCAACGCTCTGTGCATCTTGCAGTAGGAAAGCACATTCATATGGTACAGGACAGCTGTACTTTAAAGAGATGCACAGAAGAGAGAATTCGCTTTTCCCATGACACCACTGCAGTGGTCGGAAAAGCTTGCATCAGCCTTGCACTTTTCCCAACTGTGGAAAGAAGCCAAGTGCTGCCACCATTCCCTTTGATTCTATTTACACAATTAATTTGAGTCTAACCAGTGCTTTTCCCAAACGTCTCTGAAAACAGTTGCAATGAATGTAGAGAAGACTACACTGAGCCGAAATGCGACCGGGAGCACACTGTGTAAGTACCGTTGCTGGGAAACCTGGACAAATCCTTTTCAGAGATTTCTTATTGCTCTGACGACGACAGATTTCACCCTGGAATTAGGGAAGAAAATACAGATTGGAAAAACCAACGAGAGACAACATGTTTCTTTAAGCAGCGGGGGTGGAGTGGGTGGGACATTGGGATAGTTACAGGAAAGAATATTTCCTCTGCAGGACAGATTACTGATCCTCTTGTAGAGACAGCAGTTGCTCCGAAACGAAATCACAAACTTGAATAGGTCTGATTCTGATAATTGAGCCCATTGCAATATTAAAATGTACTGTATGCCTTTTTGGAAAGCTGACTGTTAGGTTTTACTCATCCTTTTCAAAAGCACAGGCTGGTTAAAATGATTACAAATGTCAGCTTTGGTGACTTTCTTTTGAAATGTAGTTCTGTTTCCAATTGCAATAATGGTCATTGCACTGAACTTTCTTTGTTTTATGTTTGCTTTAAAACACAGACCCATCCTACCAGTAATCAGTTTCAGTAGTTTCATTGTTAAACTTGAGTCTTGCTATTTTATTTAAAGCTACAATGGGCAATTTGGCTTTGTGTATGTATGGGAGAGGGAGAGGGAGGGGGGGAGAAGGAGAAGGAGAAGGAGAACATCATCACTTATCCTCACCAGGAGAAAAGTTGTCTTCAGTATATTGATGACTCCACATTCCAAATCCTTAAAAGACCTTCCCTAGCAGTTTTATGTGCATGTTGAATAGCATGGAGACAAGATGGAAGTTTGCAGAGATCTGGAGCACAAAAGGCCAAGGAGAAAGCAGGGGTCTCCCAACACCACCTTCTGGGACTGGGCCATCAGGAGTGGAGCCATCAGAGCACGATGCCACCCATCCCTATCCCAGAGAGCTGAACCAAAAGAATATCATGGTTGATGCCTTTGAGAGAATTAATAGAGGAGCACTGCTCCTGATTGATTCTCTCTCAGTAAAGGACCTCCACTAAGGTGACCAGGTAATCCGAACATCCTCAAAGGAGAACTCTCCGCCAAATTTGGAGAGAGCGAGCCCAAAATTAAATGGAGAGCAACTCCCCTTCAATTTGGGATGGCAGCAGAGACAACGTTTGGGTGGGGGGGGAACTCACAAGCTGCCGATGTGGTGATCCTCCTGACATGTTGGCAATTGTCATTTTCTCCCCAAGAGCCCCTGAGAACAATGCCACAGGATTTCCAATGGGGGTTGAGGGCCACCATTTCTTTGGCCAAGAAGATCATCGTTCTTTGGAGCAGTTGGAGTGGGGGAGGGGGAGAAACGGCAGCCACAAGCCACCAGGATTAAACCCCATCTGGGGCCGGTGAATTTTGCTTTGCACCCCACCCCAATTTTGTGTCCCCCCCCCAAATCATCCAAACTATAAAAATGGGGAGGCCTTTTGTGGGTCAGCATAAGGTAGAAACCAGCAGCAGAGCCCAGCTGTTTGAGGCAGGTCCTAAGCAGAGCTTTACCCCCAGGGCAAAAGCTGTGTCTTCACCCAAGGCAGCTTTCCCCAGCCTGGTGGACCCCAGATGTTTTGGATGACAACTCCCATCATTCCTGACCTTTGGCCATGCTGGCTGGGGATGATGGGAGCTGAACAAAACATCCAGAGTGCACCAGCTTGGCGAAGGCTGACCTAAGATGGAGATTTGGGGGGGGGGTGAGATCCAGGAAAGAAAAAAGCAGCCTTTCCTAGGGCTTTCGTGGCAATTGGCACAAAAGCACAAACCAGCTAGGCTGGTGTTTTTCTGGTTGGTTGGCAACCTTGCCTGCTACCAGCATTTGTTATTCCATGGTGGCTTGGAGGGATGAGTCAGATTAGGAAGGGAAGGGAACAGTCTGTGATGTAAGGAACACCCAGCTGGTTTAACCATCATCACCAGCTTGGGCTGGTGCTCTAGTGGGCTTTGTTCCAGCTGCCGGTGTCCCAAAGCCTGCCTTGACATTGACGACTGCAGGAGCGCCCAGTTTCTCAGATGAAGTCCATTGAGCAGAGGGGTGGTTTGCATGGTGAAATCAACTGCACAAATTCTCTCCCGGTTCTAAAGAAAAAGAAAAGAGCCTTCAAAGGCAGCGATTTGACATGCTACATAACCAGCTCTGTTTCAGATGCCCTGTGTGTCACCGAGTAAAAATAAATACACTTTCCAAATATACCTATCTATATAATTGAAGGAGAGATGATTCAGTATATAAGCATCTATGTACAGTAAGGCAGCTGGAGATTTCGCCAGCTATGTTGGATCACTGTGATTAAATGTGAAATTCACCCCTCCCTCTTCCTTGGGGCTGCCAGTTTGCCACCCTGCTGCCTTGCTGTGCCCAACTGAACACAGCCCCTCCTATGACCTGAGCAAGTGATTCGCTTTCTCTCCAGCCCTACCATCTTCTTCTCTTACCATAGATGATGACGATCCCTTTCCTCTTAATAATTAGACAGTCTAAGAAGTGTCCTCTTATATTATTAACCATCAGCAGGTACTAATACATAGTGAAGAAAGCACAAATATATTTATAGATGAAAGCACAGCTCTAAGGCTGCAGACTCATGTTACCCTGACAGTATTTATTTCACTTATTTAATTTGGTATTTATATCCCACCTTCTTATGCCAAAATATTCAAGGGAGTGTACAGGATTGTACAGATTTTGTTAAATCTGTTTCATCTGTGTTTCGAGGATTGTCGGGTGCCTTTTGTTCCATTGTCTGCTCGTTGACAGAATTGGATTTTTTTAAAAAATCCCGAACTTACGTTCGTGCGCACTTGCACAAATTTGCACTTCTGAAAACGTGCAAATCCCCCCCCCCATGTGCATTTTCATGCTGTAGCCTATGGGGGAAATGTGCGTTTTTGTTTGGTTTTTTTTAATGTCTCATTTATTTATTTTTACAGCTAAATTTGTATAAAATTCCAGAAAGTTAAAAAAAAAAAAACGGTCTGCAAGACCGCGGAATCCATGCAACTCAGGAAAAGCCAGTCTGCTGAAGAATCCACAGGTCAGATTCATTGAAATCTGAACTCATTTGAATCCGTTGCTGATTTCTCCAACATCTCTAAAAGAGAGGTGGGGGGGGGGGGTTATCAATCTGTCCATCTGTCAGTGTCATAGCACCAAGTCTGTGAAACCTAGACACTTGAGACCCAGCATGCATGCTAAGGAGACCCTAGGCTAGGGGCATGCACCTCTGGGTGTTTTTTTTTGTTTTTTTTTAAACACCACTTAATTTTAATTAATTTAAATGTGTCCATGTGGTTGAAGCCTGCAGTAACATCTTCAGCCACTAGAGGCACCCTTCCCTAACCAGCGCACAGCTTTGCAGCAGCCCATACAGTTGGGAGCTAGGGGAGATTAGCAGGCTGTGGGGAAGTCCCCCCTCAGGGGAATGGAGTAGATAAACCCCCTCCTTCAGTGGGATATAGGGCTGCGCACCATGTCAAAGGTCATGCCAGTGGGCATGGCTTCACTCAGATGCCTCCAATTCCGACAGCTGTGTACTTTGCTTGAAGGCTCTGCTGTACCAAACCAAGGACTATTCCAATCTGTGCAAAGCCAGGACCACTTGCAAGTATATATATATAAATCACAAAACAAGCTAAAGTACCATTCTAAAAATTACAGCAGCAATAGAACAACGCAATGAAACTGCTAGAAACTGAAGATTAAGAACCCACGCATCAACTAGGCATCTTTCCCCAAACCTGGTGCTTTGCAGATGTTTTGAACCACAACTCTCATCAGCCCAGCCAGCATAGACAAATCTGAAGGGTTATGAGATCTTCTGTCTAAAACAGAGGGCACTAGGCTGGGGAAGGGGTTCTATTTTTTTTAATCAATTTTAAAAGAGAAGTCTCTGAAATAGAACAGTTTAAAGAACCCACTTAAAAGCAGGCAATGAAGTGGGAAAAGCAAACAAACCTCCTTGGGAGGCTGCTTCATAATTTTGGTGCCACAACCTAAAAGTCTCTCCCTCTCATCCCATCTTGACTGACTGATTGGAGACATGCAGCAGTGCCGTTTCTTCCTCTGCCACCAGGGTAAGGTGAGATGTCACAGACCACTGAGAGCAGCCAATGGCTCATGCACCACCAGAGTAAAGTGAGTACTAGTCCTATGAGAGAAGAACGCCATCTACTGGATGACTGCCTCCATTGCCTGTAGTGTTGCCCCCCCCCCCATCTTTGCATGGTCCCACTTGTGTTTTGCTAGCTCTTCTATCCAGACAGTCATATTCTCTGCTCTGACTCACTTGCAGGCATCATGATGACGACAATGAGGATGCTGATGTATATGTTCTAAGAAAAACACACATTTTAGATTTCCAAGTAAGCACACCAGAGTAGTGCCGCAGAGGGCTACAGAATTGCTCTGATGGAACCAGGCTTGCCCTTGAACTGTTCAATTGGTTATCAATATTTTATTTAATTAGGTTTTTTTAAAAAATGGTGTACAGCACTGTCAAGTTGCTAGATTATTTTTTTTTTAAAGAAGACTATATTTTCCTGTTTGTTTGTTTTGTTTTTAGCAGGTGAACACATGGAAGATAAAGAATGTTTTTAAAATGTTGAGCAGGACTTCCTCATTTGTTTTCTGGCTTTCTTTTCTACTGCAGCAGATTGCATGAGGGAATATAGTTATTCAAGGCCTGTAGAGAATGACAAACATCCATTTGAGAAAGAATTTCTATGCAGTTTACTGAAAAGCCTGCATGTTTACTGAAGATGTCACTCCATTGTTTGGATAAGATACACCCATTTGCATGGCGTCTCTGCTTCCTTTGTATGAGGTTATGCAATTTGGATGAAACTCAAACTGCACAAGGCTGTTTGTTTTTTTGTTCGTTTTTTACTGGCAGCCTGGGAAGTCTCAATGGAGGAGCTCCATAAGGAGTCCAGTTCAGCAGTGCTCTAAGTTCCTTTTCTGATGTGTCCTTCATGGCACAGGAGTTGCTGGATTAGGACTTCTTACCATGCCATGAAGAGAATGTAAGGTGATCTGAGTTACACAGCAGGAGTACAAGATATGTGGCTTCTTCCCATGTCAGCCAAATGGAAAATCTGTGTTCACAGGTAGTATACTTATGAGTGCCAAAATGCTGGTGGAAAAGAAAGGACCCTCATCATTCATTCCTTCTTCACTGATTCACTAATTCATTCATGAGATCTCTATTATAGCACCCTTTAACATTCATTTTCAGGGTGGTTTAGAAATAAAATCATATCATTTATTTATTATTTATTCATAATACTTGTATACATAATATCTGTAAGGGTGCAATCCTATGGGGATGCCTGTAACCCTCTAAACTTGGAGGATTGCAGGGTATCCTATGCAGGGCAGGAGAAACACAGAGGTGACGGTCACCTCCACTCTCCTCCTGCCCTGCAAAGCAAGTCGACAGCCAATTTCGGCTATGTAAATGTGGTGCTTTGGAGAGGGAGGGAAGGAGGCTGAGGCACCGCCAGGATAGCTCGTGCCTTGGCGGCGCCAGTCTCCTCTCCTCTCCGCCCATGTAATGCCCCCTAAACCCCTTCTCTGAGGTCACTTTTGTGCTGGCTGCGATGGGGGGGGGAGGAAGTTCCAAGCATGGAGTCCCAGCTACGATGTCGGAGTTGTTTTCCGACCTTGGAGCTGGGACTCCGAAAAACCCTATGGTCCTCTAGACACTGTCTAGGGGGCCAGTAGGATTGTGCCGTCAGAGATCAGAGCTCTCCATCTATCCAGTGCCCTGCTGGCAAGAGCCAGGCAGGGCAGGAGGAACGACCAAGGCGATTTTGCCTCCTGTTCTTCCAAGAATAAAACAAATTCAGCTAGACGGGCCTCTCTCTGAGCTCATCTAGCTCACTTCTCTTCTCCCCTCCCCACCCACTGGAACACCCCCCCCTTTCCTCCCTCCACAAGGTCTTCTGAGGTCACTGTTGCAATCTCGGAAAGCAGTAGTTGTGGTACTTTCTGCTGCAGTTGCAAGGGGCAGGAGGATGAGGAATGGTCCGATGTTGTATTCCATCTCCCAAGGTTGTAGGAGTGTCTACGGCCTTGGGAGGGGGAATTCAGCATATCCTATGGTCCTTGGGATGCTCTCCCAGGGACCTGGATAGGATTGCTCTGCCTGTCATTTACGTATGAAAGTATTAATATCACTGTTAATAACCAATTACAACAACAACAACAATACATTAATTAATCGAAACAATACAATGGAGCAGCAGCATAATATAATCAATGACGAGCCATGGAAAGCTTCCATAAAGAAATATGTTTCAAAACACACCGCATGTTCTGCTTCCTAAACTGCATGGGGAAGGGCAGCAGGGGAAAAAAATAATGATTTAACAAAACCAATTGAAAAATACAATCAAAACATCAAAAATAGCATTTTAAATCAGCTCTAGAAGGCCTTTTAGGCTGCAATGCTATGCCCACTGACCCGAGAGTAAGCCACATCGAACTCAGTGGGACTTACTTCTGAGTACCGGATTGTTTGTATATTTATTTATTTATTTATTTAATATATTTATTCACCGCCCATCAGCCAAAAGGCTCCCTGGGCAGTTTACAAAACAAAACAAATAAAAGCAATCATCCTGAAACAAAAGCATCAACAATAATAACATAAAAATACAGACATATTAAAATATAACAAGATAGGACTGATGAATAGGATTGCAGTGTAAAAAAAGCTTTTTAAATGCCAGGAAGAATTAATTCTGTATTCTGATTCTTCTTTTTTTTCTCCCCTTCCTTTTATTGTTCATCATTCAGGAATTTTATTGGATTTAGAACAGTATGTAAATCTTATAAAGAAATAAATAAATGAAAAGACCTTTGCCTTCTTCCAAAAAGAGAGAGAAGCAAAGGCACCAGGCAAGCCTCCTTGGAGGGAGAGCTCCAGAAATGGCGCATCACAACTGAAAATGCCACCTCCAGTGGGCCACGTGGAGGTCCTATCATGGGGCATTTAGCTGGATACTGTCATTCAGGAAGGCAATTAGGGATGGATGAATCTACCAATTTTAATTTCTCTTAGTTTCTCATTTTTCCAATCTTAAATTCATTTCATACTCATCATTGATTTTTTTCTTAATTGCATGAAAACTCATATGCATTTTTGCACATTTCTCCTAATGCATGCCTTTTTGTATGGAATTTTGCCCATTATACACATTTTTGCAAGCAATTTTTTACTAATATCTGCACATTTGTGTGGACTTTCCCCTAATATGCACGTTTTTGTATGTATGTTTTGATTGGAGAACTCCTTTGCAAAATTTGGATAAGTGCGAATTTCGAAAGATAACAGTTTCAGTTTGCATATTGGTTCAAAAGTGCAAAATCAGGTAAGTTCACATTAAAATGTGAACTGAATGCATTTCTCCTCCAGCCCCTGTCCGCAAGTACATTTGAACTGGAGTGCTTATCAGGCATTTTAATTTGGGTTCATTAATTTAAATTCCTAAAGTTAGGTTTCTTTTTTTAAAAAAACACTTCAAGCATCCTTTTGCCAAATTTTAAAGACATACAATAGACTGAAGAGAGGTCAGCTGTTCTGTTCTGCTGCCTGCACAGACAGTCTAGTAAGTCTTGTCTATATTAATTGGTCTCTGTTAATGATATTAATTAACCTGCTGAGAAGTTTAATTCATGCATGAAGTAGTGATGGGCAAGTCCTCCGACCTGTCTTGGAATAGGCTTGAACAAAAATATGTCTTTTCAATATAAAATAAAATTAAACTGGGAGAACAATAGGGACTAGTAACTCCCCACTACCATCCTGCTATGGGCACCAATCCCCTTGGCAGGCTTTCCTGCTTCCCATGAGCCCCCTTTTCCCAACTTGTTTGGCAACAGCAGGGGGAGCTCGTATCGGGGCCTTAGTTAGCCCTAGTTGACATCAGTACATGTTCCAGTAGCGTCCATGAATGAATGTCAGGAATCATGGGAACATCATTTCCCATGGGCCCTGGAATTCCAGGGCATTGCTGGTGCATGTCACAGCTGCACCTATGGCCACCTGAAAGCCACACTCCAATCCTTCACTGCTATTGGTGGATAAGTTCAGCTGAGGGTCCGAACAAGCCCATTCTGAGGGGTCTTGGAGGATTCTGGGCCTGATCCAAAATGGACTTGGGAGGTGTTGAAATACAACATTTCCTATTTTATCCCACTCCCTTTCCAAGACTTGACACATCATGATCAAAGAGCTCTGGTCTCTTCTAGCAGCTCAGCCATTGCATAGCCTTATCTATAATCTTTTGGGTATGTGTGAAACCCACAGGCAAAATTCCAAGAAGCCCCACAGACACCAAGAAGCAAATTGATGTAGAGAATCTGTGCATTTTAACCTTGGAAGACTGCATTTCTGCTGCTGTTCCTTCCATGTTTTCAACTGTCCATGTTACTCATGGTTGCACTACATCAATCATGGTTTTTATACTCAAAGCCTGCATTAACAGCTTCATGTTCTCATGCATGTATGTTTCGACATAATCGGATGGGGCAAGCTGTGCGGGTACAGATTGGCTAGTTTAAAAAAAAATAGCCATGAAAATATGTGGTTGTTTTGGTACAACACAGTTAAAATATCATAAGAATTAAGAAACTTGAGATTACATACTGATCATTTATCCAAGCAGAAGTGATGGAACTGCATCATATGTCAAGGGCCATCTCCACCCATACGTACCCACCAAACCACTAAGATCAGAGGCTCTTCTCCCCTGAGGTGCACCAGGCGTGTATGCTGCATAGGGTCCTTGAAGTCATGGCAACACCGCTGTGGAATGCCTCTTGGGAAAGGCCCATCCAACCCAATCATTGCTGGCCTTCTGCCATGCCGTGAAGACATGGCTCTTTCGAATACTACTGGCAGGCAGCCAATAGCATAATGATCTGTTGTTATCCCAGCTGACTTTATCTATTGGTCTCATAACCTTTGCACTGCATTTTGATTTTCTTTCAGTGTCTTATCCAGATTTGTTAGCCACGTTGGGAAAAAGCAAATAGGATATAAATGGGTGTTGTTGTTTTTTAAATAATAACAAAAAAATTGACCTAAATTCCTATTGGTTTTCTTGTTGCTGTTACTGTCATGGAAGGCTTAGATGAGAAACTAGCCAGGAAGCTAGCCAAGAACTTTATTGTCTCTCTTAAACAAGAACAGAAGAGACACAGGAAACTCCTGTCTCCACCTAAATACAACAGTCCAGTGCCACCTAGTGACAAAACCATATAATGGCGCTATCCATGCAACTAGTAAGCCCTGTTCAGTTATCTATCTACTATCGATCTATCGATCTATCTACACACATACACATAAACATATACTGGACAGGTGAAAGGGGATTGTATTACGTACTCAGGGACCTGGTCCAGCCAAGACACCTCACTTCAGATTCAAGGATACTCAGGATGAAACAAACCACTTGTGTGAAAGATAACATACAGTTTATTGAATACATATCGTGATGCAATATGCAGATTATCAATAAACAAGCCAAAGGAAGCTTAAACTCCCCTTATCTGTGACCGTATTGGTTCTCTGAATAGGCCAGGGGATGCTCCGTGGGCCTCCAAAGTTGCCTGGGCAAGCAACACATCAATTCCTTTCCCCAGGCAGAGAACAAAAGGCAACACCTCTTGCCATGGATTTTGTAAAGTTCTTCTCTCCCCGTTTCAGAAGTTGTTAGTAAGCCAGGAGCTAAGCCCCCCCCCCCGGTCTGGGAGACAAGGGGGGCAAAGCTGCTTCAGTAAAGCAAGCAGATTCGGTTCTCACAGCCAGCAGCCCTTACCTAAGGAATATAATTGGGGGGGAAATACCTTCAAGGCAATTATCTCCAGGGATGGGGACTTGGACTTGAGGACTCGACTTGTGAGTCGGACTGAGTCCGCCCTCTGACTCGACTCGGACTCGAGTCCCAATATTTCTAATGGGACTCGAGACTCGACTCGGGACTCGAGACCAAGGACTCTTCAACATCCCTGGGCTGTGCCAGGAGGAGTGGAGAGGAGCGTGATTGCCGGCGAAGAGCGCATGGAAGCGAGGTGTGCCACTGCTCGGCCACTATGGACGGCTACCAGGAGTGCAGCCCCAACAGTGTGTCAAGATTTATTTTGATTGATGTGTTGCGTACTTGGGAGAGGCAGAAGAAGGACCTGAGATTACTCTGTGTGGCTGCTCTGAGTGTGTTTCTGGTTCCAGCAAGTTCATCACCAGTGGAGCGGGTGTTCAGTGAGGGTGGAATTGTGATGAGATCTCACCGTTCCAGAATGGGGCCCAAACATTTAGAAAACATGGCTGTTCAGGCGGGAATATGGGGTGGGTTAGGTTTTTAATAAGAATTTTTTATATTGTTTTAATTATTATATTTTATTGTGTTGTGTTGCTGTATTTTGGTTGTACATCGCCCAGGGTGGCCGGGTGACCGGCCAGATGGGCGATTGATAAATATAATAAATAAATAAATAAATATATAAAAAAAACATGTTCCTCAAATGCAACATGGATAAGTTTTAGGAAGTACAGCAAGTTTATATTTTTTAAAATCATTTTTCTAAAATGCAACCTTTCAGACATTTTGGGTTTGGCTGCCTCTGCCTGCCTGTCTGGGGTTCCCAGCCTCCTCTGCCTGCCTGGTCTCTTCTTGACCAGTTCAACAGTTGAATTGTCCAAGACAAAGGCCTCTGCCTTTCTGCTTTGGGGTTCCCTGCCTCCTCTGCCTGCTTGGTTATTTTGGGTTTGTCTGCCTGGTCTGTTCTTGCCAAAATCAGTGGCAGAGTTTTGAAATAAAAAGGCACACTTGTGCCTAGAATTTATTTAAGCCACACATCTGAAGTAGCCTTATTTTGTTGGGGGAAAACCCCATTGATTTTAATAGGGACTCGTGGAGTCAGCTTTGGGAGTGACTCGTGACTCGTGAGTCACCATTTTGGACCAAGGACTCGGACTCGGACTCGAGACTCGGGTCCAAAGACTCGTGACTCGACTCGTGACTCGAGACCAAGGACTCTTCAACATCCCTGATTATCTCAGGTGCTTTTCCTAACAAACTGGGGGTTATAAGGCCTTGGCATGGCTCCAAGAAACTATCCTGGCTTTTGGACACTGGAAAAGTTCACTACACTACCTGTTGAACCTTAATAACATCCTCGCCATTCTTCCGGCAGAGCCCATCCAATACAGGGATGCATCCATCTCAAAGTGAGAGAAGGGCCTTGACACATGTACAACTGTGTACAGTCAGGAACCCCCCTGAACGGTTGGGGTTCCTGACTGCGTGGAAGCCTTTTCTCATATACAAGCTGTATGTCTGAAGAGACCCCCTTCACGTGTCCCGCTGAATGCACAGAAGTTGGCGACATTACAGTGTCAATCTATCACATTCACATGTATGATTGACAGGCCCACACGACAAGCCCCACACATACATAAGACTTTTCCTCTGCTGTGGAACGTCCCTCCCAAGGAAGCCCACCGCCTAGTCCCATCACTGCTTTCTTTAAAATGCATGGTGAAGACACGGCTCTTTCAGAGGACCTTTAGGGACTGCACCACCTGGTTGCTCGCTAAGGGCCTTTGTTGCTGATACATTCTGCTGCTGTGGGTTTCTCGAGGTTTGACATCAGAAAATGATTATTAATCTTGTCTCTGTGCTAGTTTTGATTAATTATTGTCAGCCACCTTGGGTTTCCTCTGTGTAAGACAAGCAGGATATCAAAATTTCTAATGGGAGAGGGAGAGAGAGAGAGAGAGAGAGAGAGAGAGAGAGAGAGAGAAACACAAAAACTTTGGCATCATGTGTGGATCCAGCTTTGGTTTTCTATCCTTGCGTGCCCTTTTTGCATAGCTGTCTCATGACAGCACCATCCCTGCAGCGGCGGCAAAAACTGCAAGCCAAGGCATATGCCTTCACCGTTATAGGCATGCAGGAGCAAAGGTGGAGATGTGAGGTGGAGGATGCACTGTACTTACCGCATGTACTCCTGCTTTCCTTGGGTTGGGACACCTTAAACCAGCCTCGCCCAACCTGGAGCCCTCCAAATGCATTGGGCAGCAACTCCGGCACATCTGGCTGGGACTTCTGAGAGCTGCAGTCCAACACATCTGGGGAACACCAGGTTGGGCAAGGCTGTTTTCAACTGTTGACAGTGTGCAAGGAACCCTTTTTCTTCTTTTCAGTGTGATGCCTGATCATCCCCCCCCCCCGCGCTGAGAAGCCTGAGCTGCTTTATTTTACTAATTGCACGGGCAATTATGCCATTAGTTCTCGGAATGTAATTTTAATAAGTAGGTCAAACAGAAAGGGCACCGGCTCATCACATACTCATTTCAAATGCTTGGCTATTGTAATTTAACTGGCGAGGTGAGTCCCAAGAAAGTAGCTAGGAGCAGAAAACCAGGAACAGAGCTTGAAAAGAAAGGGAGGGGAATTATCCATTCTATTGCCAAAAGATATATTTTTGCCAGCTGTTGGAAAGCCATTTAGACTGCAATGCTATGGTCATCCCAGGCGCCCTACACAGGAGCAGATATGGGTATAACGTATAATTAGTCCTTTAAGTAGCCTGGTCCTAACCACTTATGGCTTTACCAGCACTTTGAATTGGGCCCGGAAATGTTCTAGCAACCAGTGCGACATGTATAATACCCAGGGCTTTTTTTCTGGTGGAACTCACCGGAACTGAGTTCCAGCACCTTTTCTTCTATTAATTGCATTACAATTTAATCGCCATCTACTCCCGATGAAATGTAATCCAAGAGTTCCGGTACCTTTTTCTCCAGAAAAAAAGCACTGATAATACCATGCTCTGACTCCTCAACCCACACAACATCCGGGTGGTCACATATTGCATGAGGCATGTCTCTCATATGTAAGTCCCACTACGTTTAATGGAACGTTAAAGGTAAGTGTGAATCACGTTGGCTCAGCTTGTCTGAGCGTGGAAAGCTAAGCAGGGTCAGGCCTGGTTGTTACTTGGATGGGAGACCCCTCCTCTAGTTTCCTGCATTGAGCAGGGGGTTGGACTCAATAGCCTTGTAGGCTCATTCCAACTCTATGATCTATGAAATCTAGGGTTGCAGCCTAACAGCTCAATCATATCTATGTCTACTCCAAAGTAAGTTCCATTTTGTTTTAGGATTGAGGGTGTCAGCCTAAATTTCCTCTTCTGATACCAAAAAATAACTTAATGTATCTCCAATATTTCATTTTAGTTGACCCAATAAGTCTGTGGAAATGGACATCTATAATTCCCAATTTACAAATAAAATAGTATATGGGGACGAGAGAGAGAACTATATTAGAGGAAGTGCAGCCGTGACCCATTGATTCATTCATTCTCTCTCTCTCTCTCTCTCTCTCTCTCTCTCTCTCTCTCACACACACACACACACACACCACATCTGTTACACCTTAATGTGGGTGAATACCCATTATCTGTCTCTGACCTTTTTCCAATAATAATAGTAATAATAATAGTAATAATAATAATAATAATAATAATAATAATAATAATAATTATAATAATAATAATTTGTTCCGTTTCTTTAGTGCCCAATAGCCAAAGCTCTCTCGTGGTTCACAACAATTCACAAAACACAGATACAATAATAAAATACAGTATAAAATTCAGATATAATAAAATACAGCATAAAATTTCAATATACAAAATTTGAAACAGTTGAAACAGCTTAAACAATTTCAATTAAAAACCACCACCAACAACAACAACAAAGCAACTAGACCTGTTAAAACAGCTGACATGTTGCATCATATGCCATTAATGCCTTGGAGTAGAGGGCAGTCTTAACCTAGAGCCAAAAAGATGACAGTGTTGATGCCAGGCGAGCCTAAGTGGGGAGATCATTCCATAACTGGGGAATGATAATTTTCCTTATTTTTAAGGTACAATCCTATGGAATTCCAAGCATTCTATGCCCTGCCAGGCAGCTGCCGACAAGGTGGGAGGAGTATCAGAGGCAATTTTCGCCTCCGTCCTCTTTGCTTTCCCCCCCCCCTAAGCCTTTCTAGAGGAGTTGCACCCTGGGGGTGGGGAGAGGGCTGTGGCTGGGCTGGAGAAGCTACAGGATACAGCATATCCCAGATTCTCCTCTCCCCTCCCTGCCCACTGGAACTCTAGGAGGTAATCCAAAGTCACTTTTGTGACCTCAGAAAGCAGATGTTCATTTTTTTTTTCTATGATGGCTGCGAGGGGGTGCGGGGAGGGATCGGATCTCAGAACCCCCTCCTGAAGTCATAGGAGTGTCTATAGCTTCCGGTTGGGAACTCTACCATGTCCTATGGTCCCTAGGATGGACCATAGGATTGCTCTCTAAAAGTACTTTTAAAAAATTCTAAACCACATCTTAATTCCCCCCCCCCCAACTAAAAAAAGGATTCTAGGATGGTATTATCAATATAGTATTAAGAGAACAAAAATTAAACCTAACAATAAAATTGAGAGGGAATAAACAAATGTTGCTCAACCAGCTAGAACAATGCAATCAATTTAAAATAAAAATGTTTTACAGTGCAATCCCATACAAGTCTATTCAGAAGACCCACTGAGTTTAATGGCACTTTCTCCCAGGAAATAAGGTATACAATAACAGCCTTAATCTGGTACTGACAGGAATACACTTCCAGTGTACCTGCCTTGGGAAGCTATTCCAGAGTCGGGGTGCCAACACAAAAAAGGCCCTCACTTTTTTGGATGCATAATGCACCTCTACTATGGATGGAATTCTAAGAAGGGCCTCATCTAGTAAGTAAGTACTCTATATTTTAAAAGTATCTCAAATTGATATAACCATGGTGCATGGTGGGGCTTGGGGGGAGGAAGCAATGGAATTTTTTAGAGGCCTATATTTTGTTGGCTACATTAAGCACTTCTGTTAAGCGCTCCTTCTACTGGTTAACCTTATATTGCTTCATAGTTGTGTGTATGTGTCGCGATTTTTGTGGTATTCACTGTGCCACAAGGTTAACTTTCATCTTCAGGAGCAACTTGAGGCTCGCCTCTTTCCATGTGGGTTCCTGGATCAGATCAAAGCAGGGATGTTGAAGAGCAGGCCCGGTGCAAGGCAATTTGGTGCCCAAGGCAAGATCAGATATTTAGCGCCCCCCCTTCCCACTTGAGCCCTCCCTCCCTCCAGCCCTATGCCCATTATGAAATAAATTTCCCTCCCTGGGAACTGCCGAGCCCCATAGAAAAACTTTGTGGACTTTGAGACTTTTCCTTTGTGTTCACGAGGAAAGCAAAGAGGCAACATCAGCCCAGCTATGCCAGGAACTCCCAAGGGCCTTCTCCTACTCCATATATATGTAAAAGCCTGTCTCCTCCTGCAGGCAGCACAAGGGATATGAAAAAAGGATGTGAGAGAGGTGTGGTGGCGCTACCTGTGAGGAATAGAGACAAAAGGGCGTCTTGCAGCCTGTCCTACCTTGCAGGGTGGAGGTGCAGAGACACCGGTTTGACTCGTACACCTTCTGGGTTGCAGGGGGGGGGATGCATGTAGTAGAAACATAGCAAAGAGAGAGCCCGTGGATCATCTGGTTCAAATTTAGGAGGGGATTTACGAAACTTGCTACTTCCCCTCCTCTCTCTATCACTTTGTTACAATATTTCTTTATCAGAATAATGTATATTATCCTGTCTTTCCCTTTACCAGCCTAGTGCTCAAGGCAGACAACAATATTCAAAGTACAGTAAAGAAAACATCAACAGCTCAGGGCACAATCCTAAACACGTTGAGGCAGAAAAAAGCCCCGCAACTCTCAGCATTCACCAGCCAGCATGGCTGGCTGTTGGAACGCTGGGAGTTGTGGGGCTTTTTTCTACCTCAACGTGCATAGGATTGCGCATGGCTGGCTGGGGAATGCTGGGAGTTGTAGGATTTCCCCCCCCCTCCAAACACGCATAGGATTGCATCCTAAAACCATTTAAAACCAAAACACAGAAACAGCATGGTAAATAATTAAAACATTGGAGCCCCAGCTAGCTTAAAATACCTTTCCCTCCCTCCCTGGTTGCTGGAAATAACTGCTTTCAGGGGACCTTGAGCTGAGGAACCCGAGGCTCACGCGAGGGAGGGAAGGCGAAGGAGGTGTTTGCAGGTGCATCCTTGAGAGGGACGGCGAAGGAGGTGTTTGCAGGTGCATCCTTGAGAGGGAAGGCGAAGGAGGTGTTTGCAGGTGCATCCTTCCAGCCGCCCACCAGCCTCCCATCATTGGCCCCTGCCCGCCTCCCCTCCTCCAGTCTGTAGCCTTCTCTGCCTCTTTTGATGCTGGTTGTGAGGAGGAGCCTGCCTGCTGCTGTTCCTGGTAACGAGCTGGAGGAGAGAGAGGGAAGGGTGCGCTTCTTTCACCTTCCCTTCCCCGCCACAGGACATGATTGGTAAAACAAACTTGGTAAAATACGTGATGTATTTTTTTTTCCCCAAGGCATTTCTGGCGCCTCCTTTAGCCCGGCGCCCTAGGCAGCCGCCTAGTTGGCCTAATGGTAGCACCGGCCCTGTTGAAGAGTCCTTGGTCTCGAGTCACGAGTCGAGTCACGAGTCTTTGGACCCGAGTCTCGAGTCCGAGTCCTTGGTCCAAAATGGTGACTCACAAGTCCCAAGTCACTCCCAAAGCTGACTCCACGAGTCCCTATTAAAATCAATGGCGGTTTTCCCCAACAAAATAAGGCTACTTCAGATGTGTGGCTTAAATAAATTCTAGGCACAAGTGTACCTTTTTATTTCAAAACTCTGCAACTGATTTTGACAAGAACAAACCAGGCAGACAAACCCAAAATAGCCAGGCAGGCAGAGGAGGCAGGGAACCCCAAACAGGCAGGCAGAGGCAGCCAAACCCAAAATGTCTGAAAGGTTGCATTTTAGGAAAATGGTTTTAAAAAATAAAATCTTCGCCGGCGATCGCACTTCTCTCCACTCCTTCTAGCACAGCCCAGGGATGTTGACGAGTCCTTGGTCTTGAGTCCCAAGTCGAGTCTCAAGTCCCATTAGAAATATTGCGACTCGAGTGGGACTTGAGTCAGAGGGGGGACTCAGTCCGACTCACGAGTCGAGTCCTGGAGTCTGAGTCCCCATCCCTGGATCAAAGTCTCTCTAGTCCCGAATTTAGTTTCTAATAGTAACCAACCAGGTGCCTCTCATAAGCTCCAAAGAAGGATATGAAAGCAACCATCTCCTAGTCCTAGTTGACCCCTGCAGAGGCTGATATTCAGAGGTATACTCTGCTGCTGAACACGGAGGTTCCATTTCACTAATTTGGCTAACAGCCAGATTCTCCACCACGGATTCTCCTCCACAAGTTTCTCTCTCACCTTTAATAACCCATTGAAGCCAGCAGCCCAGACACTGTGGGTCCCTGAGGTGCCACTCCCCTGCCCATGACAGTCTTGTGCAAAACGTTTGCAAGGCACAGCTACACCAGAACGTGGCTGCACTTTCCTGAGGTGCTGCAGTGGCAAGAGCCTGGGCGGTTTGCTGAGCAGCTACGGGTGTCGGAGAAATCCACAACGGACTCGTATGAGTTCAAATTTTTAAGAATCCAACCAGCCCAGATTCTGCAGCGGAGCAGTTCCCCCCCCCCAGTCACGCAGATTCCATGAACTTGCGGACTGTGTTTTTTTGTTTGTTTTTTTGTTTGTTTTTACTTCCTGTGATTTTATGCAAATTTAGTCATAGAAAAAGGTGGAAGATTAAAAAAAAAAAACACCAACCAAAAATGTGCATTTCCCCTAAAGCATGAAAATACCCATCTGTCATGGATTTGAGGGAGACGTGCGCATTTTCAAGAGTGCGAATTTCTGCAAATGTGTACCAACCAATGCATTTGCACAAAATCAGATTCCGTCCATGAGCAAGTGATGGAACATGAGGCACCTGGCAGTCCATGAAACATAGACGGAATGGATTTTACAACATCCATACATCCCTAACTGCAGCTTTTTTCCCTTGCACACGCCTGATCTTATCCAAGTTTTACCGTTGCACAGGAGGCCGAGGGATGAATGAAACAGGCCCTAAAGCGCGGTCCAACCCAAAAGGATCTATACAGGTGCAAGGATGGCTGAGTGGAGCAGAACCGTGGATTCCTCTGTGGGATTTTAAAAGCATCTCTCGAGGCTCTCCCATTTCCACAGCGCTGAGCCCAATGTGGAAAAAAGAAAAGAAAAGAATAAGAGGCTTCATCATTTCCCCCCCCTTGACAGGAATGAAGTAACATTGCTTTTGGCGAAATGTGTCTAGCAGCCTTCAAACCTGTGTGTGGTCTTGTCTTGTGACTCTCATATCAGAAAGAGCGCCCAATGGATCTATAGATATCTGTGTGTCTCCTTCTCTCTCCAGCAGAATCCACATAAATCTTACCCAGTCAACAAAATACACTGTGACTGAGCATCCTTGATTTATCAAAAGGTGGTGAGGCGTAGCTATCTGTGGCCTGTCAAATATTTCATTCCAAATATCTCTTCTCAGAGTCACTGGAAAGAACAGAGAAATGCAAAACACAGTCTCTGAAATAATGACAACACCAGGCAGCCCTCGGATTCTGTATTCTCTCTCTCTCACACACACACACACACTTCCTCCGTTCCACCATCTGTGTCAAACAGAAGACTGCCTTTGACTGCGGCTGTCTTCTCTACAGCTTTGATGACAGCTGAAAATAGATGTGATTGATTTCCTACCTACCGAGGGTGTGGCAGAGTGGGAAAGCGGGCTGGTTGTCTCTTCTTGCTCTGTGTGTGCAAGGGAGCAGATGTGAGATCTGTACAATTCCACTTGGTTAAAAGTTGCATTTTGTCTTCCCATTCTGCTGGTCTATGACCATAATAAACTGACTTTGACTTTGTCTTCCCATCACTCACTTCGCCAGGGACTTGCATCTCCACAGGTTTTGTTTATTTATTTATTTCATACATTTATTAATCGCCCATCTGGCCGCCCACCTGGCCACCATGGGCGATGTACAATTAAAACAACACAACAAAACATGATAATTAAAACAGTATAAAAAATTCTTTTAAAATCCTAACCCACCCCATATTCCCGCCTGAACAGCCATGTTTTTAATGCACGCTGGAAGCTCATCACGGAGGGGGCATGGCGAAGGTCACTAGTGAGGGAGTTCCATAACGTGGGGGCCACCACAGAGAAGGCCCTCTTCCTAGTCCCCACCAGCCTGGCTGCTCTGGCTGATGGGATAAGGAGAGGGCTGTCCGTGGCAGATCTTGTTGAGCGGCCTACTTGATGTTGCTGGAGGCACTCCTTGAGATTAACTGGGCCGGAGCCCAGTAACGAAACTGGGTTACATGCAACTTTTCATAGCATAAAGGGCTTCTCCCCAATTTGTGTCAAATGCGAACTCTAATAGACGAGGAGCTTAAGCAGAAGGCTTAAGAACTCTAATAGACGAGGAGCTTAAGCAGAAGGCAAAAATATTCATGGTGGTGTCCTCTTTTACAGAGGACAGTCCTCTGTTTGAAGGGCTGTCCAGTCCAAGTCGAGTTTAAAGATAAAGGACCATAAGATGGGAGAATAGGAGCCTTGAAGTTGCCCACCAACAGTTAACACCTGGACAGCAGACTGAGCAGGCACACAGGTCACCTGGCCAGCCTTCCACATAATGGTGAGGTGCACTGTGTCTCTATATAAATTATTATAATTCTTTCTAAATTTGCATCTAGACATATGCAAATGTTATGCAAATTGGTATCCTCTTTTTTGGATGATTCATAAGTGGCCACCCTAGGGATGAGTAAAATGCTTTGCTGTCACCCAAGGTTGGCTCAGCACATACTGTCAGCTTTGTGGGGGCCCTGGGTGACATCCCCCTTATCACTTGGTGAGCCCTGGTAGGCTTACTTGGCAGTGGTGGCAGGGAGCAGCAGTGCTCTGATCAGGAAGGGGTGCCTGTGGGCTGCCATTTTTTCCACTGCTGACCTTTCTTTAGCAGGGTAACACTGAACCTCTCTCAAATAAAATGAATTGCTGGAAGAAGTAGCCACCCACTCTGTAACAATTATACATTTTTCTGTAGATATTTAACTGCTGTCCACTATAATGACAGCATTCAGTAAATGACAAATGAGGCAGCCATTTTCTGGTGGCAGCCATTTTGGATTTCCCAAAATTCACAACGCATCTCAGAACAGGGCTCTGATTCTCTTTCCCTGAAAGGATGTTGCTTTGGCCTTGGGAGTCTAGCCAAAACAAAGCTGCTGATTCTGAGGTGGTTAAAACAGCTGAGAAATGGTCCGTGTCAATTCGGTACAGGCCTAGAGGAAATGGAGGAGGCCCAAAAGGATGTTTTGTGGGAAAGGGAGGGAGAAGAGGAGCTAATGAGATGACAGCTTTGCAGGAAAAGCAGGGGTACGAGTGATTTTGTGCGGAGGGAAGGGGAGAACGGGAGAGAGGGGGGTATTGGATGGAAAGTCAAAGGCAGCATGCTCAGTTTCAAAGCCTCTTCACATGTTGCCTACCAATTTCCTAATGGAAAACGTTTCCTGCATAGAATATCACATTCCATTTGAAGAACAGTTACGGGTAGGGTTTTGTGCTGTTTCCTATACCTAAGTGCCTTCTGTGCAGGAGATGTGTGCAATAGCCAGAGGTGGTCATGAGTCCTCTTTTGCAGAAGACTGATTGAAGAGCTGCCAAGGGGCTGTCCTTCATTTTGAAGGTGTCCTCTATTTCAGTGTTCTCCAACCTTGGGTCCCCAGATGTTTTTGGCCTACAACTCCCAGCATGCCCCAGCCAGCTACGCTGGCTGGGGCATGCTGGGAGTTGTAGGCCAAAAACATCTGGGGACCCAAGGTTGGAGAACACTGCTCTATTTGAAGAGCTGCCCAGTCCACGACTGGTTTAAAGGTAAACGAGTCTGGTTTAAAGGGCACACAGGTCACTTGGTCACAGTCTTCCACACTGTGGTGAGATATTGTCAGGGCTGTCTCTCCCTCTCCCCTTCCGAAGGCAGACGCAGCCACTGATTTTCTAGCTATTGGTTTTTTATTATGGTGATGCAAACAGGGGAGCCTGGTGACTCCTATTTCGGTGGGGATCCTAAGCCATGGCAGGTTTTATTTGGAGCTTCATGGGAGCTATCCATGGTGCTGAACGCCACCCCCAAAATAGGTTCGCCACCATGGAGCACCACGGATAGCTCCTACAAAGCTCCAAATAAAACCTGCAGTGGATTAGGAGCCCCACCGAAACAGGAGTCACCAGCAGCCTCCACTGAACGCAAACTAGCAAGGCTGGCTTTAAGGTACAAATTTAGTGTATTGCAGAGATCAATAACAAAAGAAACGAGCTTAGTTAGAATGCTAGATAATCAATACATTAAGGAAATGTGTGGCCTCATGGAAAGAAGTTGATCTCAGCAGAGGGCCGCTCCTCCCTTCCAAACTCAAGATGTTAAAAACCCTCCTTTAAGGCAGTTCCTGTTGCTTGAGAGCCAACTGCTTAGAATGTCTTACATTCCTTTGTGGATCTTCCCTTTTCAACTGATGCCTTGCTCTAGGACAGTGATGGCGAACCTTTTTGAGCCCGAGTGCCCAAACTACAACACAAAACCAACTTATTTATTTCAAAGTGCCAACACTGCAATTAAAACTGAATACTGAGGTTTTAGTTTTAGAAAAACAACTCATACAGTTGTCCAAACTAATTAACATCTTTTGTCTTAAAAGAAAAACACAATAACAGAGCTTTCAATGATACAAACAGTTCTTTGTTGGAAAAAAAATCAACTCAAAAAATTATTATAGTACTACATTGTACACATAGCCTGAAGGGAATTTATACAAACTTTTTTAAATAATTAGGCACATGTATTTTTGGATAAGGGATTCTCAACTTGTAATATGATTATATGCCAGACTGAAATTGTATGGGGCAAGCTTTACCCCGGGTCCTTTCCCTGCTTCTACAGGTGTCGGATTAGTAAAAGTAAAAGTCAACCTGTACTAGGATGAGCAAGATAAACAAGAAAACTAAACGTGCTTAACACATTTTAAACACTTTATGTCTTGGACTGCAAACACTGCATTAGGTAAAAGTTTGCATTGGGCATGCTTTTGCACAATTAATGTGATTTTTGCTATTGCATGCGTGCTGATAATTTGTCAAACCTTGGCTCATACTCCGTTAGTTTGAGAGCAACACATGCAGCACTCAGGTCAACTGTTAGGGCTTTACATCCAAGCCATGCTCTGTGCATCATTCTTCAAAATCTTTTAAATGTGATAACAATGTAGAAAAGAATTCTGTAACAGGAATTCTTGAATAAAATCATTCTGTTCCACACTGTGAGAAAGAACAAAATCATTAGTGTTTTGCAGAAGATCTGGTGACCAATGGCTCGAGTGCCCACAGAGAGGTCCCTGCGTGCCAGCTGTGGCACCCATGCCATAGCTTCGCCATCACTGCTGTATGATCAGTCGCACCCATTCTGCCATCCCGCTCTTCGTCAGGAGCGCTTTGGCTTCCCACAGTATTTGAGGCTAACTGACTCTCTTCCCTGCTTAACTCTAGTTCAACTGTTCTTGGCATTCAGCTGCAAGTTCCACCTCCTCCTCCTCCTCCTCCTCTGAATCTGAATCTGTTCCCATATCTCTTGAAGGCCCTTTTGCAGCAGCAATGGGCCCAATCTCTCTACAGATACCGTGTATTTCTATTGTAATTAAAATGATGATTTCTAAATTTGTCTCTATACATATAAATTACCATATGCACATTTTATGCAAATTGGTTGGAAGTTCAAGCTGACCCATGTTGGGGTGCACTCTGCAATGGGTTGGAAGTTCAAGCTGACCCATGTTGGGGTGCATATGCGTAGTCTCCTGTGCAGATGTCGTAATCTGTGTGGGGAGGTGAAGGGAGATGGGCAATCAGGCATAAGCCTGACCTCCCCCAACCCCACCCCAGTTGAACATTTCTAATCAGTTCTGACCCTGTCTGCACAGGGTGGAAGGGAAGCTAAATAGAATTAGGCCCCCATCTGCCCCCAGTACTGTCAATCTTTCGTGCTCTTTTTTGGTGATGCGTTTCCTCTTTTCTGGGGGGGGGGGATTCCTAAGTGGCCACCCTAGTCAAAATCCCCAGAACTGAGGGGGAAACGGGAGAGCCCCAAAAGGAGGAGGAATAGAATAATGGCATGCCATGTGGGCTTTAAAGTCTGAAAGGGAGTTATCAGAAGTGCTGGGCAGACAGTCAGATGGGGCAGAAATGTACACGTGGGAAACAAAATGGCTCCTGCAGGCCGTCCCTACAGTCTTGACACATTGATTCAGCCTCTCAATGCAAGCACATCCCGATGCAAGCACATCCCGATGCACCTCGGTTCTGAATACATGATGTGCACTCTGCAATGGGTTGGAAGTTCAAGCTGACCCATGTTGGGGTGCATATGCGTAGTCTCCTGTGCAGATGTCGTAATCTGTGTGGGGAGGTGAAGGGAGATGGGCAATCAGGCATAAGCCTGACCTCCCCCAACCCCACCCCAGTTGAACATTTCTAATCAGTTCTGACCCTGTCTGCACAGGGTGGAAGGGAAGCTAAATAGAATTAGGCCCCCATCTGCCCCCAGTACTGTCAATCAATGCAGCTTGCAAAAGGTCCCAGGTTTAACCCATGGCATCTCCACGTAGGGCTGGGAAAAACTTGGGTCTGAAACCCTGGAGAGTCACTGTTAGTCAGGGTTACCTTCAAGAAGTATTTAGTCGCTAATTATTTTATCCTTGCTCAAAAGTAAGCATAAGGGACCCAGTCCAGACCAGGACCCTAGCATGGCAGTAGGAGGGCTTTAACTTCCTCCCCCACTGTTTTCCCAGTCTGGATCAGGGAACCCAGCACATAAAATTTGCATTGCCAGAAAAGGATCTCTTCATTGGAACGGATCCATTTTTGGCAATGCAAATTGCAGATGAGGGGCTCCAATCTGTATCAGGACCACAGTGGAAGGCAATGCCTCAAAGCCCCCTACCTTCCCACATATAAACACTAAGGTCTTGATCCAGATAGGGTCCCCCCACACTTTCTTTTGAGTAAGGGGGGGGGAGTAGAGCTGCTAGCGACATGTTGTGAGTAGCATTTAGTTTGACCCTGAGTTTAGGCAGACCAATGGTTTGACTTGGTATAAGGCGGCTTCCTATGTTCTTGCACTGATTGATGGTGGTAGAAGAACACAGATTTGCACTGTGCATCCCATCTTAATCAAGGTACAATAAAACTGGTATGAGAGGAAAGTCCTAACTGCCCATGCCATCTTAGTGTGGAGACAGATGCTATTTGGTCAAGAATGTCGAAGGTAGTGTGAATACTGCTGGATCGGTTTTGCAGGTTTTCTGCACTGCTTCAAAATCCTGCAGAACCTGTTTGACCACAGGTGACAGCAGGACAAAAGAAATGAGTGTGTAACACCACAGCCAATGATGTCTCTATACCTTCAACTTCAAACAAGACATTTTACTGCCTGAAGCAGAGCAATAAATAATGCCCGCCACTCACCCACCCGTCAAGGCACATAATATCCAAAGCCAGGAAAGCTATTTTGGTACATGAGGCAGAAAAGCCCACAAGCACCACTCCCCATCCCTGGCAATAGAAATGCAATAATAACAAAGGGCAGCAAATAAAAAATTGCTGCCCTCTTATGGCACCCAAAATCTGCTGTCTGAGGTGACTGCCTCACTATACCTCATGGCAGGCCCAGCCCTATTCTTGAAAATTATTGTCCATCTCCTGCCTTAGAAAAGCAACCTTCCTACTTTCTAGAAGCACAGCCTCAAATTTTGTGATGCCGCTTGGGTTTCATTTTACGGCTGAAAGTTGCAGCCAAACTTTTGTTGTTGTTTTGTTTTTGTTTTCATGCAGCGCTGGAGAGAATTGACATAAATCACTCTTTAGAATGGGGAAAGAGTTGACGCAGGAAGGGAGCGGAATTCTTTATTTTGATTTCCTTATTTCCCAGGGGCACGTTTGATGGAGATTTTTGCACACAAGGGGGACGTGGGATTTTGTAAACAGAAGAGAGGTGAGAATGTAAGTGATTTTTGGCAGTTCTCCCTTTGCAAATGTTAGTTTTCTCCCCGCGCGGGGTGTGCAACCCGAAGTGAATCAGCCCTTTCGTATTTTATTTGGTCGCAGACTTAATAGTATGTTGTACAGTGTCTAAAGGCTTAAGATTAAAATGATACGTATCCGGTAGAAGGACTAAGTTAATCCCCACCAGCTGGAATACAGGCCAGAGGGGCCCTTCCTTTCTGGAAGAGGTTTGAATTAGTATTAAGGCCTTCTCCCGAAAACAGAATGCTTTGCAGAAGTGAGGACATGTCGCAGTGCCGCAAAAGGTCGTTTTTGAAGCAATGGCATTCAAGAAAACCTCTTTTTCTCTTGAATCTAACCTCGTTGAGCGGGGGCTGGCCGGGGGGGGGAGAGAATCCAACTGAGAAAAATGTCCAGCTGACTTCGCCTGTTACAAAATTGTGGTAGACAGCTGTTCCATACAACCACACAGGCATCCCTCAACTTCTTTTCTTTTCTTTCCTTTTGTGTGTGTGTGTGTGTGTGTAAAAAAAAAATGCTTCTTCCAGATTTGGAAAGAAGTATTACTTTTGGATCTGAGCACTTCCAAAAATACACGAGATATTTAAAAAAAACAAAAAACCCTGTGTTTGCCAAAAACACACTGAAGTTTTGCTTACATTACATTCTTTCCTTGGATATGTTTGAAAGGGGGGTGGGGTGGCAGGGATCAAGAAGAATTAAAGACCCACAGAAAAACAAAATACATCCCCCCTTCACTAACAGTCTCCCTCACAATAAGTTTTAACTTAGAACAAAGCAAGTGGGAGGCGCTCCATCAACACTGTCTTGAAATCCTCCTTTGCACCTCTTTTCTGAAGCATAAATATGGACGCCGTCCAGTTTTCCCATTCTGAACAGCTTTGGCTGGAGGAGCACGGTATGGAAGTCATTTCCCTTGTAGGTGCAGTAGCTACTTTCCACAGACTCAACAAAGACATGAAATATCATTAACATCTGATTCCGAAAGGCTGACAACCACTTCTTTGTTTTAACACAGCCATCCGGGGAAAGCTGTTGCATATTACCATATCGCTCGCAAAAAAATTTGTACTTATTAGACTGCAAGAGAGAGGCCGTGGAAGTGTTTCGCTCATTTGTGCTGGCACAGGGCTCTTTGAATGCAGCTATTGTTTCCCGAGGCTCCCATCCTGCTCCACTGAAATCATGGGGAGTTTTGCTGTTGGCTGCAATTGGAGCAGAACTGCATGCAACCCCAGGTGGGAGTTTCATATGCATTTCCATGTTACAGAAAACCCTGTGCACACATGCAAGCATGGCTGTGGCTCGGCATAAGTAATACTTGGAAGTGATACTAGGGTGGCCACTTGTGATTTGCCAGCAAAGGGGACCAGGGAAGGTGCTAGGTACTGAAAAGATCCAGGACTCCAGCCCATGGGAGGGGGGGGTGGGTGCACAAATTTGCATATGCTAATTTGCATATGCTCTAAAGTCCCTCTGTGTGTGTGCCTTTGAAGGACCCTGTCTCCTAAGGACACCCCTATTTGTAAAAAGGGGTGCAGGGACAGAAGAGAGGAGGGCATTTGATTTCAGGAAAAAACCGTAGGCAGAAAGTTTGGGGGGGGGCAGTAGGAGGTGAAGTGCATGTGGACAAAAAGTCAGCTAATCCAGGGGGATCTGATGCAACAGAGATCATCGGGGGGCCTGTACCTTTATTTCAACAAGGGCCCATGGACAGCAGGGTGGTGGGGCAGATGGCCTCCCAGAGATTTGGGGCTGCAAATGAAAGATTTGGGGCTCCAGCCCTAGTGGGCCACCACCACCCACTACCTCTGAAGAGGTCATGCATCACCCACAAAAAAGAGGACAAAAAGGACACCAATTTGCATAACAGTTGCATATGCTAATTTATAAGTACAGATGCAAATTTAGAAACCATTATAGTTTAAGTAGAAATACAGTACATCTCACCATAGTGCAGAAGACTGTGACCAGGTGACCTGTGTGTCTGGCTCAGTCTCCAGGTGCTGTTGAAGGGCAAGTTCAAGGCCCGGGACCCCGGGTCTTCCTTCTGAGGGTTCTTTATCTTTAAACATGACTTGGCCTGGGCAGCCCTTCAAATAGAGGACACTTTCAAAACAGAGGAGTCCTCTGTAAAAGAGGACACATGGCCACCCTAAGTGATACTTGAAACAGGAAAGCAAATGTGGGCCACAGTTTCATGCAGGACAGAGGCCTCAGGAGGCTAAGCATCCTCAGGATTATTCAGAGGGCTCTGTCTTACTCCAAGGCAGAAGATTTGTCCATCTGGCCCAATAATCAGAGCAAGTCCTACCGTTTGGCAGAGGGAGGTGACCACCTCAGACAGCAGCTGTTGGTGGAATGGTATGGGGCAGTGAGATGTTGGAGGACAGATGTGTGTCCCGGATGCCCCACCCTGTATCTTAGAGTGGCCATATGTCCTCTTTTACAGAGGACAGTCCTCTAAATAAAGGGCTGCCAGAAGATCATCCCCTACTTGAGGGATTGTCTTGTCCATGTCTGGTTTAAAATCAAGGAACCATAAGAGGAGAGAACAGGGGTCTTGAAGTTGCTCATCAACAGTGAGTGTGTGGACAGCAGACTGAAGAGGCAGGACTCCAGGTGACTGGTCAGTCTTCCCCATTATGAAATTGTATCTTTATTTAAATTTTAATAATGATTTCTAAATTTGCATTTATAAATTTCACGCAAACTGCTGTCTTCCTTTCGGGTGATGCAGTTCCTCTTTTTCGGCAATGCACAAGTGGCCACCTTACCTAAGCTGTCCTGCTTCCCTCAGGGGGGTGGAGGACACTGTCTCCTCACCAATGTTGGAGTAAGATTCTTCTGGACGTGAGATGGGTGAGGGCATCTTGTCCTTCACCTCAAGCAGCAAAAATGTCTTGGGCTGGCACTGCTAACATGGTCTCCTTTGCCATGTCTCGTGCAGAGGTCCATCATATTACCTGCTACCCTGACCCTTGAACTAGAGACGCCAAGGATTGAACCTGGGATTTTCAGCATGCAAAGCATCCGCTCTACCATTCAGCTATGGCCCCTTCCCCCATTTCAGGCCCTTCTTCTGATTTCCAGCTTTTGTTCCTTTATAAAAGTAAGTCTTTAACCTTAGCATTTGGAGAGACATAAGGAAAAATGACGTGCAGGCAGTGTTCTACCCAATTTCTTCATGAAAAGTAAACCTGCTCCAAACTGGTGGGCGCTTGGCACTCGTGATTAGATTTTGGCTTTGAAAATGAATGCGGTTGAATAAATTAAACAACCCAAAGCTTGCATTTTGTTTTTGTTGTTCTTCTGCTTCGCACTTAGGATGCCCCCATCCTGTGGTGTTCTTAGGCTCCACCATTGCAAAATTATTGGTTACAGCCCTGTCAAGGAACCAGAAGAAGGCCAACTAATTCGTCCAATGGGTATTGCTGAACTGAGCCAAGTGTTCATCTCCACCTTTTCCAAACAAACCAAAAGATTCTGCAGGCTTCAGAAGTGCTCCTCTCTTGCACAGTGGAAGAACAGAGCGAGATGAAAGTCTGGCCTGGGGCACTTTTAATTCCAAAGTTTATTGGGAAGGAGGGAGACTAAGAGAGAAAAACACAGAGAAATGACACTTTCTAAAAACGTGTTCCAGTTTCTACGGCTATCAAAGGCTTTTTCTAAATGATTTTGAAAGGGGCAAAATGTGTGTTTATTTTTCCCTATTTCCTGTCACCATCTACTGGGATTAAACTGGTAATGTAGATAAATGTATAAACAAGCTATTCAGCATCATGGGTCTATGCAAAATATGCTACCCAGGAACACAAGCTATGCACATTCCAGTCCCCACTGAAATCAGTGAACATGTGTAGCTGTGCTCTGATTTGCAGTCTGTAATGTCACCACATGATCAAAGATTCGCATTGCAGGATCCCTTGTGATGTCACGAAGTTTGGTGCAGCACAGGAGGATGTAGAATATGTGTGTGTGTGTGTGTGTGTGTGTGTGTGAGAGAGAGAGAGAGAGAGAGAGAGAGAGAGAGAGAGAGAGAGAGAGAGAGATTTCTGACTCCTGTATGTGTTCATCCCTTTTGTATATACTTGCCTTGGGTGTGCACTATGCGGGCTTTTTGTGTGTGTCCGTGTGCAACATGCTTGCACATGATCTGACGGGATGTTTTGTAACTTTGTGAGGATGTGAGTGCATGGGCATGCACTTCCAAACAGGCTGTAAGGGTGCAATTCTTGTGTGCAGATTTCCTTGGGAGTAAATCCCATAGGAATCAGTGATTCATTTTCCAGTAAATTTACTCGGGAGTAAGTTCCACTGATTCCAATGAAGCTTACTCCCAAGGAAATTGGCGCACACAGATTGCAGCCCTGTAACTTGTTTTGCATGCCTGTGCAAATTTATAGCCCCATTCCCACTGAGAAGGAACTGCCTCCCAGGAAAATGTGTACAGAATTGCAACTTTAATCAGTTAATTAATTGGCTAAACAACTAAAACTCACACAACTTTGGCAAACATTTGAACCAAACATTATCTCACTCTTGTTCTGTGCTGGTTGGTCTTGCTGCTCCTCCACATTTTTCCTGCTGCCTTTATAACATTTTTCACAACGGAATAATTTGCTGTTTCATGATTGAGCTGTTAACTGTTTGATGCATTTACAAATAAATTAAATGTGATTAATTGACTAAGATTTCTATAACTGAGGGACAGTCCTATTTATTGACTATGCTGAAATCATGAGCATGCAGTGAACAACCTATGTATTATTGAAGAAAATGTATGTTATGGAGGCTTTTTGGGGGGGTAAAGCTGCAAAATTCTAAAGAGCAATGTACTTTGTGAGGTTTTTTCCAAAAGGATCTTTCAGCTGAAGTGAGTCTGGTAGGGTTTCATATAGCTGCAAGCAGGAGACAGAAGCTGTATATCAAAAAGGAAGTTACAACAGCAATGCTTGTCATATAGGTAGAATATACATAGTAAGTTTATTTTTTCAGATTGAATATCCAAGTCCCTGAGGTGAAACAGTAATGAATGACATCTCACTGACGGACCAGGCAGATCTCATTTTGCGCTCCTAGATAATATAGAGTAATCTGATCGCAGAAGTCATAAAACTATATTTTAAACAACGTTCATGGAGGCCAAAGAAAAAGAAACCACTTTACCCAAATTAGTTTTCAGATGAAGGTTGGGTTTTCCACAATTCACAACTCATGTTTGTTTCTCTGTTTCTCTCTCTCTCTCTCTCTCTCTCTCTCTCTCGTGCATATTTTTTTCCCTCTTCTTCTTTTAGCATATATCCCATTTTCCCAAAAAATATCTCTTTTTCTGGATTGAAATTGGAATCATGAAAAAAATGAGTAGACATCTTCCTACTGGAGAACCCAGTTTATTTTTGCCATTCCAACTTCCAACCTTTTCCTTTCAAGACAGTCAGATCTTGAAGATGGGACTGTGCTTTCCGAGCAACGTGGGTGCTTCTGGGATTCTCCTACACCAGGGCTTTCCAACCTTGGGTCCCCAGATGTTGCTGGACTACAGCTCCCAGCATCCCTTGCCATTAGCCATGCTGGCTGGGTGTGCTGGGAGCTGTAGGCCAGCAACATCTGGGGACCCAAGGTTGGAGAGCCCTGCACTAGACTGACATAAATGCCCCCCATATGCCATTAAATGCCACTGAATGCCTCAGAGAAGGTGGCAGTCTTAACCTGGCTCTGAAAAGATGACAGAGTTGGTGCCAGGCAGGCCTCAGTGGGGAGATCATTCCACAATCAGGGGGCCACCACTGAGAAGGCCCTCTCCCGTGTTGCCATCCTCTGAGCCTCTCTCAGAGGAGGCACTCAGAGGAAGGCCTCAGATGTTGAGCATAGTGCCTGGGTAGATTCAGGTTGGGAGAGGTGTTCCATCAGGTATTACAGTCCCAAGCCATGTAAGGCATTATAGGTTAGCACCAGCACTTTGAATTATTCACACCGATATCCTGTCTTTCTCAGGAGCCTAGGGCAGCATACATGAGGTTATATGCCACTGGATCATCACACTAACCCGAGGAGGTAGGTTAGATTGACAAATAATGACTGCCTCAAGGATTTTTGAATAGTGAGCTTTATGGTTGAGCAAGAATTTAGGCCAAGTTTCTCCCTGGTTTAAGTAGGACATTCGATCTGGCACACCACTCTGCTTTGTTTAGTGAGGGCTGCAATCTCCATAGGTGGTTAGTCAAGTACTCTGTGTATAAACTTGGGCCTTGTGAGATGTGACCTAGCCACCAATGTGCAGTGGGGTGTCCACTTATGCATCGCTGAAAAAGAGAACAGTGTTACATAAAATGTGCACATGCTGACTTATATGGATAGATGCAAATTTAGACATAATTACCGTCATTTATAGAGAAGTACAGTATATTTCACCATAGTAGGGAAGACTGTGACCGGGTGCCTGCTCAGTCTGCTGTCCAGGTGCTAACTTTTGATGGGCAACTTCAAGGCCCCCAAATGCTCTCCTTTCTTATGGCATTTTATCTTTAAAGTGGGTGCCTGGACAGCCCTTCCTGTAAATAAAGGACCATCTTGGACAGCCCTTCAAATAGAGGATTGTACTCTGTAAAGTAGGGCACCTGGTCACCCTACATGCAAGGAAGGCTGATGACTCCTACGTATATCAGTGGGGCTGCTTATCCATTGCAGCCTTTATTCTTAGCTTCATAGGAGCTATCCATGGTGGTGAACCTGTTCTGGGGATGGATTACAGCACCGTGGATAGCTCCTATACAGAGCTCAGAATAAAAACTGCAGTGGATGGGGAACCCCACTGACATAGGAGTCATCAGCCTCTCCTGCCTCCATGCATTCCTTACTAATATCCAGGTTAGTTTACTGGAACACACTCCACCTGATCTCCGTGATCCAATCTGAACAGCAAGCCATGTCTCCAAAATTCTCTTCCAACACAAAATTCCACACATGTAGCTCCTCCAAAAATATAGAAGCCAAACCTCAACAGTATGTACAGTCCCTTAAGTGCTCACAACCACGATTTTAGATTCATGAGCAAATCTTTGGGGGAAAGGGATGAAAGAGAAAGTAAGTAATAGGTGCTGGCAAGAAGAGCAGCAGCTGCAGCTTCCTACAGGTGAAAACTATCCTCCTTGAAAGAGATCTTTGCTCACCAGGTGTGCTTGTACAGCTTTGTCCTCTCTGGAGGCCTGAGGCTACCACAACCTCGATTTCTACCATTCTTCTTGATGAAGTGCAAAGAAAAACAAGGTCCCTGGAGTTCTCCTCCCACCACCGACCCCCTTGCTGCTTTAATAAACAGCTGCATTTGTTGATGAGTGTGATTGTAATAGACATGCAGTCCCGTGCAGCTGAGCTCTCGCAGAAGCCTTGAGGATGCTTGATTATCCAACTATTTCCATTGGTGGCTCATCAAGCTGACCATCCGCTGTTCCTGATTGCCTGGAATAAGGTCACACCTGCTAGAGTGGGCTTCGAGGCCGGTGTTCCTTTTGGGAGTGCAGTGGCCAACAGAGGGCAGGGGAATTTCTTACTGCATTTACTCTGGGCATGCATCACTATACATCTCTGGAAGTCTTTGTGTTAACTACGAAGTCCAAAGTCTGGTATTCCTTCAAAACCTCAGCCAAGGTTCTGTGGTTGTTCTGTGCTTTCTTGTGCCCCATGCTCTGGGTTTTGTGCCTCCACTTCCAAGCATGTACCTGACATAGCCAGTCAGGGTCCCTGCTTAACACCCAAACAAAATTCTGTGTGGGCCCTTAAACCTGCTCCCCTGGATGAGTTTTCTTTTGTGCCACAAACTCTGAGTTTTCTTCCTGAAAATAGGAAAGAGCCTGGGTCATAAAAAATATATATATATCCTAAGAACTGTATTGATTTTTGTTTGCCACTGAGTACCAATGGAAATTATTTGGGTAAAATAAAATGTCCCATGAGCTTTCTCAAACAAAATCTGATCCAGGGAAGCAGACTTAAGTGCCCTTCTTCTGGCACCAAACACATTTTGTTTGTTTGTTTGTTTGTTTGTTTTTGCATGGCGGGGGGGAGCTCTATTATCCTGAGATCAGTGTTTCTGAGAGCCGTTGCACAAGACACCCTCAATAAGGCCCCTCCTTCTCACTGCCATGGTCACCAGCTGCTCCTGCTCCTTCTCCTCTTTCTCACCTTTGCTACTACTTGCTTCCTTGACAGGCAAAGAGCCAGTGAGCAACTAGGCAGTGGCATCTACTGCTCCTCCTTCTCATCACCACCATTGTCTGGGCCAAAGCAAGAGGCAGGTGAACAAGAAGGTTGCAACAGTGAAGAGGAAGTCCAGGGGGCTCTTGTCAGTGGGACCATGCTGAGACGTGGTGCCTTTGGCAGGTGCTTAACCACGTCTACCCTTGACACTGGCCCTGCCTGGAGCCACTGAAATGTAGCTTGGAGGAGTAAAATATCCCAAAACCAGTTTATTTAAGGGGGGGGTTGCACAAGGAACCAACTGGATATGTCAGGCAAACCATGTGTAGATAGTGGGGCAAAACCCAGAGGGGTGGGGTTGGCATAAAACTTTGGCTGAGGATTTCAGGAGTTATGAGAATTTTCAGTTTGGGGGGTCAATTAGGACCTGCATCTGGATATGCCAGGAATATTTTATGATGATGATGATGATGATGATGATGATGATGATGATGATGATGATGATGATGATGATGATGAATTGCCCATCTGGCCGGTCACCTGGCCACCCTTTGCAGGTGACATCACAAAACCTGGGGCTTGGGGCACAAAACAGCACAACAACTTGGCTGAAGTTTTCAGCGGATATGACAACGTTGGGTTTTGAGTGTCAACTAGGATCCCTGACTGGATACTTGTAGGTGTCTGCACAAAACTCAGAGTAGGGATGTCAGAAAAATCTACAATGCATTCAATTGAGTTCAGATTTCTATGAATCTGTCCCATGGGTTCCACAGTGGGCCAGCTTTTTCCAAGTCATGCAGATTCCACAGACTTGTGGACCTTTTTTTTTTTTTTTAACTTACAGAATTGCATGAAAATTTAGTTGTACAAAAATACAGAGAGGAAAACCTCCCCACCAAAAATGTGCATTTCCCCCCATGGGCCAAAGTGTGAAAATGCAGATTTGAGGGGGGATTTGCACATTTTTCTTCATTTTCTTTTCTTTTTTCTTTTTCACTTTTGGGGAGATTCGCACAAATTCACATTAACTAATGTGAATTAGTGCTAACATGCATTACTTCATGTGAATTTTGAAGTTTGTGCACATGCGCATTAGTGCACATGTGAATGAAATTCTTCTATGAAAGATCTGATCCTCTCAATGAGCAGGTGATGGAACAAAAGACGTCTAACAATCCGTAGAACACAGATGGAACTGATTTAACAAATTCCATACATCCCTGCTGTGTGCCTCCCCATCCCATGCCCTATGGCCCTGGTGAGAATTGTGGGGGAGGGACTATTGTTGTTGTTGTTGTTATTTAAAAAACCAGATGTGCCTCTTAACCATGCAGTTGAAGTAACCCTGAAACACAAACATTCCACAACATATTCTCAAGAGTAATGGATCAAGAGTACCTTGTTTTAACATGTCTTCCTTCCTGTGAATTAATCACTTTTATTCATACAATGTGTAACAGAGCAATCCTATGGCCCCTAGACAGTGTCTAGAGGGCCATAGGATTTTTTGGAGTCCCCGCTCCGAGGTCGGAAGACAGCTCCGACCTCGGAGCTGGGACTCTGTGTTCAGAATGCCCTCCCTCCCCACCAGCAAATGCAGAAAGAACCATTCTGGCTGTATCTCCAAAGTCATAAGAGCAACCTCGGAGACAGGATGAAGAGGGTGTTCTGAGGGGGCAGGGAGGGGAAGAGACTGGGGTCACCAGGACAAAACATATTCTGGCAGTGCCCCAGCATCCTTCCCTCCCTGTCCTAAGTGCCTCAGCTAGATGGCTGAAATCGGCCATCTAGCTGATTTGCAGGGTGAGAGGAGCGCAGCAGAGGCAATCTTCACCTCCGCGCTCCTCCTGCCCTCCATAGGATGCCCATAACCCTCCAAGCTTGGAGGCTGATGGGCATCCCCAGTGGATTGTGCCCTGAGTCATCTTCCCTAAAAGACACATAGGACATTAAAAAATACAAAACCCATGTGTATACAATGGCATTCAGCATATTGTAAAGGAGGGCACGTTGTCAACAAACACAGAGAGTTATGTAATCTCTGGCCACAATCCAAACAAACCTGTTCAGCAGAACTACGCATGTGGCTCGACTACTGAAGAGGTAAGCCACTTCTTAAACTGAACATCTGCTTACCTCTTTTGGGAATGGCTGCACCACCAAAATAAAATTTAAAAAAAATACTCCATCTATGTGCACAGTGCTACCTCCCCCCCGCCCCGCCACGCACACACATATTGCCTCCTTGTGTGACCGCATATGCCTCTGAGCTTGCTCATCTGAGCTTCCATGATTATATGCTTCCTCATATTGCATGATAGAAGTCTAATTTTTCTTGCATAAAACTGCAAACCAACCTTGTAAAAAATGAGTCTTGGCATATCTTTGGCTGAAAGTGTTGGGTTCAGGAATCTTCTGCACAAAGCAGGGCGATAAATTGTTTTTGTTTCACAAAATATAGGGAAATTATGGAAAATTAATAAATGTATGGCCTTATTTCAATTTATAACAGGTCCTCACTCTTTTAAAAAAAAAAAAGCCTTTTTTTTTCTTTTTTGGTCTTGGCAGCCATGCAACTATCACAGCCATATCCTTAGCCCATTAATATATATCAGAATCCTTCTTCCCTTCATAATAATCCAAGGCTAATCGTGCACCAAAAGTCACACTTCAAGCGCACACAAAAAAACAACCATATTTTTTTCCTCTCAGATAATTATCTACTTTAATGGGCAATCTTGTTCATTGCCCAAGGCGTATACAGGCTGGGATCAAAATAGTTCTACATGTTCACGGGGACTCTCCAGTTTCCCCATATCCTCTCAAGCTACCAGGCTGCATTGGAGACAACTTCAGAGGGTAAGGTGGCCAAGTGTTCTACTTTGCAGAGTACACTCCTCTATTTGAAGGCACCCTATATTTGAAGGGCTGTTCGGTCCAAGTCCAATTTATAGATTATAAAAACCAGAAGAAGATAGGCAGGGGCCTTGAAGTTCCCCATCCACAGTTACCACCCAGACAGCAGAGTAAGCAACAAAGCACACAGGTCACGTGGTCACACTCTTTCCCACTAACGTGAGATGTATTGTATTTCATTTCAAATTATGGTGTAGTTATTCATTCTAAATTTGCATCTCTATCTATAAATCATCATATGCAAATTTATGCAAAGCTGTGCTTTCTTTTGGTGATGCATTTCCTCTTCTTTTCTTTTTGGCAATGTGTTAAGTGGTCACCCTACCAGAGGGTCACCCAGCTTTCTGGAGTAGCTTTTAGGAAGCGATCATGAGGGACGTGGGGAGAAGGAGCATGGACAGATGTTGCCTTTGGATCCCACTCATAATTTGAAAGAAGGTGAAGTTCTATAGGACTATATGAGAATTAAAAAAAACAAAAAACCGGTGGAAACTAAGTTGGCTTGGTGCTATTATTTTTCCCCTTTCAGGATGGGAAATAAATGGCTACTGTTGGATGTTTCCACACATTTGTATACCAAGGGACAGTCTATATGAAACTGGTTTTATAGCAGAAGAACCAACTTCTTCTCTCCATTTCCTTGTCCCCTGTTTTGGAACCTCCAGTTGCTCCAGTTGGATCCTCCAGCCCGCCTCCCCTCCTTGCCCATCTAGATCCTCAGGCTTTCACACGTCTTTCATATTTATTATAGTATAGCTGCAGTCCCAACAACAGCATTTGCTTTTTCTCCAGCATGAGGAAGAGACCGCCATTGGTAACTGCACTGTTTGCACGTCTTTAGCATCAGCTCTGAGGGGAGATGGAATATTGGATATCATTTTGTCCAGGCCTGAATCTATAATTGAGAAGATGCGAGTTCATTACAGACTTTGGCCTCCAAGTGCTTGTCTTGGCAGGAGGCTTGGCTGAGTGTTAAAATCATTATGGAGTTGCCTAAATCTAAACAAACACCCACCTTTTCCATTTATTGCTGGGATAAAACGGCTCGCCTTGTATAATACCTCAAGTTGTCAACTTCTTATTCTTCTGTGGTGGTTAGAAATTTCTCCCCCTTGGTCAAGCCTACTTTTGTTACATTACATTTGCAATAAGAACTACATTGTGGCCGGTGGGGTATCTACCATAACCTTATTATTTCTCTTTGCACAATACAGGGGGCTCATTATTCAGTGCTAAGGCTCATCAGGTCCCCCATGAAATGTGGTAAAAGTAAAATAAAGGTAAAAGGAAGGAATTTGTCTAATGCTATAATATAAATTCCTTACAGAAGGCATCTTGATCTGTAAATCTGGGGGTGGAAGCAGACAATGTGTATACAGCAGGATTTTCTCACCAAACTTAGGATAAAGACAGACATAACACTGGTAGAGCAGTGGAGCTGTTTTGGAAACCTCACCATCATCAGTGGAAACAGACACATTTGCCTCTGGGTCTAACCTCTGAATAGGCCAGTTCTGACTGCAGCAAAAGCCGGCTGAGGACAGCACTGATTGGGTAGTGCCTTTGTGGTCATCAAACGACCTTCCCTTTCTCCACACACTTAGAGCAGGTTTTCTTTTCTTTTTTTAATGTTCCCATTTTTCTTAATAATATGAAGGAAGGACATAACATGTTAAAAGTTTTTAAAACCGTTTTTTAAAATTAAAAAGTAGTCACCCTTTTTCAATCATCATCATCATCATCATCATCTATTGTGGTCAATTCACCCGCACCACCCTTTTTTCATTTGGAAGGAAGTGCAAGACTGACAGATGATCTAGTGTTGCCGTTGCTGGACTGTACTTTAGGGGCAGCTGCTTACCATCGCCAAAATGGAGGACATGAATTGCCAATACCAGCAAAGGGAACAAGAAAGGAGAACATTTGCATAAAATCTGCAGATGCTAATGGAAATTTAGAAGTAATTTTATTAGAATTCAAATTTCATAGAAGGCAAGCCAATTTCCCATCCAAATCACCCCAAAACATTCTGCAAATAATTTACACCCCACTCTCAGATCACCCCAAATGAGTTAGACCTCTCTCTCTCTCTCTCTCTCTCTCTCTCTCTCTCTCTCCTCCTTCCTGCTCTTGCTCTAGAGCAGCTTGTACTCTTTGGTATACCTTCTCTGCCTTCACCTCCTCCTCCTCCACCACCACCTCAGCACACCAGAATAACTCTTAAAGTTATTCTATTTGCTGCTGGGACTAATGCATTGAGCAGGGACCTGCTGCTGCTATTATTACGGACCCTTATTTTCTATTCAGGTGACACAATGGCCTTATTTTCTATTCAGGTGGCTGTACACAGCCACAAATTTGAGCTGCATCCAACAGTACTGCTTTGTAAGGAAGGTAGGGCTTCTTAGAGTCAGCTTCACTTTGGGATTTGATCAGTTAAAAAAAAAAGAAAGAAAGAAAAGAAAAAAGGCCATTACCCACCAGCCACCTCAGAACCCCCGTGTTTGAGCACCCAGCTTCCCAGACCTTTACCAGACAAACAGGGAAAGAAGACACCATCCCAGGCAGTGCTGGAGATACCCAGCTATCTGGTATGAAAGAGGACATCTGGCCACCCTACGGTACATCTATCATACAAATTGCAAATCTGAAAGGAAGTTAGCCTCAGGTGAAGACCCCGCTGTGACTTCTTTTTAAGTTTAACGTTACGCATGTGTGAATTGTCAAAACTGAGCTCATCAAGGCTCTCTGAATTCCACCTCGAAGCTAGTTCTGAGTCGTATCTGCATCTGTATCAGATGGTGAGATTTGTTTTTTGTTTTTTGCATGAAAATCTGTGCATATTTTTGCACACAACTTTACAAACACATGCATCAATTGTATGCATTTTTTAAAAAACAGATGCATCCCCCCCCCTCCATTGCTTAAAACATGTTTGTGCTCATTTTTCAAAAGTATGCATTTTTTTCATAGTATTTTTCAAATGTAAACCATTTTTGGAATTCATTTTTTTGTTCCGCAATTTGCATCACAAGCTTGGAAATGTACGGAATTTGACTAGAGTTGTATTCTGATCCACATTCAATTCTGAGGTGTGTGAACTGTGTAAATTCTGGTCAAAAACATACTGGGTAAATTCTGGTCAAAAACAATTTCTCACACATCCCTACGTCTGGATCCTTTAAAAGACCATGACACTGACATTGATCTGAATGTCTGTTAGAATATCAAAGAGAAAACTGGGATTTGAATGGAAAATGTAAAGGGAAAATCAACTCTCAGAAGCTCCTTGCATATACTTGATGAAGGAAAGGCTGCATGAGAAAGGACCATGGCAGCTAGGAGCAAAATGATCCTGATGCTAATATACCCACCTTTCTTGTAATTGAAGTTCATGATCTGTATGTCCTCTATCTATCCTAGTAGTGAAAATGAGGGGCCCTTCTGCAAGGTGTGGGAACTCTGGATAAACATAAAACACCTTCCTGACCTCCAAGTGACCAACTTAGTCAAGCAACCCATGAGGGTAGCTTAAATTGTCCAATCTAAAGCCTTGACGAAAAATGTGGTCCAATACTGAAGCAATACTTTAACCTCATCTCAGGTTAAAGTATCACCTGGGTAACCCTCATGATCTCTTTTATTCCAAGAATATTCTGTCTCTCAGAAGCATGGCTTTTTTTTAGTGCTTAACCAGCCAGCCAAAATTTAATCATGAAGCCAGAAACTTCTAGAAGGCTCCTATTCATTCTCCAAAGTTGATTCCTTTGTGTGATTAATGTTGTTTTGTTTTATTTTATTTATTTATTACATTTATATCCCGCCTTTTTTCTTCTTGCAAGGGACCCAAGGCAGCTGACATAGACCTCCGCCTCTCCATTTTATCTTCACAACAACCGTGTGAGGTAGGTTGAGCCGAGAGTCAGTGACTGGCCCAAAATCACCACAGTGAGCTCTAGAAGGCTCCTATTCATTCTCCAAAGTTGATTCCTCAGTGTGATTAATGTTGTTTTGTTTTATTTTATTTATTTATTACATTTATATCCTGCCTTTTTTCTTCTTGCAAGGGACCCAAGCCTGTGGCTTACGCTGGCTCAGCTTGTCTGAGTGTGGAAAGCTAAGCAGGGTCAAGTCTGGTTAATTACTTGGATGGGAGACCCCTCCTGTAGTTTCCTGCATTGAGCAGGGGGTTGGACTCGATAGCCTTGTAGGCTCCTTCCAACTCTATGATCTATGAAATCTATGAAACCTCCGCCTCTCCATTTTATCTTCACAACAACCATGTGAGGTAGGTTGGGCCGAGAGTCAGTGACTGGCCCAAAATCACCATAGTGAGCTTCATGGTCGAGCGGGGACTAGAACCTGGATCTCCCGAGTCCCAGTCCAACACGCTAATGCCACACTGGCTCTCTGTTTTAACTGATTTGTGCTCCTCTTTGAGTATCTCAACAGAAAGATGGGATATAAACATTTGAGACAGAAAGATAGGCCGAGTGTCATTTTGGTGTGACACTGTCTGACAGCTCTTTTCAAATATATGACAAGAGCTGCCCTTTCTAAGTATCGACAACAAGCTGACCTGTGTGGGTAGCAGTCACTTTGATTCTCTCTCCTCTGCCCTTTTTGAAGATGGGGAAAACATCATTTGCCTGCCTCCAATCCAAGATCAAGAGCTCTAGACCAGAGAACAAGGCCAGCCAGAGACAGGGCCTTTAAAACCAGAGCCAGCACCACATTTCAGGCAAATCGGGCAGCAGTCCCTCCATGCCCCCCCCCCAATTGGTGGCAAGCCCCTTCCCCTGGTAGTGTTAATGAACCCTTCCCCGGGTGGCACCAGGCTTACTGGATAGCAGAAGGCCCAGTGGCAGCCCAGCAGCAGCAGGAGCTGCTTAGTAGCATTGAGAGACGCTCTTGGCCTGCATGACTCTCAATATTGTGAGTACACCACTGTGGGGAAGTTAAAATGGCATTGGCGAATCCATTCACACCAGCTCAGCTTCTGGGAATGAGAACTGCTGCCAGGAATTGCAGGCAGTGCATTGTGGGGAAATTAAAATGGCAGCTGCTGCACCGGCAAATCCAGCCGCTTGGTCCCTGACGCATGTCTTGATAGCAGACCAAAAAAAAGAAACATTGAAGGACTAGCCTAGTTGCCATAGGTTAGGTTACCAGGAAGTGCACCTACTTTGCGGATAGAGTACAGCACCATGGATAGCTCCTAGAAAGCTCAGAATAAACGCTACAACGGAAGGGGAGCCCCACTGACATAGGAGTCACCAGCCTCCCCTGCCCAGCAGGTTAGTAAACAAATGTGCAGGCTAGTAACTTTTATAGATGACTAGGTAATACCACAGAATGCTTGGTTGATGTTTCATCACTGGGAGCAAATGGGCAGGAGAATGGCTTAAATCCAGCTGTGCAAACAGATGTCCACTCGTGCAATGGGTCTTCCCCTAGATCTCCTTACCCCTGCAACCCTTGCATGCCCCCCCCCAAATCTGCTCCAGAAGGTATCCCAACCTTCTGGAACAGATTTGTGGGATATAGGGGGTGCAGGGAGGAGAAGAAAAATGCTCCACCATGAGTTACTGTTCCACTGCTGGACGGCCAGGGTTAGATACAACCCATAGCCTAAAACCGCTCTCAGTATGTTTGAAGGAGATACCTATCAGAGTTGGGGGAGGCAGTTTGCAAGAGAGAGGAAATAAGACAAAGCGAGTTAGCGGAAGGCTAAACCTCAACAGGGATGAAGCACCTCTGTCAGAGCGCTGATGTGGGGCAGCAAACCTGTGGCCTTGTAGGGGGTGCTGACTGTTTACCTTCACTTATGTTCCACAGTAGGCGATCACTCGTGACCGAGTAAGATTGTCTTCCAGGATAAAAAATTACAAAAAGAAAATTTTAAAAGGAGGAAATTCTAAAGAAAAATATTGTGTAGACTCTAGCGATGGGTCCATAAGTGACTGTGGAGGCCAGTTCTAGATCTACACAGCTTCCCACAGTGAGGACACAGGTTACCAGATGGAATATGGTCCTGTAAAGGATTCGTTTGACGTGCTTTTCCCTTAGCACGTTTCTCCCTTTCACCTTGCACTCAGGCTTCTTCAAAGTTCATGGAGCCTTTGTGAAAGGCCAACCTCCATTTAGATCGTTCATGGGCCAGAGCTTCCCAGTTTTCGATGTTTATATTGCATTTTTTTAGATTAGCCTTAAGAACATCTTTAAACCTCTTATGCTGACCACCGATATTCCGCTTTCCATCCTTGAGTTGGGAATAAAGTAACTTCTTTGGGTGACAGCAGTCAGGCATTCGAACAACATGACCGGTCCATTGAAGTTGGTGTTGAAGGATCATTTTTTCAACGCTAGTAGTCTTTGCTTCTTTCTGTACACTGACATTTGTTCACCTATCTTCCCAAGTAATTCGCAGGATTTTCCGGAGGCAACGTTGATGAAATCTTTCAAGGAGGTGGAAATGATGTTTATAGATAGTCCATGTTTCGCAGGCATACAATAAAGTTGGTAATACAATGGCTTCATAAACCAGTGTTTTGGTCTTCTTACAAATATCCCGATCCTCGAACACTCTATGTTTCATTCGAGAAAACGTGGCACTTGCGGAGCTCAAACGATGCTGGATTTCAGTGTCAATGTTGGCTGTAACAGAGAGATAGCTGCCAAGGTAGAGAAAATGATCGACATTTTCCAGTATTGCCCCGCCAAGCTGGATAGATGGCATCACCAAAGGGTTAACTTGCACTTGCTGATGAAGCACTTGCTGATGAAGCACTTTGGTTTTTTTGATGTTAAGTGAGAGACCAAGTTTTTCGTATGCTTAGTATTTATGTATTTGTAAAAGAACACAATGCCTACAAAGATGCCATAGGTTTCCAGTGGCCAATCTGATCCAAAGGAAACCAAACCTGGGCACTGCTGCCCTTGGAATATCTTACCACTCAGAGCAGTGAAAAGTGTGTGACAATGTATATCATTTTTTTTAATACAGAGTGACATCTGCCTCCAGTATAATCCAGAAAAGAACTGTGCCTCCCTACCAAAAGTTTCCTAAACACTGCAATATACAGAGTGTATGTTACAAAGATATAGCATGGAGCTTCTTTTTCCCCAGTCCCCTCCCAATAACATCCCCCACAGCCCACCCCCGGCCACACACACACACACACACACTTTTTTCCCCAGCAGAAAACATGCACAGTCAAACACAGTTAGACAAACCACTGCAAAGAGTGACTGGAACCAAATTAAAATGAGTAGTGTTTAAATAATTAACACCTGCCAACTAGGCACAGAGGCCTTATTGCCGATATTAAATCATATCCTTTAACGTCTGCAACAGATGACAGTAAGTAATTCCAAAACAGTCAAGACAGGAAACCCATTTTTAGTTCTTGGAAAATTGAATCCATTTCAACAAAGTTGATAAAAAGCCTATTTTGATTCTGTTACGCCTTCTATGGAAAGGTGGTTTTGTGTTAGCTTTTTTTTCTTTACCCTCCCTAATTCAGTAAATGTTAACTTGAATGTTTTGGAATCATGATTTAAAAGTAAAGTCATTATGCGGTAAACTAATGATGTATGTTCCACCTGGTTATTGCAAAATCCTGTACAGTAAAAGCTTTAAGTATCTCGTTTTCCAAACCAAGCCAAGTTTCCAATCGACAATAGCCGTGCCCAACAGGCGAAGAAGGATGTCCCCTAACAGAATAGAAACCTCAAAAAGGCCCGGAGGAAGTAGCGTTGAATGGCTCTTATTTAATATCCAATTTACTCAGGAAAGGCTGCAAAGCCCACCATTACAATCAGTGCAAGATTTGCCTGAGGGGAAGCTTTAGGATTATGCTGTAACTTGAAGCAAAGCCGACACTCTTTGTTTGAACTATTCTGGTACCTGAAGATAGAGCCAAGCTCTGAAGACTTTTTTCTTTTTCTCACCCCACCCTCCAGAAAAAGAAGGCCAATCTGGAGAATCTGGAGAATTTTCTGCAATTATTCTCCACCATTTTTTGTGGCAGCTGCTATTTTCCACCCACAATGCCCTACAACAACACTAGTTCCAGGGCATTGTAGAGAATACAAAATGGTATCCAGGCTGCAAACATAGTTGGTGCTTGCAGCAGCAGAGGAAGGAGGAAACCCTCAGGAAAAAGAAAGAAGTGGTGCTACTGCCACTGCTGACATTGAGTGCCACCCCTGAAAAAAACTGCTGGAGAATTTAGCCTCCCACTGGAGAAATTTGGTGAAATAGTCCCCCTAATTTCTCTGCCCACAAATAGGATAGAAAATTCTGAGAGGCTATTTGAGCACTGCTTTGGTGCAGCGCACCTAGAAACTGAGGTTGAAAACATACCTCACTCTGAAAAGGTTTACTTTTAGAACATGTAAGAGAAAAAATTACTCACCCTCAGAACAGCCCACTGCTACCACCATCTGTGAGAGCAAATATGTGTGGCTCATTAAAAAAAAAAATTTAAAAACTGTGACACATATTTAATATTTTATGCACTTCACCTTTGAAAGCTTTTAAAACAGCCTTCCTGAACCTGGTGCCCTCCAGAAGTTTTGGACTTCAACTCCCATCAGGCCAGCCAGCATGGCCCCAATGTTCATGAACGCTGGGAGTTGTGGTCTGAAACATCTGGAGGGCACCAGGTTCAGGAAGGCTGTTCTAAACCACACTTGTACACTTTTGAAACTTGCAGAATCATTGTCATGGAAGGCTTAGAGGCCACACTGGTCAGAAAGGTGGACAAGAATTTTATTATCTCTCTCCAACAAGAACAGTGGTCCAAGATGATGATGATGATGATGATGATGATGATGATGATGATGATGATGATGATAGGAAAGAGCAACAGGAAACTCTTCAACCCACCCAGCTACAACTAACTCCAGTGCTACTTTGTGAATTAACTATATAATGACACTATCCACACAATTGTAGGAGCCTGGATTAAAATACTACATCTTCTTCTCCCTTTACATATCTGATTGTCCTGTAGGGTGGCCACTTGTGATTCACCAAAAAAAAAGAGGATGCACATCACTGAAAACGAAGACAAAAGAGGACACCGATTTGCATAAACTTCCACGTGCTAATTTATACGTATAGATGCAAATTTAGAAATAATTATTATAATGTAAATGGAAAGGCAGTACATCTCACCAAAGTGTGGAAGACTGTGACCAGGTGGGCCGGTGCGCCCCGCTCAGCCTGCAGCCCAAGTGCTGTTGATGGGCAACTTCAAGGCTACCCTGCTCTTCCTCCTTATGGTTCTTTATCTTTACACTGGACTTGGACTGGACACCCCTTCAAATAGAGGACTGTGCTCTGTAAAAGTCCTTGTACTGAGAACAGAAAACGTTTATATAGTCTCACTCAAAGGTCTCGCTCACAGAAACAGTACAGGAGGCAGTAAACCTGCCCTGGGCTGTACCTAGGGCCAGCTCCATGCATGAGAGGGCCCTGGGCAAAGCATCCTTTGGTGGGCTTACCTGGCTATGGTGGAAGTGCTCTGAACAGTGCTGGAAACATGGATCCAGTCACCCTTTAAATTTCCCACAGTGCCCCACAGCAATGCTAGGTCTGGAACATTAAAAGGGTGGCTAATCCAGCCATCTGGCATGGTTTGGAGTGCCAGGCCAGGGGGGGGGGGGAGGAAGTGGGCCTCAGGGGGGCATCAGCAGTGGGTCCTGGCAGCTGCCCAAGGATGCCATATGCTGGTGCCAGCCCTGGCTATACCACTTCAAACTGCTGATGGGCAATAATATCATTGAATACCCTCCCCTCCAAGAAAAGCTCCTTCTGCATAAAAACTGACCATGTAAACAGCTAAAACAATTTCAGTACAAACTAGACCTGTTAAAAACAGCTGACATAAATGCCCCCATCATGCCATTAAATACCATTCAATGCCTGGGAGAAGAGGGCAGTCTCAACATGGCGCCGAAAAGATGACAGGGTCGGCGCCAAACAGGCCTCAGTGGGGAGATGATTCTGTAAACAGGGAGCCACCACTGAGAAGACCCTCTCCCTTGCGACCGGCCAGATGGGCGATTAATAAATATAAGAAATAAATAAATAAGCTCACAGGGTGACTTTGGGCCAGTCACTGTCTCTCAGCCTAACCTACCTCACAGGGTTGTTGTGAGGATAAAGTGGAGAGGAGGTGGAGGAGGATTGTGTAAGCTGCCTTGGGTTCCTTGCAGGAGAAAAGGCGGGATATAAATATAATAAATAAATAAACAAACAAATAAATATCACAAGACAGGTTTGTGGGCATGCTTTGCCACAGCACAGGTACCTTGACTGATGGTCAAGGAAAGTGGAATATTGCTTGACTTGTCTCTACTAACCTGCTTTGATTCACTTTGGGGGAAGGAAGGCTGCAGCTCTCTGGATATCTGTGAACCTGGGAGATGATTAATGACAAACATACTAGTACTTGAAAATGGAAAGTGAAGAATCTTGAAACGTGACCTCTCGCTGCCTTAAAGCTTGCAGCCAAGAACACCCAAGGAGATCTCGCCAAATAGTTTATTTCTGGCTTTGTTGTATTAACCTGCAGGGAGCTCATTTGATACAAATGCTCCACCCAGAACTAGATCAAGCTCTCTCTACATTTCTGAACAAAGCTGAGCTATTTAGCCCTAAAGGAACTGATAAAAATCCTTTGGAAGGGATTTGCAGTGTGTTCAATGAGGCTTTTCTGTATCTGCATAGATCTAATTTCATTTTAGGAGCTCTAATTAATCAGATGGACTGGATCAGAGATACTTTAGCAAAAGAAACACAGTTTGTGCCCCATTGGAAGAAAGAAAACGTGTTATTTATGCAATGTGCATAAAAACAGTGATAGCAATACTTTCTTTGAGTTTGAGTATCTCCTTTGAAATATGGCAATATACTTACACACAGCTTTTAAGTTGAGCCATGGTTCTTAAGAGTTTAGCCCCAGAACTCTGCTGTTGGTGCCAAAACACAGCTGTGATACAGAAGAAGGAATAATAGATTAACTTTGAGCATGCACAGAGTGTTTTCTCTAAGCGGTAGGATCAGGGGCATTGCACAGCCCCAGATCAATTACCTAGAGCACTAAGTGTTCATTGGGACCAATGGAACTTCTTTTTTCTCAGCTTAATTGCCATCCAGGAGGGCAACTATCAAGAGGGACTGCAGCCGGGGAAGGAAGAGTTACCTCCCTTTCCACATGTTGCAACATCTCCCCACCAATGCCACACACACACACACACACACACACACACACACACACACACACACGTGCACGCGTGCATGACAATTAAGCTTGTGGGGGGGAATGCATTGGTACTAATGGGAGGTTTTTCCTAAGCTTACCTGCCATACGGGGGGGGGGAGATTTCCAGGGGGTTCACAGCTCACATGGGAAGGCTTAACCATTCCTTCATTGTGTACTATGCCCCCCCCCAAATCCCCCCTTGGTATAGCAATTAAGTTTGGGGGGGGGAAACAACAACCTTGGAAAGATAGGGTACCAAATCTTTTTTTTTAAAAAAAATTTTAATTGAATTTTCCAAAACAACATTTGGCTTCCGCCTCATTGTCTGACAAACATTACCAATCCTTATCCAATCTAAGTTTCTTCTATTTTCACAGAAAGAATTTCTATCACCTTACCAATATTCAGAAATCAAAACCAAAAGTGATTAAGTCACTTTCCCTCCTCCCCAAAAAGTCCACCAGAGGTTTCCAGTCTTTCTTGAATGAAGTTTAAAAAAATTCTCTAATTAAACAAGTCAATTTTGCCATCTCTGCTAAGTCCAACATTTTCAACAGCCAGTCTTCTATAGTTGGTATAGTTGCTTCTTTCCATTTTTGAGCATAGATTATTCTTGCTGCCGTCATCATATATTGTAATAATGTTCCATAGTCTTTCTTAAGTTGTAAGTCCATTATACCCAATAAAAACATTTCTGGTTTCAGTTTAATATTCACTTTTAAAATCTTTTGTATCCATGTGTGTATTTGTACCCAATATGTGTTCACGTTTTTACATGTCCACCAAACATGATAAAATGTTCCTTCATGACTTTGACATTTCCAACATACATTTGACACATTATTATACATCTTAACCAATTTCACAGGAGTTAGGTAGCAACGATACATCATCTTGTAAAAATTCTCTCTAAGATCAGAGGTACCAAATCTTTTAAATGCTTAGCAACATCCCTGCTTCGGGAGAAGGGATTATGAATGGGTCCACACCACATGAAAGGCAACCATGGTGGCTTATAAGCCATGTTTGTTTCACCGTTAGTTTCCCCAAGTTAACAGTGCAATCTTATGCATGTTTACTCAGAAGTAAGTTCCATTATGTTTTTAGTGGAGATTAATTGCAAGTAAACGTGCGTAGGATTGCAGCCTAATGTGCTGGTGCAAAAAGTACTTTGCTGAAATAAACAAGTGCCTACAATTCCCAAATAGTTATGAAGACACTGCTGTCCTTGGTAACCAAGAACAGTCTAAAGATGCAGCACAACCAAAATCAGGTCATGCCAAATCTCTATAAAGTGCAAGTGAGATAGCAGGAAATCTAAAGCATAGCATAATAGATTGTGAGGGAGGGAGCTGGACCCTTCTTTTATCCATGCTTTTGTAACTCTTGGGTATGGCCCCTTATTCATAGAAGGGAGTACCACTTTAAGTTACACTGCACATGCTCAGTGTGGGATTTTTTTTTCTGTTTAGAGGGCTTCTGGTTGTCTTCTTCATCTCAAAGTAGTTGCTGTGGAGATCAGGCCTAGCTGGGAAGATCAGACGTAACTAGGAAGAATTGGATCTTAAACCGTGGACACCTTGGCTCAGGGTTTCTCCTTTCATATCTTAGTTTTCTTTGTGTCACTGCTTTGAGGATCAAGAGCAAATTGTGTTTCTCTGGCTTCATCAGGGAATACATGGATGGAGAGTTCCTCCGGACAGTAACTGCAGGAAACATTCCATGCTGCTGATATAGGTTTGGATACAGGCCTGTGGCTCACGCTGGCTCAGCTTGTCTGAGCGTGGAAAGCTAAGCAGGGTCAGGCCTGGTTATTACTTGGATGGGAGACCCCTCCTCTAGTTTCCTGCATTGCGCAGGGGGTTGGACTCGATGGCCTTGTAGGCCCCTTCCAACTCTATGATCTATGAAATCTATGATCCAGACTGGCCATTCCATGAGCAGAGGAGCTCCTTTCATTCATGGAAGGCACTGAGAGGCAAAGGGGGTTCCCCAATCGAGGAGGCGGGTGGGGAGGAAGTCATTTCCAGTTCTCACTTCCCCTCTGCAACCCCCCTGTGCTTGTAGCGAATGTTAGTCCTACTTAGAATAGACCCACTGAAATTAATGGAACTTCCAATCACAGAGTCCCACTGGGAGACATGCAGACCTGTGTGCCTGCTCAGTCGGCTGTGCAGATGTTAACTCTGTGGATGAGCAACTTCAAGGCCCCTTATCTCCCTTCTTACAGTTTTTTTTACTTTAAACCAGACTTGGACTGGACAGGCCTTCAAATAGAGGACTGTCCTCTGTGAAGTAGGACAGCTGGCCACCTTACCTGATACTGACACAGTTCTGCTATTGTAACATTTAATTTGGTCCTAAGCAGGCTGTAATTGTCCCAGGAAGCCTAAAAAGAGCCCTGGTTTCCTGGGGGGTGGTGTTGGAGGGGGAGAAGAGATTATACTGCCAACCCCAGGTAAAGCACAGGGAATCCAGTAGAACATCACATATGAATGGCCATGGGAATTTATCTAGCCGATAGAATCTTTATCATCATGGAAAATAGACAAGACAAAAGGAAAAAATTCTGACTCAAATCCATTTTGCTTCTTCTTTTTTAAACTCTTGAGATATAATAAACCGGAAACATGGAGTGTTACAGTCCTTTTCTTTTCAAAGATTTAAAAAAAAAAAAACTTGGCACACTTTGGCTTTAGTCCTTAAGATAGGCCTTTCTGGCACTTGCCAATTTCAGAGTAGAACTATACTTTAAATACTCTACAGACTGTAGTTAAGTGCCGGAGAATGTTAAACTTTCCAGTATGCCATACGTATTTCAATTGATTCTTTGTTCTCCTTCAGAAGAGGTTAATGAAGCTAAAGAGGAGAGGCAGATTAAACGTTCAATCAAATTGCAACATATGGAAAATCCTGCCCAGGCCTGGAATCCACAGAAATGCTCATACTTCCATTTTAGTGAGACCTGTATTAATAATAATTTATCCATCTGCTGTAGTCTTTCATTTCAGATTCTGAAAGCATTTTAGGGATACTCATAATTAACCTTCATACCACTTCCTTGAGAAAGATATTATATTATCCACATCTTATGAAAAGGGAGGAACCAAAGATAAAACAGTAAGGAGCACTGCCCCAAACCACTTACCAGACTTGTACTGTGATTCTTGAGTATCAACCTCATTTTAGAGCCATCAGACTATGCCTTGTTCCTCTACAATGACAGTAGATTAAACCTAGAGATTATTATTCCATTTGGCTTCATTTGCAAGGTTTTCCCTTAGCGTTTTCCTTCATATTATTTCCTTCATGGCCAAGTGGAAACTAGAACCTGGATCTCCTGAGTCCCAGTCCAACACTCTAACCACTACGCCACACTGGCTACTTTACTATCCTCTATGAAGTAGGACATTATATACAGGCCTGTGGCTATATACAGGCCTGTGGCTTATGCTGGCTCAGCTTGTCTGAGTGTGGAAAGCTAAGCAGGGTCAAGCCTGGTTATTACTTGGATGGGAGACCCCTCCTCTAGTTTCCTGCACTGAGCAGGGGGTTGGACTCGATGGCCTTGTAGGCCCCTTCCAACTCTATGATCTATGAAATCTATGTGTCCACCTTACCTGCTCAAATGTAAATTTACCTCAAATGTCAATGTACAGTAATACCTTGGATTGCAAGTAACTGGGTCTGAGAGCGTTTTGCAAGACAAGCAATTTTTTTAATATAAATTTTGACTTGATAAACAAGCGACGTCTTGCAATACAAGTCGTAGGGATGTAACTGCTCGCCTCGAGCGGGTGTAGTGGGCTGAAATCGGCCCCGCCCATGCCTGCCAGAGACTTGCTTTGATATAATATTGTTTTGGATTACAAGCACGGTTCCGGAACAAATTATGCTTGCAATCCAAGGTATTACTGTACTTGCAAAAAGGTACCAAAAATATCCCATGTGCTCTCAGCATCCAAGTAGAAACTGACCCTGAAAAAGCTGCCCTGGAACTCTTGGCAAAGTGCCAAGTGCAAAACAATGCATACCTACACTGGTGCATATGAGAAAGCTTTCAATATTTGGAGCTAGGAAATATAAAACAGTAAAATGCTATCTTACATGCAGTTCTTTTTATATACTTCTATGGGGGGGGGGTTGGGAGGGGGGAAACACTCCCACTACACCAACCCTTCCACAGCATCCTAATCCTGTGCTTTCCTTTCTGCATATACCTGGGGGAGATTTTTTCAGAGTGCCGCCTCCCACCCACCGCAAAATCCAGCAGTAAGTCCGGCAGTAAATAATGCAAGCCTAAACCTGCCATCTAAATCCTCTTATGTTAAAAGTTATTTCCAGTCATAAAGTCACAGAAATTAGAGGCAGAGAAGAACTCTTTGGCTACCTAGGCCAAAATCACTTTGCCAGTCTCTGGAGGTGTGTCGTCGTCGTCGTCCCCCCCAGTACATTCTGGAGGATTCTGTCCAGTCTAGTTCTGAATGACTCCAGGGTGCTCTTTAAATGTCTCCAAAATGGAGCTTCAGCTCCTACCCAAGAAGGCTGTTCCTAATTGTCTCATGGGCGTACTTGCCTAATGAGTCATACTAGTTGAAAGCTTCATTCTTATTCAAAAATATATGGGGTTGAAGCTTCTATATACACAGTAGTTGATGACGGCCAGTGAAAATTCGCAGCAGAAGCTAGACAGCTATCTATTCGGGATTTTCTAGTTCTGAATTTCCTACACTGAACAGAAGTTTGGACTTGATGACCTACAAGACCCCCTTCAACTCTACGATTTTATTATAAATGGTTTTATAACCATATGTCTATATAAATATATGATTTTATAAATATAAACATATTTAAAGGAAGTGTACTCATGAATACCAGAAGCTTGGGACATAAAAAGGAGATGGTGACTATCTTTGTACCCTACTTGTAAGCTTTCCAAAGGCATCTGGTTAACCATTGCTCAAAACAAAATCCTTGGACTAGATCAACCTTTCCCAACCTGGTGCCTTCAAGAGTCAAGACATTTTGGTCTACAACTCCCAGCATTCCTGACCATTGGCGATGCAGGCTGTAGCTGACGGGTGTTGAAGGCCAAAACATGTGGAGGGCACCAAGATGAAGAATGCTAGACTAGATGGGCTCCTGGTCTGGTCCAGCAGGACAATTCTTATGAATGGGTAGAGTTTTATGTTTTACTTTGTTGATATTTGATTGCAATTTTTTTTTTTAATTTTCTGAACATTTTGTAAACAGCCTTGGTTGGCTTCAGAAAGGCAGTTTAGAAATACAATCAGTCAATCAGTCATTATTCTTACTGTCCTGAAAACAAGCAATGGGGGAGTGCACAACCTAAAGAATGGACGTAGAAAGACAGAGTGAGAAAAGGAGAGAGAGAGAGAGAGAGAGAGAGAGAGAACTAGCATTACATATCTTTGATGTTTGTTTTAGAAGCCACTTCTTTTGGATGGCTACAAGACATCTCAAATCTCTCAGAAAGACAAGCGCTCCTTACCTATAAGAGCTTCTTCTGCTGAAAAACAAATCCCAACGCAAATGCATGACATCAACACATCTAAGAAAGAGGGTGGGGCAGGGAAACAACAAAGAGCATTGCTGCATGCGAGGCATTTCCCCCTCCCATCCCATAATAACAACAGCAAGACGATTAACAGCCAGTTGAAACAAGTGGAATAAGAGTGACACTCAATGGCAGCTTCAAAAATAAAATTCCTTTCCTTCAAAAGAGCTGGATCTCAAGGGATCTTTCCGCATGCCCAGTGAGCAGCCTGAAGGATGTAATTGTCTATTTGGAATTTTACATTTATATTTTTGTTCCTGTCGTTGTTTTGTGCCTGATCCTTGTGATGCCAGATGCCCAACAGAACACTGTTCTCAGCTGTGGTTGTATTGTACAACCCATACAGTTCTGCTCTTTTTAAATATTGGCCCTTAGTTTGTTGTCTCCAACAGCCTGATTGTACGGACACCTGGTGTTTGTGTGTGTGTGTGTTGCAATGACTGATCTAATGGAGGTTATCAGACGGACAATATTGCCTGTGATATGAATAGTAACAAGTGGCAGGACCACCTTAAGCTCCAGTCATTTTGGTAAACTCCCCCCCCCCCAGAAAAAAAACTCCTTGCCATGGGAGGCCACCCTAGCTCCATTTGTGTTGTCTTGCCACTGGCAGGCAAAGACATTTTTATACAGAGAGGCTTTTGCCTTTTAAGCTGATGCTGAAGTAGATTTTGCAGGGTTGGCCCTACCATTCGGCATGCTGAGGCAGCTGCCTCAGCTGGCAAATGCTGGGAGGGGCGTATTGTAATGACCTGGTTCGCACGACATGACAACCAACCAATGATAAAAGTCAATGGTTGGTTGTCGTGTCGTGCACAGCCCAGGTTATCCAAAGTGGATTTTTCTTTTTCAAACTACCCACGATGAGAACCCATGGGCTGTTCTTGGGTTTGTTTTACCCACGGTGGGTTGTCATGTTGTCCAAACCTGGACAACCAATCCCACCGTGGGTAAAGATCCATGGCCAGCCATGAAACTCACTGGGTGACTTTAGGCCAGTCACTGACTCTCAGGCTAACCTACCTCACAGGGTTGTTGTGAGGATAAAAGTGGAGAGGAACAGGAGGATTATGTAAGCCACCTTGGGTTCCTTGTAGGAAAAAAGGTGGGATATAAATTTATTATGAAAGAGTGATGTATACCAGTCGTACAAGCCTTCTGTTGTCTTTGAATGGGATTGGCATGATTCTCACACAAAAGTTGCAATGAGGATAGGACATACATTCAGTGATCAGCTGGATGAGCACTGATAGTCTAAGGGTGCAATCCTATGTGTGTTTAGACAGGGGGGAAAGGCCTATAATGCCCAGCATGCCCCAGCCAGCATACTTGAGCATGCTGGGAATTGTAGGTCATTTTTCTGTCTAAGTATGCATAGGATTGTGCTTAAAGCAGTCAGCTTCTGGCCTTTTCTGACCCAGCCAAGGTCCATCTTTAGCACAAACTTGCAAAATGGGACCAATAATTGTACGTGTGTCCATCTCTCAATTCTCTCTTTTTCTCACTTTGTTTTTCTCCCCTCTCTTCTATTTCTTTTCTTTAAAAAAAAAAAATATCCTAAAGAAATCAACAGAAAATGGTGGTGGTATTATTATTTGTGGGGTTTTGACCCGCTAAAGGAAGACCAACACTGAAAAGAAGCCAATTCATGCTAGGGACCATATCCATTCCAGGAGACTCTATTCCGGTTTGAAGGAGCAAAAGAAGAGCAAAGAACACCCAGGCCATGATCCAGCTCTAGTAACACATGACCCAGATGAAAATCTGCACACACCTCAGCTGTGTCTGCAAAACGTTCTACTACATGTGGATCTCCCTTCCTGGACCAAGACACCAGAATATACAGAAAAAAGAACATAAGAGCCATGCTGGGTCAGACCAAGGGTCCATCTAGTCCAGCATTCTGTTCACCCAATGACCAGCCAGCTGCCCACGGGATCCCATAAGCAGGAAATGAGTGCAACAGCACCCTCCCACCCATGTCCCCCAGCAACTGGGATACATAGGCATACTTCTTCTGATCCTGGAGGTAGCATCTAGTCATCAGGACTAGCAGCAATTGATAGCCTTCTCCTCCATTGTATTACCAGCTTTATTGTATGCCTGCGAAACATGGACTATCTATAAACATAATTTCCACCTCCTTGAAATATTTTATTAACGTTGCCTCTGGAAAATCCTGCGAATTACTTGGGAAGATAGGTGAACAAATGTCAGTGTACTGGAAGAAGCAAAGACTACTAGCGTTGAAAAAATTATCCTTCAACGCCAACTTCAATGGACCGGTCATGTTGTTCGAATGTCTGGCTGCCATCTCCCAAAGCAGTTAGTTTATTCCCAACTCAAGGATGGAAAGCAGAATATTGGTGGTCAGTATAAAAGGTTTAAAGATGTTCTTAAGACTAATCTAAAAAAATGCAATATAAACATCGAAAACTGGGAAGCTCTGGCCCATGAACGATCTAAATGGAGGTTGGCCTTTCACAAAGGTTCCATGGACTTTGAAGAAGTCCAAGTGCAAGGTGAAAGGGAGAAATGTGCTAAGCGAAAAGCACATCAAACGAATCCTTTACAGGACCATCTTCCATCTGGTAACCTGTGTCTTCACTGTGGGAAGCTGTGTGGATCTAGAATTGGCCTCCACAGTCACTTACAGACACATCGCTAGAGTCTGCACAATTTTTTAGAATTTCCTCCTTTTATAATTTTTTTTTGGTAATTTTATCCTGGAAGACAATCTTACTCGGTCACAAGTGATTGCCTACCTCCATGATATTCCATACCTTCATGCCCAACTGATCAACATTCTCCATGTTTATGAGTTATGTTGTGAATGCACTTATCACTGGGCAGCTAATGGGTGGTCGGGCAGGCACTGTACCAAAGGAATGTTGCTGTTTCTTGATGGCTGGAAATCTCTTTCCCCTGCCTTAGGGAGGTGACACAGTTGGAAAGCAGACAAACAGTGTGTGTAGCAGTGTTGAATTTGGAGACAGAGATCTGAGGGTTTTGCTGGACCAGAAGCAGACATATGGGGAGGCTGCAAGGTGGGGTACAAAGCGCTGCTTTGGAAATCTGCAGTAAACTCAGCAGTTTTGCTGCCTGCTAAAGGAACCTGTTTGCTTCCATTATTCTCTGCCTGTATATTTGTAAGGAAAACAGATATTACAAAGACGCCTTCAGTGCTCTCTCTTCAATGCTCTCTCTCATCCAAAGGAAACAAAATGCCCCTGGACTTCTCACCTCTCAGGCAAGCTGGGAGCACTTAACAATGTATTTAAAAATCCATCTTGAATACGAAATGAAAATATTCACCACCAACATATTTTTTTTTCAGGCCCTGTCTTCTGCTGCCCCCGTTTTCAGCGTAATAAAGCCTCGTCCATCCACAGTTCATAATTCAAAAATAAAAATGACAGCCAGCAACAGGCATTACTGAGACCTCATGTTGCACAGATTTCCAATTTTTTCCCCTTACAAAATATATGGCTGTACTCATGCCTGCACCACTAGCATTTTCATTAGTACCATAAATATCTCGGAGACATTAACTATCCAAATGTGTATTAGCACTTGAAGCACTTTCTTGCCCCCTTCTCTGTGAAGGTGTATAAGAGTGGGAAGGGTGACATTATAATCTAGGGATTGGGCCCCATTTCATTAGCCACACACACACACACACACATACAAATAATAATTTTCTGATGCTATAAACCATTGCATGAGTAAAGCAACACACTGTGTCACATTTTAAGTAAGATATAGACAAATTGGAACAGGTTCTGAGGAGGGCAACAAAGATGGCAAGCAGTATGGAAAACAAGTCTTATGAGGAAACGTTGAAAGAACTGGGCATGTTTGGCCTGGAGAAAAGAAGACTGTAGGGACAAATAAAATTACCAAGGAACTGTCACACAGAAGATGGTAAAGACGTGTTCTCTGCTGTCCTGGAGGGCAGCGCTAGATCTAAGGCGCTTAAGTTACTTCACAGGAAGGTGGATTTCAGTTGAACCTTAGGAGAAACTTCTTGATGCTAAGAGCAGTCCAACAATCAAACCTATTATCTAGGAGGTGGGGTTGCTCTCCCTCACTGGAGGTCTTCAGGCAGAGACTGGACAGCCATCTGTTGGGGATGCTCTAGTTCTGCTTGTCCTACAGTGAGCAGGGGTGTGTGTGGACTAAATGGGCTACAATAGCTCTTCCAGCTTTATAATTGTGAAAGAGGGCACAAGCCAATTTTTCTCAAGCTGTGGTATATGCCCCCCCTGGGGGAGACAACATATTTGGAGGAGTGTGTGAATTGCTTAAGAACATAAGAAGAGCTGTGCTGTATCAGACCAAGGGTCCATCTAGTCCAGCATTCAGTTCATACATTGGCCAACCAGTGGCCCACGGGAACCTACAAGCAGGACATGAGTGCAGCAGTGCCCTCCTGTCCATGTTCCCCAGCAACTGGTGTACATAGGCGCCCTGCCTCTGATCCCTGAGGTAGCATATAGCCATCTGGACCAGCTGCCATCGATAGCCTTCTCTTCCATTAATTTGTCCAGTCCCCTTTTAAAGTCCTTCAAATTGTTGACCATCAATACATCTTGTAGAAGTGAATCCCGTAGTTCAACTATGTGCTGTGTGAAGAAGTACTTCCTTTTATCTGTCCTGAATCTCCCACCAATCAGCTTCATGGGATGACTCTGTTGAGTTCTAGTATTTTGAGAGCAGGAGAAAAATGTCTCCCTGTCCACTTTCTCCACACCAGGCATAATTCTGTACACCTCTATCATGTCTCCACTTACTCGCCTTTTTTCTAAGCCAAACACAATCCCAGCCGTTGTAACCATTCCTCATAAGGGAGTTTCTTTTGATATACTCACTTCTCACTTAGGGTGCAATCCTATGTCCCACTGACCTTGTCTGGGGGGGGGGGACACACATAGAATTGGGGCTGGAAGCCCCTGCAACCTCAGAAATCTTTTCTGCGGTCGCAGCACTACAGAGCGTCTCACACACACACACACACACACACACACACATTGTAGCCACCACGGTTCTTTCTGCGTAAGCAGGGAACCAAAGGCAGTCTTCTGTCTTCAGTTTGACATGAGGAGCTGAACCGTGTTCTTCGGGACAGGGAGGGGAAGGGCGATGCTCCATCAGATTCTGAGGAATCCAGGCAGCACCTCAGCCTCTCCTCATGAGGAGAGGAAAACCATCCAGGTGGCCAAAATCGGCAGTCTAGATGTTTCTGAGGGCAAGGGGAGTGCGGTGGATATCCTATCTGTCATGCTCCTCCTGTCCTGAATAGTATGCCCACAATCCTCTGGGTTCGGGGGGGGGGGTTTGCAGTCACCCTCATAGGCTTGCACTGCCCATGTTGGAACTATTGTTGTCGGTTTTTGTTTAAGTTGTATTAACCCACTGTTCAAAAAAAGTTTTATGGAGGGAGAGAATCCTGCAACAGCCTGAGCCAGAGATCGTTTCTTCCCAGCAGCAAACGCTTAGCGCTGCAGCCACCAAATTTGTTATGCTAAGCATGGAAGCGGCAGAGCTTGAGGTTTAACCGCCACCCCCTCAGCAGAGTAGCCTTTCGCAGCACCCCCTCCTACATCAATCCCACCCACCCACACCCACCCCTGGCAGGCTTATCTGCTGCTGGCAGCAACTACGGTAACTGCAGTTCTGTTGAAGTCTGAGGTGGGCAGCTGCGAAAAGTCCACCTTTTTCACAACTCCCCAATGCCCCTGGCTGTTAGTGTTGCTGCAGGGCATTGTGGGTAATGTAAATAGTGGACGGCTTGTAGAACCAGCCACCCAGAATGGGAGGCCCAGAGCCAATATCATCTGTGGTCTCCTCTGTGGTGCCAAGTCCCCATCAGCTGCCTGAGAATGGCCCATGGATCCCAATGGAAACTTTTCTCTTTGCTTAACTGCCATGGAGGGGGGTGGATTATGGGTACAAGTGATGGGGGGAGGTCTTATCCTCCCCTCCCAGTGTGTGGTGGCCCTGATCCAAATTAGGAGCATGCGTGCTTACACTAGAGCAGAGGTGAGGAACCACTCTTAGCCCGAGGTCCGAATTCAATTTCGGAGAAGCTCTCGGGGGGGGGGGGGACTGCATTCCAGTGGTGGGTGGGGCCAGAGGCAAAGTGGGTGGGGCTAAAAGCAAAAGGGGCAGGGCCAACATTTTAAAAATAGTGTGTTTTAGTTTAAAGCTCTTCCTGCCAGTCACTAAGCCTTAGGAGAGGCATTTCGACCTTTTAGAGTGGGGGAAAAGGCAGCCCAAAAGCCAGGAAACCACCAAGCGATCAGCAGGTAGGGAAAGGGGATGGTCCACAGGAAGGGGAGGGGCCTCCTGGGTAAACCCCAGAGGGCCAGATTGGGACCCCAGGCCTGAGGTTCCCCATCCCTGTACTAGAGTAAAGAAAAAGGAATGATTAGCATAACATGTAGATGAGCTCTGAGTAGATGACGACTGCAGGTGAGTTGGGGGATCAGAAGGACAGAAGAAAGTGTTCTTTCACACAATACATAATGCGTTTCTTAATATGTGGAATCCAACGCCCCCCCCCCAAAAAGTACAAATTTGCATATGCTAATTAACATATGCTCTAAGAGGGTGTGTGTGTGTGTGTGTGTGTCTTTAAAGGGCCCTTTCTCCTAATTTGTAAAAAGGGATGTATGGACAGGGGAGAAGAGAGCATTTGATTTCCGGGGGGGGGGGAACTCAGGCAGAAAGATTCAAGGGGGGAGCAGCAGGACATGAAGCACATGTGGGCACAGACAGACAGAGCCAGCTAATCCAAGGGGATCAGATGCAACAGAGATCATCAGGGCCCCTGTACCTTTCTTTCACCAAGTGCCCATGGACAGCAGGGTGGTGGGGCAGAGGGCCTCCCAGAGTTTTGGGGCTCCAAATAAAAGATTCAGGGCTCCAGCCCCAGTGGGCTGCCATAGGAAACCTTGATGGGCAGTCAGAATACCAGCTGTTATGGAGCAACAGTGGGAGAAAGCTATGGCCTTCATGCCCGCCTGCTTATGGGCTTCATGGAGACATTTGGCTGGCAACTGCAGAAAACTAGACTTGATGAGCCTCCTTAAAGACCAAGTGACCACACCACCATTTTCTCACCTGTGCCCATCCTCTGCCATGCGCCAGATAAAGAGGTGCTCCATCAAAGGGAAGGACCTTTGTCTCACACTGGTTGTAGCAACTAGGACATCTTATTCCTGTATTCTTTTCCTCCTCCTGTTACTGATGGGTTGATTTTCATGCTGCTTTGTTTACAGTGGAAATTACAAGGTTTTGTGCCACAACCACATGCTGCTTTCAGAGTTTTAGGAACATGGCACCTAATGTGAATAATATGCATGTGCTTTTCTCACATAAGAGAATAGCAGCAGCTGAGGATTCTCTTAAAGGGTCTATTTTTTTATTCATGTGAAGCTACTAATTTTCTGAGCTGTTAGAAATAAGTCTCCTCCAGGCATTTGGAAAACATTTGTTATGTTAGCTGTTTTCTAGCTAATACCCACCAAAATGTCCAAAGCCAGTGCTGCTCTGAAGTGTTTGCTTTTGATTTGATTTCAGGGGGTGGGCAGGCAAAAATGGGTGGAGGAATTTTGGAGGTATATGGCAGGCAAAAGTTTAGAAATTTTCAGAGGTAGAGTCAGCTTACTTGAAAAGGTGGGTGAAGCAGCATCAGTTTTTTTTTTAACTTCTTTCTTTTACTGGCCAGTGGTGGTACCATCTCCCCCCACACACACAATGCATCAGGTTTTTCCAATGTGGCACTGTGCAGAAACAGTGTGGGAGGAAAACATGGGATGAACCTGACTGCAGCTTCAAATGGTCAGAAAGATTTCTGGAAAAGAAAGATTTTTTTTCAAAAAAATAAAAAATAAAAGATACTTCATTCTATTTACCTCCAATTTTCTAAAACAAACAAACAAACAAACAAACAAAACTTTCATCTGCCCCTCCATGAATGGCACCAAAGAAGGGCTATGGATGAGGCTGTGAGAGTAGGAGGAAATTCTTTGCTCAGTGCTATTGAAAACGCCAAATTAAGGTCTTTATTAGAGAAATAAATCCCCTGCAGGGGACAAAAGCTGGCTTAAGGGGCAATTGAAGGGCTCTTCATCTACAGGTACCCTGAACAGGAAGCAATACAATGACTTGAACCTGCAAAGAAGCTTTCAGTTAAAGGTGCAATTGTCCTTTAAAAGGTTTAATAGTACTTTGCCTGTTCATGTTACACAGGCAGGCACTGAAAATTTATGTATGGTACGTACTTACTGTACTTTTAATCCACCCGATAACTCAAATTCTCTGGGCGGTGTACAATAAATTAAAAACAAGGTACATTAAAACAAAATAAAAACAGTGCAGAATAAAACCAAATTAATACCAGAAGCACTAAACAGTTCTTTAAATGCCTGGAAAAATAAAAGAAGTCTTCACCTGGTGCTGGAAAGGCCACATTGTAGGTGGCAGGTGAGCCTCTCTGAGGAGAGCATTCCACAAATGGGGTGCCACCACTGAGAAGCCCCTCTCTCTTGTAGCTGCCCACCTTGCCTCATTTGAGGAGGGCATTAGACTATGACCATAATGCCCAGGTACATAAATATTGCATTTTATTACCTTGAAATGGCCACAAATTAATTGGGGGAGGAGGGACAGGAAACAAAACCACAAAAAGCACTGGAATGCAGCAATTTGGCAATGATGTTGTGTGGGCTTCCCATAAAAAGTGAGTAAACAAAGAATGGCAATTCGAAATAAAAGGACTAGCATAGAAGCAACCTTTGACAGATGCAGAAGAACCAGGCTGCACAGACAAAGTGATCCTAAGATACGGGAGTGAAGTGATGTATTGCCTACCACTTCTACAGCCCTGAACACTTGTGCCAGCCAGAGCAAGGCAGTGTATGTGTGTATTGGGGCACCAGGGGTGGACTTGTCCTTTTTTTCATCTCCAGCATGTGTTTTGTTTTGTTTTTTTTAATTGTCCCTACCTTTGGTTCTAATGGGAGGGGAAAAACCAATGCCAGTCTGCGACTGGAGTAGGCAAGGAACTTAATCCTGTGGGATCATGGGGGAATGTGGATCCCAAGCCACCACTGTCCCACCCCTACCCTAGAACACCCTATTTCAGGGCCTCCTACTGGCAGGAATACCGACGGCGGTAGATGTACGTCCATGGAACTTTCTGTGGGTTTAATAGGGGATGCTGGTGACTCCTATGTCAGTGGGGCTCCTTATCCATTACAGCTTTTATTTGGAGTTTGATAGGAGCTATCCAAGGTGCTTCATGGTGGTGAACCTATTCTGGAATGGGGTTCAGCACCATGGGTAGCTCCTATTAAGCTCAAAATAAAAACTGCAAGGGATAAGGAGCCCCACTGACATAGGAATCACCAGGCTCCACTGGGTTTAACTTGGGGGGTGGGGGTCCTGGGGCAGAAGTATCCCTCCACACACGCAGTGGTGGAGCTCCTGTCTGCAGGCAGAGGGTTAAATCTGTCGCATCCCAGCTCCCTCCAGACCTATCTCTTTCTGAGGGTTAGAATTGCAGCGTAAGTCTGCAATAGTGTCTGTGACATCGCTGAAGACACAGTTCCCCCCCCACACACACACACACACAGATCCTCACCCCCAATTTTTAGATTTAACATAGATCTACCTTATAGGGTTTTATAATGCTGGTTTATGTGAAGCACGGAACACTCAAAAGCTGTGGTTGTGGGTAGGTGTGGTGTTGTATTATTATTATTATTATTATTATTATTATTATTATTATTATTATTATTTGCAGCACCATTAGTAACAGTGTAATCCTATACATGTCTACTCAGACATAAGTCCCATTGAATTCAGTGGGGCTTACTCTGAGGTAAGTGTATCTAGTATTTCAGCCCAAGGGGATTAAAAAAAATGTAGAAGGAGGTTTTTTAAAAAAGAAAAGAAAAGAAAAGAAGAAAACGAAAACCCAGTGTTTTTAGAAAATCCTTGACCAGGGAGGGGAAGTGGAGAAAGAGCAGCACAACAGCGCTGCAGCTTTGAACAGATTCGTTCCTGTACTGCTGAGACATGAAATGCAACATCAGATCCCCTGCTGCTTAATAATATGCTGGTTTATGGTTTGGAGAGATTGAAACAAATGGCATTTTTCCTTTTATATATCAGCCTTCCTCAACCTGGTGACCTCCAGATGGGAATATGGGATGATGGGAGTTGTAGTCCATTACATCTGGAGTGTGTTAAGTTAGGGAAGGCTGATACGGATTATAGAGGATAACAAATGGTCTGGAAGTGGAAGAAGCCCTCTCTTCCTTCATATTGCATCTTCTTGAAACCTGTTTCTTCCTTGGAACTCTTGGCTTAATTTCATAGCCCTCCAACTGAAACAAAGCCTGTGTGTGGGCAGTTGCTCACAAACACATCCCTCGTTACTCTCATCTCTTGGCTTCTCCTGCTTTTGTTGTTCCCCACCATTGCTAGGGATGGATGAATTTGTCCATTTTGATTTATCTTAGTTTCTCACTTCTCCAATCTTAAGTTTGGCTCGTCTTTGTCATGGGACCAGCTATGCCCCGACCCCTGTGTGGAACAGAGACCAGTCCAAATAGAGCATCCCATTCCCGTTTGCCCTACCTTCCAAAGACCTTTCCGCTGCCACTGGGTGGAATTCTTTATTTCCCCAGCTGCCTCCACCAAACAGCCTTAACCCCTCTGGGTCTCTTGTTGTAACCACTTTTAGGCCTGTCATTTAGGGGTGGCGTGGGTAACCCAATAATAAAAGAGACCACAAAGTTTAAACTGCAAAATTTTACTGTAAAAAGATGATGATGATGATGATGATGATGATGATGACGACGACGACGACGACAATGATGATGATAAGGTTTTAACATCTGAATGGTTACAACACAGAGAGAGAAAACCATAAGAGCAAAAGGGTAAGAAAATAACCAGGGTAAAGGCAACCAGCTGAACCTAAATAGGCTGTCCCTGTTTTCTCTAAGTCCTTCCTAGCAATATTGTTTTTTTAAATTCATTTTATTGTGAAATTTCAACAACAACAACAACAACAACAACAACAAATTTATAAAAAGAAAGAAGAGAAAATATATGTTTTGGCAATGTCCAGTAGTTGCTTCTTTTTGGGAGGAGCCTATTATAGAGATAAATTTTGTACTGGAACAGTATTCGTTGATGTACACCCTCTTTTAAATTATCTACCTGCTTCTTGGAAATTAAGGATGGTCAGAATAAATGGATTTTCTATGCCCTTTTGACTGCTAAAAGACTGGTATTACAACAACACTGGAAGGATAAACGCTCACCTCCTATAATGCAATGAATTGAGGACCTTCCAACACTTTCAATATTTGAATGAGTGGCATATACATGCCACCTTCGAATGGTTATTTATTTAAATATCTGGTCTGCTTTGGTTGAAGCTTATATATAATTGCTAGAAAGTTGTATTTTCATATATATGCATTTCATATGTAATCATTAATATGGATATATGCAAATCTATGTATGTATATATATTTTCTCTCTTTTTCTCCCCAGCAATATCTTACTGTCAGAGTTCTCTGCTCTCCCAAGCAGCTCTCTGGTCTCTCCCCCCCCCCTCCCCTTTCTGATTCTTCTTTCCTTCCAGCCTTCCTCTGTATTTCAGGCTTACTCTACTTCTAAACTCTCTTTTGGCCTCAACTTTTTGTATGTTAAAGTTAGCCTGTACTTTTGCAACTCTGACAAATCAGGAGGGCTCACTTTTGCTCTAAATTCCTCTTTGCAGAATCTTGCCCACATGAAACTTCTTTCAAGGACTGATATTTTTTTTTTCTTCAGAGGAGACTTTTTGGCATCCAACAGCTGAACAAGGCTCCTGAATTGTAACTGAAGTTCCTGTCCCTCCCTTGCTCTGTAGGCCTATGGGCAAGCTGCAACTGCCTGAACCTTTGACCTTTGATTTTAGCAACCACAACCAAGGAATTAACCCCATAATATCAAACCAAACTATATGCACAATTATAAGACAGTTCTGTTCCTTCAGTCTTTAGCTTTGAGAATTTATCCAGTCTTAAGTTCAGTTTGTCCTGAACTTCAAGAATTATTTTTTAAGTATGCATGAAAATTCATAAGCATTTTTGTGCACATTTCTCCTAATACATGCATTTTTTACTTAATATACATGTTTTTGCAGGCAATTTTCCTGATATAATGCATTTTAGTGGTATTTCCCCAAATATACACATTTTAATGCATTTTATTTCTGGGAGGACACCACTGCAAAATTCAAAGAAGTGAGAATTTTGAAGGAGAACTTTGTTTCAGTTCACATAGCGGATCAAACATGCAAAATTAAGTAAGTTCACATTAAAATGCAAATTGAACTCATTTCTCTCCCCCAACCCTACGCACCATTGTTAAAATTCAGGCAGAGACATGCATTTTGCTTATGTTTCTCTGTAAAGTGCCATGTACAGTAACAGGCAATATTGGAATAATAATAAGATAATTACAGTAATACCTCGGGTTGCGAGTAACCCGGTATGCGAGCTTCTCGTAAATAAGACGAGCAAAATTTTAGCATAAATTTAATTTTGAAAGACGAGCAAGTCTTGCAACACGAGCCACACGCTCTGCCTGCGCCTCGCTTGGCCGTCACCTCCCACTGCTTTGCCTAAGGGCAGGGAGCTGCCGCTCACTCTGCAGGTTGTTGATCTTCCACATCTCTCTCCTTCTCTCCCCCTTCTCTCTCTCTGAAATTTTCATTAGCTGCTTTGAGATACTCTGTCTAAAGCAGTGTTCTCCAACCTTGGGTCCCCAGATGTTTTTGGCCTACAACTCCCAGCATGCCCCAGCCAGCTCCGCTGGCTGGGGCATGCTGGGAGTTGTAGGCCAAAAACATCTGGGGACCCAAGGTTGGAGAACACTGGTCTAAAGGCAAAGCAAGCCGGCTCCCTGGCAGGGAGCCCTGTGGAGGCGCAGCGCGGCTCCCTGCTGAGTTTCCATTATTTCTTATGAGGAAACTCGCTTTGATATACGAGTGTTTTGGATTACGAGCATGGTTCTGGAATGAATTATGCTCGTAATCCAAGGTATTACTGTATACTAGTTTAAGTGTAGAGGCAACAGCCTAAATGAAGCCATTTATATAGGGAAGCAATTGCAGGAAGTTCACTTCTTCCTCCGTAATAGAAAGAACACTTGGCTCCAGTTGACAGTTGCCCTGGGACTGCAGGAATAAGGGACAATAAGGGCCAGTCCATTGGCCTATGGAACAGGAGCCTCATACCAGCAAAGGAAAATCAGCCTGGACTGAAGTGCATTTAAATGCCTGCTAATAGCTCACAACCTTATTCTGCCCTTGAAAAAATGATCTTTCCCTTTCCTTTCCTCTCCCCTCTCCTTCCCTTGTGTAAGAGAGCATAATTGCATGCACACATACATACCAAAATAAAATTAGCATGCATGCATTAAGCTGGGATTTTGTGATTTTGGCTGCCAGCAATATAGGCAAGTACATATATGTTCCTACCCAACGACAACTGCAAAGAAAGGATACCATAGCAATCTCCCAGGTCATTCCACTTTTCAGGGGAGGCCCTGTTGTCTGTGCCTACCAGGGATGTTGAAGAGTCCTTGGTCTCGAGTCACGAGTCGAGTCACGAGTCTTTGGACCCGAGCCTCGAGTCCGAGTCCTTGGTCCAAAATGGTGACTCACGAGTCACGAGTCACTCCCAAAGCTGACTCCACGAGTCCCTATTAAAATCAATGGGGTTTTTTCCCAACAAAATAAGGCTACGTACTTCAGATGTGTGGTTTAAATAAATTCTAGGCACAAGTGTGCCTTTTATTTCAAAACTCTGCAACTGATTTTAGCAAGAACAGACCAGGCAGAAAAACCCAAAATAACCAGGCAGGCAGAGGAGGCAGGGAACCCCAAAGCAGGCAGGCAGAGGCGTTTGTCTTGGACAATTCAACTGTTGAACTGGTCAAGAAGAGACCAGGCAGGCAGAGGAGGCTGGGAACCCCAAACAGGCAGGCAGAGGCAGCCAAACCCAAAATGTCTGAAAGGTTGCATTTTAGAAAAATGATTTTAAAAAATAAACTTGCTGTACTTCCTAAAACTTATCCATGTTGCATTTGAGGAACATGATTTTTTCTAAATATTTGGCCCCCATTCTGGAACGGTGAGACCTCATCACAATTCCACCCTCACTGAACACCCGCTCCACTGGTGATGAACTTGCTGGAACCAGAAACACACGCAGAGCAGCCACACAGAGTAATCTCAGGTCCTTCTTCTGCCTCTCCCAAGTACGCAACACATCAATCAAAATAAATCTTGACACACTGTTGGGGCTGCACTCCTGGTAGCCGTCCATAGTGGCCGAGCAGCAGCACACCTCGCTTCCATGCGCTCTTCGCCGGCAATCACACTCCTCTCCACTCCTTCTGGCACAGCTCAGGGATGTTGAAGAGTCCTTGGTCTCGAGTCCCATTAAAAATATTGGGACTCAAGTCCGAGTCGAGTCAGAGGGGGGACTCAGTCCGACTCATGAGTCAAGTCCTCGAGTCCGAGTCCCCATCCCTGGTGCCTACCGATTTCGATTTGGCAATGACACGGAGTCGGAGATGGGCCTTCTCTGTAGTGGTGCCTGCCCTGTGGAATGATCTCCCTTCTAAAGTATGTCAGACCTCGGAGGATTATGGGCATCCTATGGAGGGCGGGAGGAGCGTGGAGGCGATTTTTGCCTCCCTGCTCCTCCCACCTTGCAAGTCAGCTAGATCGTCTGATTTTGGCCATCTAGCTGTGGCACCCTGGATGGGGAGGGAAGGAGGCTGGAGCGCTGCCAGGATAAGTTGTATCCTTTTCTGAGGCCGCTCTTATGACCTCGGAGACGCAGATGGCACGGTTCTTTCCATGTCGGCTGCAAGGGGGAGATGGTGATCCGAGCGTAGATCCCCAGCTCCAAGGTCAGAGCTCTTTTCCGACCTTGGATCTGGGATACTGAAAAATCCTATGGCCCTCTAGACACTGTCTAAGGGCCATAGGATCACTCTGTCAGTCGCAAATAACCAGTTTGAACTGACTATCTACATCTAATGACATGCCTTTTCCAGACTGGTAAATGTTAGTACTGAATTGTAGCGTCGCAAGACAGATGACCCCCTGCACCTTCTACTTGGTGCCATTCCTGTAATTAAGATGGTGGATGCCATGCCCATGCCACCCTGTTCCATTGTATCAAAATATACGATGGGTAAAGAGATTCACCATTTTCCATGCAGACTTACTTGTGACAGCCTCCTCATCCGTTGTGTTATGAGTAATAGGCCTGTATGATAGCAGCGTTAAATGGGTTTGCACACATGTTGTTTGTGGGAAATGAGTGGTAATACCAAGAAACTTTACATGCATAGGCTCTCGACTTGCGATCAGGTTCCCCGCAAAAGGATCCCTCTCAGCCTGAAGTGTTGCATTAAAAAGGTCTGTTATGTCATGTAATAAATGCCCCACCCACACATATCTTTCCTTATGTCCAGTATTAATCATGCTGCAGCTACAATGTAATGCCACTTCTTCTTTCTTCTTCTTTTTAAATCCAAACATGAAAAGATAAGAATCCTTTTCCCCCCTTGTAAATTTTTGTAATACAAGCTGGTAAGTGTTTCAATTTTCTTTGATTATGTCCAGACTACAAACCTTACTTACAAGAACAGCCTTCACTTTTCTTCAACACAGTGTGTCCCCCTAGACATTCCAGTGAATACAAGGAAGTGCTGACATGCCAGGGAAAGGTGGAGGAGTTAGCCAGACATCTCAAAATATAATAAACGGTTCTGGTTCAAGAACATTCCAGCTGGGTAATAGTTAATTTGACCCTGTTTCCCATCCTTGGCCAGTGGTTCAGCACAAAGGACCAGCAGCATAGAGATGCAAGGCATCTATTGAACTGATGAGGGGCTCTCTCTTAGCTCTCTCTTACCTGGACTATCAGAAGAGGGAGTATCTGGGAAATGCATCGTGGAATTTTATGACATACCAAACAAGATTATTACTGTGTGTGGGAGAAAAACTCACTTTTATTTGCTCATTAGAAATAAAAGTTTATGATCAGAAACAGCTGCAAAGGGTGGTGAGGCTGGCCCTTGCTGGGACTCAGAAACTGGCAATGTGCCCACTTCCTTTAGTGCCACCATTCCCATTTTGCAAGGAAGGTCACATGTCATGTGAGAGTGTGTCAAGTTTGCAGGTGCCTCCTTATCCGGGTTAAGGATGCCCACCATGGATAACTCACCCAACAACTTCCAAAATATTGGAGCTGAGGACTATAATTGCCTCCTCATTAACTGTCTAACAATGCATTGCTCCTTGGGGAGCCTACAATTCAATGCATGATCACATACCGTGCTAGCAGAAAGTTCCAGATTAATAAGAAGAGCCTTGCCGGATCAAACCCGAGGCTTTTCTAGTCCAGCATCCTATTTCCCACAGCTGCCTCCTAGGTCCCTATCTATGAAAAGCCCACAAGCAGGACATGAGGGCTGCAGGTGGATGCAAAACACTAAAAAAGGGATCTAGGGGATATCTGGAAAATTACAGGCCAATTACAGACCTGGAACAGCTAAATGAGTCTGTTCCAGGTAAATTGGTTGAAAGCATTATTAAAGACAAAATTAGTAAGCATATAGAAGGACAAGCCCTGCTGAGAAAAAAAATCAACCTGGCTTCCACAAAGGTAAGTCCTGTGTCACTAACCTTTTAGAGTTACTTGAGAATGTCAATAAACATGTGAACAGGGGTGATCCAGTAGACATTGTTTACTTGGACTTTCAAAAGGCTTTGGACAAAGTCCTTCACCAAAGACTCCTGAGCAAACTTAGCAGTCATAGAATAAGAGGAGAGGTCCTCTTATGGATCAGTAACTGGTTAAAGAACAGAAAACAGAGCATAGGAATAAATGGTAAATTCTCCCAAAGGAGGGATGTAAACAGTGGGGTCCCACAAGGATCTGCATTGGGACCAATGCTTTTCAGCTTATTCACAAATGATATAGAATTAGGAGTGAGCTGAAAAGTGGCCAAGTTTGCTGGTGACACCAAATTATTTCAGGTGGATACAACAAAAAGGGATTGTGAGGCTCCAAAAGGATATCTCCAAACTGAGAGAATGGGCATAAAAATGGCAAATGTGGTTCAATGTAAGAAAGTGTAAAGTGATGCACATTAGGGCAAAAAATCCCAACTGCACATATAAACTGATGGGATCTGAGCTGGTGGTGACTAACCAAGAAGCCAAAGAGATCTTAGGGTTGTGATGGACAGCTTGATGAAAATGCCGATCCAGTGTGTGCCTGCTGTGAAAAAGGCAAATTCCATGTTAGGTATAATTAGAAAAGGAATTGAAAATGAAACTGCCAAGATCATACTGCCATTCTACAAATCTAAGGCGTGACCACACTTGGAATACTGTGTATAGTTCTGGTCCCTGCACCTAAAAAAGGATATTGTAGAGTTGGAAAAAGTGCAGAACAGGGCAACTACAATGATCAAGGGGCTGGAGCAACTCCTCTATGAAGAAAAGTTACAACATTTGGGACTGTTTAGCTTAGAAAAGAGGCGAGTAAGGGGAGACATGATAGAGGTGTACAAAATTATGCATGGTGTGGAAGAAGTGGATAGGGAGACATTTTTCTCCCTCTCTCCTAATACTAGAACCCGGAGTCATCTCATGAAGCTGATTGGTGGGAGCTTCAGGACAGATAAAAAGAAGTCCTTCTTCACACAGCACATAGTTAAACTATGGAATTTAGTTCCACAAGATATAGCGATGGCCACCAATTTGGAGGGCTTTGGGGATTGGAGAAATCCCTGGAGAAGAAGGCTATCAATGGCAACTAGTCCTGATGGTTATATTATACGCTACCTCCGGCATCAGAGGCAGTATGCCTATGTACTCCAGTTGCTGGAGTGGGAGGGTTCTGTTGCACTCATATCCTGTGGATTGGTTTTCCGTGGGCAGCTGGTTGGTCACTGTGTGAACAGAATGCTGGACTAGATGGACCTGGTTCTGATCCAGCATGGCTCTTCTTATGGAATACTTTGCAATCCCTTCATATTTTTACCACCCTGCCATTTCCTACTCAAAGGATCTCAGGTAGCAGCCGGTACTGGAAAAGAGACCTCTGTTTCTGACCCTGGAGAGCCACTAAACCAGACACGGTAGAGGATACTGAGCTAATACTGGGCCAACAAGGCAGCTTCATGTATTTGTATGCACTTGACAGTTACTTGGAAGTAAGTCCCGTGGATTGAAGTGGAACCTACTTCATGTTAAACACGCATGGGATTTGGCTGTGCCACCCCATGTCTCTTGTAGGCACCATAACGAACAGCACTTTGAACAATTAAAGTGTGAAAAGACAGTGCCTGTGTTTGGATGAAGTGTTCCACGTAATGGAGATCCCATGAGAGTCCTGCATGTTCTATTTTATTGCACATTCAAAATATGATGCTAACTTCCAGCTCTCTATAAATTACCCTGATGGAAGTGCTTTTCCCATTTAATCTTAATGGCCAACGCAAGCCATTAACGTATGTTACTTCTACAAAGGGGCCACCGGTATGAGTCTTGTATATTCTTCCCATTAATGATCCGCACGTGAAATGCTCAGACCCACTAAGAACAGTTTAAATCACAAATAATGTCCACTGTCACGGCTAATGGATTTATGGCTCCGTGGGCTGGAAGGGGCTGTTTGGGGTGGGTTTTAAAATGTTTCCTTTTTCCTTTATATTGCATTTTTAAACCAAGACAGACCAGTAGCTTTCAGATATAAATTATTTTCTCCGCAAAACATGAATGATTTGCAGAGGTTTACGATGCTTTTATTATTTAACGTTTAAAAAACGATAAGGTTTGTTTTGCTGTATTTTGTAAATTCCCATAATTTGAAATAATTACTGATTCCTACAAAATAAATTCAATATAAATTAGAGGACTAAATGGTTCCTTTGGAATATTTTGGTTGTTTAACATCACTCAATGAGGGATACGCTATTACCTCATAAGAAAGCTTGTAGGGAGCCTAATAATTCTTGAAGAGATGCATTATGGGTAAGATTAGAAGACTGTATTCTGATGAGGGGAGTACGATATCTTTCTGGTCTTACTGGGTTGAACAACAGGTCTTCTTCTGACGCCACTGCTCCGGTGTGGTCTCTGCCCTCTTCCTTCCAGATGGCACACTGACCAGTCAACTCAGGCAGTGGACTGGAGCCAGTAGTTCCCTTCCTTGTTCACTGTATGTACCTATACCATGTTGCTTAATGACTCTGGCCTTGCTTGTCTGTTATAATTTTGATATAAAATTTTGTTGTGAACCTGAGATGTATGATGGTGTATAGTAATAATGCATGTTTCATTGATTGATTGTTTCCTTGTTTTAATGTTATTGTTGGTTCTGGTCAATGACCGTAATAAATATTCATTCATTCATTCATGTTGCTTAATCATTTAGGGGGGGTACGCATGCCCCCTTCACATGTTTCACCCCAAGGTGTGAGAGGAAGGTGGGATCGAGGCTGATCAGCCATGTCCCTAGTGGAAGTGCCTTCAGCCTACGTGAGAACTGGATCCACATGCACAGGATCATTAGTATCCCCTTTGTGCAGAGAAGCAATCCCTCTCTAACTTCATGAATCGATGAATGTGGGGGGGAGGGGTTATGTGTAAAAAAAACCCTCCTTTTAAAACCCTGAATCCTAGTTCAGGGTACTTTTGGAACTCTATTTTACATCCAGAGCTGTATCAAAAAGCATTTAGGTGAGGGCACAACATATCAAGCAACAGCATCAGGACACAAAAACATCCCAACCCACATAATATGTGGAGATTGGACATAACTCTTTCTACTCTCCTTCTATATGAGAGGACAAGCCATTGGAGTTCCCATTGCCAAATCCATCTTACTGAGTATCAACGGGTGCTCTCCCCCACCCCCCTCTCCCCAGTGGTCAACCCAGAGGCCACGTTAATGGGCGGGGGCACTGGATTAGTGCCCATCTGAAGAAATAAGGGGGGGGTTGGGCCTGCTCAGCCTCCTCGACCACCATCTACCACAGTGGTCTCCCATAAAGCCTGCTGACCAAACCGTATATTAACAAAAAGCTTATCCATTCCCACCACATGGACACACATACGGAAAACCACCACGTTATATTTTCCAAGTATACTCGTCATGCCTAGACAGTCTCACCATGATTATGTCCAACTTCAGTAGGAGAGGAACAAGAAGGAAGAGGAGGAGGACACACATAGGGTCTCATCAGGCGATCACTCGTGACCGAGTAAGATTGTCTTCTGGGATAAAAGGAGGAAATTCTAAAGAAGATTGGTAGACTCTAGCGATGGGTCCGTAAGTGACTGTGGAGGCACAATTCTAGATCCACACAGCTTCCCACAGTGAGGACACAGGTAACCAGATAGAAGATGGGTCCTGTAAAGGATTCATTTGACGTGCTTTTCGCTTAGCACGTTTCTCCCTTTCACCTTGCACTCGGGCTTCTTCAAGTCCATGGAACCTTTGTGAAAGGGCCAACCTCCATTTAGATCGTTCATGGGCCAGAGCTTTCCCAGTTTTCGATGTTATATTGCATTTTTTTAGATTAGCCTTATGAACATCTTTAAACCTCTTATATTGACCACCGATATTCCGCTTTCCATCCTTGAGTTGGGGAGTAAAGTAACTGCTTTGGGAGACGGCAGTCAGGGCATTCGAACACATGACCGGTCCACTGAAGTTGGCGTTGAAGGTCAGAGATGGGAACCTCTAGGTCAGAGATGGGGAACCTTCTGCCCTGCAGGCCTAATTTGGCCCATGGAAACTTGGGCTCCCCCTGTCCTCCCCTCCCCAAGCCCATCCCCCTGGCTTGGAGGTTACTGGGAGCATGGGGAGGAGGTAGGGAATGGAATCCCCTTGTTATCTCTGATCAGAGATTGGAGATAACAAGGAGATTCGCCCTTACTTGGCATGCCGCCTCCCTGTGTCATCCCCAATGGGGAAAGGTGAGGGGCAGGCAAAGCCAGTCCCTGGCCAAAGCGGTGACTGGAGATGCTCCAGCCAGTGTTTCAGACAGGGTTTTTTGCCTGCTCCATATGATTCCCAATGGCAAACAGTATGTCCCTCCTTCCTGCTTCATGTATCTTCATTGTATCCCACTGAACATATAAAATGCCCATTGATGACTTGAGATCAGGAAATCAGCTTTTGACCATTAGTTCCTCTAGAGCAGGGATCTCCAACCTTGGGTCCCCAGATGTTGCTGGACTACAGCTCCCAGAATCCCTTGCCATTAGCCATGCTGGTTGGATATGCTGGGAGCTGTAGGCCAGCAACATCTGGGGACCCAAGGTTGGAGAGCCCTACTCTAGAGCATGACTACATCAAAGGTATCTCCATTCCAAGGCCTACAGTAAGTTTTGAATATACCAGAGGACAACACCAGGGCTTCCTTTGCACAGAGTGTGCAGCCAGGAGGGGACGGTATCCCATGCATGTTTACTCAGAAGTAAGTTCCACTGTGTTCAACAGTGCTTACCTCCTAATAAACGTGGTCAGCATTGCCACCCCAGAGCTGAAAGTGGACTGCTGTATATTCATTCCTGTCCTTTACTCTATTGATCCACATACACTTGCTGAATTAAATATTTAGACATCTCTGTTTAAAATTACCATTTTAATTGCCCATACTCCATGAAAGAAAATAAACCATTTTAAGTCCCAATCTTATTTACTCCAGTCTTTATTTCCTATGAATCGTTTCAATATTAGTGCTACTGAATAGTGTCATGATATTCCTCCCTTCTCCCTCTCTTTCTCTCCTTGTTTTTCCCTCTCTATGTAAAATTCAATTATAAACTGCTACATCTTCCTAAGCTTTTTATGGAAATCACATTAATCTGACTCCCATTACTTTGTTCTAATTTCACCTACCATCATCCAGAGTAACTAAATTCATTTGTTTAGAAAATGCTCCCCGAGGGTTTGCTTAATGACGCACAGCAGGTCTCCCCGGAAAGCAAAGTGCAGCACAAACCACAAACCAAGACCTAGGGCTCAATTGAGGTGGCGAAACCTCTGCCTGGGATGGGTCACTTCAGAACTGCAGGAGAAGCTGAACGTCATGAACTCTATGTGCCCTGCCCACTGCCACAAAAAGGTTCACAAAACAATGCAGGGGGGACGAGAATGGGAATTATACAATGCCAAAGGGGCCCTGCAACAAAATGTCACAGTGTGGAATGTTCCTGTTTCAGGAAATGCCATTCCATTCTCCCTCCTAGCAGATTTTTTATAAGCTGCCTTATACCTGGTCAGACTATAATGTCCATCTGGCGCAGCACCATTTCCTCAGGAGTGCAAAACAAGTTTCGGGGGGTGGTTCTCAATTGCCCTCCATGGATAACATTAGTGGCTGTGGCGTTTCCACTCATATAAATTCGCCCTGCCCATTTTGCCCGTTTTCCATGACGGGGACAGTCACAGACCTTCTTATGCCCCTCTCTGTTGGAGGATATGGGAAAGGAGTCGGTCCTATACTGGTTAGGACGAAGCAGAGTTTTCCCCCTTATGCGCAGCCTGGTTATTGAAAGTGGTTATCACCACGTGGGTTGCTAACCCTTGCTAAAAGGCTCTTAAAAGGAAACAGATTGTCCAAACAGGTTTAAAACTAATAAACATGGATTAGTTTTACTTACAGTCCGTTTATTCATATGTGCAGGATGCATATAGGCAGATTAGAGTCTTGGGTGTTAAGAGTCCGCTTCATTGGAGATCACTGGCTGGAAGCCAGCTCTGACCGTGTGTCCATCAGGTTGGAGAGAGAGAGAGAGAGAGAGAGAGAGAGAGAGAGAGAGGAAGTAGGGAGGAGGGGTTAGAAAACATGCACCCTGGGGATTGTTCAATTAACCCTTTCTTCCCACTCTTAACTAGTGGTTACATTACCTCATTGATTTAAGCAGGCAATACCACAATTTCCATCACTCTCAGCATGGAGGAGTCTCGGCTGGTGCCCTGAGGAGCCAGGGCCAGTGTCAAGAGTAGGCATGGGGATGGGCACCTGCTGAGGGCCCACACCCCAGCAGGTGCCCACTGACAAGCACTTCTCCTCTTCTCCTCGCAACCTGCTTGGTTCGCCCTGCCGTCTCGCTCTGGCCCAGACAATGGGGTGTCGGGGGGGAGGAGGAGGGGGAGGAGGTGCAGATGCCCCGGCCGGCTTGCTCACTGTCTCTCTCTGCCTGTCAAGCAAGAAGTGGCAGCCATGATGAGAAAGAGGAGCAGCAGCAAGAGCAGCTGGTGACAAGTGGCAGAGGAAGATGGACTTCACTGAGGGAGGGGGGCGCAATGGAGCCGGCACCTGTTGCTGGCCCACAATGTAATAAAGCCAACGTTTAAAGCACACACAAAAACAAACTATAGCAGTCCAACTGGAGCAGGCGCCCAGTGTTGTCTTTGCTGGCCTCCTTTTCTCTCCTGTCCTGAATCCAGAAGTGGTGACTTGCCTGAGATCTCTACGTAGAACCATTTGTTGGTTCTCAGGTCAGAATAGCCCTTCAGTATGGTTATTCTTCTGACAGTGCAACCACAGTGTTGGATTCGTAGAGAATCCGACTCATTGATTCTGCTGTGGATTTCTTTAGCATCCCTACTCTCAGCCCTAGTCCCACAAGGGCAGAAAGAAGCGATTCTCTCTGCTGGGCTGACAAGGGGAAGAAAGATCTGGACTTCGAACTGGGGACTGGCCTAGAGCAGAAAGTAGAACTCCCGATGTTTTTCGACTTCACTCCCAGCATTCTCTGAACCATTGGCCATGCTGACAGGGCTTCCTGGGAGGGGTGAGAGTCTCAAACACTGGAGATGTCTCCTCTGCCTACTTCTGAACCCGAGGGGTTTCATTTCCCCACCCAACACCAGACCAAGGTCTGGCTTCACGAGGCTTCGTGCCTATCCCCATGAAGGCAGCATGCACTGCACATTGCCACTCGGCTGGTGTTGAGAAGAGTGGTTGATCCTCCCAGACACCAGCTGAGTCCAGGGCTTCACGCAGCATGTGGTGGGTGGGGGAGGGGCTGCACGCTGTGTGAAGCCCCTCAGCCAGCACTGTGAAGAGTGGCTACTCCTCACAGTGCCAGCCAAGCCCCCCACCACCCACCACTCTTCGTTGTTATCTCCAACATCATATTAGAGACAACAGCAGGGATCCCTCCAGAGGGGGATTCCTCCAGGGCAGGGCTCTCCAACCTTGGGTCCCCAGAGATGTTGCTGGACTATAGCTCCCAGAATTCCTTGCCGTTAGCCGTGCTGGCTGGGTAAGCTGGGAGCTGTAGGCCAGCAACATCTGGGGACCCAAGGTTGGAGAGCCCTGCTCCAGGGAGTGTGATTTGGAGGCCAAGCCCTGACCTCTGAAGGCACCACCCAAGGAGGCCTTGTGGGATGGATGCAGAATCTCCACCGGCTGGATTAGGTCCCTGGGCTAGAGCTTTTGCATCCCTGGTCTACTCTGGGTTTTCTTTCCTGTCACCTATTACTTGGTCCTTTTAACCGGAGACACCAGGGGGCTGAACTTGGAAACTTTTGCCTGCAAAGTAGGTGCTCTATTACTGAGCTATGGTGCCTCCCAAGGGGGAGATTTTGGGGGATGCCTGTTTGGTTGGTTGGTTGGTTGGTTTTGTTTTAATTGTCAGTGTGAACACATGTATGCCAGCTTCTTTACCGCCCTCTGCCCGCATAAGTGCCTGTCTAGATTGTAAATGTTGGGGAATGTGCTTGAATGGCAGCTGTTCTACAATAACTACAACTTGATCCATTTGGAAAACAAACTTTCTTTCAAAGAATCTAAAGTATTTAAAAAGTGAACTGTTGTCCTATTACTAACACACCTGCTTCTGAAGTTGGGGCAAGACACTCTATTGTGCAGAGTACATGAATATAGCATGCAGTCTTCAGAAACGGTGACTCAGTCAATACATCTGTGTGGTCTGCTTGGCGGTAGATCTTTAGACAGTCGGAACTCCCAGCTAAGGTGGCCACTTACACACCACAAAAAAAGAGGAAACACATCCCCAAAAAAGGAATTCAGAAGAGGGCACAGATTTGCATAAAATTTGCATATGCCAATTTATTTATTTATTTATTATATTTATACCCCACCTTTTTTTCCTGCAAGGAACGGAAGGCGGCTTACATAATCCTCCTCTCCATTTTATCCTCACAACAACTCTGTGAAGTAGGTGAGGCTGAGAGTCAGTGACTGGCCCAAAGTCACCCAGTGAGCTTCATGGCTGAGTGGGGATTAGAACCCAGATCTCCTGAGTCCCAGTCCAACACTCTAACCACTACACCACACTGGCTCTCCAGTGTGTATACATGCACATGTTAGAAAAATTGTTATAATTTAAATAGGAATAGAATACATCATGATCTCACTATAGTGGAGAAGACTGTGGCCAGGTGACCTGTGTGATTGTTCAGTCTGCTATCCAGGTGCTCACTGTTGATGGGCAACTTCAAGGCCCCCACTCTCCCTTCTTACGTCCTTTATCTTAAAGCAGATGACTTCAAACAGAGGACTGTCTCCTGACAGCACTTCAAACAGAGACTGCCCCTCTATAAAGTAGGACACCTGACCACCTTTTGGTCCTCCCAGCTTTCCTCTGTCATTAGGCCCCTCCAACTACTCTGAAGAACAAATGACTATCTGTGATTAAAGGTTTAGTTAATATCATTATATATTAGTTGATTGTCATGACCATGATTGTTATATTTAACACTTAAAAAGTCCCTAAAACCTTCTAAGGGACTTCTCTAAATAGGCATTTAAACCAAGCCTTCTTCTTCCATTTCCTTTTCAGGAGGAAGAGAGCATACCTTTTACACGAGATGGGGTTTATTTTCCCCGGGGGGTTGCCTTCTCTGCCTTTCTGTATGTTCCTATAGTTCCATGGACACAACTACAAGGTGGTGATGTGTCTAGAGTGGAACTGTGAATATACATGAGGCTCTGAAAGCGAGTCATGGCAGCATCCAGGATAATACTGCACTTTCCTTGCTCAAAAAAAAAGTCACAAAAATGGCTGGAAAGCATGGGAGAGGCCCTGGAGGATGACAGTGTCATATAAAGGACCCGCAAACTTCCGTAAGTGAGGGATCACAAGCGCACAATAAATAGCTCGTGTAGAGAAGCCCTAAGTGCTGTACAGATATTGGAAGGTAAGAGAGTCCCTGCCTGGAGGCTTACAATCTAATAGACATGATACAGAAGGAAAAAGAAATGGTGGAGGGGGCGGCGGGAGAGAGCACTGAAGCAGCTGCTCCTGCACTGACCAATGGAAGGGGCCAGGTCCCATGTGTCCCCCCCCCCATTAAATTCTTCCTGGGAAGCAGGGCACAGAGCCTCCCAGTGACCCTTGGTACCCTAGCTGATGGGAGAGGCCAACACAGCCTTCCCCAACCTGGTGCCCACCAGATGTTTTAGACTACAATTCCCAAGATTCTTGACCACTGGCCATGCTGGCTGGGGCTGATAGGAGTTGAGGTCCAAAACATCTGGAGGGCACCAGGTCCGGGAAGGCTGGGCCAGGGTGTGCTTCCCTTCAGCTCTGCCATCCTAGGGTAACTGGCGGTTGTTGCAGCATACTAATTTATTGCTGGCATGGAGGAGGGAAGCAAGTTCCCTGCAGCTGCTCTTTTTCTGGGATCATGACGCTCTTCCTGGGGGGGGGCACAACCTCCCAGTGGCCCTTGGTCTCCAAGGTAAGTAATGAACAGGGATGGGGACTCAGACTCTAGGACTCGACTTGTGAGTCGGACTGAGTCCCCCCTCTGACTCGAGTCGCACTCGAGTCCCAATATTTTTAATGGGACTCAAGACTCAACTCGGGACTCGAGACCAAGGACTTGTCAACATCCCTGCTTGATGCCACCTGCAGGTGCTGTCTGGACCTAGTTGCAGTAACAATTCAAGTTTATTTTTTTAAAATCATTTTCCTAATGCAACCTTTCAGACATTTTGGGTTTGGCTGCCTCTGCCTGCCTGTTTGGGGTTCCCTGCCTCCTCTGCCTGCCTGGTCCCTTCATAACCAGTTCCACAGTTTGAATTGTCCAAGAAAAAAGGCCTCTGCCTGCCTGCTTTGGGGTTCCCTGCCTCCTCTGCCTGCCTGGTTATTTTGGGTTTGTCTGCCTGGTCTGTTCTTGTCAAAATCAGTGGCAGAGTTTTGAGATAAAAAGGCACACTTGTGCCTAGAATTTATTTAAGCCACACATCTGAAGTAGCCTTACTTTGTTGGGGAAAAAACCCATTGATTTTAATAGGGACTCGGTGGAGTCAGCTTTGGGAGTGACTCGGGACTCATGAGTCACCATTTTGGACCAAGGACTTGGACTCGGACTCGAGACTCGGGTCCAAAGACTCGTGACTCGACTCGTGACTCGAGACCAAGGACTCTTCAACATCCCTGGTAATGAATGACTTGAGGAATGTTTGCAGTCCGGTTACACGAACCACAAAGAGGCATCCAACGGGTCTGCTGAGGCTGGTTTCCCAGTGTTATAACTAGGATGGCCCACTTGATGAATTGCCAAAAAAAGAAGACATGCATCACCAAAAGAGGACAAACGGGGAAATCTGAATCTGCATATACTAATTTGGATGGATAAATGCAAATTTAGAAGTAATTGCCATCATTTAAAATAGAAATACACTGCATCTCACCACAAGTGTGGGGAAGACCATAATCAGGTGGCCTGTGTGCCTTGCTCTGTCTGTCTGTCCAGGGTGCGGTTGTTGGGCAACTGGAAGCTCTTCCTTCTGATGGTTCTTAACTTTTATACCGTACCTAGACTGGGACAGCCCTTCAAATAGAGGACAGCTCAAACAGAGGAGCATCCTCTGTAAAAGAGGACACATGGGCCACCCTATGAAAGAGTTCATTCCAATGGAGAGAAGTGTGTGTGTAAAGGAATACGACATATGCCGCTGGATCTCTCCATCGAGAATGAATGAGGATGCTGTTGTGTGCCTTGCTGTTTCCACACCCAAAGTGATCATAGATGGTTTGATCAGAGTGTGTTTGATGAAAGGAGTCTGGGGGAGCCCAGATCAAAAACAAAGTTGTGCAACAGCCAGCCCTGTCCTTAAATATCCTATTGTCTTCCAAAATCGTTTGCATATTTTTCAAGTGGAAATTTCCACTAATACCAAGAAGGGAAGCTTTGTGGTGTTGGGAGGGATGGATAACAAGAAAAGAGCTGTAGTGTAATTGACCATCTGTACGAGGATGGAAAAGGGAAATTCGAACCTTAAATTAAAATGTCAGCACTCAGAGGCATTGTTTTTTATCCTTTGCACAGCGCAAACATACAAAGGGAAAGAAGGCGTCCTTTGATGTTTGATAATGAGAAGTGTGGGTTTAGCACTAAATTGATTTAATTTGGTAAAAAAAAATTAACAACTGAACCAAATTTGGAATGAAATTAGGGGAGGAGGGAAGAGCCTATTCTGACACAACCAAGTAGAGATCACATCTATTATGTGTCAATTTGCAAACGAAGAGAGGTGGTAATTACTTTTTCTAACTGAGCACATTAAAAAAAATGTATTATTTTTTTTTAAAAAGAAGAAAATATTTCTAATCTTATTTAGGGCCACATAGCTCATTGACACTGTTTGCAATTATGAATTCATTTGGGGACTAAGAGGTTTTTAAAAAAATAAAAAATAAATAAGGAATTGTTTTGCTCTGCGATGGGAAAACCACATCAGAGCCCCCTCAGACATAAATCTTTTATGTATCTTCAAGAAAGCAACTGGAATGGTGCAAGAAGGCGCCACTGATAAAATATAAGTATTCCCTGGAGTAATCTCGAGGAGCTCATCGTTGGTGGGAGATAACAGGGTATGTCATGTGTTAACAGAAGACTAATTGTGCTTTTGCAGTTTGTGGCAAAGAAATACAATGCAGCAAAAACACATTCCACAACTCTATAGATACCACATGCATAGCTCCATAAACCCATCGGCCCATTCCCAAAGTCAATGTTATTATCTGGTTTGGTAGCTTTGGTGCCATGGCATAGAAGCCTTTGCCACGACAAAGAGTCCACTTTTCTTTTTCATCTGGTTGTGGGTCAAAGAAAAACACAGAACATGCATGGAGGACCAGTTTGCATGGATGAAAGTTTATCCTGACTGCTTTCCTCCACACTATCGCTTATGACAGTTCCTGGTTAGACCGTCATATGGAAAATGGAAAAACTTTTATGCAACTTGTAAGCAGTATATAGATCAGTGTTCTCCAGCTTTGGGTCCCCAGATGTTTTTGGCCTACAACTCCCAGCATGCTGGGAGCTGTAGGCCAAAAACATCTGGGGACCCAAGGTTGGAGAACACTGACATAGATAGACTCATACTCATGCAACAGTCTGCATGATTATGGGCAGGACCAGTGCAGGGCTGTTTGGCGCCCTAGGCCAAATTATATTTAGCGCCCACCCCTCTCGTGCCGTGGGGGGGGCTCCAGAGCAAAGCAGCCCTGCTCTGCAACCCCCTCCGCGCCGCTGCCGCCACCGCCGCCACCACCACCTACCTCCCCCCCCCCCG